>JAHLKF010000006.1:0-600000 GCA_025558075.1 Gaertneriomyces semiglobifer
GTCACATGAGATGAGGTCGCGTCGATGTGGGGTTGATTCGGCCCGTAGGAACGTTCGTACAATACGGTAGTGCCAATGGAACCCGCTCCCCATCCCAAGGATTTAAAACGCATGGGGCCTGCCGCACCATAACCTGTAGGACGTTCCCGCACTCGAATCATCATCTGTCGCATGCTTCTGTGTCTCACAAATGCTTGGATACGTAAAGGAACAAAGGGGCGGTGCATCAATGTACGATCATCGCCCGATTCGTCCAAAATAAACTCATCGTCATCCTCGTCGTCTTCCTCTTCTTGCATCGTTGATGGCGCATCTTCCGACCATGTCGAATCTTGCGAATGAATCGATTCCGAGTCAATGCCGCTACCTTCTTCCAGAGTCGATGTAACATGTTGTACAGTGCGTTCTGCAATGTGTAATGAAAGATCCTGATCATAGTAATTGCAAAGAATGTTACAAGGGGAGTAATCAGCATTATTCCGAAACTGATAAACACAGTACTGCAGTGTCGTATCAAAGATGTCGTCGACGAAATTTCGTTCTTCACGAGTAATTTCAAAAGCGGCTCCGGCGACAAGGTGTAAGATGTTGAATGTTCGAAACGTTTGGTGAATCATGGTGAATGTAGAGACTTTATCCACGGTGTGAAGACCCCTGACGAACCGTCGAAAAAACCATCTTAACAACGGTTGGCTGATGGCTACCAGTCTAGCAGCCTCTGCAATCGCATGTCCTTTCAACATTGTCAACACAGTGTATTGCAGAACACGTTCCCTCAGCTCTGGTGGTAATCGTTGGGTAAGAACCTTTTGAACTTTAACGTCGTCCAACGTATCTTCATTCCAATGGATGCCGGTAAACATTTGCATCTCAAAGCGGCCGTCTTTTGTGACATTTTCAATCTTGAATATCCGTCCATGACGACCGTGTAGTACTTGTACGTTTTCTTCGACAGTCATTGTTACATGTTGGTTTTTCCATTTCACAAACTCTACTCTTTTTATATGCACCTCATAATAGCAATCTCCTCAACCTGCCATGCCAGCGACTTTTGACGATCTTCCTGTGGAGCTTCGAAAACTCATTTTCGGGATCCGCGCCAAAGACCATATAAATGATCGTATTCGGACCTTCGAGAAGCTTTTTACTGGACGACGTTTGCGCACCAATTTTAGAACCCATCTTGCTCGAAGCATTGGTCCCATGGGAAGCTTGTTAGGTCCTGTTCTCGATGAACGAACATATGTCACCAAGTTAGGAGGTTCGTGTCTTCGGCGTCGTCGCTATCAAACCTATGTGATTCTCGAAGGTTCTGATAAGCCAAGATTGCTCTACGAGGTGGAACTTCACTTTAAGTCTGGTGCACCTCCAGGACACTTACAATATCAACCTCAAGTCTATTGGCTATTTTGTGCGATATGCGTGTCCCGTTCTGTCGCCTTCATCATGGACTGTGGTCATGACAATCTCCGTGCCTGCTATGGTGAGGTATTGCTTGCGGAGATGGCCTGGCAGCGCTTTGTCAAAGAATGTTTGTCAGAGTACAACCTGACTATTTAATAAATGACTGCGTTGGGTAATACCTCTCAAAATATTCCAAAACCTTCTATGAGTTTCCATATACGACACGAGAGTGTCCGAAACTCTCTGTGGCTGTGTGGCGTACTATGAGTCACGCTCTTCCGATCCCCTGGGTCGCACGCACAATCCAAACTCTATTTCTTTCATGAAACTTTCATAACATTCATTGATTTCCTTTCTTTTCCTTCAAAACATGCTTTCCCCGAAATCTATGCAATTTATCCGAAATCTATGAAATCTACTCCGCTTCCGCACCCACTTTTGCGTTATCGATACCGAAAAAGGTGTTACAAACTATCATACCCCCTTCTCTCGCGCCCTGGTTAGGGTATCCCTATGACGTGTATGTCACCGGGACCCCCTTACAACACTCCCCCCTCGGTGCATGCACGACATTTCCTGCAAACTGCCCGACACCTTCAGCAACTGTTCAGTGCTTATTGTCAGTGTTCGACATCTTCAGCAGCTTGTCAGCAGTGTCAGGCATTGTCAGCAACCTGTCAGAAGCGTCGGACATATGGAGACCCATGCGCGGATGCATGCTGTTCAGAGCAGGAGCGGCTAGAGCCTTGGTAAGTCCATCAGCAAGCTGATTATTGGTGGATACATAGCAGAGAGCGATTTCCTGGGTCTGATGAACCTTTTCGCGGATGAAATGATGGCGGAGATCAATGTGCTTGGTGCGATTGTGATTAACTGGGTTGTTGACAAGTTTGATGGCTGCCTGGTTGTCCTCGTACACTGTTAGAGCGCCGTGCGTGTCGGGGCCATGTTCAGTGCCCGGGAGAATGGACTTGTGGGTGTTATTGCGTGGAAAGTGCTCAAGGAGCGCGATCATCAGTCGACGGAGCCAGACGGCCTCCTTAGCGGCCTCTGCTAACGCAATGTATTCTGCTTCTGCTGTAGATTGCGCCGTGCAGTTCTGGAGCTTGGATGCCCATGAAATAGCGCCTCCGTTCAAGAGGAAAAGGTACGCCGACGTCGAACGTCGGTTCTCGGCATTTGCAGCGAAATCGGCATCAGAATAACCGTGCAATGAACAGTTTGCTCCCCCGTCTCGAGAGCCATAGTGGAGCTTAAGGTTTCGAGTGCCTTTTACATAGCGGAGAACCCGACGTGCAGCGTTCAGATGCTGTTCAGTGGGTTTCGACAAGAACCGGGACAGTTTGGAGATTGCGAAGGCAAGATCGGGCCGCGTAGCGATGGTAAGGTACATTAAGCTTCCAATTATTGACTGATAAAGCTTTTGATCGGCCAGGACATCGGTGTCGGACGCAGCGACAAGCGATAAACTTGGCGACAATGGAACAGTGACAGATGCGGCATCGACAAGGCCATAGCGAAGGAGCATGTCATCAATGTATTTGCCTTGGTTCAGTGTCAATGTATCGACAGTGCGCGTGACTTCAATGCCGAGAATGTACGAAATCTCCCCCATGTCCTCCATCGCGAAACGCCGGGCAAGACCGTCCTTGATGGACCGCATGCGGGCCGTCGTGGAGCAGATGGTGAGGTCATCGACGTACAGGGCAATGATATCAGGTGTGCCGCCGGCAACGGGACGAATGTACAGCGCGGTGTCGAGAACCGTGGGTTGGAAACCGACGGACTTCAGATAAGTGTCAAGTGTTTGGTTCCATAAGCGCGGTGACTGCTTTAACCCATAGATCGAACGTAGGAGTTTAACGTACGAACCGTCGGGGAGTTGCATATGGATGTCGGTGTCGATGACAGCGTTCAGGAATGCCGTGAGGACATCCATTTGATGGATCTCGAGCCGGAAGAGCTGGGCAAGCGCGAGAAGCAGACGCAGGGTGCTAAACTTGACAACCGGGGCATAGGTTTCATTGAAATCGAGACCCGGGCGCTGGGTAAACCCACGGGCAACAAGGCGGGCCTTATACTTCTTGATGGACCCATCCGGGTGATGTTTAATCTTGAAAACCCATTTAGAATCGATGGCATAAGCATCAGACAGCAAGGCGTCGACAGGCATCCACGTCTGATTGTCAAGTAAGGACTGGAGCTCTTTATCGATGGCCTGCTGCCAGGCATGACGATCAGGTGAGCGCAGCGCTTGCTTATAAGTGACGGGTTCCCGGGCACGGGGGCCGTCAAGAGCGGATGCTACTAATGCCTCGACTGTAGGTGCAATCGCCGGGGATTGGTGCTTACGAGCAAAATATTCATCGACAACGGGCAAGCCGTGTAAGTTGAACGCATCGTTCCATTCAGGTTCAGAATACCCGACGTACTTAACAAGATATTGATGCTCCCCCGTCGGTGCGATCCGTTCATCAACAATGTACTCGACTTCAAAGACTTCATCATCGGGAGCGTCGGGAGCAGGATCGACATAGTTGGTTTCATCGAACGTGACGTCGCGGGACCGATGGATGCGCTGTGTCAGGGGATCATAGAAGCGATAGCCCGTGGAGTCAGTGTACCCTATCAGTTTCATGCGACGGGCCCGGGGTTCGAGCTTTTTGTGGGGACGGCGTTCGACAGGGATATGAACATAAGCGTCGGACCACAAGACCCGCAGGTTCGCCACGTCCGCGGGAGAACCGTGCCATTTCTCATATGGAGTTGCATTTCCGATGGCGCGGGACGGGGTGCGCTGGCGGAGGTAGTTGACAGCAACGACGATTTCCCCCCACAGGTGCTGAGGTATGTGACTTGACAACATGATCGCCCGGGTTTGTGACATTAACGTCTGATTATAACGCTCGGCAATGCCGTTTTGTGCGGGAGAGTACGCGTGCGTGGGACGAACCCGGGTGCCGTGCTGCCGGAGATCGCCGACAAGGGCATGACTCAGATATTCGCCACCGTTGTCGCATTGCAGTTCAAGGATTTTGCATCCATGGAGGTTTTCAGCGTGTTGGCGGAAAGCGTGGAATTCAGCGGGGACATCATGTTTATTTTTGATGATGGCGACATGTGCGTATCGAGTAAGTTCGTCGATGAACGTGACAAGGTACGGGCAGTGATCGAGGGTGTCATGCTCGACTGACTGCACGTCGCTGTGGATGCGGCCGAGGATGCGGGTGGCAGGTTGGGGGTTGTCATGATTGAATGGAGAGCGTCGGGACTTAGCGACGCGACACCCAACGCAGGTCGCAAGGGTGCCGGGCGCGGAAATGCCGTATGCGCGAAGCGCTAGTTGGAGATTAGCAGCGCTCGGATGACCGAAACGTAGATGCCAGAGCTTAAGAGTGACAGAGTCGGCAGGACTAGGAGCAGGGTCAGAGAGAGCATGTGAAGTAGGCGTGATATTTGGTGAATAAACAGTGTCATCGACAATCGCAGGTGTCGGTGGTGTCGACGGTGTCGACTCGGTCGAATTGGTCGATTCTGGTCGATTTGTCGGAAAGTGCTGTGCCACCGTGTCGGACGCATGAAGTTGCTGTGCCATTGGAGGCGCAGTGACGGCAGCGGGGGGCGCAGTCACGGACGAATCGTGGGTGTACCGGGATGGGCGACGCGCGGTACGTGCGGACCTGCGGCGGGGATGACTGGTGTAGGCTTCATATTCAGCCGGAGAGGCGGTTGTGTACCCGGCAATAAAATAAAGTTTATTGTGACGTATGACATCAGCTACACGCGCACCCGACTTGCGATGAGTAATCCACCCGGCACTAAGATCAGCCGAGAATTCTAGGGCATAACGGGACTGGGCCAATGACGCGAAGGAGAGCAGGTTCCGCGGACATTCGGGAGCATAGAGCACGTCAGTAAGCTTAAGTAAACCATGACGTGTATTGATGATTAAAGTTCCCTTGCCGTAGGCAGCACACGTGCCGATGCCGGAGATTTGTCGGGCCGAGGGAAAAGCTTGAAATTCCGTCAGAAGGAAGCGATCGCGAATGATGCTATGGGTGGCGCCCGAATCGAGAGCGATGGAGTGCGGCGCGTCACGATCAGTCGATAAGACAAGGAAGGCCTCGGGATCGGAGTCGGTGTCAGCGTCGGAGTCGGGCGGGGCGGAGTCCTCGTCGTCGTGTGCAAGTTCAGCGGCATGTGCGGCCGGGCGGGACTGAGCGCGTTTCTTGGCGTCAATGACAAGGGGACAGTCACGAACATAGTGGGTTCCTTGGGTGCAGATGTCACAGGGGCGGGCCGCCGGCCTGGGACGGCGACGGGGGTGCGTGGCAGCGGCAGCAGCAGCAAAGGCTTCAGGAGTCCGAGGTTTTGTGTATACTGACGCATCCAGGTCCAGTGCGGCAACTTGTAAGGCGTCGAGGGTCTGGGTGTCAGCGGCAACTCGATTTCGAATGCGGTCACGAACCGAGGGTTTGAGACCGCAGATGTAAGTAAGGCAAACATCGTCAGAGTCCATGTTCGGCAGGGTTAAGCGAATTTTCTCGAAGGCAGAGTTGTATTCGCCGACGGTGGCGGTTTGGGAGAGATTTCGCAGGGCAAGGCGTTGCGAGTCCAGATATGCAGCGGGAATGAAACGTTGGTGGAGCGCACGACGGAGGGGGGTCCACTGAGTAATAATATCAGCTTTGGCGGCAGAGCGGTTCCAGTCTTCGAGCCATGTAAGGGCATGGTCACGAAGGTTGCAGACAGCAACTAAGAAAAGGTCCTCCTCAGCGAGATCGGGGCGTAAGGTGTGAATCATGCTGATGGAGCGGATGAATGTCAATAGTCGGGGGGTGGCATCCTGGGGATTGCCGTCGAACGGGGTGATTTTCTTAAGCGTGTCGGTTAACAGTCGTTCAGCGAACAGTGACGGAGGGTTGTCGGGGGCCGAGAATTCCTCCTTGGCACTGCGGGTCGAGCGGGCCATCTAAAAGAGAGTGTTATACACAGGCAAGGTGCAATAAGGGTCAGTTGTCGTTGAACACGGGCAGGGTGTTCAATAAGCAGTTGTCGTTGATCGCAGGCAGGGGGATCAATGGCAGTCGTCGTTAATCGCTGGCAGGGGGGATTAACGGTGTCGGGAGCGTCGTATGTCAGGAAAACAGCGTGATCGCTCGGGCAAGTGAGGAATCGTCGGTAACGGGCCGTTCCACCCGGAGACTGAAGGGCAGAGGATAAGCAGGTGACAGCTATCGATGCCCGGGGCTCATAACCTGTTGCAGAGGATCCTGCTGAGGCTCTGGTCCTTCTAATAAGCTTATGTGTATTCAAGTCTAAGGTTCTAAGAGTACAGTTGAATGCCCGGCATAAGAGAAACCACCCGACGGAAAAGGTCACGTGTCGGGTGTCAGGGCACCCAGTCACATGGGTCACGTGCTCATGGGCACATGACGCACGTGTATGCGCTGATATGGATAAGAGCCCATGTCATAGCGCGCGCCCTGGTTAGGGTATCCCTATGACGTGTATGTCACCGGGACCCCCTTACAACAACCATGTATATGTATAGGATATGTAGGCCCGGTTGTCCCCAGGAGCTCCGGACGGAGGTGTGCAGGATATGTAGAAAGTGGCGCTCCTGGGGAGCTCCGGGCGGATGCAAAACTAACCTCCTAGCATTGACCTCCGTCAGGACATCCAGCTTATCTCCGTAGGAGCTCCATGAGCATACATTTTGTGTGTCCAGCAAAATCATGCAGGGGGACAAAACTTCGCATGTACTGACGTACTCCATTACCTAAGCACTCCCGTGGGACATCCCCCAGGGTTAGGGGTGTACCATGTCAGCATTCACATGTGGATCATGTGCTAAGGCACACGTGACTTATATGACGGAGGCGGCCAGGAATCTTAAGCGAACGCCTGTTTACAGGACACGTTGTCTGTGCAGCCCACGGCGCTTCCGTCGCATCAATTCAACAACGAGCAACAACGATCTCATCACCCAGCTTTGGATATCCGTCGTATCACCGTAGCTTTTGGAGAACGTTCCTAAAGGTTCAGATGATGGGACAAGGGGGCCGAGACTAGTCTTGCTCTCCCTTGCCCTGGCATGGTGGTCCGCCATAACTGCACATGTCCGATCACTGGGTTTGCTGTATCAGTGCTCAAGTGATTGCAAAAGCTATTGGGTTGCGTGAACTTTGGAGAATGTTCCTAAAGGTTCAGATGATGGGACAAGGGGGCCGAGACTAGTCTTGCTCTCCCTTGCCCTGGCATGGTGGTCCGCCATAACTGCACATGTCCGATCACTGGGTTTGCTGTATCAGTGCTCAAGTGATTGCAAAGTTCATTGGGTGATGAGATTGCATGTGCACTAGTCAAGTTTCTACGTTTTGGTGAGTTACGCTTCAGTACAACTCCGGCGACGAAACTGAAGTGATGACCCCGGCGAAGGTTCCACCAAGCAGCTGTTGTTGAGGTAAAGCTAGCGTGCGAGAGACGAGGAGAAGAGAGACTGGTTTGATCTACCGATGTGGTGATAGTATTGTACTAATTACGATGATTACTCATCGAAATACCTCCGTTGGTTACTACCACAATCGACTTGACTTTCAAAAGTTCATTATCGCCAAACAGGACCTCGAACAGAATGCCTCGGCCGCAACGTCCAAAGCAGAAAACACGTCCTCCAACACTACGACGCTCGCTCGAGAAAACCCCGCCCTGGCAAGCGCCTGTGAACGACAACGTTTATCAGGAACAGCCGACACCGAAAAGCGAACGATGAGAAACGTAACGTACATTGAACCATTTTTTGGCATTTTACTTATTGGCGGTTTGGTTGTCGTGAGTGTGCCGCTGGTTGATGCGTTCGCATCCTATGCGCCAGGGTTGAAGCGGAAGTCCCACGAACTTGAAAGCGAGGACGACGGTACCGCCGTCGAAGACAATGACGTCGCCCGCCCAGTAAGCCGGACAGGCCACCATGATCGTCCTCTCACCGAAGAGCAACGGGAATCAAGTCCTGGATGCAACAGCAGGATGTAAATCCTGATTGCCTGGCTACCCATCGAGTGCTGCTTGCAAACGTTCCAAATTGGTTGACGAAACTGATGGTCGAACTGGAGAGCACCATCGATGATGCCAGTGAGGAGATAAGGACAGTATCATATGTGATGGTTTTAACCATCGTTTGCTGCGCAGGACAACAACTCTTGTTGTTGGTAACCACCGACGCTGAAATGGATATCTTGACTCATCTGCGTGGTTTGAGCCCGGCAGATTGTGAACACCTATTCAACATTTTGCAACAAAAACAATTTGAAACAAACAGCAATTGAATGATCTACTGTCATTCTACTCCTTATCCTGGCGGTGGTTTACACGGCTGCTTTCCTTTGATCCGGTGATGAAGGAAGAATGGCAGGAAATGTACCGCGAATGCCGTGGTCAAGTATGGTATGCTGGAGCTGTAGGGTAGGGTAAATCATCGAGAAAAAGCTAGAGGAGCCCAATGGTATTTTGTCTAGTACGTCTACTACTAGTAACTCACAGTGACCGCCATTTGAGCTTGAGCGTTAGACGGCGATGGTGACGTAGCTCACTCCAGAAAAACCATAGAAGTACCATACTTGGCCACGGCATTCGCAGTACAATTGGAGACTGGAAGCGCTAGCAGTCCGCAGCTCTACAGTTGTTTTTGGGGGTATGCACGTCAGGAACGTCTTGCGCGCAGTCCGTCTGCACCGAATAATGACGGTATCTCCGTCAAAAAAGGTCCGCTTGCTTTAAAAGTGAGAATACAGGTAGATCTTACCTTGCTGAATAGACCGCAAGCAGTTCACAGCTCAACTGTTGTTTTGGAGGTATGCATGTCACGAACGGTGTCGGTCTGAAAAGCGCCAATAAGTGTGTCAAGAACTGTTCGTTTGCCTCAAAAACAAGTGCCACATGTAGATCTCACCTTGCTGAATAAGACGCTATTGAGGCGGCAGCCTCCAATCCAGTCTCTGCAGTGTCCGTCTAAGTGTATGTGTCTGCTCACAATGGTTCAAAAACAGTAGGCGTGAAGTCGGGACTGGCTTATATATATATATGTCTCGCGTGTGCCTACTAATGTGTCCTGGGCAAAATTATGGTGGGCGCCGCCTACCATGAGAGAGTCACGTGACTTCGTCTCAGACCCGCTGGTATCAATAAGGTCCGTCTCGAGAGAGCTCCAACTCTCCCTTTTGCCGACCATCCAAGCAATTCTCATCGAGCCCAGAATCATGTCTGATCCATTAACATATAGTAATTTCCTGAAAGCGGACCCGTCTGCTTCCTGGGTTGACTACCGTGACGCAGTAAAAGCTGCCGTTGACCTTGAGAAAGCACACGCTCAAGCCCATACCAACAAGAGACATCAAGTAATTTCACAGAATAGGATAGCAACTCTCCAGTCAAGGCTGCGTGGGACGTATGTATCTGGAAGAAGGGTTACCGAGTTGTATAACTTATCACTGATCATTGTTGTTATTTCTTAGAGGTTTCGCTGACTTTGAAAAGCGCAAAGAGACTTTAATGAAGCATGCATCACAGGTACGTTCTCATCCGTTATGTCTGACTAGACCGTGCTTAGAATTTTGTGGTAGGCGATTGAAGCTCACAGTGATCTAGCATCGTCCTCAAGGATAATTGTGGCCAGCTTGTTCGCAGAGTCCAGGAAAAGGCCACATAGCCAGGTCGATTCAGCGGAAAATCAAGTAGGGCCGTTCCGAACTCTCTTGGGAGCTGCATAAACTCACTCTTCTTGCGTGGAGCAGCCTACACCCCCACACACGAGGTTGTTTTCAGACGTTGCCGTAGAGCCAAACCCGGATATCGACGTTGAATTAGAGAATTCAGACGAAGAGGTGGATTCGTTGCATATTGCTCCGGAGAATGGTTCAACAGATGGGTGGGTGGGAAGAGCGGAGGAAGTCATCAAGCGTTCAAGAAATGGGAAGACTCAAGGGTTGGTACATGTTGTGTAGTGCAGCCTTTTCAGGGTTTAACTTCGTCGATTACCAGAATACTATGGAAACGGATCGTCAATTTGGACAAAGATGCTCCCTATTTTGCTGAAGAAGATTTCTCCCTGATGAGGTCATTATTTTTGCAGCGCGGGTTCGCCACAGGTCCCGCCATGGGGTCAAGGGGAAAAGCCGTCCTGGACATGATAAAAAATGTAAGTTTCTCACTATGCTGCGCAAAGTTATTAGCAGTTTTTCATGTGAGTTGGCTTACAATGTTCCTTAGGCGGATACAACTACCCTGATAAGGGGAGTGGAGTCATTGCCGGTCGAAGGAGCAGTCACATTCTTAGAATTGCTGAAGAAGGGTCTGACGACGGCTGAGGTGCGGCCAAACTTGGCCCGATCCCTGCTAAGGAGCAACAGACGTGATACCCCAGTTGTACGTTTAAACCTACGAACGGACCAATGCTTTGAATATGGGCGGGACCGTGAGGTTCAACTGATACTGAGGATGTTGGCTACGACCGTGGAAATGGTACAGTGGGGAATTCCGGATCAAACGATTAGCGAGCGCACTGGAGATGCATGTTTTTGGCGTCGTCTTGTCGAAATAGTACGGCCGGACGTCGCGGTGACTTTGTATGGTCACGAATCGATTGCTTATAATACGAGGTGCTAACATCTATCGGTAGCGGGGAGGTCGAGTGCCGTGCATCGCGTACCGTGAGAAAAGAAGGGCTTGTGAGAAACAATCCGAACGTGTCACAGGTAGCTGTGGGCCGTATACGTGGACATTACTGCGATTACATCCTGACGGTTAGTCAAACACATCATCTTTCCGAAGTACTCAACTGTAATAATAAATCCCCATTAGGTACCGAATCAGGATACTGATACCACCTATGGAACAGAGCTGGCGATTTGTGTCAATGCAGGGACACAAAAAGGGACAACTGTCAAACGGATTCGTGATCCTGAAGGCGGAGCGACATGTTTGCGAAACATACATTACTGCATGACTAAAAGTGTGGAAGAGAAGTTGAACGGAACGAAGAGTATGGAAAAATCTGTATTGAAGATTTCGGAGCACCTTTGTCCCGAGATGCTATTTTTCAACTCTTGGGTTTTGGAACGGTATGGACTCCGGTATCTCAGCAATGGAATCTACGGGCTTAGCAAGCTCGGCCGGGTGCAAGTGCCGATTAAGCTGGACGACCAGTTCCCACTGAGGTTTACTGAAATGTGCGTCGAAGTGTTTGCGTTTAAAGTACGTGAGGTTGCGTCAATATGCGTGGCTGTTCGTTGAAGACTCTAAACATGCGTTTCACTTAGGAGTCCATCCATTTAATGAAAGACCTATACCTGGACTCGCTCGATGTGGGCGACATATCTGAGCAAGATGAGGACGGGAGCACGGCTTCCACGTACATGGCTCCAGATCACGCCCCCACCCCGAAAAAGAAGAAGCCTGGGGAGGACCACAAAGGCGCTCGCGATCAAAACAGACGAGAACTTCATGGTGATCTATAGATCTATACTAGGTTGCGTACGTTGTTAACTTTGATGCCAGGACTGATGAATGGATCTGGACGACGAGAATGATGATAGTTGGGGGAATGGATGAACGGCTGCGTCTTTTATATTACGCCCCAACTCTGGCATACATGTGCATCTTATGCCTGTACACATTAATGATTGACACTTCTATCGAATGTTGGGCTCATGCACCGTAAAATAAGCTGCTTGCTTCGAATCATGATCTCTTTCTCTTTTTGTTTTCTGCCCTGCGGCGACATTGCGGCAGACTGTCAAGAGTGACGGCCGCAGGCACCGCTTCCCGACGTCCTTCCAGTCTGCATTCCATGCTTCATCGTGGCCATCGCCAAAACCTTTGCCAAAAAAAGGTCTCATCTATGTGACATGCAGGACCCATCAGCGCTCACACTTTCCTCGACCGTCTCGTCCTCCCCAACGGCCAGAATGGCAAGTGCGCCCGCCCCACTGCCGCCATCAACGGCCAGCGCAACTTTCCAATCAAGGGTCTGTCCTCCGCGGACATGACTTGTGGGTTCCCTCCGACACGTCCGGCCGCCGAGACTTGTCCCGTCGCGGCCGGCGACAAGGTCTTGATGACCTGGGGCCATAATGCTCCTCATGACGATGTCATTGGTACGTATTTACTGCTTGTGCTTCTGCCGCACCATGCTCTTTCTTGGCTTGGCTCGCCTTTGTAACTGATTATGACTTTATTCAGACCCCTCTCATGCCGGCCCATGCAACATCTACATGGCCGACGTCCTAGAGAACGGTGCCATGCCCACGGGAGACGCCTGGTTGAAGATATATGAGGAAGGCATCGAGAACAACCAGTGGTGCACCCATCGCCTCATCGACACCAAAAGGTGTTTTGGATGTAGTGATTCCAAAGGATGTTGCCCCTGGCAGCTACCTCTTGCGTGCCGAAATCTCTGCTTTGCATGAGGCGGACGTCACGGTAACCGACAACAAGGCTCGCGGAAACCAGTTCTGTAAGTATTTGTTTGTTTGTTCTGTCCCCGTGCCCATCTGATACACTGACTAACTGAGCACGGCCTATTTCCGCAGACGTTTTCTGTCCCCAGTAGCAAGTGTCTGGTGGCGCTTCCGCAAACCTGTTTCCCAAAGTGAGCATCCCGGGTCACCTCACCACATCGTCTCCGGGAGTGGTATTCAACCCCTTCAACGGCACCTCATTCTCGCAGTACCCTCAACATGGTCCGGACGTTGCAACCTTCAACGGCGACTCTGGTGGTGGTGCTCCCCACCAGCACCCGTACCCGCACCGGCGGCACCTACCCAGCCTGAGAAACCCGTGACGCCTTCTCCCGCACCCGCACCCGCACCCGCACCTGCACCTGCACCTGCGCCTGACCCGTCTCTTCGCTGCCAAGAGCTCGTGCCCGCCCGCCTGCTGGGCCAGCCACGATCAGTGCTGGAAGGACTCTAACACCTGCGTCCAAACAAAGGGATTCAACGCCGAGTGCCAGGCCGTCCAGGCCAAGTGCGGTGACAAGGCAAAGGAATGCTCGCAGTTTAACTACAGCTGGACTCGCCGCAGTGTGAGACGTCGCTATATGAGCGCCGTCCTGACTCGCGTGTCTTGATGCCGAATGTTTATGTAGCGGCCGATGAAGAGTTGATTGACAGTTTCAGACTTGTATAAATGTAGAGAGAGACCTTAGAATGCACGTATGTGTTGATCATATGTGGTGCATACTGGGTATTGTAAAAAGCCTGTCCTATTACACACGAACAACACATTTTCCCATTACTACTGGTGATAATTTCCCTCAGTTTATATTCCCTCAGTCCCCCACTCAGGTAGCCAGCTTTCCTAGCCTTTTCCGCAGTGCCACGGTTGTGCAACAACCCAAGTATCTGAAGGTGGGCGCCGCTCCCTGTCGAGACAGATAGCAGACTAGACTGGGCAGGAACTGACCTATGTGGAAGGATTATGACCGGAGGGTAGGGTTTCCAAAAGGATTACTCCGCTGTTAATGATCTCTTCACTGTGACTCAAATTCTGTTACTACTTTCGGCGGTACACCGGACGACATGTGTCTGGTATAACATCTATTTCTTGTTTATTTGCAACGAATAGAACTATTTCTTTCCGTCTTCACTTATTGAACCATTCAGATTTTGCAAACGTTGCTCATCCTCAAGATCAAAGGCATCCCCCGGCGGAAGCTGATGATTACCAGTTGTGTGGACACATCCGCACAATAGTCGGCAAAAGTTCACCTACCCTGCCGATCACAATCGTGGCATATGTTCTTTTTGGCGCGGGTACCTGGATGTTGCTTCGGAGGAAGGATATAGCGGAATCCTTCCTCCAAAGCAACATCCCTTGTTGAAGAACAACAGGTGAGAGATGGAGAGCCCATCCCTTGGAACAGGGTTCCTTTACTAGCGGTTAAGCCGAACCTTCTCCCCGACTACGAGCAGCAAATCCCCAACATGCAGAAACTCAACGATGGTCAACGCAGAGCAGTCGATTTTGTTTTGTCGTCAGGACTAGCTGATGGTCATCCTAAACGGCTCTCCTGGAAGTGGGAAAACTCTAGTGCAGCCCGTCCAGGCATTCTCAATAATCAGAGAACATGCAGATGACGACCATCTCAACTATTGACCCTCACACTGAACTTGGCCACCGCTACAGTTCCTCTTCCTCTCTTTCTCCCGACGATGATGAACAAGCGGACGACGATTACGATTACGTTCCCGAAGATGAAGACCAACCCTACCCCATTTCAGAGGAAGAACTCGCCAAAATCCTCGAGGAAAATGACCGCGTCTTTGGTGGTTACACAAGGAAGCAGAAGCTTGAGAAACTTTCTTGCGGGTGCGTTTTGCGGATGGTTCTCTGCACAAAACTCATCCGGAAGAACATTTCTCTGTGTCGTGCAGCGTGAGTGCCCCGACATTGTCGACAGCATCTTCTATTATGAGGCCGCTGCGAGCCGGAGTTGGTGAAGATAGCTATCAAGGATTTGAGAACCATTTTATCATCAGCTCGGGCGTTGCAACTGACTCGCCGGGTTTCTTATCCGAAACGACTCCGGCTGTGGTGGCGTAACGGGTCAGGAAAGATTTGTTGCTGATCTTTGACGAGAACCAAGAGAAGAACTTCAATGCGCCGCAGAGCTCCAGACAGACAGAGAGACGAGCTCCACACCCCCTATATAGTCGATAATTTATTACGGCATGAACAAGGCAAGGCCGATGGATAACGATCGCATGCTGAAGAGGTTAAGTCAATTGTACGAGATGAATGTTTCAATGCGAGGGAACGAACATCATTCAATTGCTTATACGCTCCGTTTTCAACTGTCCAAAACGGTCGGAAGACTATCCATCATTGAACGCCTGTGGCTGTAGTGCTCCGTGCAGCGCGGTTGACTGTCGCATTCTGCATTTGTGCTTCAGTGGTCGCATTGCCTGAGTAACTGCAGTCTACGGCGAGTAGGCATTGGACATGAGGTTCAATGGTAAATAATCCCTTAAGGTTCTCGCTTGAATGTGGCAATGGAAATGAAAGGGTCGCCTGCATTGTATGAATGTAGCTGTTTGTGAACAAAAATTACAGCAACATATCACCTGTTTGTTTTTTCTGGATTTAAGGACGCTACCCTGCCCGCAGACATAACTCTCTCACATTGAGAAAGTTGAGGGTACTGCGGGTCATTCGAGTAGCGGTATCGATACTTTGCCACCCGTGGGTTACGTCTATTGACAAGCAGCTCAGAAGCACAGAAGGACAGAGTAATAAGACCGCGCCGCATATAAGACACCTACGCTAAAAGCAAAGATGACCTTCGTAAAGATTGACCTATTTTGAGAAAGTCATACAAAGTATTGCCTTCTATCCCAGGCTGGCACAACGCGATTCTGCGCTGCATCAGGAAATGCTCGTGTCATGTACGGTCGGTGGTGATTTCGCATTCCCGCTATGTCCAGGTGAACGCGTTGAGTGAGCCAAGCCAGAATCCAAGGGTCCTTTTGAGTGGTCTTGAAGATACCGTCGGGTTCGCGGCAGGTCCGACATAAAAGTCACCCAACAAAAGACAATCATTGCGGCAGGTACCAAGATGTTCCATCCCAGGCATAGCACAGTTGATATCACCAGCTGTGATAGAATCAAATGGCGCATCCACGCAAAAGAACCTAATATTAGGCCAAATGATCCGTATATGATTCCCACCAGCAAGAACTGTAGACGCAGCCTCGCAACTGCTTTTTGAACGCGAGATTCTTCCAGGGCCAACTTGTCCAAGTCCTTGGACGCAGACTTTAGCTCCTTCAGTAACCTCATGGAATAAAAGATGAATGCCGCCGACAAGAGCAACAAGTAGAAGCACCATAAAGAGTAGTGTGAAATATGGTACCACCTCCAGGGCCACTCCATCACGCTCATCGAGTAATCATAGCGACCAGCATAATAAGCAAGGGTCACGTTCGTAATAACCTGAACTGCAAGCTGGGTGTAGACAGCAGTGTACACCGCTCGTTTGGATGGCAGAATGAAGTTGGAAACTGCACTATGTCGACGTCCTGCACTTTTCTTCCATTTGCCTGCAGCAGTCGAGCTTGTTGCAACTCCAACTACGAATGACTGTAATCCAATTTCGCCGACGAGCCATGGAATCTCCCATAGTAATGACATGGACGTCGGTGGAAGAGCGTCCCATATCAAGCAAACGTGTGTTGCTATTCTACCGATGAAGTGCAATCCGATGAGCGCCAATAGTGCTTCTATAGAGCTCACACCGGCGGAGGTCCAGAGACGTCCATGAAGAAACACTATACGCTGCAGTAAGGTGAAAATGACCGCAATAAGGGCAACACTGACGACGAACAAGGCCACTTTCTGTATGGTAAGAAATACATCGCCACGTTTGCAGTGCACAATGCTGATCCGCCAGTCGCAAGGTAGATCGCTAAAGTCCATTCCCAAATTGTTCCAGTTATTGCCAGTCGGGGTAAAGGACAGACCTACCCATGGCGGCCGCCACACCTCATATTCATCATTTTTGGTGAGATTCGCTTCTGCGTCCGCGCGTTCGTCCAGCGTTGAGCGGAGGTCTGATTACGTAAGACATTTGACCTCGCGTCATTGCATTGTTTGGCACTGGAGCAGGGCCTTCTTGGTGAGCATGAACGATCACATCGGGAGAACCACATCAGACGAGAACAGCAGAATTCTGTATCAGCCAGAGGAGTGGCAGATGTTGAAGAGGTTAAGCCAATCAACCGACAGGCACGTGCATCATTCTGACGGGGAACATCATGCTTATACGCTCCAACACTTTCGCTTCTACAACTGCCAAAAATTGCCGGAGGGCTTTCTATCATTGAGCGCCCTCACTTTGTTGGCTGTACTACATCATCACTTCCCACAAAGCAGTTGGCTGGTACACTGGTTTTGGCAAACGTTCATTTGCATTTGTTGCAGTCGTCGCCTCACCAGGGTAACTGCAGTTTACGCAGAAAGTCGTTGGAGCCAAGGTCCAATGGTCAGCAGTGGGAAATAATCCTGCGGTTCTCGCTTGATTGTCGCAATGGGAATGAAAGGGTCGCTTTCATACCCGGAGCGAAAACCTTAAGCTGAAGTTCGTTGTGTCGCGTCCATGGTCGCATGGTCGGACAAGGAGCAGCAGCTGGCAGACGGCACTGGTGGCGCTAAATTACTTCCGCAATACGGCATGTTCGCCCTATTTAGCATCATCCGCCTTTCGTGGTCCAGTTCAAAATAGACGTCGTTGTTCCTGCGCCCTGGCCCCGAGGTTTGGTGCTCCTTCTGGCGCCCTTCGCGTGGGATCCAGCCTTCATATTGGAAGAAGCAGCAAACGAGTGTCGATGTTCAACTTTAGGAAGACCAGTGATTCCCTTGGCGTTTAGGGTCGTTTGCCTCGTGCAGTTGGACGGCGAGGCACTCAACGATGATGCGCTAGCGGGCTTCGTCAGTTTAGTAAATGCGTTGAATGGTGTGGTAGCTTGAGACTTAGTATGGATTGTAGCAAATGGGGAAGATATGGGCCCGGTAGAAAATTGAAGTTGGGATGCTACGCAGCCGTGCTCGTAAGATGGCAATGAAAGCGCGCTTTGAGCTTTTTGAGTAAATTCCAAAAGGCTTGGTCGCGAGCGTAGATTGCTGACAAGTTTTGGAACCTTGGTTGATGATTGCGACATGGCCTCAAGTTCTGCATCAAGGATGTCGTCCATTGGCTGGGATTTCACTGGTACTTCAGTGAATTCAGGCAAGCGCGTTTTCGTAGCAGCCGCTACTTTGACGAGTCTCATAGGAAGCAAAGGTTTGTCTGTGTATGAAGCACCTGGTGTTACAACATTCATCCCTGTGTGCGCCACGTATGCTCGGACTTCATTGCGTGTGGCCTCATCATCATTCTGCCAACGACCACTTGTGACCAAGATTGCCATGTTGTCCAGCTGTTCGGTCTCGAGGTCAGCAAACCGCTCGCCAAGGGCCACCGCCTCCGTGTCGGAGAGAACTTCATTCCCCGAAAACAAAGGTACATCAGGCGGTAATCGCCGCCAACCCAGGTTGAGTTCCATACTTCGGGAATGCATTTTGGTATTGCTGAGGTCTACAGCAACTAGATAGGGTAACTGGGTAATCAATGCGACGCTGGCATCAGCTATGAACGAGAATGACACGTTGAGATGCGTAAGCGACCGCAAACCTTCCGCGATGCCATAGGCCGCGGGCCGCAGCATAACCTGCAGGCCTGCATCTTTCAGGTTTGTGTGCGATACATCAAAGACCTTTAGATTCGGAAGATGGGCCACACAGGGTGCCATTGAACAATCAAAGTTCGTTCGGCTTAAATTCAGTCGGACCAGAATGCCGCGAGGAAAGTGCTTGTCGCCCAGTCGATGAAGTGTAGGAGCCGCGACGTCCACATGGTCGCCTCGAAGATACAGTGCTTTCAACGATAATACGGAGTTCCTTTCCGCAAATTCTTCGTACTCCTCAGCAAAAGCAGCTATCAGGGATACCGGTAGAACAGCATCATACGATTGCAGCTTTCGCAAGATGATGTCTGCAATCACCCACGGAAGATTCGCAACCGACTCAATAGCATCAAACCGTTTCAGTAGGTAATGCTGAACGAGGACATTGTCAGCTTTCAGAGCATCAAGGTTGGCCACGAGTCAACATACCATCGCAATATCAAACAAGCTTGGTGTGCTTCCATCAGCATTGCATCTATCTAATTTTCCAATTCTTGCACGCAGTGCCCGCAGTTCTTCGTCAAAGCAATTCGTGGCAGGTCTCTTTCGTGACCGATAATAGATATCAGGTGCGCCATGGCGTTTCGAGCCAGCTCGTTCATCAGGATCTTGATATTCGTGATCGCTCTCAACCATCTTATCTACTAGGGCATAGGTCTTTCCTTCATCAGCATCGTTTCCTCGTTGGTTGCCTGTCGGGATGCCCGGCTCTTGTCGACCACTTTTGCGATTTCCATCAATTGATCTTTGATTGCTCTGTGGTTTTACAGATACCATGTCCTTTCGACGTGAACCTTGCCGTTCAGAAGCAGAATTGCTGCTGCTGGCATCTGGTTCCGCTGCTCTACTAATAGCGACTTCGTTGCGCCCGCCCCCTCGACCTCTTCCTCGACCTCTTCCTCGGCCTCGTCCCCGGGCTCTTGATGCTTTCTTTCCTCTTCCATTGTCTCCCCCAAAGAACCGGAATGGAACCTGGCCCTGTTCCATGAGCTGTCGTATGAGTGACGGGCGCAAATGCGATTGTCAACCGAAAGTTGAGACCGCGAAACAGTAACAGCAGGGTCAAGATTCCAAAATCCTAACTACTATAACTTCACATCTGCATCATCTTCAAAGCAGCTGTTATGTTCTCAAAGCACCTCAGAGCGATGTGGCTCATCCATATCTCGTGTGATGCTCACGAACAAGATCCAGTGCTAGTCAGTACAGAAGGTAATTGTTAAAAATTCCCAGCAGCAAACACTACTGGAAGGACAGCTAGCTATTAAGTTGGAATGGAAAATGGAGGAAGACCAAGTCGGCAAAGCAGTTATCATCCGATACAAAGATGAGGCATGCCAGATCCGTTGTCCGTTTGGCGTCAAAGGTAGCAGTGCAGCAGTTGAATGGAAGTGACGTACTGATCAGTTGCGGTGGTGTCGAATCTCCAACAGTAGCGGGTAGCGGGTATGTCCTCGATCATTACCTTACTGTGTTACGTGTAGGCAATGATAAATGAGAATGGTAAACGTTCTCCAGGATATCTTATGCGTGAGAAATGTGAATTTGAAGGCAGGCGACGAGAAGACGGAGACTGTTCAAAGACTTGCAGTGTATCCAGTGAATAGCAAAGTATTGCAAACGAATATTATGTATTAGACCAAAAAAAAATATGCACATGCTTAAAACTATATACGGTTCAGCGTGTATCCCCTGCCATTCGTTGTCTCGATGAGCAAACGAGTATGGGAAGGAGCAAGCTCCACATCTTGGCGATTCTCAAAGCTTGGTACGCCGTCGTTTCGCGTCAGGTGAAATCGAGGCATCATTACTTCCCTCAGGTAGTCACGATGCGAAAAGCCGCTTGATTCCGTCTTTCTGCGCGGGTGTAACATGGTCTGGGAATCGCACGTTCACCTTGACAATCAGATCACCCTTCTTCCCGGGCATTTTGCTGACAGGCATTCCTTCTCCGGAAAGCACTATGGAGCTGCCTGGCTTCACTGGTGAAGAACCTTGTCCACCAGTAATCTCCACCATTCGCCCATCCAAATGTTGGATTTTCTTCGAAAAGCCGCACATTGCCTCCCAAAGTTCAATGCTTATCTCGGAACGCAGTTTGTCTCCATCGCGTTTGAAGCGTGGGTGTTCTTTCTCTGCAATGATAAACTCGATATCCTGTGTACTACCGTCGGGTAACTCATCGCCTTCATTTGCAAACTTGATCTTGGTGCCGGCTTTCCATCCCGGTTTGATCTGAATCGTGAGAACCTTTTCGCTTGTTGTGCCGTTCAGGTTGCGCCGCGTAACTTTTAGGCGCTTAGTAGTACCGGTGTACAAGTCCTCCAGCGAGACGGGCAACTGGCGCTGTACCGACGTTTGCGCACGCGGCTTTGGCCGTGCCGATCGGGCGCCGCCGAAGAAACCTCCGGGCATACCTCCGGGCATGCCTCCCCCATCCTCGTCTGTATCCATAAAGTCAGCTGCGCCGCCAAAGGGACTGGCACCGCCAAAGAATTGCCGGAATATGTCGTCTGCTGACGAAGGTGTGAAGGGACGGAAGCCACCGCCGCCACCAGCACCTCCACCGCCTTGTCCCATATTAAAGACAAAGGTGCGCCCACCGCCACCAGGGGCCCCACCGAATCCGCCAAATCCTGGGAAACCTCCAAAGCCAGCAGCACCTGCTCCTTCCGGACCGCCAGTGGGTATACCTCCCTTCAACCCTTCTTCTCCAAACTGATCATATATAGTTCTCTTTTGCTTGTCGCTTAGTACCTCGTAGGCTTCTGATATTTCCTTAAACTTTTTGTCAGCCAGTTCTTTGTTATCCGGGTTCCGGTCAGGATGCCATTTCAACGCGGCCTTGCGGTAGGCCTTCTTCAGTTGATCTTCGTCAGCATCCTTCGGTACGCCAAGGATGGCGTAGTAGTCCCTCCCACTGGGCATGTGTGTTGATCCTTGATCTGTTCGTACTGGCATTATCCTATCCGTTAGAGACGGAGCGATCTATCAAATTCTATGGACGAACGAGGGGTTGAGACTCACCTGCACTTCTTTTATAGAAAGGACTTGATCCTTGCAGCTGACAAACGGTCTGTCGTAGATTTCTTGGCGGGTACTGATGATGGAGAGAATGAGATTCGAGAGGCTGTTGCTTCCTGTCCTGTGATGTGAGCTTGAGGGTATGTGTAGATATGATACCGGATGCAAAGTGCCGAGACCCAACGCGTAAGTTCCAGCAAGTTCCATTTGGTTTGTTAACAATGGCGACTAGTCGCCTCTCGGATATTTGAATACGTCTACGAAAAGGGAAAGCAATGGATATTTACGGATAAGGATCCTAGGCCTGGCGACCGTAAGTACGTTGCTGAACCCCGTCGAGTTCTAGCGACCTGAGCATCATGCCAACATGCATTCGCTGCTACCATACCTTTTATGTGATCGGTCGTGCCCGGCTCACCAGGTTACCAGAGCTGAATTCAAATCCTTGGTATTTACGTTGCTCCGGACCATTGGCGGGTTTAGTCTAATGTGCAAACCTATTACTTTTCAATCCTATGACTTGTGCTGAGGGTCGTCACTTGCACGTAGTTGTAATAACGACAATCCACCCTGATATATGGAATCCGTCTGTGAACGAGTGAGGCCTGATGATGATGTTTCGTCGGGTCTGACAATGCTTTACAACGTTCCTAATCATGTTAATGTGACGCCAGCGACAAACTGGACTGACTACGAAAGCATGCAGCGAAAGAAGTCTAGAAGGCCTAAAAGTGCAATACTGAACTATGATACATGGCGTGCTTTTGCAACTCCACTCGGCCAATAGCAACTGGAGCCGCATCGTTCTCCTGATCAGTTAGTTTGCCCTGCAGAACATTGCAGATCGCATCTGACGAGGGACAACATTGTCGTCTCTAACGGCTTCATTTCTGCTTACGGTCGTTTTGGTGGTCTGTCTTTGACTCGCCAGTGAAAACTCTGGGATGTTGTCTCCGGCAGGCGAAAGAATGGATGCTTTTTCCAAGTTCACAGTGAAAGCAAAGAAAGTTGGGTAGGGTATATGCACACCGAGCGACAGCGTGGGGTCGGTGCATGGTCAAGAGGTCAAGAATCATATACACAACAGTTCTAGTTGTTGCCAATACTCTCCGCTCCCTACGCACAACAAAACTGGGTTTGGAGTGAGCTGCTAGTAACTCGCCCTGTTCAATGTTCAATATTACATGCAACCCGGTTTCTTCACACTCGATGCTGGGCAGAACGGATCACAGCGGCATCGCACCTTGGCGCGCCTGCCAGTTACCATAGATCGAAAAGCCAATGCCCATCCGATGCAGCCCGTGGAGAAAAGGCTCAGAACATAAAACCAACAAAGTAGAAAGAAAGTAGCGCATCGCTGAGGGAAACGCGCGGTGTATGTCTGCTTACGTAACCGAACTCCGCAGGGTGAATTAGGGTTCGCACCAACAGGATTAAGTTTGGTGGACACGGCCCATACACACCCACCCAGCAGCAGCAGCAATACCAGGAGCAGCAGCAGGATCGAGGAGGAGGGGGAGGCCACAGGCGATCAGAGAGTCTTTCCCGACAGTGCAGTCAGTTAACGGTATCATCACTATCAAAGATGCTGCACTCAATAACGATACCAACAGCCTTCACTGGCTCTAATCCATCACCTCTCCCGCTGTACAAGTCCACTGTCTCGTATTCACCAAAAGATCACCATCGCTCGCTCACATCTGTTATTCGCCGATATGTTCGCTCCATAGCCAACGACCCTAAAACACGAAAGGTGTTTTTTTTCCTGCTACTTAACTTATCTTTTACGGGGGTGGAGTTCTTGTATGGGTGGTGGACAAACTCGCTGGGATTAACGGCAGATGCAGTCCATATGCTATTTGACTCGACAGCCATTCTGTTCAGTCTATGGGCGAGTGTTGTGGCGAAGTGGGAGAGCAACGAGAAATATACATACGGGTATACATTTTACAGCTTGGTATCAGTATGACTTTATGATATTAATGCAATGTCGTGTGTAGGTACGGAAGAGTTGAGACGATGACTGGGTTTGTGAACGCGCTAGCGCTGCTGTTTGCCAGCTGGAATATTATTTGGGAGGCTTGTGAGAGATTCTTTGATCCCACGGAGATCAAGACAGATCAACTCCTGGTTGTATCAGTCTTAGGGTTGCTGGTGAACTTAGGTTGGTACCAAGCGTTTTTCATAATCAGCAGTTTACCAGTAGAATTGACGTTGATGCTGTATGTTACAGTGGGAATATTTGCGTTTGACCATGGCCACGCTCACGGGCATGATCATGGGCATGGGCACTCACATGGGCACAGCCATTCGCACGGCGGCCACTCGCATTCTCATGACTACGTACAAATGCATTCCGTGAATGGCCATGATCACAAACATCACGACCACTCCCATGATCACCATGACCACCATGACCACCATCACGGACATGGCCATTCGCACGCTCATCACGACCATGGGCATAGCCACGGCCACTCTCACGGGGCAACTTCCAATCCGCTCATGCATGGCATGTTCCTTCATATCCTTTCAGATACCCTTGGTTCGGTTGGAGTCATTATCTCGTCACTTCTCATCCAGTGGTATGGTTGGATGTGGGCCGATCCGTTATGCTCCTTATTCATCGCAGTCCTTACCATTGCGAGTCTCTGGCCGCTTTTGAGATCAAGTGGAACAGTGCTTTTGCAAGCAGTTCCGGAAGGCTTACAAGCAGAATTGGTAAATGTGTATAGAAAGGTGCGGCAGTAGCGGCTTTATGTTTGTGGAGTTAATGGCGTTGGCTGACTGAAGTGGCTTCTTCACAGATCATGCAAATTGAGGGTGTAGTCTCGTATTCACAACCACATTTTTGGGAATTATCACAAGATAACAACGTCGGAACCATCAAGCTCCAAGTTAGAAGAGACGTTGATGATGAAGCTGTCCGATTGCGAGTGCTCGAGGTGTTTAATGAAGCAGGAGTAAGGAACATGGTTGTGCAAATTGAGAGGACTGCAGGTGTTCCCGATGTTGCTGGGTATCAATGATGCACTAATAGATAGATACGCCCTGGAGGACTTGGAATCAGGCTCAATGCTCTTAGTATACTAGCCAATTGTAGTAATGTGTTTTTGGCAATCTTCTCATTTATTATCATGATCACCCGGCGATGCTTCTCTCTTCCCGTTCCTTTTCGGCATCCCCACTTTTGACTGCTTCGGCAAGCAGTCGGTCAAACTCCTTACTAATTGTTTCGAGACTATCCCAAGTCGTCGAGATGATACTTAACGAAGAAACCGTTGGACCCAAGCGTAATTTGGCTTTGGACGACGAATCCGTCAGGTGCACTACCAGTTTCTGTGTTGAAGGAACATGGCTAAAGAAGTTGTTCCTGAGATACTGCGAGGTGAGACTTCCGGGTACGAGCATAGAGGACACTTGATGCATGTGGCTCTCTGCTTACCAGGCCTCCATCTCCTCCCCTTTAGTGTCGTCTCCAACCATAAGTATGACTGCCCGCGCGGCTGGTGCTAGCGTCGGCCATGCTTGGTAAAACCTGGATACAACCGCAAGTCATGAGTGCTTGGAGTCGATGACAAGCTATTTGCTATCCTTTCATTACTTTGAATTTCCGCTACAATCCCATAATTCGACCTGGACTGCCATGGCATCACTCTTTCTCTTCACGTCATTGCCGCTGATCCTTCGCTCCAATTCGAGAATGCGGACACCTTGGGTCGGTCGATACGAGCTTGATGCGCTGGAGGTGTTGAACGTTTCGGACACTTCACCCAGGTGGTTCGCCAAGAACGTTTTGCCGGAGCGAGGCGGCCCAATTACAAAGACGGCGACCTTTGGTGGCATCGTGCGATACTCAGAGAGCTGCCACCCACTTGTAAAACTACATTGGTCTATCGAGTGCTTGGATGCCCACTCATTGCTGTCCTTCCAACCTAATCATCTTTTTTGGAAGCCCATCAGGGCCAAGAACACACGGCGCCCACGCGACGAGACGTCGACTGGCTACTATACGCACATGCACTTGTGGAATGAGCGGATGGGAATATGCCAGCACGAACGGCAACCTGAAC
The DNA here is from genome assembly GCA_025558075.1 of Gaertneriomyces semiglobifer. Classification (NCBI taxonomy): domain Eukaryota; kingdom Fungi; phylum Chytridiomycota; class Chytridiomycetes; order Spizellomycetales; family Spizellomycetaceae; genus Gaertneriomyces; species Gaertneriomyces semiglobifer. The sequence continues at coordinate 25,781 of JAHLKF010000006.1, forward strand.
ATGCCGGTTACTGTCAACGTCGGTGCGAAAAGGCTGGTGTGCACACAATTGAGGCACGAGTTTGTCTTCCAAGAGACGAACCCTGCCAAGGATTACTTTCAAACACTGAGCTGGCTAGTACGCTGACTGCATCCCTTTCAGCCCTCCTGATCTTCATCACATCATATCCCACTTGTTCGCAAGTTCATCCATTCCCAAGTTCAGTCAGGAACAACGGATACGGTATGCGTTCGCAAGTTACTTTGTGTTATTAATAAACAGCGACGGCGCGCTGGTGGTCACTGTCCAGTCGGCAGCAGCTTCACACTTCCTAAAGACGTCGCGCCCAAACCATTCCGTGACCATCAAGCAGAACCGAGGTTCCTGAATTCAACCCTGCCGCAAAGGCCGCCCCCTTTAGAGAGCATTTGGGAGAGCCCATGGGCCCGATAAATACAGTTTAGCATTTTTTTGCAGTCACCTCCCGTTTCTGGCGCCCCCCATCATCTCGAACTACGCCGGTGTGCCCATTATAAACAAACAATTCGTAGGCAGCGTTTATAGAGAGGTGGGCGGTTGTTTCTCAAAAGGTTGTAAGGTGGAGCTAATTGTTGATTGGCAAAGCAGGAGGAGCTAGTCCAGTTTATCTGGCGCCTATGAACAGCTTTTCGAATTGTAATTGCTCTATTGTCGCGCCAAGTCGCCAGCAATAAGCCCATCGGATACGGACACATTGTCAAGCGATGCTGTCGCACGCTGTCGTCCTGTTTTGGCAAACGCTTGAGTGGTTGATGGAATGGTTGAATTTGGAGACTTGGAAGCACAGACTGCGAGGAAGAGCCATCGACAACCGTCATGAAGAGAAAGATGATTTGCATAATGCGAGTACACGCAAGGAACGGAGAAAAAGCGCTGCCGTCAACTTGCGAAGGAGTCCTCGTCTAGCCGAGAAGAAAGGCAGTCCTACTTCGAGCGCTGGTGAACGTGACGAACACCATACCGCTGGATCGTGCGAGGATGATTCTTCAGGTGTCGCTTACACTACTTCTGTCTCTCCGGAGGCATCTGTGAACGAAATTGAACTGAAACGTGTGCGCTCGAAAACGTCCTCAAAATCCCTGAAGCCTAAGAAGTCCAAGGCAACATTGTCGTCTGCACATCATGATGTCTCTCGAATTCCCCGTGCGGTAATAATTAAGCCGCGGAAGAAGACGTTGGTTCTCGACCTTGATGAAACTCTGATTCATTCGACTGCTCGGGGTACACGCGGTCATGATTTCGCGGTAGAAGTGCAGATTGGATGGCGTAGTTGTTTATATTATGTTTACAAAAGACCGTACTGTGACGAATTTTTACGAGTGGTGAGCCTCTCTGGTTTAAGTTTTCCTGTTAATTGGTCCAGTGCTAATGCGCGGCGTTTTAAGGTTTCGCAATGGTATACCCTGATCATCTTCACCGCCTCTATGTCAGAATATGCGGATCCAGTGATTGATTTCCTCGATCCTACAAGAAAACTGATTCATTCACGCTACTTTCGTGAAACATGTCGGCTAAAGTATGGAGTCTACATTAAAGACTTGACTGTTATTTGTGATGAAGAGAACAATCGCGAAAAGCAGAAAGCAATCAAGTCCAAACACCATATCCATGGCGTTTCAAATACCTCGGATGGAAGTGAGCTAACTCTTGGAGAGGTGGCACTAGTGGACAACAGTCCCATCAGTTACGCAGAAAACCGAGGTGCGTCCCGCATAGTCGTGTTTACAAAGTGTTTTTGGGCGGTAACTAATGTCTGGTCTTTTACGTGTTTCCTCAGATAATGGCATACCGATTGAATCGTGGATATCTGATCCGAAGGACGAGGCATTGCTTGACCTGCTTCCGATGCTCGATGCACTACGATTCGTTGATGATGTTAGACATGTACTGAGCATGAAAGGGTAGCAAGCAAGGGAAATCCCAGTTTCCAGTGGATCGATTGTCCCGTCCTCTAAGGTGACCTCCGGGATTAAGAATGATATTTGCACCATCCGCGCCGACATGGCTCGTGCGGTTGCAAAAGAATTTTGGAAGCACAAGAGTAGATCTTCCGAAATAACATATTCATCGTATATATTAATGTAGGGCGCTGAAGCATGCTGTATACCAGTAGACAGTTCACCGACTTGAGTAGCTCTGAAAGAGTGGAGATGTCGTAGGGTAATATACAGAGGAAAGGAGAAATTAATTAGACCGAATGGGACGAGGTGGGCTGGCCTTGTCGTTCGAACATTGTGGCTACCCCGGTCGTGGTGATCTAGCCGCATTACCTGCAACAGACGCACAACCCAGGCCGCGCAATTACTTATTACTCTCTGACATTCTCGAATGAAAGCTCAAAACTGACCCTGCCACTTGGTCCAAGACTGGAAATGTGGTGGTAAACCATTATTAGACGCAACGACATCCTATTATTCCCATGCGCCTAGATACATCGTAGTGGCTCTAGATTCATAGATAACCGTTGCGCCATTTGTGGTTTGGATTGAATGCTGAACCACAGCATGCATCTGTGTCGCCGCGCTTGCCGTTGCACCACCGGTTTGAGTATGAATTGATGATTGAATGATGTGACGAGAAAAGGCCCTCCTATTATCGTTCCTTACCCTTCAAAACATATATCGAAATTATTGGAATTGGAAGTACTCTGACCCTTTGGAGCGAGAGTTGAAGGTCTCGCGCTGAGTAAACAAGTCGATTACTTTCGAAAAATAAATTCCAAATGAGACGATTCATCTACCAATCCATCCACACCTCTAAAGCTCGATTCTAGCGAGATTCTAGCGGATAGGGACGAGCTGTTTCTGTGATAATCACTAGATGACTTACGTGCACAAGCAAATGATCTATCTTACCAGTCAGTTCAGGGGCGTTCGCTCCCTCATCCGTCCACCGACCGTTACTTTCCAGATAAATAACCGGTAGCCCTGAACTGACGCCGTTAACCATGAAGAAATGTCTCGCCTGAATGAATCACGCACGTTCGCTCACCAACCATCAATTCGTCATTACTGTCCAGCTGGTCTACGGGTATAGTTGCGCTTCCCTTAAAAATGTAAGTTAGTAATTAGTACGACAGATCGGACACCGAGCTTCGCGAGCTCATCCCATCCTCTGATGGTGTATAAACAACAGTCCGTTGTTTGAGAGCTTCTGCTCTTTGCGTAAATGCCTAGGCACAGAAAAGTAAAGACAGAATAGATAGATTAGGATCCATCACCATAGCATTGTGCTTTGCCAGTCCGCACAGCGGACAATGACTTACTGCGAACAGCAGCAGGATTCCGAGGGCAGTGGCAGCTTTCTACACAATAAACAATCTGATATTATTCCACCAGCATGGAGTCCCACTAACCTTGAAAATCATTTCCGAAGGACCTTGAGCTGAACTGAGGCCATAGTGAGGATAGCAGCAAGAAACCGGGGCAGTGGCAGATCGCGTCAACAATCTGGCATTGTTCCACCCACGCTGATCCCCGCCACACTTTTTTCATCACACGAACACATATGTGCCCATGTGACGCCGCACTGTCGCTCGCTGACGGAATACGACTTGGAATTACAACCGGCATCGAACTCGCCAGCCGTGAAGCTGGAACCACAAGTGAGGATTGCAAACAACGGATACTTGACATTCCCAGGCATAGTGGAAGGCCAAGTTTGACTGTTGACCGAGGTGGAGACAATCAGCATTGAAAACGCAAGGCACCTTTAAGACTTTGATGACCTACCGTTGTGTTTGACGAATACAGCGGCAGATGCGCAGGGATTCGTTGCTGTTTGTTGACATCGAACGGAGCAGTGTGAGCGCCCTGACATGGTTGTAGCGTGATGGCAGAAACCAGGGACATACATAGCTATTCCTTTAGTCCGGATAGTTCACTTTCATGGGAAAATCTCATCGCTCTCAGGGTGTCCAGCAACGCGTCAATTAAGGCACACGCGTTCAAACTAGTCCGAAGGGCTAACGTTAACCGTCAGGCAGCGCTGAAGGGGCCTCCTCGTCTCTTTCACACTGAGACGAGCATTAGGAACTTTCCCGCTGCCAGAACATGCAGTGCCTTCAAGAGACCTTAACCAAGTGCCGCAGGTAACTCCATCCTTCTGTTTCGAGATATGCTGCCACACATTAACATTTGAAGAACTTAAAGGCCTTGAAGGTCTTCTTCTTCAATGATTACGGCAGGTACTGCGTCTCGGCGCTTGCCGTGTGATCTTGCCCTACCTTTCTGTTCCGGTTAAGCTGGGAGACGGTATCGGGTACGACCCGCAGAGACCGCAGGTACATCTCGCGTTCTTGGAAAGTTCGTCGGGCTTGCGAGCAGAGAACGCAGGCCACACATTAGAGGAGTGGAAACCACAACTCTTGCTCTACAGCTCGCCATTTCATAGACAAAGATGCAGCTTTCAGCTGGAAAGTTCTGTCGAAATTGCGAGCTGTAGACAATATCGTCCTCTCCACCGCCTCGGTGGACGCCGATGGGCAACCCTGGAAATTTGTGCAGAGTCGTGCGGCTCGAATTCCGCATTGGGCAGAAAGAAGCCGCCTGTTGCCCGTTATGGAGATGGTGGCAACCGTCTTCTTAACCTTGATCGAGCAGAGAAAGGGTCGCCACGCCATTGAGGAAGAAAGCAACGGCCTGCGGAGCGTAGAAGGTTTTACCGCACGCCAAAATGCGGCAGTTTCAAAACTGCTAGTGCCGGGGGGGGTGGGGAAATGCCGCTTATATATTTGTATCAACTATGCATGTAGTAATTGAACAATTGAAATGCTTCTTGAGGCTTGTACATGTACCAACAGTACCATTAGTACCATAACTTTGAATCACAACGGTACCATTAGATATTTCCAAAAAGCAATCGGGGATACGCTCGCGTACGTATTGAAATGAGCTCGCCTATCGGAGCTGCCCAATTCCTTTTGGAACACTTCCACGACGCGTCGGACGCGCACGCTAGCTCAACGTCCAAACGTCCAGCAATCGCATCCTTTAGGATTGCCCTGTTGGATCAGCTTGAGTAACGACTAAAAGAGAAGCCTTTACTTCGCAACTTCATAGTGAAAAGTACTTCAGCAGAATGACTCGCGTGAAGAAGACTGCAGGGGACAGTGAGCCGGAGATTACGCCGGTTCAAGATCCAGAACTCTCTTCATTTTTCCTGCGTCTGCGCAAGCGTAACACCGATGATCTGGCTCACAAACAGACGGTGGACTCCTTCTTTCAGTACTGGGAGCGTGATCGTGACGGTGAGGTGCTGATGAAGAATGACGAGGTTGTGGAGGTGCGTCGAGGAAAGGCCGCCAAACTTACGAACCACTTTTATGACATGGTCACCGACTTCTACGAGTACGGTAAGTTATTATGCCAAACCTTCAACTGCATTTGTTATCGTTGGATGTAAAGTGTTAAAACGTTCTGGGCTTTCAGGTTGGGGGTATTCCTTCCACTTTGCGCGTATGTTCAAGGATCAGTCGTTCGCTCAAAGTATTGCTCAGCATGAGCTCTACCTTGCACTGAAGCTCGGACTTAAGAAGGGAATGGAGTGTCTCGATGTTGGCTGTGGCGTGGGCGGTCCGATGCGTGAAATCGCACGATTCTCTGAGGCTTTCATCATCGGGCTGAACAACAACCAGTATCAGGTCGAGAGGTGCAGGCACCTCGCCGAAGAAAAAGGATTGGCAGAGCTTTGCTCTACTGTCAAGGGCGACTTTACCAAAATGCCCCTACCTGCCAACTCTGTTGATGCTGCTTATGCGCTCGAGGCTACATGCCATGCCCCCCGGCTTGAGCAAGTCTACGGAGAGATCTTCCGCGTCCTTAGACCCGGTTCTTCGTTTGCCTGCTACGAGTGGTGCACGACAGACCGCTATGATGAGTCTGACCCTGTTCAGAAGAAGATTATTCGTGACCTTGAAGAGGGAAACAGTATCTCGAAGCTTTACACGGTGGATCAGTGTCTACAGGCTTTGAAGACTGTTGGATTTGAGATTGTGGAGTGGGAGGACCTGGCATCTCCTGACTCGGGTTTGCAAAAGGCACAAGATCCCTGGTATCTGCCCCTCAAAGGATCGTACTCTTTGAAATTGGACAACTTGAACAGGTGGAGGATGACTCCCATGGGTCGTTGGTAAGTGATACGCCATGGATGTACCTAGTTGATATTTCAATGACCAACAATTATATCTTCATTGTAGGTTTACCGATAGAATGGTGTCTGGTCTCGAGACCGTTCGCCTTGCTCCTTCTGGTACCCGTAAAGTATCTTCCCTGCTCAACCTGGCCGCTGACAACCTTGTTAAGGGTGGGGAGATGCACATCTTCACTCCCATGCTGTTCTTCCTTGCTCGGAAGCCCGCGAAGGGCACGAAGGGCACGGCTTCAGTTGGACATTGATGGCGTGGCCAGACCCGTGTTGGGCGTTCGGCGTGCCGAGCTAGGCTTTGTTGGCCTATCGACACAAAGATAGACTATATATAATACAAGCCCGACTTCTAATACAAGGACAATGAGTTAGAAGCCCGAGTTCTCAGTCGAGGAAATTTGAAAATGGGTTGAATGAACGCGGTTAAAGTGTCAAGACAAAATGGAAAAAAAATTGGACGCAGCAGGATTCGAACCTGCGAACCACAAGGGACTGCGACCTGAACACAGCGGATTTGACCACTTTCCTATACGTCCTTGTTGATGCTGGCAAAGCCTTTGCAAAATTACATTAGCTTGAAACTTGGAATACCACAAACATCTGTTGTATAGGGATGTCGCACTGCCAATAGATCGAGGTGACGATCGTCAACTGGTGTCAACTAAGGCCTGTAAGGACGCATCGTCACTAGAGCATGGGCACTTACATAGATACCAGTACTGAATTATTTCTTCGCCCATATGCGGCAACGTTGGTCGTCCGGGCTTTAATACCGTAGGCATACGTTGAAATAATTGCTCGACGCACCCAATTGCCAAACGTCTGCTTTGCATGCTGAAATTGCTGACTTCGTATCGATCAATGTCGCATTGCCGACCCTTATCGGATCATGGGTGGTTGGGCCCGGAAAAGCGAAGAAACCAACAAAAGCAGCTAAAGTGGTTGTTATATAAACTACCGCCCAAATTTCTTATGAACTTCCACCATTAGCTCGTCCTGGGGTTTCACGTTGGAAATTATGATGTTGACTAGCTGTAAATGTCGCACGGGGATTATGGCCAGCGGCGATGAGAGATGGGGGATTACCATTGAATGTTCAACCGACTTGCACGATTGGCGCCACGAATGCAGGGTCCGAACCGCTTGAACTTCCCAGGCGAACCCAAACCGCTTCTCTTTCGTGGCCTCCTGTATGCTTACTTGTGGTGGGAAAGTGGCCCTCCCATAGTAAGACGCGATGGAGCAACTAAGTACAGGGCAACACGTATATATATATCCGAGGTGCACTTGTCGAAGGGCATCCGACAATTCCACGCGAATCAACCGGTTTTGTACCCTTGCACAATCCCGATCGTGGCAAGCTGAATCATTTTAACCTCGATCTATCTTCGATGAGAAAACGTGCGTCAGAGTCATTGCCTGAGTGACGGCCACGCTGTTGCAACTGTCCAACTGCAAAATAGCTTGTGAAACACTATAATATATATGCCAATGATGCCAATCGTTAAAACTGATCTACCAGAGCTTGTAAGCGCTTTATTCACGTTGAGCTCACTATTTAAGTAGCATATCACCCACACCAAGATTCTGTGCGCGTGTTACAAAATCCTGGACATCCGTGCATTCGTCAAGTGCGGGCATTTGAACCTTGCCAGCGAGATCTCTTACAAGTTTTCTCCACCCTTGGTCAATACGCGTGTCCCCCTTCAGCACGGCCGTTTCGGTCACCAAACGTCTCACTCTTAAAGTCTTCTTACCACTTTTCTCATCCTCATCCTTCAATCTGGCAATACATTGCCCTATACTTTGATAGGTTCCCTCTATAAGGACGATTCCAAGGGTGCCTGTACACCACACGCACCCTACCTCAAGCTCAACCGCCCAATTCCGGATATTGCGGCTATCTAGAGATTGTCGATGTGTGAGGAGGCACCGAGCCACCTTTAGCGTCCGGCTCTTAGCGTCCAACGAAGTTTGAACGGGGACAGCCGGCTGCTGAAGCCATTTTTCGCCGTCCTTTCCAAGTGGCACTGTTTCTACCTCAGTTTGTGACACCGTCGAAGGCGTTGGCGGCTCCACCGAAACATCATGTTGACTCAACAATTCTGCAAGCACCTTCTTCACGTATCTCCACACTTCATATATTGTACTCTTCAGGCATCCATTCTTATCTTTAGGTAGAGACCCGATGTAGTCTCGTACTCTTTCGGTCATGGCAGCTGAAAGACCCATAGTGTCCGGATTACAGACAATATTACATCTAGGGTTGACGTATGGATAACTGTTCGGAAGCTCATACTCGATGAACGTTGATAAGCCGTGTTTGTTTTTGCCCACTCGGACGTTGATCCGAAAATGGAACGTGTAGTCCAGAGGGATGGCCTTGTACTCCGTCTCACTAAGGCCCACACTCTCATGTAATTGAGGATATCCCTAATTAAGGCATGAATTGGAAAGCAAAGAGTGATATCAGAACCCAGTGAGCGCTCACCTTTGCAACTTCCTGGCCTTCGAGCCATGTAAATTCATTGTCATCGAACATTGCTTGTACTGTCGACAGCTCGGACAATTGTACTTTACGGCAGAACATCAGCAGATCCACCTCCAACGTCCCAGGCGTCTCGGGTGACGATTCTACGGGGCAACCTTTGTGTCCTGTTACTTGAGGTGCTTCGCTCGTACTCGATGTGATCGTTCTGCGAGCATTTTTACCCACTTCTGTGATCGTTGACGGCTGGTGAGCAAGATTTGCGGCAATGATATTGTCGTCTTTGTCCCTCTGTTGCGTTTTCGGAGGAAAGGGATTCGCAAGTCCCGTCGAAGGCTGCAAAATCTTCTGAGCTGCCTTCACAGGAACGTTCTTCCCGTATTCGCGTTGGATACATAGCGTTACATCCTTGTCGGACGAGGAACCCCTCTGCTGCTGACTACTGCTGGCCATCTCCGTCGGCAGAATATGTTGCCCAGTTATTCTTTGGGAACTTATGCGGACATCTTGTACTTGCTTTATTGTAACAATGGCCGATTTTTCGTCCCATGGCCTCACGACATTTTCACCCCAAGCGTCATTCACTCTCCTCTGGATGGCCTTCTCTTGTTGAATATACAGCTCGATGCGCTTTTGTTTCGTGACTTTTTTGGCGTCGGTCGTAGTCACCTGCGTTGTATGTCGCGAAATAACGCTTGTGCCTTTCCCCGCCATAGGAACTGTTGGGATCAGATGTTTATTCCTATCGAAAAACTCGTCCCAAGAACCCTCAAACCCGTTGGCACATCGTAAGCTATAGTAATTGAGTGAGTGTCACAGTTTGTACAACTTTCATGGGCCTATATTTACCATAGCCTTTGTTCGTCTCTCGCCCTTTGCACCTTGGAAAAGTACTCTCTGAACAAGGCCTCACCACATTTGGCACACTCAACGATAGTCTGATCCGGTGGTGGTTTAGCTCCATACCTGGAAGAAGCAAATAATGGTATGCATGCACCAAATCAATGACGATCGTCATCATGGAAGTACACACATTGGGAGTGTTACATACCACGATGGATCGATGGGTTTTTTCTTTTTCTTGGGAATCACGTAATTCGTAGACATCAACTTACCAACAATCCGCTATGGTTATCCAAGTTGCCTATGGCTCACACGCTTCTGTCGCCTCGGGAATTAATGTTGCAGGTCGCCAGCAAAGACGCAGCTGTCAAACATTGACATTTTCCCACGGTTCTGTTATCAATAGAACATATGACATGGGCTATTTTAAAATTCATTGGGGTTACTTTACACAGGTGGTCTGCGAACGAGATACCATCAATACAGCTACAGCTCTGTGCCCAACAACTCGGTCTCTACAAGGACTTGTAAATTGAGTTGGACAAGGAGCAGGTCAGTCCACTGTTGTCGGGCTCCACGTTAATCTGGGGGACGGCCGTGAGTATACGCTCCGACAGATGCTTGCACCTTCATAATATTTCATTACTCACCGCTTTGACAACTCCGTTCTCGACAACCATGGAAAAGCGTTTGCTCCTTACACCGCCAAGAGCATCGGCGGTGAACGCCAAGTCCATAGCTTTGACAAACTCGGCTTTTGGATCGGCGAGCATCTTCACCTTGCCGTCAGCGCCGTTAGCTTCTCCCCATGCCTGAGTTATGAATAATTACTTGGAGAATCTTGTTTTGTAGTAGACCAATACTCAATTACCGTCATAACAAAAGCATCGTTGACAGCGACGCAGGCGACAAGGTCGACTGATGAAAGGGACCCATTAATGCACAACGGTTTACAGTCGCGAATGCGATGTTACCCACCACCCTTTTCTTTGAGCTTTTCATAGTCCTTCACATAGGAAGGCAGGTGCTGTTCAAAACGTATCTTAGCAAGCGCTAGAGTTCAACCAACCGCGAGCATAGTCCATACCGTCTTGGTGCATCCAGGAGTAAATGCTCCAGGAACACCAAAGATCACAGCTTTCTTATACTGCTTAAAGAATTCTGGGCTCTCAATCTTGTCGTTCGGTGTAGGTCCGGTCAAGGTGGCTTTGGGGAGAGTATCGCCTACTTTAACCATGTTGACTGAACGGGTAGTACTGAAGCGGGCGACGCTTGATGGCCTGAGATGAGAAGAGAGCTGAAGCAGGCGGTTACGTGGGACCATAAACATACTTGGAAACGGTTGTGGGGAGGGAGAGAGTAGTCTTTAGATGTCTGGTTTCTTCCTAATCACAGTCGATCTGAATTGACGCGCGATGTTGTAGCGACAGTTTGCATGTTGCTTTGCTGAGGTGTGAGGTCAACGTACATACCTTCCTGCCTTTTTCCTTCTTGCTTTGAACGATGAAGGCAAGTCTGTTTCAGAAAACAATCTCGGGCAGCAGAGAGACGGGCGCAGTAGTGGCAGGACACCTCGGGCAATGCCTATTGAGGCTTTGTCCAAACGATTTTTACCTGATCATGATGAGCTGGTCCATGATGTCACTTCACACACAGCACTCTGAGAGTTCCCGAGATTTATATATACATACGACGGATTCCGTTTGCGATTCTCCGTAGTGAAGGCAATCCCCCATAACAGAAGTGTATCAATATAGCGAAAATGTCTCAAGCAAACAACCAATCTACTCCGGCCTCTACCACGCCATCTCTTCTCCACGGTCATGCACAGTACATCAAAGGAACCATTGAGGTAGCCTCTCCAGAAACTGAATATCTTTGTAGTTCATGCCAGTTTGTAAAGATTGTCTCACACGAGTGCCTTTTTCTGATAGGAAACCGTCGGCTCTTTGACGTCCTCGCCGTCGCTCCAACAATCCGGCCAAGCGGATAAAGCGTCCGCTGTAGTGGAGCTGCGAGCCGCGGATGCTGCCACTCAAGGTCAGCGTCTCGACAACATGGAACACCGCAATAAAGATTGGTTAGGACGTGAGGGCAAGGCGGAAGAGATCCTTGGAAGCACTGTCAGCTGTGCCGGGCTACAGAAGCGAGGCTTAGAAAAAGAGACGGCCGCTCACAAATGAGCAGTGCGGCCACCACGTCCGTGATGGTCGGCGAGCCAACGAGAATTACGCAATAGTCGCATTGCAATGAACGAACTGCCGGTCGTTTCATGATGGCATCAGTTCAGCGTATAATTCCCATCTAAGCCTGTACATTGGATATAATTAAAAGAATCTATCTTCCCCAACAATCCGGCGGTCCTTCCAAATTCCCTCAATGTTGAGTCATCAAACAGACGGTGCATAAGCTTGGGCAGCTATGCATCACATGACAATACACCCTTTATCTTTTCCTCGACGCTTATAGCTTTCAACATATTTTAATTGTCTGGCGTTAATTGCACCTCGCCGCCGTTCCCGTACGTAAATGACTGCATCCAGAGGTGACAACCCAGCTTCAATCAGCGCGAGAGTGACCAGAATAGGTGCTCTAACAAAAATGAAGGTCAATAGGCGAAGAAGCAACGCTTCAGCCCAATCAGTAGTACCTGCCAAGCCCAGCAACGCAGTGTACACCAACTGGTGGGGGTGTAGGCTCCAGGTCCGTGCTAGCTTTCTTCGCATCCTTCTTATCTTTCTTTTCAATGGTACCAAATCTTTGCGAAACGAGATCAAGAAAATCGTTTACCACTGCAGCCGGTGGTGGGTCACCTAAATTTTCACAGAAACCGTTGACACTAGTCCATCAAAATCGAGATCCGACTGGATGGTTACCCACCATCTACAAATGGCCAATCATGGACTTCGATGCCTTGTGCAACCAAATTCTTCTTGTCGTATGTAGGCTCGCAAACTCTTACAACTTCCTTTACACCATGCTTCTTCAATTCGTTCGCGTACAAGTCGACTGTCCGGTCCGAGGGAGCGTCAAAAATCAGAAAGCGTAAATTCTTGTATTCAATCAACGATGGAGGGTTTGGCAATCGCTGTAGGACCCCATCTTTGTTACCAGAGCCTTGGCGTTGAGCACGGATGCCTCCTGTGGGCATCAACTGCGGAGTCGCCATTTCACGGAGCACAAATGTCAGAGGGTGGTTGGAGTTGGAATCTACTTGTGGCGGGGTCGGGTAGGTGTCCGTAGCCAATAGAGTTGCTTCTCGCAACGCGATTATCAGCAGCCAGTCCGCTGCCCGTGCTCAGAAAGAATCCTGCACTTTATCCCATTCATTCAATTGCTGCCACCACGAAGTCTTTTCCTTCGTAGTTGACGTTTGTAATTCTTGTAACGCGCTCCAAGAGACAATCTTATGGTGATGCTACTGGCTTGTGTCAGCCAGGATCCAACATCAACACAGATTGAGGGAAATCAAAAGATAGCACCTCCACGTTCGATGAAGTATGGAAAGCTAGTCACAGGCGCAGTGAATGGCAGCCTGTGGAATCTCCGCTACACACACAAGTACCGTGTTCCCCAAAAAGTGCGAACCCTGATGCCTTCTTTCAATCAGCTTTACAGATCGTCGTCGCTGGCGTTGTCCTTGTCAGATTCGCTCGCTGCCCTCGAGTTGCCGCTGCGTTGCTGGATGTCGATGCCGGTGCAATCTGCTGCTGTCCACAAATTCGCTGGGATGGAAAATCGCGGTCGTAGCGGGGCACTGTCTGGATTACGTCAGTGTGGCACAGCCATAACGGCGGCGGTATAAAACCGTGGCCATCGCTGACTGTGAATTCTTCAACTTTGAGTTTTCAGTACTTTGTATTCTTCCAGCTTCTCTCAACAAGAGCAACAGAAACGAACAAATGGGCGTGGGAGTATTGCAGCAGCGAGTTTTGGTCTAATTTTGCATGCCCTGAATTGGCCCAAATCCTCCTTGCGCTCTACAATCGTCTGTTGGGCTGACTATCCAAGCCAGGCCCAGTTACGCCTTAGCACAATAACATATAGCGTCATCAAGGCTTGCTGGGCGTTGAAATCATGGCAGTAGGTGAACGCTGGTTGGGCAGACGACTTGCAAGAGTGGTGGTACTGAGATCACTTCGTCGGGATACAGTTCTCCAATCGTCATCAATTCAGTATTTGGACTTTGGCAGTGCTTTGACCCTTTGGGACAGCCGTTTGAGATCAGACATAAGAGAATTGAGTGATTCGCCAAGGACACTGGATAATATTCGGGTTCTTTGCATTCTCGAAGCGTTCATGTATTTCGGAGCCTGCGAGTGAGAGAGCCTCCGATGTAGGCACTTGCATACGGGAAGCGAGTGGGGAAAGAAGCAGCACAAACAATAAACTTCCAGAAAATGCATCTCGGCAGTTCGCCTATAATCCCACTATGATCTGGCCATGGAAACTTTAACTCCAAAGTAGCCCTAGAGCGTTGACCGCATCAAGCGGTGAGATCTCCACTTGTAAAGCTCTGAGCAGCTTCGATAGAGGTAGGCCTTGAACTTATCAAAGCTGCATGCCGCCTCTCCATATCTTCTGGAGGTTCTAGTTGGGCGTTGACCAGTCACCAGTCGTGTGGCATATTACTGTACTTTCCTGCGACACCATGTCAGGCAACCAGAACGGCATACCATGCTGAGCACTCCATATTTTAGAAATGTACCGCCTAAAATCGCCCTCGCCTGCTAACATGTCGATGTGAACCTTGAGCTCTCAAGGAATAAATAACGCGCTTCCAGTGTCGGCGTTGGTGCTTACACAAGCAACCACGTGACTCTTCTTCAAAAGTCGGCCTCGGAACGTCGCTCGCAACAAAAATCCAGGACGGCGACACTTCAGTTGGACTCTCTCCTCATCCCGTCGACTCAACGTTTGAACCGTTCTACCCTTTCGAACCGAGTCACCATGGTCACCCCTTTGGTCAAGCACGCTATCGTGAAGAAGCGCACGAAGAAGTTCAAGCGCCACCAGTCTGACCGTTACAAGAAAGTTGACGTACGTTGAATAAGGAGTGTGTGTGCAGGCGTGTAGACAAAGAATAGGCCTTTGGATGGATATGTTAAGCGGAAGTTCTCTGTGGAAGTTACAGATTATTAAGATGACGGGATGTGATATTGGCGTTGTTGATCGGCTCCGGATGGGGAAAAGCATATTGACGAAGTCACATGGAGTATTCCCGGCTACCATTCGCACTGGATACAGATGGCAGTATGCATTAAACGGACGGTGAAGACTATGACCGTACTCCAGAAATATGCACGCCCTTTGAGGATTACAATTGAACCCGATGAAGTTGGAATGGATGTCTGCAACTGAAGCGTCAATGGAATGTTTGTGCGAGTTTGACAGCTAACACCGCTTTTCAATGCATATTTTTAGGAGTCATGGAGGAAGCCAAAGGGTATTGACAACAGGGTGCGCAGGCGGTTCAAGGGCCAAATCGCCATGCCCAAGATCGGTTATGGATCCAACCAGAAGACTCGCCACTTGCTTCCCAACGGATTCAAGAAGTTCTTGGTCAAGAACACCTCCGACCTCGAGCTTCTCCTTATGCACAACCGTGTCTACGCTGCTGAGATCGCCCACAACATCTCTTCTCGCAAGCGTATTGCGATCCTTGAGCGTGCCGCTCAGTTGAACGTCAAGGTTACCAACGCTGGTGCCCGTGTTCGCACTGCTGTAAGTGGTTATGAGCTTATCAGCTTCTCTCACAGTAGCTAATTTCTTCTTTCATGCAACCTGCGATTTATTAGGAGAACGAATAAGCCTGGTGTCTGTGCATGTTAAATAAAATTTTTGTACGGCCCTGCCAACACCGGTCTTGTCCTCTCTATCTGTGTATCACCGTTGGATGATATGTTTACTAGATGATGACTAGCGCCAATGCGCAACAACAGAGGATCAGCGAGGTGGTGCATGTCATTCCTCGCATATAACCTTCCATAGGAGGTTGCATTCGGCCGAGCCTGAGCCTGTCAAGTCCCCTAGTTTGCTGATTGAATCTGAAGTGTGGAAGCCAGGGTAGGTGTGCATTTGGAACTTTCAATATCCACCGAGGAATACTTTCCAATGCCTTCAACGACGACACATGACGGAGACACCAAGTACTACTGATGAACAGCACGAGAGATCCCAGTATCATGTAGGAAAGGTGAGATTTCTGGGACAAACGGTGGTTTGTAACACATGTACATCACTCTGGCGTCTTTCATTTAGACACACCAGTATTCACAGGGAGAAGCCCCAAACCTCCAGTCCCGCTACAATGAACTCTCCTTTACGTCGACTCTGACTATTTGAGTCACTTTCACTCCCACTCTCATTCAAACATTCATTTCCAAAAGTTTCGCAGACACCAGAATGGCCATTGTACAGCTCACCGTCCAGCCAGAGCCCAAATCCATCACCGCCGCCACCAAATGCAATTTCTCCAGGCTCGCAAAGAACAAAGTACGTGTTTAGCCCGGTCGGCGGCCAGACGCGGACTCCAGCGTCCGCAATCGTGTCAGACGTTCCTACTTCATAGCGCCACAGGAAACAATTCTGATTCCCAAAGTAATGCCCTTTGGAAAGGTGGAGACCTTCGTTTGAGAAGGCACCGAAAATTGCCCCTTTCTCACTCTTAATCGCTAGCAAGCAGCCGTTGGTAGGATCGACAGTGTTTGCTTCAGTGCAAAATGTATACAGGGTGTTCAACGAAATGCCGTGCTGATCAAGGGAGTACAGCAGGTACCACGATGACTCCCTCTGAAGCGCGGGCAATGCCGGTCGCAGGGATTCAGCAATGGAGGTTGTAACAACGGCCGGGACATTCTCTTCACGGTTCAGAAGACGAATGGGCGGGTACGCGAATGGATCCTCGTGAAATGAATCTTCTACAGGAGGAACATACTCATAAGACGTATCTTCCAGCTCTGCATCCTGATGAAGCACAGCATCGTCTTCTGCGGATCGAGAAACTTGCGTATTCAACGTATCTTCAAAATCCGAATCCGCTTCCATATCATTGACGTGCTCGCTTTCGTCCTTGACCGGTGAGGTAGGAGAAAGTGGTTGATACTTGTTCAGGTAATTGTCAAGCGCTAGCTGTGCCCGGAGCGATGAAGTTAAGGTGACTGTGTGAGACTCTGGCACAGAAGCTACTGGCGTGGAGATAGGAATCTCACGAGCGTTTGAGTTCAACTTTATAGGCGATTCGATTGAATCGATGACAGAGGGCGGAGGTGGCAGTCGTAGAGATTGAGGAGCGGCAGTTTGCACGGTGGAGTCGGATGAAGCATTGTTGGTTGGGTCATTCTTCTGGACAATCAACCCATGATCAGCATTCGTGTTTCCATCCTCTAAAGAGGATATCGACTGGCATTCACGACTCCGAGTCATGCCTTTGTGTACATCGTTACTACTCCGTGGCTCCTGTTCACCGGTCTCTTCATATTCGCCAAAAGCCCGTCCCAGTTCGGTGTCAACCACTCCAATATTGGGTGTTGACAACCCTAAAAACTCCCATAAAAAGCCCGAGAGAGTGGTTGGGTACGCTTCCGGGGAGGTAGGAACCTGGTCGTGCTGATCACTACTGCTGCCAGGTGCCGGTCCGGTTTGCAACGCAGCAGGTGGCGCGCTAGTCCCAAACGACCATGGCATGATGAACTCGTTTAAGTCTGGGTGGCAAGGTGCACTATTGTATCAAGTTTGCGAGCAAGAACGAGTATCCTTGAAGAGGTCAAAGATCGTCGTCGGTCTTCCATCAAGTAATTTTGGCAGTGTTGACCTCGGCCCAACAATCTAAGCGACAAAGGGAGATTACAAGCTTTCAAGAAGTAATGATATTTCTGCGCTCCCTCAAGAGAACGGTTGATGCAGGTGAAGGTGAGGTTTAGACTAGCTTTGTTACCGGTCGCTGGCGATTAAAGGCTTCCATTCGCTGCTCACGCGTTTGGAGGGTATTACCTCAGCAGAAACATCCACGTGATTATATTTGGCTTATGTAACAAACAAACACGGTAGTATTCATCCGAGCATTGGTGGTTTAGTGGCATAATTACCGCCTGCCACGCGGTAGACCCGAGTTCGATTCTCGGCCAATGCATTTTTGCCTTTTACCACCGCGAACTCCGCGGAGATGAAATCGGAGCCGTAAAAAGTCGCCGCAACCCTAACCCCATTACTGCAGATTGACAGCTTCGACAATTGAACGGCTTTCCATTTTTCCAAAGGGAAACTCCATCTCTTTCGCCGGGCCGTTAATTCACATTATCACGACGCATGTCCGCATGCAGGGGACGAGTCAACTGAGAGTGTCGGGTCGGGTCGCTTAGCGCAACAGACTGCTATTTGGTTATTGGCTATTGAGGCGCTGGCCTATGCAAGCGCGGTACTTGGGCACCAACCATGTCGACGGCATCACGCGCTGAATTCCCAGGGCCGCCAGCACGGCGGACCACCATGGCAAGGGTGGGTATTTCTGTTCCTGGCTCCTCCATTTCCTGCGATTATCTCGTTGTCCATAATCCACATCAGTCTAACGCGTGGTATGTTTTGTCATAAAGTTGCTCAAAGCCAAAACGGTCTCCTTTTTCGGCGGTCTATGTCTTTTGATCAACGCAATGACAGGTCCTGGTGTACCATACACCCCAGATATTTTCCAAACATCAGGATGGTTCTTCCCGACGGTCATTTTTTTGATCTTTGCGCTCGTCTCCAGCTTAAGTGTATTGTTCATCATCGAGGCAATGCAAGCAATCCCGGGAAATAAGCACTTTCAGGTGGGTGGGTGTGTAATCCCTGTGACCCGTTGTGTACTAACAAGCAGCCTCGTTTACAGGGTACCGTCGAGTTTGCAACGTTAATCAACTTTTACTTTGGCGATTACGCCCACTACATTGGCCAATTTATGCTCTACGGCGCAGTACAGAGTAACGCGATCCAGTCAATTATTATAATGTCCCAGGTATGCAAACGCTGCGCGCATAAAGCGATATGCAACTTTGAAGAGATTGGCATAGTGTGCGGTGCACTACACGGTGCAATTTTCACTCGTTGAAAAACCGTTGCCGTCAGCTTTCGGATATAGTGTGTGCAGCACTAACACTTTGCTTCCTAGACGTTCGACAATATACTGGTCGACATATTCGGTAAATCTTGCGCATTGGCAATTGGTGGTGGTCGCACTGGCTGGTACTGCGTCGGCCAAATTTCGGACAAGTACGCGACCCCGTATGAGGAGATCACCGTCCTCTTTACCCTTGGGCTACTCCTGGTCATCATTTTCTCTACTCCCTTTGGCATTGTGAACCTGGATGACAATGTCAACGCCCAGATTGGTATGCTATATCACCTGTTCCACATTGGTGCTCTTTGCTTACCATTTCGATGTTGCAGTTGCGTTCATACTGGCTGTCACTATTGGGTTAGAATGGATAGGTGCTTCGTTCAAAGAAGGGGTGGTCGGCTCACGCGTACCAGTGACTGGTACTGGGTATGCAACCGTTGTGGGAACCATCATGCTTAACTTGGCGTTCACCACAGTCGTGCCGAGTTGGGTCAACATAAAGGTGAGTCCGTTTTTTGCGTTCTTGCGGCAGATCGCTTGTTTGACATATCTGTTCGCTCTTCAGCAACGCACTGTTAGTGCACAGAAGACTGTTTGGACATCAATGCTCGCCGCTGTAATATTCTACATGCTTGTTGGGCTCATACGTAAGTGTGCCGTGTTGATTTGCCGCTGTTTTAACACAGAGTAGCATTCTTAATGAAACTCGCCTCATAGCCGCCTTGGGGTTCGTTATCGATGATTCAGGCTCTATCCTACCAGCGCTTATGCGTTCAGGAAAGTTCAACAAGGCATTCGCATACATGTTCTCTATTGTTATGCTGTTACCTTCCATTGCTGTGTCCTTCATTGTCGCTGAAAGCAATCTGGTTCAAAACAAGATCGTTGGGAAAAGTGCGTTTGAAACCGTAACCGTTCTTGCGGTGATCGTTGCGATGCTGACCCGTCTCTTCAAGAATGGGGCATTTTTGTCTGCAGGATAGTCCCGTGGCTCTTCTGTATCCCGCTTCAAACTGGCAATCATCTGCAGGACTTTATTACGTGGACATCGTTAATCTTTGTATCAACGGCCAATTTCGTCATCCCGCTAGTTATTTATTTGAAGTGCCTAAGGTTTCGGCGAGAGTACAACGAGAGCAGAAGTAAGCGAATGGACCGCAACGTTGATTATGTTCGATTATACTTACCATGATTTGTGCATCAGTGTTAAGTGTGAAGCAAAAGATGCTCCTCAAGTCCATTCACTGGTCTTCGCGCACAATACATAAGTTTATTGATGATAAGACCCGATCAGAATCGGGCTTGGCGTTGATGGAACGCGCAAAGAGAAAAATGAAACGTGAGCGAAGTGATTTGAGTCAACGAGGTCCCATTCAAGATTTGGAAGATGATGAAGAGTTTCCGAGAATGGCCGACGTCATCCCGCAGGATATTCTTCCTGCAGTTACCATTAACGCGCCGGCACCACTTGACATTCCTCCAGTGGTGACGCCGACCGGCATGGCCAGTCTGGATCTTGGTCTGATGCCGATGCCTAGTCCTGTCAGTGAGAGTGCTACAGGCTCCGTATCCAGCGTGGAGTCGCCCTCGAAAAAGAAAAGTGTCACTCTAAACCTCACACCGGATACACAAGGCTCAGGGTGGCCTGTTTCCAGTCTAAAGCGTCCGAAACTGGAGAAGAAAGAAACCAGCGTTAGATTTGGCGGCGAAGAAGTCTTGCATGACGGCCGCCGCTCGCCATCGCCGAGCCGAAGACATGTGGAAATTGTTCAGCAGCCCTCAGTGCAAGGCTCGTCACCCACGTCTTCGTCGCCGTCATCAGCTCCCAAGGAGTCGTATGAGAGCATGGTAGATCATACACATCCATCGACGATTGAAGAAGAGGATGAGAGTGAACCTTTGTACTTGAAAGATGATGTCCCCGATCCGGATTTGGAGCATAAACTCGCTCGAATGGAGACGCGAAGAAACGCCGAATACAATCTGGATTTGGAAGGTGGTCACGGGATGAGAGGCACATTGCGCCGAGCATTGACAGGTCTCCAATCGCTGGCGATGCCTAGCAGCGCCTCGCTACCAAGGGCTGGGCACGTTGGCGGTCATCATAACTCGCATCAAATATCGGATTCTCAAGAGCGGATCCAATTGGACTCGATGCAGGATGATGGGGAATCTGAACGACCCCAAGCAGAACGCAAGGCCACTGTCTCTTCGGTACAGACAACGCCGTTTGATCGTGCCGAACTGATACGCAGGGAGACACTCCCTGTTCACCCGCAATATGTGAGCCCTACCTTTAGGAGTATTCCAACGTGGTTTCCTATTCGTGGGCGTATCGTTGCTTGGTTATTGCTGATTGCGACGGGAGGCGTCAGCATTGGAAACATTGTAGTCGCGCTTGTACAAATAGCGAACGGCGGCGACGACGACAAGTAATTGACACAAGGATCAGACGACTTTTTATTTAGTGATTAATGGACTGATGCATTTCTGGTGTCGCCTGACATTGATAGTTTTTATATATTGTTCTTGGTGAATTTCTGCGTCCATTCGACACACAAGTTCCTGTGGTATATCACAGGTGTTATTCATATAGAAATAAAGTATCAAAGTAAATGATATTCTGTGAGGATGGCGCTGGGTAGAGCTGTTGCTGAGATATCATTGTCCCGAAAAGTTGTGATGTGTTGTTAACGACTTGGTATCACCCATGGGAGTAACATAGGCAGCGGTCAAACCGCCGTCGACTAGAAAATCGATTCCGGTAATATACGAAGACTCGTCGGAAGCCAAGAATAGCGCCGAGTAAGCTTGTTCAATTGCCTCTCCTGTTGGAGGATGACATGTTAACACGACAAGGGATAGGAGATACAACATCGCAAACGCACTGTACGTACCAAAGCGACCCATGGGGACGTGAACCAATCTGCGCTCCTTTTTCTCATCCGTATCCAAAAATTCCATCAAGAGCGGAGTACGCAAAGGACCAGGACAGAGGGCATTCACGCGAATGTTTTCGCGGGCATGGATGACGGCCAGTTCCCGGGTCATGGCGAGGACGGCACCCTTTGAGGTAGTGTCTGCATTAGGTGTAGTGTGATGAGTAGACTGAAAGCGAGGAAGTGTGATTGCGCACAATGTATGCTTACAGGCCAGTTGTGGTGTGGCGGCACCACGTACTGCGACGAAACTTGCAGTGTTGATGATACTGCCTCCGCCAGCGCGGCGTAGTGCTGGAATTCCGTATTTGCACCCATACCACACACCCTTGACGTTGACCTCCATGGTGAGGTCCCACACCTTTTCGTCGGTGACTTCGGCATTGTCATCCTCGGGATGCATGATGCCAGCATTGTTGAAAACAATGTTGAGCTTGCCGAATGTTTGTTCGGCCTTGTTGATAGCAGCCTCCACTTGCGATGACTTTGTCACGTCACATGAAACAAAGATGGCATTCCCGTCGGTGCCAGTGATCTCTGCTATTTTCTGAAGGACGCGGGCGCCAGCGTTGGCATTCACGTCGGCGCATACCACTTTTGCGCCCTCTTTGGCAAAAAGAATCGAAGATTCGAACCCAATGCCACTGTGATATAACGATTAGACATATCTCTGGTGACTGGTTCACTGCTACATACCTGGCAGCGCCAGTGATAAGGGCGACTTTGCCTTCCAAACGACCAGGCATAATAAAGAAGGAGACCGCGCCAGCGGTCCTTCAATGAGAGCGTTTAAAAAAAGTGGTTATCAGATCCCTGAGGCGGGCCGGCAGAGCCCTCTGCGTCGTGACCGAACGGAAACAAAAACGGATTTCAAGAGCTCGGCATGGGGAACGATCAGGAAGCGACTACCAAACACTAACAGAGCGAGAATGCAGCATCATGGCTTTCGTCGAGCGTCTCGTGCCGGCAATTGAAAGAAACTGCAGCTGGGCGGTTGCATGATAAGGAAAGCCGCGCGTGGTTGATATCTTGCGCCATTTTCCGCGGAGCAGCCGCCGATATGTTCGGTTGATTGCCGATATCTCTTTTTTTGGCTTACTTCCTGCGACAGCCAGGATAACAAAGTTAACAAGGCCGTGCAGAACGAAGAACGTTGTCCCAATGAAATGAGTACTGGTCGGGTGCTTGCTTGCTGTACAAGGACCAAAATTCGAAAGGACGCAAAAAGTGCAAAAAGAAAGAGGACGCAGTCGGATTTGAACCAACGACCCTTCGGACTGCAGCCGAAAGCTCTACCACTGAGCTATACGTCCGTTTGATGTCCTCAGCAACCGCCGTGCAGCTCACCACTGCGCTATACGTCCCTTGATACAAGATGCAGCTCACCACTGAGCTATACGTTCGTTTGATGTCTCTCAGCAACCGCCGTGCAGCTCGCCACTGAGCTATACGTCCCTTGATACAAGATGCAGCTCACCACTGAGCTATACGTTCGTTTGATGTCTCTCAGCAACCGCCGTGCAGCTCGCCACTGAGCTATACGTCCCTTGATACAAGATGCAGCTCACCACTGAGCTATACGTCCGTTTGATGTCTCTCAGCAACCGCCTCACCTCTTACCACTGAGCTATACGTCTCTTGATACGAGATGCAGCTCACCACTGAGCTATACGTCCCTTGATACAAGATGCAGTTCACCGCTGAGCTATACGTCCGTTTGATGGCTCTCAGCAACCGCCGTGCAGCTCACCACTGAGCTATACGTCCCTTGATACAAGATGCAGCTCACCACTGAGCTATACGTTCGTTTGATGTCTCTCAGCAACCGCCGTGCAGCTCACCACTGAGCTATACGTCCCTTGATACAAGATGCAGCTCACCACTGAGCTATACGTCCGTTTGATGTCTCTCAGCAACCGCCTCACCTCTTACCACTGAGCTATACGTCCCTTGATACAAGATGCAGCTCGCCACTGAGCTATACGTCCCTTGATACAAGATGCAGTTCACCGCTGAGCTATACGTCCGTTTGATGGCTCTCAGCGACCGCCGTGCAGCTCACCACTGAGCTATACGTCCGCTAGATGTCTCTCAGCAACCGCCTCACCTCTGTTGTAAGGGGGTCCCGGTGACATACACGTCATAGGGATACCCTAACCAGGGCGCGCGCTATGACATGGGTTCTTATCCATATCAGTATGTACACGTGCGTCATGTGCCCATGAGCACGTGACCCATGTGACTGGGTGCGCTGACACCCGACACGTGACCTTTTCCGTCGGGTGGTTCTCTTATGCCGGGCATTCAACTGTACTCTTAGAACCTTAGACTTGAATACACATAAGCTTATTAGAAGGACCAGAGCCTCAGCAGGATCCTCTGCAACACGCACATGCCGCTGAACTTGCACACGACGACGAGGACTCCGCCCCGCCCTACTCCGACGCTGACACCGACTCTGATCCCGAGGCCTTCCTTGTCTTATCGACTGACCGTGACGCGCCGCACTCCATCGCTCTCGATTCGGGCGCCACGCATAGCATCATTCGCGACCGCTTTCTCCTGACGGAATTTCAAGCTTTTCCCTCGGCCCGGCAATTCTCCGGCATCGGCACGTGCGCTGCTTACGGCAAGGGAACCTTAATCATCAACACACGTCACGGTTTACTTAAGCTTACTGACGTGCTCTATGCTCCCGAATGTCCGCGGAACCTGCTCTCCTTCGCATCATTGGCCCAGTCTCGTTATGCCTTAGACTTCTCGGCTGATCTTAGTGCCGGGTGGATTACTCATCGCAAGTCGGGTGCTCGTGTAGCTGATGTCATACGTCACAATAAACTTTATTTTATTGCTGGGTATACCACTGCCTCTCCGGCTGAATATGAGGCCTTTACCACCCATGTCCGCAAGTCCGCGCGCATTGCGCATCGTACGTCGCGTGCCGCCCCCCGTGACCCCCCGTCCGTGACTACGCCCCCGGTTACCGTCACTGCGCCTCCGACGGCACAGCAACTTCATGTGCCCGACACGGTGGCACAGCACTTTCCGACAAATCGACCAGAATCGATCAATTCGACCGAGTTGACACCGTCGACACCGCCGACACCTCCGACACCTGCGATTGCGGCTGCTGACACTGTTTATTCACAAGATATACCGCCTACTTCACATGTTATCGCTGATCCTGCCCCTAGTTCCGCTGACTCTGTTACTCTTAAGCTCTGGCACCTACGTTTCGGTCATCCGAGCGCTGCTAATCTCCAACTAGCGCTTCGCGCATACGGTATTTCCGCGCCCGGCACCCTTGCGACCTGCATTGGGTGTCGTGTCGCTAAGTCCCGACGCTCTCCATTCAATCATGACAACCCCCAACCTGCAACCCGCGTCCTCGGTCGCATCCACAGCGACGTGCAGTCAGTCGAGCATGACACACTCGATCACTGCCCGTACCTTGTCACGTTCATCGACGAACTTACTCGATACGCACATGTCGCCATCATCAAAAATAAACACGATGTCCCCGCTGAATTCCACGCTTTCCGTCAACATGCTGAAAACCTCCATGGGTGCAAAATCCTTGAACTACAATGCGACAACGGCGGCGAATACCTGAGTCATGCCCTTGTCGGCGATCTTTGGCAGCACGGCACCCGGGTTCGTCCCACCCACGCATACTCTCCGGCACAAAACGCCATCGCCGAGCGTTATAATCAGACGTTAATGACACAAACCCGGGCGGTCATGCTGTCGAGTCACATACCTCAGCACCTGTGGGGGGAAATCGTCGTTGCTGTCAACTACCTCCGTCAGCGCACGCCGTCCTGCGCCATCGGCAATGCAACTCCATACGAAAAATGGCACGGTTCTCCTGCGGACGTGGCGAACCTGCGGGTCTTGTAGTCCGACGCTTATGTTCATATCCCCGTCGAACGCCGTCCCCATAAAAAGCTCGAACCCCGGGCCCGTCGCATGAAACTGATCGGGTACACTGACTCCACCGGTTACCATTTCTACGATCCCCTGACACAGCGCATTCATCGGTCCCGCGACGTCACGTTCGATGAAACCAACTATGTCGATCCCACTCCCGACGCTCTCGATGATGAAGTTTTTGAAGTCGAGTACATTGTCGATGACCGGATCGCACCGACGGGGGAGCATCAATATTTTGTTAAGTACGTCGGGTATTCTGAACCTGAATGGAACGATGCGTTCAACTTACACGGCTTGCAAGCGCTGCGCTCACCTGATCGTCATGCCTGGCAGCAGGCCATCGATAAAGAGCTCCAGTCCTTACTTGACAATCAGACGTGGATGCCCGTCAATGCCTTGCCGTCTGATGCTTATGCCATCGATTCTAAATGGGTTTTCAAGATTAAACATCACCCGGACGGGTCCATCAAGAAGTATAAGGCCCGCCTTGTTGCTCGTGGGTTTACCCAGCGCCCGGGTCTCGATTTCAATGAAACCTATGCCCCGGTTGTCAAGTTCAGCACGCTCCGCCTGCTATTGGCTCTCTCTCAGCTCTTCGGCCTTGTCGTCCACCAAATGGATGTCCTCACGGCATTCCTGAACGCTGTAATCGACACCGACATTCATATGCAACTCCCCGACGGGTCGTACGTTAAACTCCTACGTTCGATCTATGGGTTAAAGCAGTCACCGCGCTTATGGAACCAAACACTTGACACGTATCTGAAGTCCGTCGGTTTCCAACCCACGGTTCTCGACACCGCGCTGTACATTCGTCCCGTTGCCGGCGGCACACCTGACATCATTGCCCTGTACGTCGATGACCTCACCATCTGCTCCACGACGGCCCGCATGCGGTCCATCAAGGACGGTCTTGCCCGGCGTTTCGCGATGGAGGACATGGGGGAGATTTCGTACATTCTTGGCATTGAAGTCACACGCACTGCTGACACACTGACACTGAACCAAGGCAAATACATTGAATGACATGCTCCTTCGCTATGGCCTTGCCGATGCCACATCTGTCACTGTTCCACTGTCGCCCAGCTTATCGCTTGTCACTGCCACCGACGACGACGTCCTGGCTGATCAAAAAATTTATCAGTCAATAATCGGCAGTTTGATGTATCTTACCATCGCTACACGGCCCGATCTCGCATTCGCAATCTCCAAACTGTCCCGCTTCTTGTCGAAACCAACTGAACAGCATCTGAGTGCTGCTCGCCGTGTCCTCCGCTATGTAAAAGGCACTCGCAACCTCAAGCTCTTGTATGGCCCTAGAGACGGGGGAGTATCCTCCCTACATGGTTATTCCGACGCTGATTTCGCGGCAAATGCTGAAAATCGACGTTCGACGTCGGCGTACCTCTTCTTGCTGAACGGAGGCGCTATTTCGTGGGCATCTAAGCTCCAGAACTGCACAGCACAATCTACAGCAGAAGCGGAATACATTGCATTAGCTGAGGCCGCCAAAGAGGCAGTATGGCTCCGTCGACTGATGATCGCGCTCCTTGAGCACTTTCCACGAAATAACACCCACAAGTCCATTCTCCCGGGCACTGAACATGGCCCCGACACGCACGGCGCTCTAACAGTGTACGAGGACAACCAGGCAGCCATCAAACTTGTCAACAACCCAGTTAATCACAATCGCACCAAGCACATTGATCTCCGCCATCATTTCATCCGCGAAAAAGTTCATCAGACCCAGGAAATCGCTCTCCGCTATGTATCCACCAATAATCAGCTTGCTGATGGACTTACCAAGGCTCTAGCTGCTCCTGCTCTGAATAGCATGCATCCTCGCATGGGTCTCCATATGTCCGACGCTTCTGACAAGTTGCTGACAGCGCCCGACACTGCTGACAAGCTGCTGACAGTGCCTGACAAGGTGTCTGACACTGCTGACAGGTTGCTGACAATGCCTGACACTGCTGACAAGCTGCTGAAAGGTGCCGAACACTGAAAATAAGCACTGAACAGCTGCACTGAACAGCTGCTGAAGGTGTCGGGCAGTTTGCAGGAAATGTCGTGCATGCACCGAGGGGGGAGTGTTGTAAGGGGGTCCCGGTGACATACACGTCATAGGGATACCCTAACCAGGGCGCGCGCTATGACATGGGTTCTTATCCATATCAGTATGTACACGTGCGTCATGTGCCCATGAGCACGTGACCCATGTGACTGGGTGCGCTGACACCCGACACGTGACCTTTTCCGTCGGGTGGTTCTCTTATGCCGGGCATTCAACTGTACTCTTAGAACCTTAGACTTGAATACACATAAGCTTATTAGAAGGACCAGAGCCTCAGCAGGATCCTCTGCAACACGCACATGCCGCTGAACTTGCACACGACGACGAGGACTCCGCCCCGCCCGACTCCGACCCTGACACCGACTCTGATCCCGAGGCCTTCCTTGTCTTATCGACTGACCGTGACGCGCCGCACTCCATCGCTCTCGATTCGGGCGCCACGCATAGCATCATTCGCGACCGCTTTCTCCTGACGGAATTTCAAGCTTTTCCCTCGGCCCGGCAATTCTCCGGCATCGGCACGTGCGCTGCTTACGGCAAGGGAACCTTAATCATCAACACACGTCACGGTTTACTTAAGCTTACTGACGTGCTCTATGCTCCCGAATGTCCGCGGAACCTGCTCTCCTTCGCATCATTGGCCCAGTCTCGTTATGCCTTAGACTTCTCGGCTGATCTTAGTGCCGGGTGGATTACTCATCGCAAGTCGGGTGCTCGTGTAGCTGATGTCATACGTCACAATAAACTTTATTTTATTGCTGGGTATACCACTGCCTCTCCGGCTGAATATGAGGCGTTTACCACCCATGTCCGCAAGTCCGCGCGCATTGCGCATCGTACGTCGCGTGCCGCCCCCCGTGACCCCCCGTCCGTGACTACGCCCCCGGTTACCGTCACTGCGCCTCCGACGGCACAGCAACTTCACGCGCCCGACACGGTGGCACAGCACTTTCCGACAAATCGACCAGAATCGATCAATTCGACCGAGTTGACACCGTCGACACCGCCGACACCTCCGACACCTGCGATTGCGGCTGCTGACACTGTTTATTCACAAGATATACCGCCTACTTCACATGTTATCGCTGATCCTGCCCCTAGTTCCGCTGACTCTGTTACTCTTAAGCTCTGGCACCTACGTTTCGGTCATCCGAGCGCTGCTAATCTCCAACTAGCGCTTTGCGCATACGGTATTTCCGCGCCCGGCACCCTTGCGACCTGCATTGGGTGTCGTGTCGCTAAGTCCCGACGCTCTCCATTCAATCATGACAACCCCCAACCTGCAACCCGCGTCCTCGGTCGCATCCACAGCGACGTACAGTCAGTCGCGCATGACACACTCGATCACTGCCCGTACCTTGTCATGTTCATCGACGAACTTACTCGATACGCACATGTCGCCATCATCAAAAATAAACACGATGTCCCCGCTGAATTCCACGCTTTCCGTCAACATGCTGAAAACCTCCATGGGTGCAAAATCCTTGAACTACAATGCGACAACGGCGGCGAATACCTGAGTCATGCCCTTGTCGGCGATCTTCGGCAGCACGGCACCCGGGTTCGTCCCACCCACGCATACTCTCCGGCACAAAACGGCATCGCCGAGCGTTATAATCAGACGTTAATGACACAAACCCGGGCGGTCATGCTGTCGAGTCACATACCTCAGCACCTGTGGGGGGAAATCGTCGTTGCTGTCAACTACCTCCGTCAGCGCACGCGGTCCCGCGCCATCGGCAATGCAACTCCATACGAAAAATGGCACGGTTCTCCCGCGGACGTGGCGAACCTGCGGGTCTTGTAGTCCGACGCTTATGTTCATATCCCCGTCGAACGCCGTCCCCATAAAAAGCTCGAACCCCGGGCCCGTCGCATGAAACTGATCGGGTACACTGACTCCACCGGTTACCATTTGCGCGATCCCCTGACACAGCGCATTCATCAGTCCCGCGACGTCACGTTCGATGAAACCAACTATGTCGATCCCGCTCCCGACGCTCTCGATGATGAAGTTTTTGAAGTCGAGTACATTGTCGATGACCGGATCGCACCGACGGGGGAGCATCAATATTTTGTTAAGTACGTCGGGTATTCTGAACCTGAATGGAACGATGCGTTCAACTTACACGGCTTGCAAGCGCTGCGCTCACCTGATCGTCATGCCTGGCAGCAGGCCATCGATAAAGAGCTCCAGTCCTTACTTGACAATCAGACGTGGATGCCCGTCGATGCCTTGCCGTCTGATGCTTATGCCATCGATTCTAAATGGGTTTTCAAGATTAAACATCACCCGGACGGGTCCATCAAGAAGTATAAGGCCCGCCTTGTTGCTCGTGGGTTTACCCAGCGCCCGGGTCTCGATTTCAATGAAACCTATGCCCCGGTTGTCAAGTTCAGCACGCTCCGCCTGCTATTGGCTCTCTCTCAGCTCTTCGGCCTTGTCGTCCACCAAATGGATGTCCTCACGGCATTCCTGAACGCTGTAATCGACACCGACATTCATATGCAACTCCCCGACGGGTCGTACGTTAAACTCCTACGTTCGATCTATGGGTTAAAGCAGTCACCGCGCTTATGGAACCAAACACTTGACACGTATCTGAAGTCCGTCGGTTTCCAACCCACGGTTCTCGACACCGCGCTGTACATTCGTCCCGTTGCCGGCGGCACACCTGACATCATTGCCCTGTACGTCGATGACCTCACCATCTGCTCCACGACGGCCCGCATGCGGTCCATCAAGGACGGTCTTGCCCGGCGTTTCGCGATGGAGGACATGGGGGAGATTTCGTACATTCTTGGCATTGAAGTCACACGCACTGCTGACACACTGACACTGAACCAAGGCAAATACATTGAATGACATGCTCCTTCGCTATGGCCTTGCCGATGCCACATCTGTCACTGTTCCACTGTCGCCCAGCTTATCGCTTGTCGCTGCCACCGACGACGACGTCCTGGCTGATCAAAAAATTTATCAGTCAATAATCGGCAGTTTGATGTATCTTACCATCGCTACACGGCCCGATCTCGCATTCGCAATCTCCAAACTGTCCCGCTTCTTGTCGAAACCAACTGAACAGCATCTGAGTGCTGCTCGCCGTGTCCTCCGCTATGTAAAAGGCACTCGCAACCTCAAGCTCTTGTATGGCCCTAGAGACGGGGGAGTATCCTCCCTACATGGTTATTCCGACGCTGATTTCGCGGCAAATGCTGAAAATCGACGTTCGACGTCGGCGTACCTCTTCTTGCTGAACGGAGGCGCTATTTCGTGGGCATCTAAGCTCCAGAACTGCACAGCACAATCTACAGCAGAAGCGGAATACATTGCATTAGCTGAGGCCGCCAAAGAGGCAGTATGGCTCCGTCGACTGATGATCGCGCTCCTTGAGCACTTTCCACGAAATAACACCCACAAGTCCATTCTCCCGGGCACTGAACATGGCCCCGACACGCACGGCGCTCTAACAGTGTACGAGGACAACCAGGCAGCCATCAAACTTGTCAACAACCCAGTTAATCACAATCGCACCAAGCACATTGATCTCCGCCATCATTTCATCCGCGAAAAAGTTCATCAGACCCAGGAAATCGCTCTCCGCTATGTATCCACCAATAATCAGCTTGCTGATGGACTTACCAAGGCTCTAGCTGCTCCTGCTCTGAATAGCATGCATCCTCGCATGGGTCTCCATATGTCCGACGCTTCTGACAAGTTGCTGACAGCGCCCGACACTGCTGACAAGCTGCTGACAGTGCCTGACAAGGTGTCTGACACTGCTGACAGGTTGCTGACAATGCCTGACACTGCTGACAAGCTGCTGAAAGGTGCCGAACACTGAAAATAAGCACTGAACAGCTGCACTGAACAGCTGCTGAAGGTGTCGGGCAGTTTGCAGGAAATGTCGTGCATGCACCGAGGGGGGAGTGTTGTAAGGGGGTCCCGGTGACATACACGTCATAGGGATACCCTAACCAGGGCGCGCGCTATGACATGGGTTCTTATCCATATCAGTATGTACACGTGCGTCATGTGCCCATGAGCACGTGACCCATGTGACTGGGTGCCCTGACACCCGACACGTGACCTTTTCCGTCGGGTGGTTCTCTTATGCCGGGCATTCAACTGTACTCTTAGAACCTTAGACTTGAATACACATAAGCTTATTAGAAGGACCAGAGCCTCAGCAGGATCCTCTGCAACACGCACATGCCGCTGAACTTGCACACGACGACGAGGACTCCGCCCCGCCCGACTCCGACGCTGACACTGACTCCGATCCCGAGGCCTTCCTTGTCTTATCGACTGACCGTGACGCGCCGCACTCCATTGCTCTCGACTCGGGCGCCACGCATAGCATCATTCGCGACCGCTTTCTCCTGATGGAATTTCAAGCTTTTCCCTCGGCCCGCAAATCTCCGGCATCGGCACGTGCGCTGCTTACGGCAAGGGAACCTTAATCATCAACACACGTCACGGTTTACTTAAGCTTACTGACGTGCTCTATGCTCCCGAATGTCCGCGGAACCTGCTCTCCTTCGCATCATTGGCCCAGTCTCGTTATGCCTTAGACTTCTCGGCTGATCTTAGTGCCGGGTGGATTACTCATCGCAAGTCGGGTGCTCGTGTAGCTGATGTCATACGTCACAATAAACTTTATTTTATTGCTGGGTATACCACTGCCTCTCCGGCTGAATATGAGGCGTTTACCACCCATGTCCGCAAGTCCGCGCGCATTGCGCATCGTACGTTGCGTGCCGCCCCCCGTGACCCCCCGTCCGTGACTACGCCCCCGGTTACCGTCACTGCGCCTCCGACGGCACAGCAACTTCACGCGCCCGACACGGTGGCACAGCACTTTCCGACAAATCGACCAGAATCGATCAATTCGACCGAGTTGACACCGTCGACACCGCCGACACCTCCGACACCTGCGATTGCGGCTGCTGACACTGTTTATTCACAAGATATACCGCCTACTTCACATGTTATCGCTGATCCTGCCCCTAGTTCCGCTGACTCTGTTACTCTTAAGCTCTGGCACCTACGTTTCGGTCATCCGAGCGCTGCTAATCTCCAACTAGCGCTTCGCGCATACGGTATTTCCGCGCCCGGCACCCTTGCGACCTGCATTGGGTGTCGTGTCGCTAAGTCCCGACGCTCTCCATTCAATCATGACAACCCCCAACCTGCAACCCGCGTCCTCGGTCGCATCCACAGCGACGTGCAGTCAGTCGAGCATGACACACTCGATCACTGCCCGTACCTTGTCACGTTCATCGACGAACTTACTCGATACGCACATGTCGCCATCATCAAAAATAAACACGATGTCCCCGCTGAATTCCACGCTTTCCGTCAACATGCTGAAAACCTCCATGGGTGCAAAATCCTTGAACTACAATGCGACAACGGCGGCGAATACCTGAGTCATGCCCTTGTCGGCGATCTTCGGCAGCACGGCACCCGGGTTCGTCCCACCCACGCATACTCTCCGGCACAAAACGGCATCGCCGAGCGTTATAATCAGACGTTAATGACACAAACCCGGGCGGTCATGCTGTCGAGTCACATACCTCAGCACCTGTGGGGGGAAATCGTCGTTGCTGTCAACTACCTCCGTCAGCGCACGCGGTCCCGCGCCATCGGCAATGCAACTCCATACGAAAAATGGCACGGTTCTCCCGCGGACGTGGCGAACCTGCGGGTCTTGTGGTCCGACGCTTATGTTCATATCCCCGTCGAACGCCGTCCCCATAAAAAGCTCGAACCCCGGGCCCGTCGCATGAAACTGATCGGGTACACTGACTCCACCGGTTACCATTTCTACGATCCCCTGACACAGCGCATTCATCGGTCCCGCGACGTCACGTTCGATGAAACCAACTATGTCGATCCCGCTCCCGACGCTCTCGATGATGAAGTTTTTGAAGTCGAGTACATTGTCGATGACCGGATCGCACCGACGGGGGAGCATCAATATTTTGTTAAGTACGTCGGGTATTCTGAACCTGAATGGAACGATGCGTTCAACTTACACGGCTTGCAAGCGCTGCGCTCACCTGATCGTCATGCCTGGCAGCAGGCCATCGATAAAGAGCTCCAGTCCTTACTTGACAATCAGACGTGGATGCCCGTCGATGCCTTGCCGTCTGATGCTTATGCCATCGATTCTAAATGGGTTTTCAAGATTAAACATCACCCGGACGGGTCCATCAAGAAGTATAAGGCCCGCCTTGCTGCTCGTGGGTTTACCCACCGCCCGGGTCTCGATTTCAATGAAACCTATGCCCCGGTTGTCAAGTTCAGCACGCTCCGCCTGCTATTGGCTCTCTCTCAGCTCTTCGGCCTTGTCGTCCACCAAATGGATGTCCTCACGGCATTCCTGAACGCTGTAATCGACACGGACATTCATATGCAACTCCCCGACGGGTCGTACGTTAAACTCCTACGTTTGATCTATGGGTTAAAGCAGTCACCGCGCTTATGGAACCAAACACTTGACACTTATCTGACGTCCGTCGGTTTCCAACCCACGGTTCTCGACACCGCGCTGTACATTCGTCCCGTTGCCGGCGGCACACCTGACATCATTGCCCTGTACGTCGATGACCTCACCATCTGCTCCACGACGGCCCGCATGCGGTCCATCAAGGACGGTCTTGCCCGGCGTTTCGCGATGGAGGACATGGGGGAGATTTCGTACATTCTCGGCATTGAAGTCACACGCACTGCTGACACACTGACACTGAACCAAGGCAAATACATTGATGACATGCTCCTTCGCTATGGCCTTGCCGATGCCACATCTGTCACTGTTCCACTGTCGCCCAGCTTATCGCTTGTCGCTGCCACCGACGATGACGTCCTGGCTGATCAAAAAATTTATCAGTCAATAATCGGCAGTTTGATGTATCTTACCATCGCTACACGGCCCGATCTCGCATTCGCAATCTCCAAACTGTCCCGCTTCTTGTCGAAACCAACTGAACAGCATCTGAGTGGTGCTCGCTGTGTCCTCCGCTATGTAGAAGGGCACTCGCAACCTCAAGCTCTTGTATGGCCCTAGAGACGGGGGAGTATCCTCCCTACATGGTTATTCCGACGCTGATTTCGCGGCAAATGCTGAAAATCGACGTTCGACGTCGGCGTACCTCTTCTTGCTGAACGGAGGCGCTATTTCGTGGGCATCTAAGCTCCAGAACTGCACAGCACAATCTACAGCAGAAGCGGAATACATTGCATTAGCTGAGGCCGCCAAAGAGGCAGTATGGCTCCGTCGACTGATGATCGCGCTCCTTGAGCACTTTCCACGAAATAACACCCACAAGTCCATTCTCCCGGGCACTGAACATGGCCCCGACACGCACGGCGCTCTAACAGTGTACGAGGACAACCAGGCAGCCATCAAACTTGTCAACAACCCAGTTAATCACAATCGCACCAAGCACATTGATCTCCGCCATCATTTCATCCGCGAAAAAGTGCATCAGACCCAGGAAATCGCTCTCCGCTATGTATCCACCAATAATCAGCTTGCTGATGGACTTACCAAGGTTCTAGCTGCTCCTGCTCTGAATAGCATGCATCCTCGCATGGGTCTCCATATGTCCGACGCTTCTGACAAGTTGCTGACAGCGCCCGACACTGCTGACAAGCTGCTGACAGTGCCTGACAAGGTGTCTGACACTGCTGACAGGTTGCTGACAATGCCTGACACTGCTGACAAGCTGCTGAAAGGTGCCGAACACTGAAAATAAGCACTGAACAGCTGCACTGAACAGCTGCTGAAGGTGTCGGGCAGTTTGCAGGAAATGTCGTGCATGCACCGAGGGGGGAGTGTTGTAAGGGGGTCCCGGTGACATACACGTCATAGGGATACCCTAACCAGGGCGCGCGCTATGACATGGGTTCTTATCCATATCAGTATGTACACGTGCGTCATGTGCCCATGAGCACGTGACCCATGTGACTGGGTGCGCTGACACCCGACACGTGACCTTTTCCGTCGGGTGGTTCTCTTATGCCGGGCATTCAACTGTACTCTTAGAACCTTAGACTTGAATACACATAAGCTTATTAGAAGGACCAGAGCCTCAGCAGGATCCTCTGCAACACGCACATGCCGCTGAACTTGCACACGACGACGAGGACTCCGCCCCGCCCGACTCCGACGCTGACACCGACTCTGATCCCGAGGCCTTCCTTGTCTTATCGACTGACCGTGACGCGCCGCACTCCATCGCTCTCGATTCGGGCGCCACGCATAGCATCATTCGCGACCGCTTTCTCCTGACGGATTTTCAAGCTTTTCCCTCGGCCTGGCAAATCTCCGGCATCGGCACGTGCGCTGCTTACGGCAAGGGAACCTTAATCATCAACACACGTCACGGTTTACTTAAGCTTACTGACGTGCTCTATGCTCCCGAATGTCCGCGGAACCTGCTCTCCTTCGCATCATTGGCCCAGTCTCGTTATGCCTTAGACTTCTCGGCTGATCTTAGTGCCGGGTGGATTACTCATCGCAAGTCGGGTGCTCGTGTAGCTGATGTCATACGTCACAATAAACTTTATTTTATTGCTGGGTATACCACTGCCTCTCCGGCTGAATATGAGGCCTTTACCACCCATGTCCGCAAGTCCGCGCGCATTGCGCATCGTACGTTGCGTGCCGCCCCCCGTGACCCCCCGTCCGTGACTACGCCCCCGGTTACCGTCACTGCGCCTCCGACGGCACAGCAACTTCACGCGCCCGACACGGTGGCACAGCACTTTCCGACAAATCGACCAGAATCGATCAATTCGACCGAGTTGACACCGTCGACACCGCCGACACCTCCGACACCTGCGATTGCGGCTGCTGACACTGTTTATTCACAAGATATACCGCCTACTTCACATGTTATCGCTGATCCTGCCCCTAGTTCCGCTGACTCTGTTACTCTTAAGCTCTGGCACCTACGTTTCGGTCATCCGAGCGCTGCTAATCTTGAACTAGCGGTTCGCGCATACGGTATTTCCGTGCCCGGCACCCTTGCGACCTGCGTTGGGTGTCGTGTCGCTAAGTCCCGACGCTCTCCATTCAATCATGACAACCCCCAACCTGCAACCCGCGTCCTCGGTCGCATCCACAGCGACGTGCAGTCAGTCGAGCATGACACACTCGATCACTGCCCGTACCTTGTCACGTTCATCGACGAACTTACTCGATACGCACATGTTGCCATCATCAAAAATAAACACGATGTCCCCGCTGAATTCCACGCTTCCCGTCAACATGCTGAAAACCTCCATGGGTGCAACATCCTTGAACTACAATGCGACAACGGCGGCGAATACCTGAGTCATGCCCTTGTCGGCGATCTTCGGCAGCACGGCACCCGGGTTCGTCCCACCCACACATACTCTCCGGCACAAAACGCCATCGCCGAGCGTTATAAACAGACGTTAATGACACAAACCCGGGCGGTCATGCTGTCGAGTCACATACCTCAGCACCTGTGGGGGGAAATCGTCGTTGCTGTCAACTACCTCCGTCAGCGCACGCGGTCCCGCGCCATCGGCAATGCAACTCCATACGAAAAATGGCACGGTTCTCCCGCGGACGTGGCGAACCTGAGGGTCTTGTGGTCCGACGCTTATGTTCATATCCCCGTCGAACGCCGTCCCCATAAAAAGCTCGAACCCCGGGCCCGTCGCATGAAACTGATCGGGTACACTGACTCCACGGGTTACCGTTTCTACGATCCCTGACACAGCGCATTCATCGGTCCCACGACGTCACGTTCGATGAAACCAACTATGTCGATCCCGCTCCCGACGCTCTCGATTGTAGAAGGATTATGATCGGACGGTAGGGTTTCCAAGAGGATTACTCCACTCCTAATGATCTCCTTTGTTAAGAGCCGGACGTCCAAGTGTCCGCCGGCGGTATAATAGATGTGTTATTGCCTGCAGGGCTAGGGATGAGAGGCGTCGGAGAACTTATAAGACTGCTGAATCTAAGGGAGCAGGATGATCAGTCTCTGGTCTTAGAACTGCCGGATGTCTTACTCGTTCAGATGCGACGGGACTTATAGATCTGAGTAGAACCTCTTGTATTGCTCCTAGATCTATGTCTGCCTGATCTTCGTCGCTTAAGGCCGCGCGGCCCTCTTATAGGCCCCGCTAACCTAAGCGTCAACAGAAATTACATCACATGACTTAGCTGACTAAGATGACTCTAACCCTGGTACTAGCGCGTCTATATACTTCTACTTATTACTAGCGGAAGTCTAAACCCGCTACATCCCCCCTTCTAAAGAAGCCGAAGGCAGGGGCTGCTAGAGCTCCTAGAGCAAGTGTAAGCCTTGCTGGTTAGTGGGCGGGATAACGGTATCCCAGTTGACGATGAAGAGGACGACCCATCGTTCGCCGATAGAACCGACGAAGTAAATAGCGTCGTTGACGGCGAGTCCAGTGCTATGGGGGTCCAAGACTGCGACGGCCGTCAGGGTCCTGTGGATCTTGATGTTAAAGTTTGAGCGGATGTTGTGATGGTCGTGGCGCGGGTGCCCCAAGGGGTAGTTGGCGGCCATAGCGCTGTGAAAAGCGTTGGAGGCGGCAATACACTTGCGGGCGGCTACCAGCACGTGGTTGGCGAACCGGATCATGTCGGTTGGCCAAGGAGTGTAGACAAACTGGTTCGGCTGAGCTCCCGTGGCAAGCTGCTGAACCGCGCCTTGTCGGATGGATCCGGCGGAGGGAGCAGGTCGTTGGTGTTGGCCCGCCTTGCTGACGTCCTTTACCAATCCCATACGGGCATTGAGGATGGAAGGGGCTTCGTTGTTGGGATTAAGCAACAACAAATGCGGAGCGGTCCCAATTTCCGCGGGGGCTGGACCGTTGTAGTAAAACTGGAGTCCCGTGGGCGCGTAGTTTAACGGCTGGGCAGCTTGGGGGCCGGCGGTGTTGTGGACGGCCTCAAGGGCCCAGGCGGCGATTTGAGCACCCAGATGCTCTTTACCAGCGTCGTCAATAAAGGAGGGACTGAAGGAATCCCAGACCATCTGAACGGGAGCTGGTTGGGCAGCCATGGTGGGTGCCTTTGACTGGGGTGTTGAAGGGTACTAGAAGGTTTGACGGAGCGACAGAGAGGTCAAGGAGGTCAAGACGGTCTTGGACTGCTTGGCGGTTCGCTAGTGCCGGCGAAGTTGTACGATGATACCAACCTTCCCCAGACGGCGTCGGTGAACCCTCTTTTATAAGCCGGAAGCCTGAAGGGCCAGCATCCGTGTGCTTCTTTCTTCTTCTTCGTTTTGGGAAAGTACTTCCCCTATTGATACTCTGTCTTCAACCTCCTTCCCTCCGACCATCGTGTGTTTGCCGTTTATTGGGAAGTCGTTCAGATCTTGACAGGTGAAGCGCGTAGGGCCGGTTCACGTCTATAAATAGCTTGTACGTAAGCAAATCTCCGCAGCATACGCGAACGGGTAATTTTGACAGCTGTTGAACGAGCACCGCGCTTTTTCCTAGCTGACAAGCCGTTCCTCGTTGGTGGCGGCTGCCGCTTGCTGATTCCGGGCACGAGCCTCGGAAAAGACCGATCTGGATGGGTCCTGGTCGGCCTGGATGAGTCCTTTTCTCGGAGACGACTCCTGGGATCGTCGTGTCAGTGTGATTGCGACGAAGGACTCCCATGTTTTCGTTTCATTTGTAGGGTGGCTTGATTACTCCTAGAACACTCCTGATGCCAATTGAGGCTATCGCGGAGCGGCACAATCGATGATGATCGACCGTGTCTATAAGTGGAATAGAAAGGCGGTGTCTGGAACTTGGGGTAACCCCTTCCAGTACTCCTCGATGGCCTCCTTGGAGTTGGTGAGTTGCGACTCGGGCTCCCATGTGTCCTCCGAGTCGGCCCATCCTTTCCAGCGGACTTTGTATTGCCGCTGTTTCCGCCGTCCAAAGTCTCTGTGTCCGACAACCGCTTCTACTTCCCATTCTTCCTCGTCTTCGACGATCTCGGGGCCCGGGTTATCGTACCGTTTCTGGCCCGGCTGAGGCTCGATGTACTCTTTTAGTTTCGAGACATGGAAGTAGGGGTAAAATCGACTCATGGTGTCTGGCAATTTGAGCTTGTAGACGTCGTATTTTTCCACTGCAGTTACATCAAAGGGCCCGGCCCATCGTGAGGTCAGTTTCCCTTCGTAACCTTTGAGGTGTTTGGTGCTAAGGTACACCTTTTCCCCTTTCTTGTACGTGACTTCTCTGTGCGATTTGTCGTAGTACTTTTTCTGTAACGCTTGCGCTTCGAACATGAGTTCTCTTGTGAGGACGTCAATGTCCTGCAGGCATTGGAGCAGCTCGGCTGCTGTAGCGTTGCGCACGCTTTCTAGATCCTTGGACAGCGCACCCAAAGGAGTCGAGGGGGAATATCCGAGATCGGCTTCAAACCGAGTCATCTGCATTCCCTCGTGTAATGTGTCATTGATGGCAAACTCTACCATCGGTAGACACAGATCCCAGTCATCCAGTCGCGCATTGACGACCGTTCGGAGCACTTGGAGAACCAAGCGGTTCTCACGCTCTGATTGGCCGTTGCCTTGCGGGTGGTAAGACGTGGTTAGGTGATGATCTATGTTCAGTTGCCGTTTGACTTCTTTCCATAGCAGGCTGGTGAAACGTGTGTCTCTGTCCGAAATAATCTTGCGAGGTAGACCGTGCAGCGGGTAGTAGCGCTCCACGAGCACACGCGCTGTGCGATCAGCTTTCCACGTATTGTTATGCGCGTAGATGTGCACGCGGTGCGTTTTCTTACAGCATATGATGTGGAAGCCGTCGTGGCCTCGTGCAGTTAACGGTAATTTGGTGAGAAAGTCCGTCGTGATACATTCCCACCGTCCCAGAGGTGTTTCAATTGGGTTTAGGAGCCCAGGTGTGTGACGGGGTCCGGGCTTTGTTTGCTGGCATTTTTCGCACGCCCGACAGAAGTTGCGTACTTCCCGAGACATGTGCGGCCACCAAAATTGGCCTGCCACTTTAGCAAACGTCCTTGTGAAGCCAAAGTGCCCTCCCCCCTCGTGAATAAGGCCAAGCACCTCGGTGCGCAGGTCGGCGGGCACGTAAGTGCGCCAAGGGGAGTTGTCGGCGTGAGCGTAATGGTGTTCCAATATCTCGTTGTTAAGACGCCAATCGCGAATAAGAGCGAGCTCGGCGCGTGACAAGTCGGCAAGTGGTTTGGAGCCCCTTAATATGGTGAGAGTGGCAGTCGCAGGACTGTCCGTCTCGGCCCTTTGAGCGTCGCGAATGCGCGCCACCAGCGTGGGCTCTAAGTCTATGTGCTGGTAATACGTTTCGAACGTGTAAAAGGTGTAGATGTCCTCGGCTTCCTCGACCTCCTCGACCTTCTGAGTGGGAGTGGAGGTGTCTGGCGGGACTGTGGGGGCTGCTACTAGCCTTGACAACGTATCCGCGACTATGTGGAAGCGGCCGGGTTTGTGAACGATCGTCATCCACTGATCCCAATAGGCAAGTTCGACTGCCCAACGTTGTAGTTTGCGGTTGGTTCCCTTGTAGTTCTTGAGCCACAAGAGGGCACCGTGATCTATGACTACCGTGAACTGGGCGCCTTCGAGGTAGCAGCGCGCTTTGTCGAGGCCCCAAATCAAGCAACCGGCTTCTAGTTCGACCGGGGGCGCATTGGCCTCAGTCTTTGTAGTTCGCCTAGAGTAGTAGGCTAGCGGTCGACGTGTGGTATCTGGTTGTAGTTGGTCAACCGTAATGTTGAAGGCTTCCACACATGCATCCGTGTGTATGGTAATCGGGAAGCCCGAACGTGGTGCTGCGAGCACCGGTGCAGAGGTGAGCGCCACCTTGCAGGCTGCGAAGGCCTTTTTTCGGTCGTCGTTCCAGACGACCGGGTGAGTGGCCAAGAAGCGTTTCATGGCCCGGTCAGGCGCCTTGTGTTTGAGGCGGCCTGGGCAAAGAGGGTCAATGACACCCGCGGGCATGTTGACCGCCTTGGATGGCACTGACGGAAGTTGCAGAGTGACTTTGGCCAGGTTGTCGGCGGTAGAGTTTAGCGCGGACACCGGGGCTTCGTCAAAGGTTTCTTGCCGGGGTTTACCGGCGGATTTTTGGGGGCGTGACCCCTTGCGCTCGTCTCTAGCAGCCTTGTGTACGCGATAAGCTTGGACACCTTCCAGGATTGCCTCATGCAAGGGTTTGGTGAGTTCGGCGTGTTTGTCAATGAAGCGACAGAAGAACCCCAACAAACCCACAAAGCCCCAGAGATCGCCGACGTAGAGCGGCAGATCCCATTGGGTAATGGCTGCGACCTTGGCTGGATCGGGCCTAAGCCCGTCCTGGGACGCGATGAAGCCCAAGGCTGCGAGCTCTCGGAACAACCAGTTGCATTTGTCCAGACGCAGGGTGAGGCCGGCGGCAACGAACCGACTAAGCCATTGCGCTATGGCATCTAGAGCATCCTTGGCTGTGGTAGATCGGGCGTGGACATCGTCGACAAAGTTATTAACATCTTGCCACTTGATGCCGCGCAGTACGTGGTCCATCACCCGACAGAAATGCGCGGGGGCATTCTGTGGGCCAAACGGCATGTAGCGCAAGCGGTAGATACCGTCTGGGAGACGAAGCGAAAGCCAATTGCGCACGTGCGGATCGGCGATGAAAATTTGGTAGAAGCCTTTATTGGCGTCTGTCACAGTCCATAACCCCGGAGTATCCGGATACTCCGGGGTTATGGACTGTGACAATGGACGAATTAGTGGTATCTAGTTCGTCCATGTTTTCTTAGTAAAAGTGGACGGATTAGGAGCATTGGTTTCCATGGACGGATTAGCCGCGTGGACAAATTTGTGAGCGTTGGTTTCCGTGGACGGATTAGACGCGTGGACGGATTAAGCGCGTTGGTTTCCATGGACGCATTAGGAAACGGACGAACTAAAGACGCGCTGTTATGGATAACGCCCTAAGATGGCTCAAACGGGTGAAACGGGTGCAGTGTTCCAGAGAAGGTCATTTTTCCGATGAACACATAACTGTGACACCATTCGATCTGAAGATGATGTAATGGATGCGGATGTTCAAAACGTATATAAAGGCTGCTCAAATGGCTCAAACGGGTGAAACGGGTGCAGTGTTCCTGAAAAGGTCTTTCCTGACACAGAAATCCATGCCTTCGTACGCAATTAGTGAAGGACTTGATGCTTGCTGGAAGGAGTTACTTCAGCTTGTTGATCTATTCGTTGAGGAGCTTGCAGAAGAAGGTAGCATATGGAATGATGAAGCCCAAGTTATCAAAAAGTTGCATCACATTCGTACGGAGCGTGTGGAAAACCAACTCAACATGCTAAGCGTATTCAAAGAGGAGTTCGATCAGCTGTATTGCCACAATGAACAATGGTGTAGTCTTGATCATGTCATTTCATGTTTGAGTGATCTCAGGTACTCTTTGGAACAGGCACAAAGATACTTTGATAACGATATCGATTTGGATGATGTAGAGCAAGGCGTGGTTACGCCTGAGGTGGATGTTTGCACAACATCTAAGCGGGATTTAGGCCAGTCTACAAGACAACGAAGGGGATGGCGACGCTCTGCAGACGTGATTGAGCATGTCGTTGCTCAGGAGGTAATGCGTTTGATGTTGGACTGCGGATTCAAAAAACACTTCTACAAGCCAGGCTTCTTCGAGATGCAACACAATGTTATTACCTACGTTAAGCGTTTCATGAAACAAGACCTCGGTAGTGATATCACCGATTCCAAGTTCGAGAAGATCTTTGTACAACTCCTATCAAACTATGGCTTTCAACAGAAACGACAGAACATGTGCAAACACTGTCACAAGCCTAGAGCCATCGGGTGTTGTGACAAGTACAGCACCAATGAGAGGAGCGAACGCTATATTATTCTCAACTGGTGCTTCACAAAATCAGTGCGAGACACACCTGCATACCAAGCTCTTGAATTCAAAGGGGGAGTGGTGCCTCATCAGCTTAAGATTACTACAAACTTTCAATGTTCTGGGATAATATGAATGGACTTTGTATTTTTGTCTCAATATGATCTTCTTCGAAATCTTGCACCCGTTTCACCCGTTCCGCCAGTTCATGGTATATCAATAAGCCGGACCCGGATCACCCGTACTTCCGCGGCGATACTACCTAAAAAGGTTCAAATCCGTTTCCTTCTTGCTACATCAAGGCTCTTGATGAACCTCTTATTCAAACCTAAGCCGATTTTATGTAGGAGGGAAGCACTCCT
Organism: Gaertneriomyces semiglobifer; assembly: GCA_025558075.1. Taxonomy (NCBI): domain Eukaryota; kingdom Fungi; phylum Chytridiomycota; class Chytridiomycetes; order Spizellomycetales; family Spizellomycetaceae; genus Gaertneriomyces; species Gaertneriomyces semiglobifer. Next base: position 69,584 of record JAHLKF010000006.1, read on the forward strand.
TCCCTAAAGACTCCCTAGCTTCCCTCCTACATAAGCGCCCTCCATAAACTCTTCTCTTCTCTTTTTTAAGTCTTTAGATAGATGGAGGAGGGAAGGTAGGGAAGGTAAAATGAGATTCTTTTTTACAAATAAAAAACTGTTCGTCAAGATTTTTTTTTTTTATATATTTATAAATTTTTCAATTTTCCTTCCCTACGTTCCCTCCTCCATGCATGGTGACCCTGTTTTTTGGGAAAATCAGTTTTCCCTTCATCTGGCCTCTCCATACTTTTCGTCTTTTTTCAGGGAAGGAGTGCTTCCCTCCTCCATGCTCTCTACATAACCATATATTCTTCATTCTTCCTCTCGACCATCTTCCTGTTGATATGTTTTCGTTTCTATGTTCTGCCACCGCTTAACACCGTTCACTTTCGCGTCAATCCCGCCCGCGCTAAAACGGTCGGGCTAGCATCGAATACTCATGTTCAAACGCACTTGCATCAGGAATTTCTAAGCTCCGCTACATGTTAATCAAATGATGAAATGGAAAGGCGAAACCTTGTGGTCTGACAGAGATGAAATGCTACTCGAGCGATGTATGTTATTTGCATCCGAGTTGCCAAAAGAGAAGACAGAGTCCTACATAAAGGATGTTGAATCTAAACATGTATTGTCTCATGCAGATCTTCAAATTCTGAAGGGTATGGTGGAGTTAGATAATATTGAGAGCAAGTACAAAGAGTATGTTTCGAAACCGACGCCGCCGATGAAGAGAACAAGAGCCACGAAGAAAACTGGTTGAACGCAGAGTTCGTTTCCACAAAAATTTAAATTGCAAGCTCATGTTGGGGAAGTAGGTGAGAGGACGCCTACTTCTCTCCTCCGATGACGACGTGCAAGACATGGTTAGTGTTTTGGATTGCGGAAGATGGTTTCCTTTAGTTTGTAGGATGTACCGATCAAAAACATGTGAAACAAACGGGTATAAGCACCACCTCCAAAGAACGGGCTTCTAGCTTTAAAAAATAACCGATCACTACACAATCGTTTACAATGGCGCAATGCGATAGACGATCAGTCGAGATGCTTGCGAACCCGTTATGGCGCCTGAAGCACTTGCAGATATGAAACGAAGTATCATTTTGGTATCTGCTTCTAAGACACGGCAAATTGATGAACCTGTTACTCTCTGACCGGCAACCATACTGTGTTTTCTTACATGATAACCATCTTCGTAATACATGGTGCTACCTGGAGCCATAAAACCAAAGTAACTGTTGATGCTTCCTGAACCTGATTGATGGCAATCTAGATCGAATTCTACTTTGTAGATTCCCGGTAACTTGAAGATTATGTCCTGGGAATTTGTTAAACAAGTGATTGTATCGCTCTCCATACCAAAAGAGGGTGTCCATTTACATATCAACTGGTAGGCTGTGCCGTTTACAGAAAACGCTTGACTGGAATGTAATTGAAACATTCCATACGCTGGACTGGCCAAAGCAACATTGTTGATTTTCACAGCCGGTGCTTCTATGATTTTACGTGTTGTATTGGATCCGTAGAACCTCAGTTTCCCAATATGGGCATATGTTGAAGAAATAAGGTTACAGACAATGAATCTAAATACTTTGAATTTTTTCGTAGTGTAGTTCTTGATGGGTACATACCGATCTACTGAAGTTGAGTTCTGATAGATTGTATATGTCATTGTTCCAGAAGAGATCTCTGTCCAGTTGCTGCGGTCATCCGATCCACAGATAGTGTAGTTTCGGGGAAACATAGGCATTTCTGGTGTCCTGGCGGCAAACGAAAATGCCGTAAGAGCGATTGGAACTTCCATCTCTAGTTCCACATACTCTCCCTTGATATTAGAACCATCTACGACAGTGATAACTGTACCTTGATACATATTCTGTTCGCCTCCTGAATAAGTTGATGCGGACCAATAAGAGTCGTTGATCTCCAATGAATTTGTGAAAGCCTTCCAGGATGCGGACGTTCCATTCAAGTTACTAGAGGCATTTGCAATATACCCTCCAGTAGTTGCACTTGTCAACTGTATCTGCGGATATTTGATGACATTGTCAACAATGTCATCCTTGAATTCGACACTGTTGTCAATTGAAAGATCGCCACTGATCTTGTTACATACAAGTTCATCTGCAATCACATGACTTGCAGAGACAGCACCCCGATTTTCCATCGACACCGGTGTACCATTGAAAAACAAACGACCAACATAGCAATACGATGAATTAAGTCCGCTAACAGATCGTATAATCAACCTGTATATCTTGAATGGCTTTGTTGTCGTTGGTGTCTGTACATTGACTGTTTGCGATTGACCATTAATCCAAGATGAAATAGTCGATGAAAGAATGTGGATGAAGGTGGATCCATCGTTCGAACTGACTAGAGTGAAATCCTTCACATTTCTTATATAGGCAGTCCTCCCAGTTATATCAAAGGATGACAAGGCAATGCCAACTGGCAAAAGAATCTGAACCCATTCACCAGCAATGGTTGTCGAATTCACAATGGTTGTTTGTGAGCCGGCATACAGACCTGTGGTGACATCGTAACCTGATGTCACCTCTGAATACCATCCTCCACCGGCAGCAAAAACGGCATATGGTTGATACGTGGATGAGAAGATAGAACTTGCACTCGCAACATAATTTCCATTCCCATATGCTTGGTTTGAGATGACAGTGGAATTTGACGTCATGCTTAGCGGAGGGAAAGCAGCAACAATATCAGACGTTGTTCCAACTGAAAGCCGTTCAGAGACATCAACAGCACCATGTTCATCCACAACGATACCCTTTTCCCTTTGACCGAGAAGCCTGAGACCACCGGAGGAGTAGTTCATAATGGTCGCTGTATTTCCCCCTCCAAAAGCAGCACGTGCCTGCGCATTGATGTTTATGTAAAGACCCGTCCCTGTACCTGCCCTCATCTGCAATGAAGTACAAGAATTGGAACCGGTGGACGAATTATAAATGTACTGAATATATCCCATATTACTATTCCGTGTGAGATTCAAGGTACCTCCTAAATTGAGATTTCCTGTTGCAGACAAGGAATCAATACCGGTCAAGACTGGATTCAGTGAAACCGTATTGTTGCTAAATAGCAAATTGCTTCCATAGGTCACAGATGCTGGAACATTGATTAGATCAGTCGTATAATCGACTTTGTCCTTGTAAGCCAATCCTTTAAGTGCTGTTTTTGTTTCGTATACGGTTAAATCCGGTTTTCCTGAGACTTCAGTGATCCAAGATACGCTCGATTTTGAAGCGAGGGTGCCCAATGTTGGTTTTGATAGAATGTCATTCCAACTCAAAGTGTCCTTGTAAGCAAGAGCCCTGAGGTTGGTTTTGACTTCAAAGGCACCGAGATCTGATCCCAGAGATATTGTGCTCCCTGTTTTGACCAACCCTGTTCCAACCGTGATGTAGGAAAGGCTGTCTACGTATGTCTTGGTTGTAAGGTCTGTAAGCTTGTTAATGATATCTGTTCCATTCCAATCCAGTGTATTCTTGCTCGATAAGGTTCCAAGAGTCGGTCTAGAGGTGATTTCTGTCCAGGCAATGCTGTTTTTCGCTGCCAATGAGCCAAGTGAGGGAAGTCCCGTTAACTCCGAATAGGGCAAGGTATCTTTGTATCCTAGTGCTTTGATGCTGCTTATTTTGGCAAACGTCGAGAGATCATCGCTCAGGGACAGTGTACTGCCCGTTTTTACAAGCCCTTGTCCGACAGTGATGTAGTTACATGACTCTACGTAGGCTCTCATGAATGAATCCCAAAGTTCGTATATAATAGCAAGGTTAGGTACTTGCAACATCGACTCAAGACGGACTCCCTGGTAGCCGCTCTGCAGGTGCCGGTCGTGTGTCAAGAGAACACTAGAATAGTCATCCACCTCTGTTTTGCGATGCACGATATCTATGTGTCCGTGTGGAACAATTGGCAAATTGTTCTCATCGTACTCGAGAACTGTTCTTTGGACACCATCAACGTCAAGTGTCGGAAATTGGTATCTCTTGCCCCAAGAGTCTCTGAACCAGGTCTGCTCATTCGTACGAACATCGTTACCACCAAAAATAGGTGGAATTGGGTCAAGACAGGGAAAATTGTTACCGTCTGTTCGTCCTGTAGTCCTCAAGGTGTCACCCCCAGGAGGTGGTGGAGGCGGATTTGGAGGCAATATTGGAGGATCGACAGGAGGCGCCGTTTCGCCTGTCTCGGATCCTCCTCCTCCATTGTCTTTTAATATAGAATCATCGGACTTTAGAATTGGATCTACAGGAGCAGTGCCTTTGGATTGTGCCATCAGAGGGTTGCTTGCAGTGATCACTGTTGTACCGGTAATTGGATCGCTTGTGACTAGCATGCCCACGCCAATAATATTTCTTACAACAGGTAAAGAAGTGTAGGCTGTGACCACGCTGTCGAGTCCAGTTATCTGAGCACCCAATGATAGAGCAGTAGCCTTAAGAGTTGCAACATCGCCTTGCATCAGCGCCTGTCCAACCTGGATTGCAGATTGAGCAGTTTGGATTGTCCCAAGTAACTCAGTGGTTCCTGACAAATCGGCTGCAAGGTTGATAAGGTCACCCTGCATTTGCTGTTTTGCTGAGTCCAGATTGTTAATGTTCGACTTGTTAAGATCGATATCATTTGAGAGAAGGTCGCTCTTGGTTTCTTGCTGAGATACACGAGATTCCACAGCATCGATTTTGTTATCCAAACGAATGTCTTCATTCTTCAAACTGTTGATCTCATTATCAGTTTCCAGTTTGTTCTGGTCAGTCTTTTCGTTAAGATCCGTCACTTTGTCGTCGAGATTGTCAATTTGACTCTGAGGATTCAGCACGGACACTTCATAACTGAAAGGATTCGTTTGGACAACAGTGACGTTGCTACTTGCAGAAAGAACAGTCTTGCCAATGACTTGGTCGCCTTCTCGTCTAAGAGAGCCTCCATATGTTAACTTGGACGAAATGACATTGTCAGTGATACTGATGGCATCTCCTGCCACATAAGGATCTACTGTCAACTTGTTATTCATCGCCTTCACCGAAGTGCCGTCCGCGATGGTGGTAACATTGACTTCGAGTTGGTTCGACTCATTAATGGAGAGCGTCTCATCGTGATTCACCTTGATCAGTTTCCTCCCACTCGTGACTTCGGAAATATCTATCGCTGAACCGGCTTGGGATTGATATAACTGGTGTACATACCCAGCAGTGGGTAACTGCCGCGGCTCGGTGATATTGTAGTCGACCGCTTCGGCCTCGAACCTTGGTGCTGTCAGAGTCGATAAGGTTTCATTGTAGGTAAAACGATTTGAGGAGTTAAATCCGCTCAAACCCGAATAGTATGGTATCTCATTAAGACCTTTACTTCGAATTTGGAGACGCCCGCCCGTTTGAGAAAAGTCATTAGAGACGTTGAGTTTAACAAACATAGCGTTACCGATATACTCCTCCATATCCCCAGCAAGGTCGGGGATGTCTATCCAATCACCCACTCCAGGAAGAATTTCATCCATCGCTGAGTACACTGATATGGCACCAATGCCTTTGCTCATTTCCTTCTGATCAACTCCCAATTTGCCATCTTTGACAACAAGAGGAGAGTCGATGTTCAGTCTAACAACATTGTCAGTGTCTTTAGCAAGAGGCTCTTCAAACGAATCATGAATGACTGATAAATTACCTTCTCCGTCTATGTGTAAAGCTGATTCATCCAAGAGAAGAGTTAAGCCGTGCTCATTTAGCGCAAGTGGTGGAGAATCAATTTTTAGTTCGACCACATCCTCCCCCTGTTGACTACCCTCTTGGACGCTCAAGGGGTATTCTGCCAAGAGATGACGCTGTTTGGAGGCAAGCGCGCCATTCTTCAGTTCCATCGTCTCCTTGTCGATCAAGAGTGAAAGATCTGCTTCGCCGTCTTCGAGACTGTTTTCAAGGGGCGCCTGCGCGCTAATACTATTAACTAATAGTTCACCATGTTCGGAATGTACATGGTTGAACTTACCAGTATCAAATCCTTCTATATCAGTGTCACCGTTCCCTTTTAAGGACCCAGTTACGAGTGGCGATAGTAACTTTGTATTATCAAGGACGCGTAGACCGTTGAATGTTCTAGAGTTGAGCCCTGACATGACGAGCGTTTACTTAGGTATGGAGAGAATTTTATATAACAGCACTTTTGCGCTCGATTGTTCGGCTCTGCCGAACGGTTCGTGTAGCGAACAAGCTGTGGGTAAGGAAGTTCGTTCGGCTTGTTCGCTACATCTATTTAGTTTCATTCCATTCATTCTCTGCGTCATCTGCATCTGTCTCAACATCTCTCTTCTTGTTAAGTTCATACCTCACATCTTCAACTAGATCTTCAAGTGTGTCATTAATCACATGTTCCACATCATAGAGCATATCACGAGTAGCACAGTAATGTGCTTTGCGATACAAACTTTGTTCTCTAGCACTTGACCACTCGATGAGTTGGACAGCACCGAATCCAACAGTAACGATCGCAATCAGCAACACTACAATAATGTCTGTAAAATACATGAAGGAGGTTTCTTACTTAAGGTTTGGAAAAATAACCTTGATATTTCAAGAAGTGCGTTTGCAAAACTAGTCGCTGTCACTGTCAACATCGTCCTTTAGGATGTCAAATTTCTCTTGTTCGATTGGCTGCTGATTTTTCAAGTGGCAATTCAGGCACCTATGGTATCCTCGACGAACAGTTATGTACGCTTCATCTGGGCAAGGACTACGAATGCCGTCTGGTGTCTTTCTGCCTTTGCACAACTTGATTCTCGTTGGAGGGACATAGAAATGTCCTGGCGAGGTTTCTACAACTTTAGTCATGGCACTGCTTAATATAAACTCTACAAAATCTGTGCTTTTAAATGTCAGTGTGCGTTTTCGTAGTCATAGATTGCCTCCGATGCATTTTCCAAGTTTTGAACAGGCTCCCATGTGCTGTCTGATCTAGGAAAGCCTCGCCATAACACAAGATACTCAGTGACTGGAGACTGGCCGCGGCCTCGTCGTCTCATTCTTCTGTCAACTATTGACTCGACTACATATTCATCTTCGGACATTTCAGAATCCTCGTCTTCATTGTCATCAGGCACAACTGTTCCTGATTCGGTTCCTAGAGGAACGAGACGTAATTTGTATGCGGGGTACAAGCCTTGTAGGGTTTCGCCCAGATTTGTTTTGAGTTTGTAGGCATCCATGTAATTAGGATGCTTGCTAGGAACGGTTCCAATGATCTCGTAAACTTCATCCCCTAAGTAGCCTGTCTTTGCTCGTCGCCGAATGTCTGTATTTTCCGTTATCAACATGCGAACATAATCACCAATCTTGAATGGTTTTATGGTTTTCCCTTTTCCTGACCCTTGCATACGCTGTGCCTTTTGTGCGGCATAAGATGTCTCTACATTTGCTTCGATCTGGTTAGGAGTCATCAACTTCTTCCCTGCGCCAAATGAGACTGTAGAGTTAATGTTCTCTACAATCTTGGGAAGCGCTTGTGGCCAGTTGCGATCACCGAGTTTGATCGAAGCAAATAACATGCGTTTGACAGTACCATTCATACGTTCCACAATACCGTTGGATTGTGGAGAGCCGGGTTTTGAATAACGTATAGGGATGTTGTGCATTTGACACCATTGAGTGACATCTGCTTGGTTTTCGCTTCCGTTATCTACCTGAATATTAGTAATTGCGGCGCCAGATTGACGAATCTCTTCGAGGAAATCAGCAACAGCTGCTGCTGTGTTAGAACGTAGGGCTTTGCTGTAGAGACGTTTGGTAAGAATGTCCACGCCGTTCACAATGTAGCGGTATCTATTGAAATTCACTGAAGAGAGATTAATTGTATCTATCTGCAAAGAGCCTGGTTTTGAACTGAGAATTGGTCGTATCGAGCCTTTTGATGTAGGAGGACGAGTAATCTTCTGCCAGATCGTCTGTTTCGTAAGCCAATCAAAAATTGCTCGCCTACTAGCCTCTGAGTCCGGATACTTGCTCTTGTACAGGTGATACAAACGGTCTCTTCCCAAAATCGCCTTCTCTTCATAGAAAAGTTGCTTTAAGTGCCTTTCATCTTCATCACTGAGTTCTTTAAAATATTCTGTGGTGTCCGACGTGTCCATTTATATTTAGTGCATCAATTTTATCGATAGTCAAGGTTGAAACCCTTAAAGATAGCGCTAAGTTCGGCTTCGCCGAACCGCTCGCGTAGCGAGCAAAGCGTGCTAGGCGCCGCAAGGCGGCTACCCGCACACAGTCTGTACGGGTCTTAATTGCCGGCGTCAGCACCGTATCGAGCCATATGTTCAAGGAATTTGTCTCCGCCTTTATGCACATCATCTATCTTCTTCAAGCCTAGACCGGAAAGGTCTGCTCCTTTCTTCGCTACATCCTTGACCTTTCTACCAAATAGGTCATTCTGCTGGACTCCTTCATTCGTATACTGTATGAAGCGATTCGCCTTTCCAGCAACACCTCGAGCAGTATTAAACATACTCCTTGCCTTTGTGATGTTCGAGGGCATCTTTTGAAAGAAATTGCTGACACGCGCTTTCGCCTTTCCAAAGAATCCTGCCATTGCAATAATAATAATATCTTGATCTAAAGCAAGAATATTTAATCATCATCATCATCAAGGCAGCAATATATGATGAGAACCTCACTCTGCCAACAGTCTCTGCCTTCGGAGACCGAAGGGCTGGTGTACCTAACATCCAAGCGCGACAATACGGATTCATTCGAGACCTACCTGAATTTGCCATAAACAGAGTTTTTCGAGACAAGTTCTACATTCCACCATATAAGAAACTTCATCCCATTACCTCCGATCTCACCTACAATGCTAATCCAAAGTTTAAAGAGCAGGAACGACAAACCAGAGTAGCAAAGGAGGCTGTAGAAGGCTTCCTGGCGATTGAAAAGGCAAAGGCAAATCAAGCCTACTTTGATGAACTTGATGCAGACAACCTCTTTCCTAGAAGAGGTCGTGAGGTCGCCATGCCCAAATCAATCTCTTACCGAGAGAATGATGATGGGTCCTATACCGTTTTTCATCAGCCCGGCTACATCAGACAACAGCAAAATCAACTGATCGGAGACACTACACAACGGGTTGCCCATCGTGCAGGCGACACCCATCTTCCTACTACATCTCAAGCAAATCCTCGCCGTGGACTTACTCTTAGTACCCAGACACCCAGTTTGAACCTAACTAGCGTTGGTACTCAGGTAGGCGAATCCCATGGAGTGGTCGGCGAAATGGAGCGCATCAACTTCTCTACACAAACCGAGCCTCCTGTTGAAATGAGACGAGACACAATTGTCCGAGACTTTACCACTCATGCCGGGCGCGGAGCGACCAATCCCGGCAGGGATACGAATCCCCGATCCTCAGTGGAACGCTCGACCTCTCCAGTGGAAAATCGCTTTGTCACGGCACCCAGGCCTCATGTCCCGAGTACACCACCTGAACCAATGCAGGTTTCACCCCCGCCTAGACAACGCTCAGGTATGTACCCGAGCCCAACTGCATATCTCCCACAAGCCCCTACAGAAACGACTTTAGGTTGGAGAAATAACAGGCCTGCACCAATCATTACAACAGCATTAGGAAACCCCTCACAGGTTCCTTCAAGCACGTTGCCTGGCTACAGCCATTCGGCAACACCACCGCCGTCATACATAGCGCCAATGACACCTGTTGCTTCATCTCGTTCAAGTGGGACGGTGACAACTACGCAAAGCATGTTCAATGAGCGAACGCCAATTGCGCCGGCTACTAATGAAAGAGAGCGTAGAGCCTCGACCGAGTTAGAAAGAACAAGGACACGCCCGTATACAAGCACGCCGATATCTCTAACTCAGCCAATTCAATCGGCGTCAGTTGAAACATCCGGTGGTACACCAGTTGTCCCTGCAATGGCAGGCAATGGTGTCATCACAACGCCTGTTGTAGCGGAGCGTGAAGTAAGACGTTCTACCCGTTCAACCAGACCACCTGAAAGGTACAGCCCGAGTGTTTTACCTACAGCAACTGTTGCAGCACCCATTACACATAGCCCTGCGCCGACCGCTCCAGTTCCTCTACGGCGGTCAAGTCGGGCTAACAAAGGTACGGCACCTGACAGATACGACCCTTCAACGGCCGTTGCACCGCCAGCATCCCTGTCGGGATTGGTCGCTCCGCGCCCGGCATCCCCAGTTCAACCTAGACGTTCAACAAGGGCAAAAAAGGCACCGGAAAGGTACTCACCAGGCGATCCTAAAGGTAAGAAAAAATAATCGCACTTAAAGGATAGGAAGATGGCAAAGAAAAAGAAAGCAAACAAAGTTGGCCTGACGGCTACAGAGATAAGAAACGATCCATGGAGGAGAGTTATTGCTCATCCTACCAGAAAAGCACAAAAGGTTAAGCCGTTTGCTCCTCGAATAAATGGATCATTAGAAGAGTTGCTTCGTACATTGCGAATCAGACGGTAGCCGCCTTGCGGCGCCTAGCACGCTTTGCTCGCTACGCGAGCGGTTCGGCGAAGCCGAACTTAGGAGCGCTATAGCGAGCAAAGCGATTTTTTTATTTTCAATAAGCTAAAAGATGACTGAAGTGATTGAAAACAAGTCAGTAGATGATACAGTAACTGCTCCAGTACAAGAGGTTGCTACAGAAGCGTCCGTTAGTGTGCCAGACGCATCGAGTTCAATCGGTGCCCCTAAAGAGGAAAAGAAGAAACGTCCTATGACAGAAAAACAGAAGGCTGCTCTACAGAAAGCGCAGGCTGCTCGTGGTCAGCGCTTAAGAGATCTTGCTAAGACACAAAAAGAACAAGATGAGCAAAAACGGATTCAAGAAGCCAAGGAATTACTTCAAAAACACAAGGACCGCATAAAAATGGAGCGTGAAGCAAAGAAACTTGCAAAGGAATCCAATCCCAGCAAGGATAAAGAGAAGAAGAAGGAGCCTAAGAAGCCGAAGAAATCTGTGTCCCCAGCCGTTCAAGTTGAAGTACCTTTGCCTAGCAAACTCATAGGACGGATTGAAGAGGAGGAGCCACGACCCAGCCATGTCTTTGCTGTATTCGACGATGATAACCCGTATAATGTCATTTTCGGAAGACGACATTCCCGGCACTGAGCCCAATCCCGGCAGGGACAATGAAATCTTTTTTCTATGTAGAAGCTTAAGAACTTGAAAGTATAAATATGAGTATTGCCCATCAAGTAAGTGGAAGTGTGCATCCTACTATTCCAAGCAATTGGATCTATGCATCGAAGCAGTTTAGCACTCATTCCGATGCGATGAATGAGAATATCGTCATTTACCGACCCATGAAGGAAACCTTTTCCTCCAAGACTACGGGCGATGTTATCAAGATAGTTGTCGACTCGCCCTCGTCATTTCTCAGACCTCAGAGATCCTACCTGTCTGGAAAAATAACTTGGTATAATGCAGACAATACCGTCAACTCAACAGTAAATAATGCTGATGCCGGCGCCATGATGCACTTTCTAGATGCTACCGTGAGAGTCTCAGGGAAGATCGCCGAATCAATAGACAACTATGGAGAACATGTTTCCCAACAATATGCTTTTGAATCCGCTGCTAGACGCAAGTACCTTTCTCATCTTGAAGGAGTAGGTAGGGATGACATCTTCCATACCAATGGATCGTTTACTTTCCGGCATCACGTCGAATTTGGTGTCATGCAGCCAACAAACGGCAATCCGATGCCTCTGTGTCTACTTCCCGGTCAAGCGATCGAGTTGTCCTTCACTCTGAACAGTCCTCATATGGCAGCAACCAATGCTGCAACCGGTGCGTACTTTACTGTGAGTGACATTAGATATGTAGCCCAACTCGTTACACCCCATGCTGATTTCCTCGCATCTGCATGGGAAGGTATCCGTAAAGGTCATTATCTTGAGTACGACTACGTCGCCACAACACAGACTTTCAACAATGGAAATGGCGCAACGATCAACCAGTTTATCATTCCTCTGGCCAATTCTCGCGTGGTGGGCTTAACTCATCGCTTTAGAGACGACAGTAAGTATCAGGCAAACACTGGAGATAAATCTCTCATATATGACACTGCAAACCTGAAATCTTGGAGATATCAGTTAGGTGGATGGAGGTTGCTTTTAACCGAGGATTTTAAGATCGAGGATGCTATGATTTCCGGTGCATTGAGTGTCAACGACAATGCCTCTTATGCAGCCGAAGATGTAGACCTAGACAATTACATGACAAAGAAGTTTACCTTGAGATGCTCATTCCAATCGAGTGACAAAGATGTGGCGTCTGCATTGAACCTCATCGGTACTGACGGAAACCTTCGATTCGTCTGTGAGTTTTCTGCTCCACTGCCAACTACTACCGCATTGATTACCAGTGTCTTCACACACAGGACACTCCTAATCGGCGCGACCGTGGATATCATTTAAATTTCTCTACATTGATATCAAGTGAAAATGTTTAAAGCTGAAAAATTGTCTTTCCATGAAATCACAAATTAAGTAGATCCGCCGGATCATCCAAGACGTCGAGGATCACTACGATAGGTGCGTTTGTGACGATTCGATTCAGCGTTGCGCTGTCGAGCAATTGTAGATCAATGGATGACAAACTTTGCTCGCCGGTCTCGAAGAACCGGTCACTTGGGTTTGTCTATGTCACGACATCAGAAAAATTGTCAGGTGTTATACAGGCAAGAACGTTGATCCCCGAGTTGATGCCAGCAATGTACTGCAGCCTTCCTCCTGCGTAGAGTGTTCTGCTCGTCAACAACAACGGTTGACTAGCACTGAGATTGATCGGGAGTGGCATGGTGAATGACTTGCCGTAACCAGTCTCTGACTCTTTACTAGATCCAATCTGAAGGTATAACGTTGTTCCCCTGGTCGATTCGAGTATTTTAAAGTCTTTGGTGCCGGTTGTGTAGATCCTCAACCGTTTGGACACATCATCATACGAGGCGGCATACGATTGCGTTCCTACCTTCTCCATCGCGGTCTTGATCGCATCCGTTATGGAGACAACAGTGTAGGAGCCTGGAACGATCTTTGCGATCCTCGGCGCTACATCACCTTGTTCCGCAAATGCAATTTGGTTGTTAGTCTCATTTGTACTGTCCCAATTTTGAAAGAACGATACACTTACGATACGAAATGCATACATGGTTTGTGGAGGCCAGATCTGGAAAACGGCATTATCTGTGCCTAGAACCGCCGTATTAAGAATGTACTCTCTCAACATTTTTCCTATGCTTTACATGTTATAGCAAAAATAAATCATGGAGATTAAGAAGGTCAAAATACCCAAGGAGCATGACATCAAGATCAAGGATACGACTCCAGATGGATATCCAAAGAAATTCTTTGTCATGTCGATTATCGGTTCGTCTAGAAGCGGCAAGACAACATGTCAAGTGAATCTCATTGAAAAGTTAGCCTCTTCATATTCTGCAGTGGCCATTTTCACCCCAAGCATATCTGATCCTATCTGGACATCCCTCAAACGCAAGGACAACATCTACATCAGTCCAACCATTTCGAACAAAGTCCTCTACGATCTATTCGAGAGACAAAAAGGTCTTTATATCGCGGACAAGAAAACCAATCATCTCTTGATCGTGATAGACGATTACGGCCTCCTAGCAAAGCAAAGTGGTAAGGACGTGAAAAAGAGTTCAATTGAGGAGATCTCGAGTGGTATCAAGGAAATGCTGGATCTCTTGTATTCACGAGGGCGCCATTTCGGAATCTCGCTCATGTGTAGTTTCCATGATACCTTGCAGTGTACACCTCTACAACGAGTAAATGCAACACACTACATATTGTATAGACTGAACAGCAAACAATACGAAAAGATTGCACCAGAGTTACGATGTCATCTCACAGAGAAAGAGTTTGTCTCCATGGCTGAAGAGGCGACATCGCAACCTTACAAATTTCTCTATGTGGATCTACGTGCCCATAATAATGAGGATGTGTTCAAGATTGCCTGAAGAGAAAAAATGCGTAGTACAAAGAAAAGGTAATGGCTTCACAATTACCACGAGAAGTACAGGAACAGATCTTGGGTCATATTGATGGTGCCTATCTTTTGACGCCATTCTTAAGAAGGAAGCACTTTAAAGAAATGCGCGACAATGTTGAATGGCAACTTAGGTTCCCCACATTGTTAACAGAGGCTTCTCATGACGGAGTGCATGTGTCTCTTCTACGCGCGACAAACAATCAACATGTCCATCAGTGGATAACTATCGAGGGCGACGGTGAAGCATATGCGAATACGATTGAACGATACTACCGGCTCGGTCATAATGAGGATTTCGAAATATTCCTTTTTAATACACCACAACGTGGTACAGAGATAACTTCTCCACATATATGTGATGTTATAATGGATTGTTGTCATAGAGGAATTTCGCTTTACACAAAAGTGTACACCCGATGGACATTTGAAGATTGCAGAGTTCAGTCAACTATCATTGTTATCTGATTTTGTGATTTTCATTCAGCAAGTCACGTGACCAAACTGACAGTAACTGAACAGGTCACATGACCCATTGAAGACAGAAGGAAACAAGGATTTAAATGACCTCCTTCAACTCCCGAGATAGCCGCCTAATGCGCAGGACGCGGATTATCGAGAAAAAGGTTTACCTTTGTACTCTCGGAAAAGGCCATTCTATTGCCGGAAAAGACCATTCAATTGCCGGAAAAGTCCTTTCTATTGCCGGAAAAGTTCTTTGACCCGAGGGCGAACTCACGCACATTTTGAGCTATCGATAGCTGTTTTGTTTGTACGGAAAATGCATAAATGGACGCGGTCCGCCCCCTTTTTCTATGCATAGTATCAAACAGCAATCAACAACTAACAATCAACAATGAGCGACTTACTGGCGCAGTTGTGGGACAAACTCCTTTCCATCGAAGACAGGCATGAACTACTTGGTGGCTTGGTGAAACGGGACGATCAGGATCAGTTCAACCTCCCAACTGCAATCGTTCGTCACGTCTTTAACAAGGAAGTCAGACGGAAAAGACATCCCTCCTTACGTGTTTATATCAATAACAGTGGCCAAACAGACCCTACACCTTCCCTACAAAACTCTGATCACAATGATTTGCCTCCTACGCCTGGTGCAGAGGATACTCACCCCGACTCTGAAGGGGCTGACTCACCTCCTGCGTCGCCTGATACCGATGGCTCTGATGGGGTTGACTCTGTGTTGGACTCTCCCTTGCCGGAATGGCCGGATAGTCCAACTAACCAGGCCATCACACTTGATGAGGTCAAACATATTTTGTATTCGCTTTACACACACAAACACGTCAGAAGCAAACCGGTAGAGGGCAGCAGGTCTTCTAAGGTTCCTGGGGTGGCTGACTATGCCATTCACTGTTACAACACATGGAGGGTTCTATGCGAACTACTGAATAAAACCGAAATAAGCCTCTCAGATATTTTTCCAATGATTGAGACGACTCTCACCACGACAGCACTCGGAAAGACACCGGAATCTTCCACCGCACAAAAGAAGTTAGCCCATATCTTGACACTGTTTGGCCTCTTCACCATTCCCGAAAAAATCCGTTTTTTTGGAAGTATCGGATGTTATGAGGAGCAGCACGCCCTGGTACAAGAATGGTTTTACATCTGTAAGGAGAAGGTGAAAGCCCGTGATGCTTTTCAGGAACTCACTGATGCCGAAAAAGCACAATGGATTGAGTGGTCAGATCTTTTGAGCCAGTCTGAGAAATTCATCCAGGAGATTCCTATCTCTGAGATCACCGATGATGATGACTCTTATACGCTTGCTAGGACGCTTTTCCTACTCTATGTCTATGTCATTGATCATCCCCCCAGACGCCTGGAGGTGTTCGATCTGATGACAGATGACAGTTTAAAGATCGAGATTGAGTACGACAACAATGCGAACCCGCCAAAACCAGTCAAGATGATCTACAAAGTATACAAGACATCGGATGTCTATGGTGATTATCATTTCGACCTCTCTGATGATGCCTCGAGGCTTCTAGCCATGCTTGTCAAATGGCAAAGGCAACATGGCAAGAAATTTATTCTAGGAAACACCGATGGCGACATAGATAAAACACGTGTCCTTCAGGACAGTTTCAATGCGGTTTGTGGGAAAAGTCTTTCCTGCAACTTGCTCCGCAAAATCAAAATCAATCATGAAGAACAAGATGGTGGTTTCAAGTTAGCGAAACAGGGTCTGGCACTTGCCACGTTAATGGGACATTCGGTTAATGCCCAACAAAACAACTATCTTCGAAACACTGAAAACTTGCAGAGTTCTTCTTCATCCGGCAAACGCAAACGTTCGGATGATGAGGAACAAAAAAAGAGGCAGAAGATCATCAAGACCATTCTTCATAAGGAAATTGATCAGTGGGTTGAAAGTCAAGACTATCAAGATCAAGTGAGAGATGGGAAGACACCTCTTTTTCCATGGACAAGCGTGCAAAGTCGCCACCCAGAACTTGCTGGCGAACACCGCGATAGCCTTCGCAATGTTGGAAAAAGACATCGCACGGAAGTCATCGAGCAACGGAAACCTTCTTCTTCTTGAGTCTGATGTGTGTTCTGGCTATTATTAGCAGCTGTATATAGCACGCGTTTGTCAACGCGCCCAATGTAGTATCTTTCATGTTTGTATTTGTAGTTGTGTAGGAACAATAAAACGAAACTATTTCCACTTGCCATCAACTGGCTGAAAGCCTTGTGTCCACTTTAGGTACATGACGAAGTGTGATTGGCAAGACGGCATTCTCATTGTGATCTAAACCTGACTTGACAATGCGATGTAGAGTTAAATAAGAAACACCCATCAGTTTTGCTAACTGTCGCAGGGAAGGTACATCATTATACTCTCTCTTCACACCGAAACGCTCAAACGTTGCGTAATACGTATGCTGTGAATGTGGCATTGTTGTATACTTATATATAATAGATGAAACTTCATTCTTTATATAACCGCACTAGCTTGTATGCGTTTCGTTCCTATTTAAAGATTTGTTGATCACTGGTAAACAACCCCTTGTTTAAAACCTAATGACAACGCAGAAACAGCCAACCTTTTGCCAAACGTACCTGTCTAAACTCGGTTCGGACAACATAGGTAGAAAGAATTACCAGAAAGATGGAGTGGACGTTACCCTCACCTTGGACAAGCAAACGAAGAAGGTTCTCCGACGATATGAGTATCGCTTCTCTGACGGGAGTGTCAAATGTTGGGAAATTGATGAGAGCATGAATCTGATTCCTGTTGTGAAGGTAAAGAAGAACGCTCCTGATGTGACAACTCCCATATCGTCGTTATCATCTTCGGACAACAAAGATCAAGTGAAGCACGAGATGGTTGAAGTGAAGCCAAGCCAACAAACAGCGTGCCCGAAATATACATTTCGCAACGGTTTCTTCGGAAATGACAACATTCTAGAATGGACACTTGAAGACTTCAAGAAACTTCGTGGCAAGTATCCATACCTATGTGAATATCTTGGTACATGTCAGTCGCGTGTCGTCCCGTTTGTTGATTTTGACATGACGTGGGACTCAAAAGATCAACTGCCTGACGAACACACTCAGAAAGCAATCTTTGACTTCACTACTACTACATTCAAATCTCTCTGTTTAAATGAAGATATTGAGGTTATTTCTGCATACCGTAAAGCAGGCTTTGCTTCAAAGGTTCAGAAAACTATTGAAGTCGGCAAGTGGAAGGTATCACTTAGACTGTGGATGCGTGGTGTGCACACCACCATGGAGAAACTCAAATCTCTTTTACATGGCTACATCCCCGATATGACTTCTGCTCCTGATATAATGAAAGAATATAATTTCGGGAAATCGTTTTTTGATGTGTCGGTGTATGAGAAGAACCGCAAGATGTCCTTTGTCGGCGCAAGAAAATCTCCTAAGGACCCTCGCGTACTAGAAAGGTGGGAATGTGATGCACCTCTCGAAGACTTTATCATTCAACGTGTCTTAGATACGGATCAAGAAGTCAAGTGGAGGAGTATCGAGAAATTTACGGCTAAGTCGGTCAGCAGCCCCAAAAAGCAAACGAAAGTTGTTTGCTCGGGCAACAGTGACATAGTGCTCGATGGTATCTTGTCTTTGTTCCCTGATGAATACTTCCGACGGGATCTCGCAGAGCCAAAAGAAGGTGATCATGCAATGACTGTCTTTGTAAAAAGCAATCATTGCCTCATTGCACAAGGTGTTCACACTGAATCGGTTAACAAGATGTATTTTGTTGTTACACGGCGAAACATCATATACAAATGCTCTAACTGCGGCGATGAAATTGTCAAGCACCATGACAATAGCAAGTTGAAAGCGTTTTTTACAAAGAAGGAAAAGACCCGTTCTGGAAATATCAAAGACGATCTTGAGTTGCTCAGTAAGAAGATTGACTTAGTTAAGCGCGGTACACAACTCAGCATTGCCGAGTATTATCAGTTAGTTGGTCAAAAGATGATGTGGAGTCAGGAACTGGATCTAGTAGCGATCTTAAACTCGAACAACGTTTGGGAATTGGCAGATAGACCGGGCAAAACGGCCTTTGCCCTTGTCCTGCACAAAACGGTGAAAGGTGATATTGAAGAGTCCGATCTTCTTAACGAAATGATCCGGCGCGATACAGGGGAGATATTGCTAAAAGCGGATGAAATGTACAAAGAACCGCACAATGAAGACGATAAGGCCGCCTTCATCGAGTCGGAAGTGAAGGAATCCCAAAGACTCAATCATAAAGCCATAAAAAATGTCATTCAACAACTAGAAACCGAGCACCCTTCTGAATGTATTGCCAACTTCATCAAGAAGAAGAATCGTCAGCATAGCATGCTTGATCTCTTCATATCGCGTCCTGAGTTACTAGCATTTGAAGACGGAGTGTATAACTTACACACCAACACATTTCAAGTAGGAATCAAACCTACTGATTATGTCTTTATGACCACTGGCTACAACTTTCCACAAGGTGAAGTAGATTATCAAACCGAGATGGAGATTGATGCTTTTCTCAACTCAATCTTCGAAAACCGTGAGATGAAAGAGTTTGACTTGGATCTTACTGCCCAGGCAATGTATGGGCGTCGTGTTCAAGAGATTATGACTGTGGAATATGGTTCAGGCCGAGGTGGGAAGGGAACTAAAGCCTGCCTTACAAACTCTGTATTCGGTGATTACTTCTATGAGATGGAACCCGAAACATTGTGTGAGCCTATCTCATGTACAAAACCGAAGCCAGATCTCTGGAACTTACGCGGTAAGCGTTACATCACCTCCAGTGAACCACAAGAGAATTCAACCTTCTGTTCCGCTACTTTGAAAAAATTGACAGGAGGAGATCGTATCGATGTTCGAACCTTACATGGGAAGCCCGCATCATTTAGGATAACTGGATTGTTGAACATGCAGACAAATTCCTGTTTGAAAACCGATGTTTTCAAAGTGGCTGAGAATGAACGAATATACTACAAGTCATGTCCGTTTACTTATACGGACACACCGCAGTCAGAAAATGAACGCAAGATTGACAGAACATTAAAAGGCAAATTCCAGACGCCGTTATATCGGGACACCTTTCTGTTGATGCTACTGAAGCGATGGAAAGATCAACTATCAAGCAATATGAACATTGCCATTCCGCCAAGTGTTCTGGAATTCACCCGAGCCATTCAAGCGGAAACAAATATTAAGTGTGGAACATGGTTTTATAAGCATTTTGTTATATTGAGGAATGCCACGGTGCCAGTTGATGATAGACTCTCCAGTGAGTCTATATACCTTATGTGGAAAGGGGATGAGCATGTGACATCAGAAGAAAAACGAAGTTACCCGAGCATCAAGAAGTTCATAACTGATTTGCGTCTACTAGGCGGGATTGACGCGAAAGTGAACGGTGTTAAGCGGTGGCAGAACATAGAAACGAAAACATATCAACAGGAAGATGGTCGAGAGGAAGAATGAAGAATATATGGTTATGTAGAGAGCATGGAGGAGGGAAGCACTCCTTCCCTGAAAAAAGACGAAAAGTATGGAGAGGCCAGATGAAGGGAAAACTGATTTTCCCAAAAAACAGGGTCACCATGCATGGAGGAGGGAACGTAGGGAAGGAAAATTGAAAAATTTATAAATATATAAAAAAAAAAATCTTGACGAACAGTTTTTTATTTGTAAAACAGAATCTCATTTTACCTTCCCTACCTTCCCTCCTCCATCTATCTAAAGACTTAAAAAAGAGAAGAGAAGAGTTTATGGAGGGCGCTTATGTAGGAGGGAAGCTAGGGAGTCTTTAGGGAAGGAGTGCTTCCCTCCTACATAAAATCGGCTTAGGTTTGAATAAGAGGTTCATCAAGAGCCTTGATGTAGCAAGAAGGAAACGGATTTGAACCTTTTTAGGTAGTATCGCCGCGGAAGTACAGGTGATCCGGGTCCGGCTTATTGATATACCATGAACTGGCGGAACGGGTGAAACGGGTGCAAGATTTCGAAGAAGATCATATTGAGACAAAAATACAAAGTCCATTCATATTATCCCAGAACATTGAAAGTTTGTAGTAATCTTAAGCTGATGAGGCACCACTCCCCCTTTGAATTCAAGAGCTTGGTATGCAGGTGTGTCTCGCACTGATTTTGTGAAGCACCAGTTGAGAATAATATAGCGTTCGCTCCTCTCATTGATGCTGTACTTGTCACAACAGCCGATGGCTCTAGGCTTGTGACAGTGTTTGCACATGTTCTGTCGTTTCTGTTGAAAGCCATAGTTTGATAGGAGTTGTACAAAGATCTTCTCGAACTTGGAATCGGTGATATCACTACCGAGGTCTTGTTTCATGAAACGCTTAACGTAGGTAATAACATTGTGTTGCATCTCGAAGAAGCCTGGCTTGTAGAAGTGTTTTTTGAATCCGCAGTCCAACATCAAACGCATTACCTCCTGAGCAACGACATGCTCAATCACGTCTGCAGAGCGTCGCCATCCCCTTTGTTGTCTTGTAGACTGGCCTAAATCCCGCTTAGATGTTGTGCAAACATCCACCTCAGGCGTAACCACGCCTTGCTCTACATCATCCAAATCGATATCGTTATCAAAGTATCTTTGTGCCTGTTCCAAAGAGTACCTGAGATCACTCAAACATGAAATGACATGATCAAGACTACACCATTGTTCATTGTGGCAATACAGCTGATCGAACTCCTCTTTGAATACGCTTAGCATGTTGAGTTGGTTTTCCACACGCTCCGTACGAATGTGATGCAACTTTTTGATAACTTGGGCTTCATCATTCCATATGCTACCTTCTTCTGCAAGCTCCTCAACGAATAGATCAACAAGCTGAAGTAACTCCTTCCAGCAAGCATCAAGTCCTTCACTAATTGCGTACGAAGGCATGGATTTCTGTGTCAGGAAAGACCTTTTCAGGAACACTGCACCCGTTTCACCCGTTTGAGCCATTTGAGCAGCCTTTATATACGTTTTGAACATCCGCATCCATTACATCATCTTCAGATCGAATGGTGTCACAGTTATGTGTTCATCGGAAAAATGACCTTCTCTGGAACACTGCACCCGTTTCACCCGTTTGAGCCATCTTAGGGCGTTATCCATAACAGCGCGTCTTTAGTTCGTCCGTTTCCTAATCCGTCCATGGAAACCAACGCGCTTAATCCGTCCACGCGTCTAATCCGTCCACGGAAACCAACGCTCACAAATTTGTCCACGCGTCTAATCCGTCCATGGAAACCAATGCTCCTAATCCGTCCACTTTTACTAAGAAAACATGGACGAACTAGATACCACTAATTCGTCCATTGTCACAGTCCACCTGAAATAAAACGGAACGGAATGGCTACGAGCCACTGTAGAATGTCCGCCATGTTTGGGAACGGGTATGGATCCCATTCCATGCGCTTGTTGACCTCGCGGAAGTCAAATGCAATGCGCGGGGGTTTGTCCACATAATGAACTATAACGGGGTCGCTGACGGCTATGGCGTCGTCGGTGCGCTCCCAGCGGTTGATACCAACCATGGTTTGCGTTTCCTTGTCCAACACTTCCTTGTCCTTCGGTGAGAAGTGTCGTGGTTTCGTGCGTGGCGGAGGTGGTCCGATAAACTTGGGCGCGAAAGGAATTTCGTCGTGATGCCCAATTAAATTGCCTTCGTAAGAGAACGCTTTATGGAACTTGCGCAGAAGCTGGATGAGGAACCAGATGACGATCCGGTCTCGGCTCAACTCCACCTTGAACTTCTCTGAGCGTAGTTGTTGCTCGAAGTCATCGGGCGCTACTGCTAAGTCATCCGGTATGTCCCACTTGGCCTTAAGCTCTAAGGCTTCGTCTCGAGTAAGCGTCTCCTCTGGGTCAATCAACTGAGTCAAGGTGTCCGAGGATGCCTCGACTACTTCGACCTTGAAGACCTCGGATACCGATGCGGCTTTCTTCTTCTGCTTGAATGAAGAGTCCTTTGTGAACATTCCCCACGCTGTTTGTACCCGAACGCCGGACATGTGAGTCGTTGGCAGTTCGGCCGTGACCGAGCAAGGAACGATGATGTCGGGGTTGGTCATGGTGACCGCAAACGTTTTGAGTGGCGGGTCCTGGACTAGGGTCTGTACTTGCAGAGGTCCTAGGATATCGTTCGCCAAGATGATAAGTGGCTTGGGGTAGTCAATCACCCGAAAGTAGCCACGAAAGGTAAGGTACTCGCTTGATTCGCCTCTAAGTGACATCTGAAGCGATACCACTGAGGACGAGTTAAGCTGGCCTCCAATGCCGGAAAAATCCATGGCCGGGGCCGCCTGCAAGTCCTTGTCTGAGTAAGCGGGCCCTTTAAGGTTGGCGGAGATGAGCGATACGCTTGCTCCAGTGTCCAACACGGTTGGGAACCACAAACTGTTGATAATTGTGAGCGTCCAGCGCGGCTGTTTCTTGACGCGACTAGCTGGGTTAACCAAAACCTCGTTAAGCGTTACACGCTTCCCCACCGTCGAGGTGATGGTAAACGCAGTGCCGTGCCGCATTAAGGAGGTTGCCGGGCTCGACCCTTTTTTAAGCACCTCTCTCCAAGTGCCTGCACAGGCTTCGTCCCTGTCAAGGAAGGGACGGACTGGGATTCTTGGGCGTGACAAGGGCTCCGAGTCCTGGGCCAACAGGTGTGTGACCTGAGGGCGGTCTTGCATGGCGAGCACTCGTGGGTGTTCTTCCAGCTTGACGTAACGCGGGAATTGGCGTCTGACATAGTAATCGGCCACTGCTGGGTGGCCAGTTAGCAGAAATGCAACCAGTCCGGGCCCGTGCTGATCGTCGCGGACGATCAGCGGGTGGTCCTGGCTCCACTGCAGGAAAGCCTCTCGATCCCTCTCAGGCACGTGTGAGATGAGGATCAAGGACCGAGTAGCGTCCTTCTTGACTCGTTCAAGAACGGGCGCAGCGTATGCCTGCGGGACATACGCGTAATAGATTCGACCGGAACTCCATGCGATGGGTTCAGTCAATATTTGGTGAAGGTGTGATTCCTCCAGATTTGGTCCGAACAAGTCGATGCCCGGGGTGCCCCAGACGGTGGCGACCTTGCGGAGCTCTTCAACTGTCGGTGGAGAGTCGCTCTCTTTTTGTTCAAGTTCTCTTAGCTCGGCTAGGAGTACGTGGTTGTCCAGCCACGTAGTTTGCGGGGTTGAAGCTGTTCGCCGTGTCCCGCTAAACCCCTCTAGTGGGACACGCTCTGAAAATACCCAGTCGGGCAGAAACCTTCGGCATCTGCCAGGGAGAATACCTCGGGAGCGTTTGCTAGCACTAGATATGTGTGCTCGCTCGACGAGTCATCGTCGTCCACTAAGTAGGTCTTTTCCTTGCGGCTGGACGATTTCTCTTTGTCCTTGGGTTTCGGTCTACCGTATGGGCCACCGACGCCGTCAGCGGGATCGACCCGCTTCGCGTTCTTGAAGCAGTAGTTGAACCAGTGCCTGTGGCCACATTCTCGGCAGTTGTTCGGCGGTTTCCTCCACGGGTTTGGCAGACCTTTCCAATCCTGGTTTGCCGGTCCTCTACCATGAGGGTAGTTGGCGGAGTCATCCGCCTGGGATTGGGCTTTGCCCTTGTCCTTGTTCGACTTATGCTTGTCTCGGCTCTTGGACCCTTCTTGGGTCCGTCGAGACTTGTAACAGGGGTCCTCGTTTTTGGCCTCCGGCGAGGAGAAATACCTTTTGAGGAAGGATTTAAGTTGCGGTATAGCACGTACCCCGGCACTTTGGGCGGCTAGCTGAACTCGCCCCGGGAGGTAGTCTAGCATGTCTTGAAGGAGTCGATCCTTCGGGGCTCTTACATCGGCTTCGTTGCCGAATGCTTGTGCCCTGAGCAGCAACTTCTGGTCGATATACGCTAAGAAACTGTGCGCCTGTGGATCCGGGGTGCAGCGCTCGTAAGTTGTCTTAGCGTGATTCCTACGCGTCTCGTCCCCAAATTCCGCTTGTAACTCGGCTTGCCATTGCTGCCAAGTCCATTCGGCTTTTGCCCGCATTGGTAGTTGTTGGAACCACACTCTGGCTGGGCTCTTTGGTGGGAAGATAGCGGGAATAAGCATGACCATCTCCTGGTCTGTTGCTAGGAAGCGACCTTGTGCGCCAAGCGCTTTCTCGAGCCAGTCATCTATGTAAGGACTGTCGTCTCCTTTAAACGGCCCGGTGTCCGCTTCGGTAATCGCCTTGTACCGACGTGGGACCGCGGAGGTTCCATACTGCTCCACGGGAACCGTGGACGGTGGATATGCAGGGTTGCTGGGCGTATAGGTGCTCCTGTAACTCTGTGGTACGGAGGGCTCCCTGGACTGGTGTCTCTGTTGTCGGAGCTCCGTTATTTCTCGCCTAATGTTGGCGATGACCTCCCCTTGCTCTTGTATTTGTGCTAGTAGAGCCTCGAGAACTCTGCCTTTGTGGGTGGTCGGTAAGTTGGCCGATGGCTGCGCCGTATAAGTTGGTTGCACGACCTCAGGCGTGGCCCGGGTCGGTTCATGAAAACCTTGAAAGTGCACTGATGCTTGCTGATGATGCAAGCCACGAGGAGGGCCTCGTTGTCCGAGGGGGTCGAGAGCGCCTCGACCTCTCTGACCTGTGCGGTCGAAAGAAGAATCCCTTGAGCTTTCATCTGATTCGCTATAGAATTGATGGCTCGTGCGGACGTTGAAGGGATTGCGGACCGAATCGACCGGTCCCATCCTGTTCCAATTAGGACGCCATGCTCCGGGAATGCGGGCGTTGGAAGGTAACGAATTGCTTCTAGGCCTGGAATTCGAATGAAGCGCCGCGGGTCCGAATCGATCGGCCGGTGTATGCGCGGCATGCGGGTGATCGAGAGGGTCTCTTTCAACAGCTATGGGAGAGGGATACCGTACGCCGGAATCACCGACTCCTAAGCTTCCCACTTCTTGTACAAGTCGGCTATTGTTGCCGTGCTCGGAATCGATCCGAGGGTTTATAGGGTTCTGCATTGGTGCAGAGGCGCCGTTGTATATTAGTTGTAAGAGTTCCTGACGTGCAGTGCAAACTCGATTCTCCACCATGTAGAAGGATTATGATCGGACGGTAGGGATTCCAAGAGGATTACTCCACTCCTAATGATCTCCTTTGTTAAGAGCCGGACGTCCAAGTGTCCGCCGGCGGTATAATAGATGTGTTATTGCCTGCAGGGCTAGGGATGAGAGGCGTCGGAGAACTTATAAGACTGCTGAATCTAAGGGAGCAGGATGATCAGTCTCTGGTCTTAGAACTGCGGGATGTCTTACTCGTTCAGATGCGACGGGACTTATAGATCTGAGTAGAACCTCTTGTATTGCTCCTAGATCTATGTCTGCCTGATCTTCGTCGCTTAAGGCCGCGCGGCCCTCTTATAGGCCCCGCTAACCTAAGCGTCAACAGAAATTACATCACATGACTTAGCTGACTACGATGACTCTAACCCTGGTACTAGCGCGTCTATATCCTTCTACTTATTACTAGCGGAAGTCTAAACCCGCTACACGATGATGAAGTTTTTGAAGTCGAGTACATTGTCGATGACCGGATCGCACCGACGGGGGAGCATCAATATTTTGTTAAGTACGTCGGGTATTCTGAACCTGAATGGAACGATGCGTTCAACTTACACGGCTTGCCCGTTGTCGATGAATATTTTGCTCGTAAGCACCAATCCCCGGCGATTGCACCTACAGTCGAGGCATTAGTAGCATCCGCTCTTGACGGCCCCCGTGCCCGGGAACCCGTCACTTATAAGCAAGCGCTGCGCTCACCTGATCGTCATGCCTGGCAGCAGGCCATCGATAAAGAGCTCCAGTCCTTACTTGACAATCAGACGTGGATGCCCGTCGATGCCTTGCCGTCTGATGCTTATGCCATCGATTCTAAATGGGTTTTCAAGATTAAACATCACCCGGACGGGTCCATCAAGAAGTATAAGGCCCGCCTTGTTGCTCGTGGGTTTACCCAGTGCCCGGGTCTCGATTTCAATGAAACCTATGCCCCGGTTGTCAAGTTCAGCACGCTCCGCCTGCTATTGGCTCTCTCTCAGCTCTTCGGCCTTGTCGTCCACCAAATGGATGTCCTCACGGCATTCCTGAATGCTGTAATCGACACCGACATTCATATGCAACTCCCCGACAGGTCGTACGTTAAACTCCTACGTTCGATCTATGGTTTGAAACAGTCTCCCCGCTTATGGAATCAAACGCTTGACACTTATCTGAAGTCCGTTGGTTTCCAACCCACGGTTCTCGACACCGCGCTGTACATTTGCCCTGCTGCCGGCGGCACACCTGACATCATCGCCCTGTACGTTGATGACCTCACCGTCTGCTCCACGACGGCCCGCATGCCGTCCATCAAGGATGGTCTTGCCCGGCGATTCGCAATGGAGGACATGGGGGAGCTTTCGTACATCCTGGGCATTGAAGTCACGCGCACTGTCGATACATTGACACTGAACCAAGGCAAATACATTGATGACATGCTCCTTCGCTATGGCCTTGTCGATGCCGCATCTGTCACTGTTCCATTGTCGCCAAGTTTATCGCTTGTCGCTGCGTCCGACACCGATGTCCTGGCCGATCAAAAGCTTTATCAGTCAATAATTGGAAGCTTAATGTACCTTACCATCACTATGCGGCCCGATCTTGCCTTCGCAATCTCCAAAGTGTCCCGGTTCTTGTCGAAACCCACTGAACAGCATCTGAACGCTGCACGTCGAGTTCTCCGCTATGTAAAAGGCACTCGAAACCTTAAGCTCCACTATGGCTCTCGA
The DNA here is from genome assembly GCA_025558075.1 of Gaertneriomyces semiglobifer. Taxonomy (NCBI): domain Eukaryota; kingdom Fungi; phylum Chytridiomycota; class Chytridiomycetes; order Spizellomycetales; family Spizellomycetaceae; genus Gaertneriomyces; species Gaertneriomyces semiglobifer. Next base: position 96,948 of record JAHLKF010000006.1, read on the forward strand.
GACGGGGGAGCAAACTGTTCATTGCACGGTTATTCTGATGCCGATTTCGCTGCAAATGCCGAGAACCGACGTTCGACGTCGGCGTACCTTTTCCTCTTGAACGGAGGCGCTATTTCATGGGCATCCAAGCTCCAGAACTGCACGGCGCAATCTACAGCAGAAGCAGAATACATTGCGTTAGCAGAGGCCGCTAAGGAGGCCGTCTGGCTCCGTCGACTGATGATCGCGCTCCTTGAGCACTTTCCGCGAAATAACTCCCACAAGTCCATTCTCCCGGGCACTGAACATGGCCCCGACACGTATGGCGCTCTAACAGTGTACGAGGACAACCAGGCAGCCATCAAACTTGTCAACAACCCAGTTAATCACAATCGCACCAAGTACATTGATCTCCGCCATCATTTCATCCGCGAAAAGGTCCATCAGACCCAGGAAATCGCTCTCCGCTATGTATCCACCAATGATCAGCTTCCTGACGGACTTACCAAGGCCCTAGCAGCACCTGCTCTGAACAGCATGCTTCCCCGCATGGGTTTCCGCACGTTCGACGCTTCTGACAAGTTGTTGACAGCGTCCGACACTGCTGACAAGCTGATGACAGTGTCTGACAAGGTGCTGAAGGTGTCTGACACTGCTGACAGGTTGCTGACAATGCCTGACACTGCTGACAAGCTGCTGAAGGTGTCGCTCAGTCCCACTCGGCCGCACTGTTGTAAGGGGGTCCCGGTGACATACACGTCATAGGGATACCCTAACCAGGGCGCGCGCTATGACATGGGTTCTTATCCATATCAGTATGTACACGTGCGTCATGTGCCCATGAGCACGTGACCCATGTGACTGGGTGCCCTGACACCCGACACGTGACCTTTTCCGTCGGGTGGTTCTCTTATGCCGGGCATTCAACTGTACTCTTAGAACCTTAGACTTGAATACACATAAGCTTATTAGAAGGACCAGAGCCTCAGCAGGATCCTCTGCAACAGGTTATGAGCCCCTGGCATCGATAGCTGTCACCTGCTTATCCTCTGCCCTTCAGTCTCCGGGTGGAACGGCCCGTTACCGACGATTCCTCACTTGCCCGAGCGATCACGCTGTTTTTCCGACATACGACGCTCCCGACACCGTTAATCCCCCTGCCAGCGATTAACGACGCCTGACGCTTATTGATCCCCCTGCCTGCGATCAACGACGCCCGACACTTATTGATCCCTCTGCCTGCAATCAACGACAACTGCTTATTGAACATCCTGCCTGTGTTCAACGACAGCTGACCCTTATTGCACCTTGCCTGTGTATAACACCTTTTTTTTTAGATGGCCCGCTCGACCCGCAGTGCCAAGGAGGAATTCTCGGCCCCCGACAACCCTCCGTCACTGTTCGCTGAACGACTGTTAACCGACACACTTAAGAAAATCACCCCGTTCGACGGCAATCCCCAGGATGCCGCCCCCCGACTGTTGTCATTCATCCGCTCTATCACCATGATTCACACCTTACGCCCCGATCTCACTGAGGAGGACCTTTTCTTAGTCGCCACCTGCAACCTTCGTGATTATGCTCTTACATGGCTCAAAAACTGGAACCTCTCCGCTGGAAAAGGTGATTCTACTACTCAGTGGACTCCTCTCCGTCGTGCGCTCCATCAACGCTTCATTCCTGCTGCATATCTGGACTCCCAACGGCTTGCCCTGCGAAACCTCTCTCAAACCGGTACCGTCGGCGAATACAACTCTGCTTTCGAGAAAATTCGCTTAACCCTGCCGAACATGGACTCTGACGACGCTTGCCTTACTTACATTTGCGGTCTCAAACCTTCGGTTCGTGACCGCATTCGCAATCGAGTTGCCGCTGACACCCAGACCCTTGACGCCTTACAAATTGCCGCCCTGGACTTGGATGCTTCTGTGTACACGAAACCTCGCACTCCTGGCACTCCTGAAGCCTTTGCCGCTGCCGCCGCCGCCACGCACCGTCGCCGTCGCTCCACGCCGGCGGCCCGTCCCTGTGACGTCTGCAACCAAGGTACCCACTACATTCGTGACTGTCCCCTTGTCATTGACGCCAAGAAACGCGCTCAGTCCCGCCCGGCCGCACATGCCGCTGAACTTGCACACGACGACGAGGACTCCGCCCCGCCCGACTCCGACACTGACACTGACTCCGATCCCGAGGCCTTCCTTGTCTTATCGACTGACCGTGACGCGCCGCACTCCATTGCTCTCGACTCGGGCGCCACGCATAGCATCATTCGCGACCGCTTTCTCCTGACGGAATTTCAAGCTTTTCCCTCGGCCCGGCAAATCTCCGGCATCGGCACGTGCGCTGCTTACGGCAAGGGAACCTTAATCATCAACACACGTCACGGTTTACTTAAGCTTACTGACGTGCTCTATGCTCCCGAATGTCCGCGGAACCTGCTCTCCTTCGCATCATTGGCCCAGTCTCGTTATGCCTTAGACTTCTCGGCTGATCTTAGTGCCGGGTGGATTACTCATCGCAAGTCGGGTGCTCGTGTAGCTGATGTCATACGTCACAATAAACTTTATTTTATTGCTGGGTATACCACTGCCTCTCCGGCTGAATATGAGGCGTTTACCACCCATGTCCGCAAGTCCGCGCGCATTGCGCATCGTACGTCGCGTGCCGCCCCCCGTGACCCCCCGTCCGTGACTACGCCCCCGGTTACCGTCACTGCGCCTCTGACGGCACAGCAACTTCACGCGCCCGACACGGTGGCACAGCACTTTCCGACAAATCGACCAGAATCGATCAATTCGACCGAGTTGACACCGTCGACACCGCCGACACCTCCGACACCTGCGATTGCGGCTGCTGACACTGTTTATTCACAAGATATACCGCCTACTTCACATGTTATCGCTGATCCTGCCCCTAGTTCCGCTGACTCTGTTACTCTTAAGCTCTGGCACCTACGTTTCGGTCATCCGAGCGCTGCTAATCTCCAACTAGCGCTTCGCGCATACGGTATTTCCGCGCCCGGCACCCTTGCGACCTGCATTGGGTGTCGTGTCGCTAAGTCCCGACGCTCTCCATTCAATCATGACAACCCCCAACCTGCAACCCGCGTCCTCGGTCGCATCCACAGCGACGTGCAGTCAGTCGAGCATGACACACTCGATCACTGCCCGTACCTTGTCACGTTCATCGACGAACTTACTCGATACGCACATGTCGCCATCATCAAAAATAAACACGATGTCCCTGCTGAATTCCACGCTTTCCGTCAACATGCTGAAAACCTCCATGGATGCAAAATCCTTGAACTACAATGCGACAACGGCGGCGAATACCTGAGTCATGCCCTTGTCGGCGATCTTCGGCAGCACGGCACCCGGGTTCGTCCCACCCACGCATACTCTCCGGCACAAAACGGCATCGCCGAGCGTTATAATCAGACGTTAATGACACAAACCCGGGCGGTCATGCTGTCGAGTCACATACCTCAGCACCTGTGGGGGGAAATCGTCGTTGCTGTCAACTACCTCCGTCAGCGCACGCCGTCCTGCGCCATCGGCAATGCAACTCCATACGAAAAATGGCACGGTTCTCCCGCGGACGTGGCGAACCTGCAGGTCTTGTGGTCCGACGCTTATGTTCATATCCCCGTCGAACGCCGTCCCCATAAAAAGCTCGAACCCCGGGCCCGTCGCATGAAACTGATCGGGTACACTGACTCCACCGGTTACCATTTCTACGATCCCCTGACACAGCGCATTCATCGGTCCCGCGACGTCACGTTCGATGAAACCAACTATGTCGATCCCGCTCCCGACGCTCTCGATGATGAAGTTTTTGAAGTCGAGTACATTGTCGATGACCGGATCGCACCGACGGGGGAGCATCAATATTTTGTTAAGTACGTCGGGTATTCTGAACCTGAATGGAACGATGCGTTCAACTTACACGGCTTGCAAGCGCTGCGCTCACCTGATCGTCATGCCTGGCAGCAGGCCATCGATAAAGAGCTCCAGTCCTTACTTGACAATCAGACGTGGATGCCCGTCGATGCCTTGCCGTCTGATGCTTATGCCATCGATTCTAAATGGGTTTTCAAGATTAAACATCACCCGGACGGGTCCATCAAGAAGTATAAGGCCCGCCTTGTTGCTCGTGGGTTTACCCAGCGCCCGGGTCTCGATTTCAATGAAACCTATGCCCCGGTTGTCAAGTTCAGCACGCTCCGCCTGCTATTGGCTCTCTCTCAGCTCTTCGGCCTTGTCGTCCACCAAATGGATGTGCTCACGGCATTCCTGAACGCTGTAATCGACACCGACATTCATATGCAACTCCCCGACGGGTCGTACGTTAAACTCCTACGTTCGATCTATGGGTTAAAGCAGTCACCGCGCTTATGGAACCAAACACTTGACACTTATCTGAAGTCCGTCGGTTTCCAACCCACGGTTCTCGACACCGCGCTGTACATTCGTCCCGTTGCCGGCGGCACACCTGACATCATTGCCCTGTACGTCGATGACCTCACCATCTGCTCCACGACGGCCCGCATGCGGTCCATCAAGGACGGTCTTGCCCGGCGTTTCGCGATGGAGGACATGGGGGAGATTTCGTACATTCTCGGCATTGAAGTCACACGCACTGCTGACACACTGACACTGAACCAAGGCAAATACATTGATGACATGCTCCTTCGCTATGGCCTTGCCGATGCCACATCTGTCACTGTTCCACTGTCGCCCAGCTTATCGCTTGTCGCTGCCACCGACGACGACGTCCTGGCTGATCAAAAAATTTATCAGTCAATAATCGGCAGTTTGATGTATCTTACCATCGCTACACGGCCCGATCTCGCATTCGCAATCTCCAAACTGTCCCGCTTCTTGTCGAAACCAACTGAACAGCATCTGAGTGCTGCTCGCCATGTCCTCCGCTATGTAAAAGGCACTCGCAACCTCAAGCTCTTGTATGGCCCTAGAGACGGGGGAGTATCCTCCCTACATGGTTATTCCGACGCTGATTTCGCGGCAAATGCTGAAAATCGACGTTCGACGTCGGCGTACCTCTTCTTGCTGAACGGAGGCGCTATTTCGTGGGCATCTAAGCTCCAGAACTGCACAGCACAATCTACAGCAGAAGCGGCATACATTGCATTAGCTGAGGCCGCCAAAGAGGCAGTATGGCTCCGTCGACTGATGATCGCGCTCCTTGAGCACTTTCCACGAAATAACACCCACAAGTCCATTCTCCCGGGCACTGAACATGGCCCCGACACGCACGGCGCTCTAACAGTGTACGAGGACAACCAGGCAGCCATCAAACTTGTCAACAACCCAGTTAATCACAATCGCACCAAGCACATTGATCTCCGCCATCATTTCATCCGCGAAAAAGTTCATCAGACCCAGGAAATCGCTCTCCGCTATGTATCCACCAATAATCAGCTTGCTGATGGACTTACCAAGGTTCTAGCTGCTCCTGCTCTGAATAGCATGCATCCTCGCATGGGTCTCCATATGTCCGACGCTTCTGACAAGTTGCTGACAGCGCCCGACACTGCTGACAAGCTGCTGACAGTGCCTGACAAGGTGTCTGACACTGCTGACAGGTTGCTGACAATGCCTGACACTGCTGACAAGCTGCTGAAAGGTGCCGAACACTGAAAATAAGCACTGAACAGCTGCACTGAACAGCTGCTGAAGGTGTCGGGCAGTTTGCAGGAAATGTCGTGCATGCACCGAGGGGGGAGTGTTGTAAGGGGGTCCCGGTGACATACACGTCATAGGGATACCCTAACCAGGGCGCGCGCTATGACATGGGTTCTTATCCATATCAGCACACACACGTGCGTCAGGTGCCCATGAGCACGTGACCCATGTGACTGGGTGCCCTAACACCTGACACGTGACCTTTTCCGTCGGGTGGTTCTCTTATGCCGGGCATTCAACTGTACTCTTAGAACCTTAGACTTGAATACACATAAGCTTATTAGAAGGACCAGAGCCTCAGCAGGATCCTCTACAACACGCACATGCCGCTGAACTTGCACACGACGACGAGGACTCCGCCCCGCCCGACTCCGACGCTGACACCGACTCTGATCCCGAGGCCTTCCTTGTCTTATCGACTGACCGTGATGCGCCGCACTCCATCGCTCTCGATTCGGGCGCCACACATAGCATCATTCGCGATCGCTTCCTTCTGACGGAATTTCAAGCTTTTCCCTCGGCTCAACAAATCTCCGGCATCGGCACGTGCGCCGCTTACGGCAAGGGAACCTTAATCATCAACACACGTCACGGTTTACTTAAGCTTACTGACGTGCTCTATGCTCCCGAATGTCCGCGGAACCTGCTCTCCTTCGCATCATTGGCCCAGTCTCGTTATGCCTTAGACTTCTCGGCTGATCTTAGTGCCGGGTGGATTACTCATCGCAAGTCGGGTGCTCGTGTAGCTGATGTCATACGTCATAATAAACTTTATTTTATTGCCGGGTACACAACCGCCTCTCCGGCTGAATATGAAGCCTACACCAGTCATCCCCGCCGCAGGTCCGCACGTACCGCGCGTCGCCCATCCCGGTACACCCACGATTCGTCCGTGACTGCGCCCCCCGCTGCCGTCACTGCGCCTCCGATGGCACAGCAACCTCACGCGTCCGACACGGTGGCACAGCACTTTCCGACAAATCGACCAGAATCGATCAATTCGACCGAGTTGACACCGTCGACACCGCCGACACCTCCGACACCTGCGATTGCGGCTGCTGACACTGTTTATTCACAAGATATACCGCCGACTTCACATGTTATCGCTGATCCTGCCCCTAGTTCCGCTGACTCTGTTACTCTTAAGCTCTGGCACCTACGTTTCGGTCATCCGAGCGCTGCTAATCTCCAACTAGCGCTTCGCGCATACGGTATTTCTGCGCCTGGCACCCTTGCCACCTGCGTCGGGTGTCGTGTCGCTAAGTCTCGACGCTCTCCATTCAATCATGACAACCCCCAACCTGCAACCCGCGTCCTCGGTCGCATCCACAGCGACGTGCAGTCAGTCGAGCATGACACACTCGATCACTGCCCGTACCTTGTCACGTTCATCGACGAACTTACTCGATACGCACATGTCGCCATCATCAAAAATAAACACGATGTCCCTGCTGAATTCCACGCTTTCCGTCAACATGCTGAAAACCTCCATGGGTGCAAAATCCTTGAACTACAATGCGACAACGGCGGCGAATACCTGAGTCATGCCCTTGTCGGCGATCTTCGGCAGCACGGCACCCGGGTTCGTCCCACCCACGCATACTCTCCGGCACAAAACGGCATCGCCGAGCGTTATAATCAGACGTTAATGACACAAACCCGGGCGGTCATGCTGTCGAGTCACATACCTCAGCACCTGTGGGGGGAAATCGTCGTTGCTGTCAACTACCTCCGTCAGCGCACGCGGTCCCGCGCCATCGGCAATGCAACTCCATACAAAAAATGGCACGGTTCTCCCGCGGACGTGGCGAACCTGCGGGTCTTGTGGTCCGACGCTTATGTTCATATCCCCGTCGAACGCCGTCCCCACAAAAAGCTCGAACCCCGGGCCCGTCGCATGAAACTGATCGGGTACACGGACTCCACGGGTTACCGTTTCTACGATCCCCTGACACAGCGCATTCATCGGTCCCGCGACGTCACGTTCGATGAAACCAACTATGTCGATCCCGCTCCCGACGCTCCCGATGATGAAGTTTTTGAAGTCGAGTACATTGTTGATGAACGGATCGCACCGACGGGGGAGCATCAATATTTTGTTAAGTACGTCGGGTATTCTGAACCTGAATGGAACGATGCGTTCAACTTACACGGCTTGCAAGCGCTGCGCTCACCTGATCGTCATGCCTGGCAGCAGGCCATCGATAAAGAGCTCCAGTCCTTACTTGACAATCAGACGTGGATGCCCGTCGACGCCTTGCCGTCTGATGCTTATGCCATCGATTCTAAATGGGTTTTCAAGATTAAACATCACCCGGACGGGTCCATCAAGAAGTATAAGGCCCTCTTGGTCGCACGCGGTTTCACTCAGCGTCCCGGCATCGATTTTGACGAAACCTATGCTCCTGTCGTCAAGTTCAGTACCCTCCGCCTGCTCCTCGCCCTCTCTCAGCTGTTCGGGCTCGTTATTCATCAAATGGATGTCCTGACAGCCTTCCTCAACGCGGTCATCGACACCGACATCCATATGCAACTCCCTGATGGGTCGTACGTTAAGCTCCTATGTTCGATCTATGGTTTGAAACAGTCTCCCCGCTTATGGAATCAAACGCTTGACACTTATCTGAAGTCCGTTGGTTTCCAACCCACGGTTCTCGACACCGCGCTGTACATTTGCCCTGCTGCCGGCGGCACACCTGACATCATCGCCCTGTACGTTGATGACCTCACCGTCTGCTCCACGACGGCCCGCATGCCGTCCATCAAGGATGGTCTTGCCCGGCGATTCGCGATGGAGGACATGGGGGAGCTTTCGTACATCCTGGGCATTGAAGTCACGCGCACTGTCGATACATTGACACTGAACCAAGGCAACTACATTGATGACATGCTCCTTCGCTATGGCCTTGTCGATGCCGCATCTGTCACTGTTCCATTGTCGCCAAGTTTATCGCTTGTCGCTGCGTCCGACACCGATGTCCTGGCCGATCAAAAGCTTTATCAGTCAATAATTGGAAGCTTAATGTACCTTACCATCACTACGCGGCCCGATCTTGCCTTCGCAATCTCCAAACTGTCCCGGTTCTTGTCGAAACCCACTGAACAGCATCTGAACGCTGCACGTCGGGTTCTCCGCTATGTAAAAGGCACTCGAAACCTTAAGCTCCACTATGGCTCTCGAGACGGGGGAGCAAACTGTTCATTGCACGGTTATTCTGATGCCGATTTCGCTGCAAATGCCGAGAACCGACGTTCGACGTCGGCGTACCTTTTCCTCTTGAACGGAGGCGCTATTTCATGGGCATCCAAGCTCCAGAACTGCACGGCGCAATCTACAGCAGAAGCAGAATACATTGCGTTAGCAGAGGCCGCTAAGGTGGCCGTCTGGCTCCGTCGACTGATGATCGCGCTCCTTGAGCACTTTCCGCGAAATAACACCCACAAGTCCATTCTCCCGGGCACTGAACATGGCCCCGACACGTATGGCGCTCTAACAGTGTACGAGGACAACCAGGCAGCCATCAAACTTGTCAACAACCCAGTTAATCACAATCGCACCAAGTACATTGATCTCCGCCATCATTTCATCCGCGAAAAGGTCCATCAGACCCAGGAAATCGCTCTCCGCTATGTATCCACCAATGATCAGCTTCCTGACGGACTTACCAAGGCCCTAGCAGCACCTGCTCTGAACAGCATGCTTCCCCGCATGGGTTTCCGCACGTTCGACGCTTCTGACAAGTTGTTGACAGCGTCCGACACTGCTGACAAGCTGATGACAGTGTCTGACAAGGTGCTGAAGGTGTCTGACACTGCTGACAGGTTGCTGACAATGCCTGACACTGCTGACAAGCTGCTGAAGGTGTCGAACACTCACAATAAGCACTGAACAGTTGCTGAAGGTGTCGGGCAGTTTGCAGGAATTGTCGTGCATGCACCGAGGGGGGAGTGTTGTAAGGGGGTCCTGGTGACATACACGTCATAGGGATACCCTAACCAGGGCGCGCGCTATGACATGGGTTCTTATCCATATCAGCACACACACGTGCGTCATGTGCCCATGAGCACGTGACCCATGTGACTGGGTGCCCTAACACCTGACACGTGATCTTTTCCGTCGGGTGGTTCTCTTATGCCGGGCATTCAACTGTACTCTTAGAACCTTAGACTTGAATACATATAAGCTTATTAGAAGGACCAGAGCCTCAGCAGAATCCTCTGCAACAACCTCTTACCACTGAACTATACGTTCTTTGACTTTCTCCTATGTGGCTCATTGGGCACCGCATTAGACGTCCCCAATGAATGACACCTTGTGCCGACACAATACGAATAGCTTGAAAAGGAAATATGTTCCGAAAGGTAAGGCCAGCAACGTGGTGCAAGTGTGGGAAGCCCGTCTAACTGGGTTTCGAACGACTTTTCCTATGTGGCCTTTTGGGCACCGCACTTGACGTCCCTAAAGAATGATATCTTGTGCCAACACAATACAAATTGCTTGAATACAAAATATGTGTCGAAATGTATGGCCAGGAGCATGCTGCAAGTCTGAGAGGCCCGTCTATCTGGGACTGCTGATACCAATTCATGTCATCCTGCATCAAGCACTGCCCATTCCCTGGAAATAAAATGCTGTTCAAATGAGTGTTATTACAAGGCTGTTGTGCATTCTATGCAGTCGAAACGTACTCGGCGGTCACATTTCATATGATGCCATTTTGCTTGACTTCCACATTATCCAGACACCTTTATTTGTACCCTGTGTTTGGAGGTTTGGAGCAACCTTTTCTAGAGAGCATTTTCAGCTATGGTATTGTGTGCTGACACGATATCAGGTGCTCAAACAACTGGCACTTGCATGCATCCCAAACATCGTCCTACTTAACACAGAAGCGCGGAACCAGGCTCTAAAGTGGGCGAACCTGCAAGAAAACCTAGCTCGCAATCAGGCTTGTGAAAAGAGTCGAGAAACCAGACAGTGAACATGGAGAATGTGCACTTCTTCGAGATGTGGATTCAGTTGTTAAAAACAGAGAAATGCAAAGCTTGTTACATAAATAGCAAACTTGACCACGGTTGCTTACCTCACAAGTTTGCTCATGCTATTTCAGGATGGACATTCGCCCGCGGCCAGCCAATGAGCATTGCTTATCACCATTTCAGGGTGGACACTCGTCGCTGCGAGCCAATCAGCATTGCTTATGACTATTTCGCTTACGCGAATTTAGGGCGGACATTCGTCGACGCGGACATTTGTCTGACGGTAACACTCTTCCTGCTTTGCATCCAAAGAATAAAAAATGCGGTCACAACGGGGAATACTGAGATGGCCGGACTCAATGTGCTGTGCAACACTGAATAAAATGTCCGGAAATCGGAGTCATGTGCGAAGAGGCACATTTTTGTACAGACACTCTCTGACCCCCGGACATTTTTTTGTGTGACATAAGTTACAGACTACTCATCCAATGTCTGTATCTTGCTCCATCAAATAATCCCAGTCAAGCAACGGGCAATCCGGTATAAACCTCATCATAGAATAGAAGCATCATTTCGAGAAAAGTGGCTAGATTACTCTAATTTACATCTTTCGGATTCAGTTTGTGAATACCGGCAATGGTATTTTGCCCATCTTTTTGTCCTTCCCTGCCAATCAATCTTAGAGATTTACCGGACGTACATGAACAACGACCAAAAATTGAAGCATTTTTCAAGCGGTATCTACCCGAATTGTTGGGACCCGGAGAAATTGCACGGATACTTTGGTGTGCGCGGCATTTGTGTATAGTATTTGGCCGACGCCGCTACCATAAGTGATCGTGGCACCACCACTCAATAATTTTCCCACGCTACCAGGACCTTTCTGCAGTCGGCGTTAACATCTTTGATTAGTACAGAAACCTGCACAGTAGGGTTTTGAGTGTGTTTTCATATAGCCGTGTATGGGAGGACATGGAGGCGGAGTGTCTTCCTGGGAGGCGGAAGCAGGCACGGAATTCCTCTTCATTCCTCTCCGCCACCTCCGTCGACCCCATGCTGAATCAATGCGGAATCAGCCCCTCCTCGCACCTCATCATTATTATCCTCATCATTGATGAACGCACGATCATCGGAATAATCCTCCCACGCCGCACTCACCCCCCCCCCCCGTCGCTCGTCCCCACCAAACTCTGAACCCATCAACGCACTCTGAACAGGTGTCGGAAGTACCATCAACGAGAAGACGAGGTCCAAGTAGTCGGAGCATAAGTTCATCATAGGGCTCGAGGTGGCTCGTATGTCGTTTGAGAGCGGCAGTCCACCTGGCGGCTCCCCAAAGTTCTACAAAAAGGTCACAGTCACCACTGACAAGGCATTGAGGAGCGAATGAAGTCTCCCCATCCCATGTACATATACCCCAAGGGACAGGCACTTCATAGCGTACCGTTTAGTATAGATGAAATCCACCTCGGATGGAGACCAATATGTGGATATCACAATAACACAATCTGTATTTTAGAGATGCCCCAAAAATGACAGTCCGTGATAGACTAATCGATGTGTGTGCTACCTATGGGTAACTGCCGTCGAGACGTGCAATGATACGGACGGTGATCATCATTTGTCGTCAAAATCAAGTTTGTCCGCATGTGCATTGCTCTCTGCACTAACACCCTTTCCCGGTTCCGAAGCAATCGCATCCCTACCAAGACACACACGCATCGATGATTGATCATTCCGAACGAGTAGGGTCAGTTCAAGGTAACTTACCTCATTGTGAAGACAGGGTCCGACTTTCTGTAACGTGGAAACGCTGCTGCTTCAAGCTCCAGATCCAACATCACTGTGCTTGGATTTGCATTCACAGTCTTTACCGGCGCGGATGCACGGGCATGCTTGACTCCGCGTATCTGGAGATGACCCAAAGTATCAGCGTCGTGCGCGTTATCACCAGACAGAAGCAGACTTCCTGACTCACTTTCGGTGCAGGTACATTTTTCTTTCTGTCCTTCCATCTTTTGGTCGTTTCGACAAAGTGTGCGTGTTATGTTGTTCCCCGTCGCGGCCAGCGCGTTACTTGCCTGGAAAGTGAGACGCCTCTGCTTTTATATCCCAGGATGACATGCCTCTCCACCATTTCCGTATGTCCTTGACACTGCGAGGCTTCGACGCTTCGAAGAGTGTAAGCATGGATGCGAGAGGTTCTCAGAAGCACACGACCATCCGGACTAAAGCCACGATTTGTCAAATGATTTTTTTTTTTTCAAAAAAGTTTAAACTTCTTTAACCTTATAACAATCGGTCCCTGCGTCTATCACACTACTATCAGACTATCACTATCTGGGAACCTATATATCAGAGCTACATGAATATATTGCCTGAGTGGAAGCTACCAGATCAGGTGGAATGGGAGCATGACATTTAAGATTTGCAGCCCCTCGGAGATCTTCAGTTGACAAATCCAGAGAAAGTTTTCCTATCCTTTACTATGAAATAAGTTCACCAGGGAATGCTTGACCTTTCATTGAACTTGGTCATGGATGGCTTCCTCCTCAGTGCCGCGATTGCCTTTAGTCCCTTAATGCATTTCCAATGCTTGGATTGTCCTCGGCGCGAGCTGCTACGGAGTCGTTAGCTCCAGGCATTCGAACGCAAACGCTTCTGCAATCTCCAGCGCACAGCGAACATGTTCGTGTGAAATACGGAATCACTCCCACTGGACAATCACTCGTTTCCGAACGGGAGGGGGATGTTTCTTTTGATAAAAAAAGATCGCCTTTCAAATTCAAACCGTTTGTTTTTGAGCGATGCGCAAGGGAGCTTTTCCGAATGCTGCTGTTCTTAGTTTTACTTTTCGCGGGACTTCACATAACATAAATGAGGCAAGTGATTATTATTGCAATAGCCATCCTCAGAAGTGGAGGTCCACATCGCGACTCGAACCACTCTTGTATGTATAGCCGTGCGCGGCTCATAACACGTTACAAAAGGGAACGGGCCGCCGAGGGGTTTGCCACTTGCGATTGTCTAATGGGCTCTACGTTGGTTTAGTTGTTTTCTTATCCGGCGTTGGTGGAAGTAGTGAGACCGATCGTGGACGAATCGCATGACGCAGCATGTTTTTCTTTGTTCTGGTGATGCGGTTCTAGGAATCATGAGGAGATTAATACGGACATCCCACAAGTTACATCTTAATCTTAATTTACTTTCACTAACCATCAGAGTGTTCCATTGATTAACTGAACTAGCGATTGCTTTGATTTTTCCGCGAGTGAGGACAGTGGGTACGGTTAGATCTCCAATCTCAACCGCAAGGTAGAGTGCTTTGTATAAGAAGACCTCGTACACGCGACCCTCCCTGCCGGCCAGATGGACACCGAGGTTTGCCGGGATTTCATCTTCGGTGTCGTAGTGCTTCTCATCTTGTTTGTGATAAGATATGCAACTGAGGATAACACGAGCAAGATCTTTTTGGGTTTCTTTGCTGCTGGCCCACGGTGATTTGATCTCAAAGGATGCCACAGCTCGCTGAAAGTGTCCGCCGCTGAGATGGACATGCACGTCCGGGCGCAATGCGTTATACTCTGTTGTGGAATCACTAATGAGCATCCTGCATTAGCCGGACCACGTCGTGCACAGGGTTGACAGTCATCACATACTACAGCACTTCAAGCCCAGTGGAGTCCAACAAGTCCATCATTGGCTGGATGTATCTTTCCACCCACGTGGCTTCGTTGATTTTGACCGGCTCTTTCAATGTAATCTTGTTGAACCTAAACATAACTTGTTAGTGGATCTATCTCAAACAGAGAGCTTAAAGCGCTCCAGTCTTCTGCATAGATAAATCCTCTTTGATCACCCGCATTACTTTCACGCTACATCCATTCTTAGGCATGGACCGCATCCTTCGCAGCATGCGTTCTACTGCATTGATGGCATTTTACGCTTGAACGCACTTCATCGTACCCCATGCATACTTCTGCATTGATGGCACCTCACATGATAAAGTTAAGTGACTAGGGCATTTCAGCTTACATTCGTAAGAGGGATGAGGCATGGCGGCATTCTTGTTCGTTGTCTTGGTCAACTGTTGGGAACCACGACTTTACTGCTTTTTTCCTCTGGAAAGTAGAGCTCAGTAAGATGATCCGATCCCAAACCGATAAGACGCGTACGTACAGTGTACATTTCACCTAACATCCTTTCGACGTAGCCATCCTGTTTCGTACTTTCCAGATATCGTTCCTCAAAATATTCCCGAATTGCACACCAGTCCTCATGTGAGAAGAGTTCGCAGTACTCATCAGGCCGAGCTTCCGAAATTAACAGACAACTATGGGCACCAAGGAAGTGCTCGGTGTCGTACTGGGTAATTTCGGTTCTTGATCGAAGGATCGATCTTTGAAATACTCGTAGCTTGTCCGCCAGGTCCAGCCCAGCTATGATGACAGGGGTTGGGGCCTCGTCCTGACACGCGCGCAGTCGTGCCAGATGTGCACCTGAGATAGTCTCATCATCGCTGATCGACGTCGACAGCTTTTCGGTGGGTTGCGGGGTATACAATGCCGGCAGATGCATCTTATATGACATGTCCATGGGTAAGGTCTGTCGGCGCTTTGGAGGTGGAGTGCAAGTGGATGAGTCAGTGTTGAGTTGTTGCTGTCTTTTTGCTTTAGGGACAGGCTCCAACTCCTCTGTTAACTGCCTACTAATAATTGTGTGTTGCTCAGAGACGTCCGCCTTGATCTGCGCTATGTCCTTTCTGCGATTCCAATATGTTTGCATTTCCACGTTGTCCCAATCGTATGCGATGAACGCTGCTGCCGTCCGACGGATGAAGGAGGTCTTTGGGGATTCCATTGTGATGGACCCAACGACTGCGTTCACAATACGTGTCATGGCGGCTTGACATTCCTCGCGGTTAGTGCAGTTGAACCTTCTGGCAAAAGCCAGTGGGTCTACCCATCCTTGCTCCAAGCCAGCTTGGACGAATTTCCGTTTTTCGAGCGGCCCTGCGCAAATGAGTAGACAAAATGCAGGAAGATACATCAGTGCTCTAATTAAACCCCGAAGGAAAATGCAATACAGGAAAACAAAAGGTCGACTTAAGGATGGTGACCCTCCCCGCCGACACCAACGCCTATACCGATGCTTTCAAGCAAGCATACAGTGGAGACGAAGGCGGTGATGGGGCGGTCATTTTTTCGCATGTTTCCATACGCCATACCCCCAGGCACTTCCCAAGCACCCGTGGAATTACAATGGGCATAACCCGCCGGAGCGCTGCTCCGATATCGACCTTGCTAGCATCCCACCCCCAGTAGTATGGTGACCCTCCCCGCCGACACCAACGCCTATACCGATGCTTTCAAGCAAGCATACAGTGGAGACGAAAGCGGTGATGGGGCGGTCATTTTTTCGCATGTTTCCAAGCGCCATACCCTCAGGCACTTCCCAAACACCAATGGAATTACAATGGGCATAACCCGCCGGAGCGCTGCTCCGATAGTGATGGGACGCTAAATCTTGAAGTTGCTCTGAATCCGTAGTGCGACCACTCACCTTGCAATTGGTTGTTTTCGGGCATGGTCCGTTGCACCTGGGAAATTGAGAGCAGGCGAAGCTGGAATTGGGATTTCGTTCGCGTTCCATCCAGGTCCAGTCAGCGTTAGGTTTGGATTATGTAATTTCCACGCGTTGTATGAGGAGACATTTGGACACTACTCGGCGTCATATAAATTATTCCATGTCCCTCTTGTGCGAGCTGAGAGTCCCGTGCGATCTAGCAATATATCCTCTTTAACCTGTACCATCATCAAGCATGAGTTAGTATTAGTTGAAGACCGAGGAGGAGGGCGACTTCAGTGGAGCTTGGGACGCAGTGGATATTATTGATGACTACGTTCGCGACGACATGCCGCTACATTATATCAATGACCGATACGTTTTTGCAACGCCGCTAGCTCACCATAGAGACGGTAATAGCGGATCATCAGGAAAGCGAGCATCTTTGTAGGAGCATAGCATTAGTGCGCACTAATGCTATGCTCCTACAAAGGGCTAACACCTAACTCCTCTAATTTCGCCATAAACTCGCTAGGTCGGGCGGATTTGTCGCCGCAAAATGTAGTAGTAAATCGCGGCACACGGCGTCTACACCCGAGAAGGATCTCTCCGATTTGCCAAGGTATTTCAGTGCCAGTGCGCACACTGGTTTCATGAGTTGTGTTCGTCGCTCCAGACGTTGATAGGCCAACTCTAATTCTTTTATCTTTCGATCCCGAACTTCCACCGTGTAGGTGAGTTCTTTTATTTTTTGTTCCTTAACTTCCAGCGCTTGGGTGAGGGTAAGCAAACGAACACGCCATCTGAACGTTTCTCTGTTCTTGATTGTTCGACTTCGAAACCAGTTCAACAGTTCTGTTTCTGCTTCTACTTTCGCGTCAGTCCAAGCTTCTTCCACAGCCTTCCTAAGCGCCTCTGGCGCTACTAAGCAGTGGGTGTTTTGTATGGTGGCAGGATCCCTCCCGAAGAAGATGTACAGGCGTCGTAGAGCCTTCGTGTTCACGGCTCTGATTATGTGTTCCCAGTCATCCAGGCCGGCGCCCCATATTGGATTCTGTAATTGCTGCTTGTCGCCCGAGTCGGTGTATACGCGTGGGCACTTTGAATGTTCCACTCGTTTGCGAACGTACTCCACAGCCAAATCCTCGAAGCGACCACAAATGCAGAACAAGGTGGTGAGTGCGATCTGTTCGATGGATTCGGTATAGTCAAATACTTCAAAAATAATCTCAGTCGGCAAGCGGGCACATTTGCACAAAGACATTGTTTTGTAGGTCGACAACAATGAGTGGGAAAAAGTTGTTTGAACCTTCGATCGACAATTGGAATTGGAGGTCGTTAAACAAGTCGAAGCACTTTCTATACACTTTACTTAACTGTCGTTTTATGGCATGGAAAGACGAGGCGCACCTCATTAGTGGATCAACATATGTTGTCAAGATACGGAAGTTTACCAAGGTGGAGTATATATATATAGATCCTCACCAACTGGCTCGCGTTTTTAAAAACGACCATTCTAAATATAATGGGATAGCTTTTGAGTACTCGCAGGTAGTATTAAACGAAACGAAATGAAACGAAAGGACAGGAAGAGAGGCCCTGATGATACCAGAAGGCTGGACGGTCGTGAGGGTGAGAAAGGTGCAAAAATGCATAGCGCACGGCTTTCCTCACTCGGTGCGGAGCAACTCAGGAACATGTTGGAAGACTTAGTCGCGCAAGGAATGACAGCCAGAAGGACCAGCACAGCTCTCCCGAGGAAACATCACCAGGGATTACAATCAAATGACAGGCGGGATGTATCGAAGGGGATGAAAAGAGCATTGTTGGAAAGGGAATGAGTGGAATTGCGCGGACATGGTCAGACATACGGGCGTACCATGTATATATGCACGTAGGCCTGAATTCATGAGAAAAGGCCAACGGCTGCTCAGGCAACTGTTGAAGAGTTGGTCAGTCAGTCAACGGCGAGACAAGCGGGACATAGGGACGAGTTGCAGAGATGCGCCATGGGATTGCTCATGGCCAATGCGTTTATTTCACATCGGCAGTGAATTCGGCGGATTGCACCTTTGATGAGCCAGAGCTACTTGGCGCTGCCGCTGTAAACTCATCTCTATCTTCAGAATAGAGAGGCTTTGATTGTCTACAAGGAACTGGACAACGCGAGATCTTGGATAATAAGATAGATGATTATGTATAATAGATAGAGTTCGAGAGAGGGCTTTGTTCTGAAGGATGAGCTCCACACCGGGATATTTATTAGTCGTATGCAGTTGTGATTATTGATCTGTGAGGTAACCTTACAACTTTTAGTATGATGAGTATTCGTCCTTTTTGTATTGTTAAGGATGACAGCCATGGTCTCTTAAATAAGCACACACACATCTACAGCAGGCTTCTCACATATCATGCTGACCTAGTCCATCTGGCTTCCACTATATAACGGTGTTCTCATCTACCAAGTAGCCAATGGCCGGCTGTATAAGTAGGTGCGCGATCTTGCGTGCAAGGAACGCTGTCCACGCTGGCCTTCCAATTCCCTTTCTCTTGGTTTCTTCCCTTAACGTGGAACTTCCCATTACAGCTACGAACTCAAAGTAATGTCAACCCCACCTTCGTACATCGGTGTTTTCAGCACCTATCGCACGCCAGACAAGAAGCGAACGATTGACTGCCTTGGGGACGATGAGGGTACCCGGCGATGGGCGCTGAGTTTCGGAGTAGATCCGGCGAATGATGCGTTCCTAGCTCGTTCTCGTAAGTCCTGAGACAATGGAGCAGTATATATGACGATGGCCGGCTAACATCTCTGCTTGGTTCTAGCACGAACGCCCAAATATCCGTGCCGAGGCTTTGACCTGCAGATCCATGCAGAGCCGGATTCGCTGTGACAAGCGAGTGCACCGCCGCACGGACACTGCCGGCAACGCTGTGCGCGTCAGGCACTTTTCACAGGCATCCATTTATGCCATCCACTTGCATGTAAGCATGCAGGCTGCTGGCCTCCTGGCCTTGTACCAGGAGGGTGGTGTGGGAACGCATCCAGCAATCCTGGAAAACTGTGGCCAACTCTCGCCGTTCCCACTCCCCCTTTCTAGAAAAGCGTGCGCCGCTGCACATTACCCACGAAATGCGCAACACCGCGCGGGACAAGGACGGAGGCTTCTTTTACTGTTTCCAAAGAACAGACACTGGGAGTGCTGTCGGTGAGAATGCGGCTTTCAAATTTGGGCTGGACAAGGCTGCTAGCGATGACTGCGTGGTGGACGCACGCCTGGTCATGCACGAGACAGGGTCGTGCCGGGCGGTCATCGGGAAGCACCTGATGTCCAAGTACATCCCGGACATCACCAGGTATGACCATGTCGCCAACCAGATGTTGGCGCCGAGCCGGACGGCGGTCACCTGTCCGTGCAATGTGAACCACCAGGAATACTACCGGGAGGATGCCTGGACGGTGCGGCTAATTAGACCGACCATGACATCCATTCAAAAACGATTACAAGCCCTGAAGGAGCAAGCACAAACTTCGGTTGCCTCGGACTGCGCCGCATGCGAGGAGAAGGACGTAAGATACCATCCTGCTACAACTCCCAGATGGTCCGCTTCTGACAACTTCCGTTTAGGCCAATATTTCGACTCTGAAGCGTAAGCTCCAGGAAGCGGAGGATAATTTGGTCGATTGTTTATCGTATGCAGAGGCAATTGCACAGGTATAACTAACCAGTCGTTTCACCGAAATGACTGGTTAGTTACTCCATGACCGGAAAAGGATGAAAGGTGACAGCACAAATGCAATCGAAATTACAACGAGGTAATGTCGAAGGTTTGGTCAAGAACTGTTGACAGCTGTCACTGACCTTCCCGTTTGTGGCGCTACTAGATGTCCAACTGTTACTCGAAGGCCACTTTTGAGCAACTCATCGACAACCGGGCCCTCGTCAAGGCTCTTAACAATTTCGGGTTCAAGAAGCCCACACTGGCGGAAGCCCACTTATTGAGCAATATGGTTACCTAGGAAGCAAAAGCAGTTGCAGACGCGACATTCTTTTTGGGGGACCCTCAGGCCCAGTCAGGCCAGGTTGGTCGGCACCAAGCTACCACCTGCTGACGTCTTCCATGATGTTGACGCAGTCGGAAAATCCCTTTCGCATTGTTCGGTCTGATCACGGAAAAAATCAAGCCATGAATTTGGCGTTGATAGACATATCCGTGTCTCTCGGGGCAGAGAACGAAGACTTTCTTGAGGCTCGAGAAGCTCTGTTCTGTCGTATTCTCCACAAACATTGAATTTGAAGTTTGAATAAAGCCGGCCTCCCCGAAAACTTTGAGCCAAAGTGCATTCTTCGGTGAAGCCCTCGGGGTACAAGAGAATCACAGAGATATCCATGACTGATGCGATGCTTGCTTCAAACCGTATCGTGCTTGATGCGGCCTGTTGCTTTTCCCATGAGATTACCTTGAGTTCCCCACATATAGTCGCCCTCTTCAGTTGACAGATCAAGCAGATCTTACGCATGCAAGGAGCACACACACTGCCGCAACATGAAAACACTGATCGCGGTTTCAAGGCTAGCGGGGATGCGGAATGCTCATGTAGTACACACGCAATAACTGATTCTAATTAAGCCAAATCTATAATATAAGGTACATTGGTACAGCGGACTTCAAACACAGCGAGGCAAAGGACTGTTTTCAGTGTCCCTATTGCGCCCGGCATTTGGGAGGTTCTGCCGACTCGGCATGCTTGACAATAAAGAGACCACGCTCTATACTGTTCACTAGAATGTTACCGCTCTTAAAGTATGGGTAGTTGGACCACGTTCCTTCAAACTCGACGATATCACGTTCGGGAGTTACATCGAAGAAAGCGACTTCTGTGAGTGCTGCATTGGCAATGTGGGTGATATCGTTGACGCGCAGACCGGAGCCATAGTTGGATTGGTAGGAGAGATTGCCCTTGATGTACAGATTGTGATCGATGGACAAGGTTGGACTGTGGTAGGATCCGATGTACTTGGGTGAGGTGAGGTCACGGGCGTCCCAAATGTATGTCTGAGTGTGACCGTCGTTGACTTTCTCGAGTTCATCGAGTTCGTCATCAAGGAGGAGGTAAGCCTGGTCCTCGGTTAACCAACCCTGGTGAGTGTAAGCGGATCCTTGGTAAGGCGTGCGAGACAACTGCTTGATGGCCTTTTTGTCAGTCACGTCCCAGATGGTCAAGGTGTCTTCGTTGTAACCAAACGCAATTTCTTTGCCCTTAAAGCGGGTGTCCGGACCTTTGTATATGACGATTTGAGCATCGTGCACGTAGCCGTCATCATCGGCGCAACCGGCGAACTTGGGAGAAGCTGGCTCTCTGATATCGATAATGTGCAGACCACTGTTACAGGTCTGGCTACCCACGCAGTAGGCAAAGCCGGTGTCCTCGTTGATGGCAATGTTGTGGCAGCTTCCGAATTCCTTGTAGACAGTAGTGGGCTGGAACACGACCGGGGTGGAGACATTACGGAGCTGAGTGAGGTCGAAGACTTGAAGAGCATGTTTGTTGGAGCGACGATCATCGGCAACAATGTAGGCGTGGTCCTTGTAGACCTTGACATCGCGCCATGAGAGCTCTGGTTGCTCTGGGACGTTCGTGTGGACACGGCCGAGGTATTTGGGTGCGCTGGGCTGCGTAACGTCTACAAAGGCAGTACCGTCGGTCTGGGCAACCACTGCAATTTCTGCACCGGAAACAGGGTCGGTCCATCCCCAGATGTCGTTACCAAATCCGGCGCCACTGCCCAAGGCAGTGTGAGGCGTGAACGACAGGAGATCAAGACCTTTGCAGGGGTATTCGCCAGCGAAACCGTTGACACACTTTGTGAATCCCAAAGGTTCAAGAGCAGCGAGACGACTCCGGGCGGCGCAAACGAGGGAGGTAGAGGTCTCACATTGTTCCCAAGCGGCAATCTTGTGTTTCATCACCGTGCTTGGCATGAGGGCATTTGCATCTGCGGTATATAGTGAGTTACAGTGGTCCAGCAGAAACACCTTGTTCTGCCGCTCGACGTACCAGCCGTTTGGCATTCGCCAATGCAATGCTCGAGTCCATCGCGAGGCACAGCGGGAGCTGCGCTAACAGACGCTGCCGCCAAAACAAGGATGGCGAGAGAAGCTTTCATAATTGAATTATATGAGGTTGAGATACTAGTGGTAGAATAGGCGCCTGCCTCTAAGCAACAAAGCCGGGGCTTCTGGCTCGGTCATCTCTTATATATGTCATTCTGTGAATCCCCACATCTGCAAATTCTGCTGCCACTGGAGCAATTCCTCCACCACCATCATCATCATCCGTAGCCGATGGTCCGTAATCCTGCGGCTTGTTAAATCTGCCCGTCCGTCACCTTGCGTGGACGCTGATTCCACGCAGGCGATTCACATACGCATAGCGGGGAACTCATGGTTCCTGCTGGCATCCGTTGCTGGTGCGACTCGGTGCGAAGGTGGGATCGCTTAAATCTCGAGAAAATTTCCCACAACGCGTAGACCGGTTTCGTGAGCTCTGAGCAGTGACTGCACGTATTATATTATCGCATGTTTCACTGTCCAATCTCACAATGTGGTCTATGATTTATATCAGTGATCGGGAAGGCTACGGAAGAGCAGGATGCGACCGAGATGTAGAATCGCTCATTCTACATGCGTTTCATCGCAATCATTGAGGACGTCCTGGCTGGAAGGGTGCGAGTATTACTCTGTTCGTACTGATCACATATTAGGCAATACTCCTTATAACAGCTTGTTGAATAAAGCTTGTGCTCTGATCTGGTGACGAGCGACTACCACCACGAACAATGGCCAACTCTTGACTTCTTCACACATATAGTAGGTCGACCAGTGCTTACCACAACCGTACGACTCGTCCAGTCCCACGATTCCATTATTCCAATTATTGCGAGAACGCAGCAAACTTCCAGGCAGACCTATGCTTCCTTGAAAAGACATAGGGGATCAACACCGACCGCAAAAGCCAAGGGATATTCTCAAGCATCCATTCGTTCTTCGACGGTTCCATATTGTGATAAAGCATGGGCAAATGCGTAAATGGATCGCCTTTTTTGTTGTGTGCTGCTATTTCTGCATCGACCTTCTCGATCGTCTAACGGATACTGGACATGAGCAGAATGCGCACACGCTTGTATCCGCATGACATACCTTTTCGTCAATTTTACAGAGGTTCTCCACTGTCGCCAGGGCTTCCTCATCACGGAAGTGACTATCTACCGAATCCCACAACTGTTGCAACACCACTTTGGTTGCCTCTCCATCGTATCCTTCACCGTCCGCGATTTGTTTCAATTCGGCGAGCCTATTGAGCAGATCTTCATGTTCCCCATGAAACTTTTGGATGTCGGCCGAGAACAGCGATTCTAACATTGGGAACTGAATTTGCTCTTCGGTATCGTGATGAAATTCAAGGGTTTCGGCGTAAAGGGACAGGTAGACTTTGAACGCGGGGATTTGAGCTGGGGTGACAGTTGTCGAGTGGCGGATTGCGGATTGTAAGCCGTTTCGAAGGACCGTATGGATCATGGTGAGACCAGCTATATGCTTTTGGTACGCTGTTTTCTTTGCCATGTTGACCGGATATGTAACGTAAACTCGGTGACTCCACCTGAACGGTATGCACTGAACACACTGCGACTGATCAGTAAGCCGAATTTAAGTACTAGGAGCCCACGAAGAGGGCCTTCTGCATGCCCTCCTCCTTTTATCGGCCGGCTCCCCAGGCCCATGCATGTGCTCCGCCAGGCATTGTAGATGCGAAAGAATGATTTTTCCGCCAAGTTGACGGAATCGTGCCTGCGTGGTCCCACTAAATTCTACGCTTCTGCTGGGGCGACGCCCGCCGTTACTTCGCCTCCACAGCAAAATACCGTTCGATTCGGCTTTCGGATGTTTTCGAACTAACCCTTGCAACCTACCCACTTGGGTCTCATGGGTTGTAGCATCCGTGTTTGCCTGCGTGGGTCTACTATTCCTCCACTAGATCATGCCCATTCAAATGACGCAGTGGGATTATAATAAGCGAGACATAATTTGAAGCATGAATCCAGTAGGAGTGGTAGATCACAGCTAGTGGCAAGTCGGCCATGGTGTGTTTGTCGGTGGAGGCCGTTAAGACCGCGCATTCGTCGCCAGGAATATGCCACTGTCACAGCGATCCATTCTCATCTTGGCTGTCCTTCAGGACGGTGGCTGATTGTAGGTTTCCTCAAGATCAGCTTCAGCCGGAATGCCTTCGACATCCAGGATAACCTTTTGCCAAATTCTTCTCATCACTCTGAAAGTTGCGTTGGCGGTAGGTGAATGGTCCTTACAGCATTTGTCTCTCTCGACCGACACTCATATTAGCAGGTCCTTGATAGTGACAACCATCCGAAGGACGACTCTTTCCACCGACACGAGTTTTACCATCGCGATAGGAACCTTTTCTGCGGGGGATAGCCTCGCTCGAGACCCTTTAGCTCCGGCCGGAGCCTTCTCGACTGACACACTTTCGACACAGCTAAGTGTCCTGCGCAATTTCGCGGGACCGAAGACGACCTTAAGCGCCGTACGTGGATGCGCAGGATGCGATCAGTGCTCGCACGAGGGGTGAGTTGGCGGTCATCTTGTTAAGCAGATGCACTTAAGTGCGCGTACTAACACCCGCATGGACCGAGGACAAACGACTCGTATTTTTTAGAACAGGAGGACGTTTTACTGGGAGATGCTTTCTCCAACATCGCCGGGAAGCAGTACTTCCGAAAGCGATGCGGAGTCTCGGACACGCCCTCTATTGGCGTCGAGTCATTAGAGGAACCTGCAATGGAACGTAGCCTTGTTGATAATAGACCGTATGTGGGCACTGGGACCGGAACCCGCAGAAATTGACCCTCCTCTCTGCAGGATCAGATTGGGGCACCCAATATGTGGGATTGCTTGTGACATCCCATTGGCAAGTGTCGCGTCTGCCGAAGGCCGCCATGAACGACTGGATTCTTCCGATACGGTTGATTACATCCGTTGCACAATACGTACAGGGTACCGTGCAATGCATCTAATCAACCGTATCGAGTGTCTGGGGAAGAGCAGAAAGTTCAGGAAGCTTTCGCACTGGCGACAAGGAAGAGGCGCTTTGCAGAGGCTGTTGGACTGCCCTTTTCGCAGAAAACCCACTAAGGAGCCCACGGACAACGAGGACTTCCACTTTTGTGGTTGCCGAACCGGGTAGACTTTTGGGAGAAAAATCCGATTCTACAGGAGGCGCTGCGCCGTTTTGGTGCGCGTCCACAACCTGGAAGTATGGGGAGATACGCAATGATTTCTTCATTTCCAGGCAGAAGGCGGACGGGGTCGGATTGGTTCGTGGGGGAGACCGGTTACAGATTGTCTACTTTGAAGGTGCCCGGCCCAAATCACGGGCTAGCAAAGGTTCGGCCGACGCTGCGAAAATGAAGATGAATCTGGTAAGCATGGCATATCATACCATCGAGCGATATGTTAAGACAGGTCGTCGATTGTCGCCTGACCACCAATGGTACGGGGGGCAGGTTCACGACGGCATGCTCTACTTCACCGTAATAAAATATCACGGCCAGTCACCAGATGGTTACTGGATAACCGCAACATCCCACTCACCAATTGCGAATCCAATTCAGGTGATTTGTTCCTCTTTGATTACGACTTCGCTGCAATTCCATGCACCAAGGAGGACCTGCATCTTCTCCCCAAACTCTACTCCGTAGTAATTTCCTTTGCGGTAAGTCGAGAAGTGCAAGGACGACACCAGCCTGTCTCGTCGCAGTATGATTTGGAGTATGGGAGCGCTTTCCAGCAAGGGCAGTGGGCAGTGACAGCGAAGCTCACGAAATCGGTAACCAGAACACTGCTCATGCTGATGATGATGAGGGTACTACAGTTGAAACGAGAATGAACACCTCGAATTTAGTAAATAGTGCTGTTGCTTGCGGAGATGCCCACAGAGGCGCATGCACATTGGCCGCGACCACCCATCTCGGCCTTTTGCCAGCTTGAACTAATGGCGGCTTCTGTAGCGTTACTTCATTTTGGTGGTTGCCAGTACCGAGGGGGACCCTGCGTAAAGCTTCAGAGAAGCAGTTGACATCCAGCACCGTATAAAGCGCATATACAGCCGACCGGCAAAGTGTTGCAGTGTGAAATCAAAGTTGGTACCGTCTCAATCTTCAAATGAAGTACCAGTCCGCCGATAGCATACTACTGAGAGGCAATAAACATGCCGCAAGTGCTTTTTTTGTTCTTGGAGGGTTCACTAGCGATCGTGCACTACTTTCGTGTGGCAAGAACACCAGTCTCTGATCCTATGTTTTGTCTCACATATGCTGCAGCGCTTGATACTCTTCCGATCCAACATTACCGGTTACCACTTTCACCCCATCGTCCATGTTGCATACCAAACTCTGCGCGCACAAAGTGTGGATGCGCTGCTATTCCACCCAGCTCGCTCGCATAGGTGTGCCCCTCGGCTTCCGCCTTTGTGAACTCCGCCCTGACAGTCTGCAAAGGTCCTCTTTCAGAGTATAATCGTCTTGTAACTAGCAAGCAGTTGAAGCCGGATGAGGACCAATTACGGGCAGTAGTCAAGGTAAAACATTACATGTGCATACTTTTAAGTCCCTCCTGATTGATGTCTGTATCGCTTAGCTGCAAAGGTTGTCGGAAACCTTATTAGATTACTCGCCGAGAGACCTGCCGCGCATTGGACAAGTAAGGCGTACAATTGATTGTGATCCTCGGATGGTTTCTAAATCATCGCCATCTGGTCAGAATAGAAACGATGAGACGAGAAGTCCCAATGATGCCATGCGGTCTTATGCCAAAGGAAACAAGTTGGTACATGTCGGCGGCCCTAATGAATATGATGCACCTAAAGGATTGTGGATCCACGGCGAAGTCGGGTCCGTATAAAAGCTTTGGCTTGTTACGGTCCCTTTTTGGCAGCTGATTTGTTTTATGGCTTAGCACTGGGAAGACGATGATAATGAATCTCTTCTTCGAGTTCATGCCTCTAGCGCGAAAGAAGCGAGTGCATTTTGATGCTTTCATGATAGCCTTGTTTGGAAAAATTCATGCTTGGAAGTAAGCTCTGCTCAATCGAACCATTGTTTCCTCGCAATTTCCGACTGTGTGGTGGGTCTTAGCAATCGACCACGTCCCTATGATCTCCACGTCACCCACCTTGTTGCACGAGAGATTGTGGAGGAGTCTTGGTTGCTGTGTTTTGATGAGTTTCAAATTACGGATGTTGCCACGGCTTTGATCATGCGGCAGGTGCTCCAAGAAATCTTTCTGATGGGCGGGGTCGTCGTCGCTACTTCCAATCGAGCACCACAAGGTTTGCGTTGCACCGCTGCTGTGAGGCCATGTTTCGCAAGTTTGTTAAACATTTTGTTTTCAGATTTGTATAAGGGAGGCTTTCATCGGGAGCATCACAGTCCTTTCATTGAACTGCTAGCTGAAAGATGCGAGACGATGCATCTGCGCGGAACAAAAGACTATCGGGAGGTTATTTTGAATGGTACCGACTACAGGCATAGTTGCTATCGGTCACTTATTTCATATTAACGTAATCTGTAGAACAATTGGTAGAATCAAGCAAAGAGACGTATTTCAGGTACCCTCAGCATCACGCTACTTGTTTGAGGAACGACTTGTTTAATCCAATGGTACTTTGGAAGATGTGACATTAACCAAGAAGCTTCAGCTTTCAATGCTCTCGTGACCTCTTTGGTCAACGGTCGCCAAAGTATGTGGACTAAATGCGATTATACTGATGCGCTGTGCTAAGCTTGTCTTCTCCTTCAATGTAGTGACCCCAAGGCGTTTGGCCGTGTATGACCGCGAGTTGCTCGTCCCTATGGCTGGTGAAGGTATTGCCATTTACACATTTGTTGAACTTTGTGAAAAGGCAAGTATTATAATCAAAATGGAATCATTACTGCCATGACATAGGCTGACCTGATGAACTTCAGCCTTTAGGGCCAGCAGACTATCTCGTACTTTGCCAGCATTACCACAGCATCGTGGTGAAGGATATACCGGTGATGGATTTATCGAAGAAGAATGAGGCCAGACGGTTCATTGCCTTTGTTGATGCGGCGTATGAAAATCAGGTTCGGTTCCGGATCTGCTGCGAGTTAAACACTCAGGCTCGGGCGATTCTAAGGTTACTTTCTATCGTTCTAGGTTCACCTGATTATAAGTGCCGCATCTGATCCAGACGGTCTATTCGTGGCGAACTCGGCAAAGGTAGACATCGACATCATGCACCTTGACATGATAGGCACCATGCTTTCCGCCACGCGAAATTCTTCTTCAGACGTCACGAACTTGTCCCTTTTTACCGGCGAGGAGGAGAAGTTCGCCTTTCGCCGCGCGGTATCTCGATTGAAAGAAATGCGAGCGGCAGTTTGGAGTGAACGCCATCATCGACCACAGCCTGTTAATTTCGTCAAAGCAGGCGATAAAGGGCGCATGCTAGATGATAATATGGGTGGGCAGGATGAGCGTCGACTTCGGACGTCCACAGATGAGTTTCCAGTTCCTGGAGATGACTTTGGAGATGAAGCATCGTATCACGGATATCTAAGTATGTATCAACGGTTTAATCCTGACGAAAAACCCCGGGATGTCCTTGCCGAACGGGAAGCTGATAAGCCGAGATTTGCGGACCGACACTTTTGGTCATTAGGAGAGTGGGGCGTTAAGGCCGGGGAATGGGGAAAAGGGGCAAGAGCTTTTTGGAAAGGAAACGACGCCAATTGCGGGAAACATTGAAAGCATTCACGCATTATATCAAGCAAGGAACCGAGGCATTTCATCTCTGAACTGTAATGGCAATTAGGTCGGGTCAAAAAGTGCTACTCGATACATCGGACGCCGTTGAATTTGAGGTGGTGAACTATCCTATCTGACCCTTGTTGGGACCGGCAAACCTTGGTGCCGTTGCCGGCGGTCGGGGTTTATCCCTAATATATAGATATATGATATACGATAGAGATCCGTATGCGTTCAGCGTGCGGATCGCTCCCAAAAAAAGTCGTATTAGCGTGATCTGCGAGTATTTACAGGTGCAACCTATTAACAATGACTGCCATTTCCAAAAACATTGGGTCTTCAAGCATGGCAATGTGCGCCGTACGTCCTAATATGTCTGGCTTATCTGCCACACTTGGGAACCACACCACATATCTTTCCACGTTAGCACGCGCCAAAGACGTAGACAAGCCCATCACCATCTCATTATACGCCGCATTCTTCGAATCGTCAGCACTTTCGTCTGTTGCTTGTCGTTCGAGCAGTTCTGGTGATGCATGAGTTGAACCATCCATCACTGCGGGTGCAGTTGATGGTCGCTGGTCGACAACCTGCGGAGTCGCAAGGCGGGTGGGAAGGCTGATGGCCGACCATTGCCGGTTTCGAAACCATCGCGTCCGCTTTGCGTCCGGCGAAGGCGCCATTGCGAGAGCACTGTGCAGACCTGCGTATCCGTCCTGAACAGATGCAATTAACCGAACTTTCTGAAAGCTCTCAAGGGCATGAGAGTTAGTGGCAAGCTTGTACAAAAGGCACTGTCGCGGGTCCCGAGAATCGCGGAGATGAAGTTGGTCAAGACATTTGGAGCGCTCAATGCATTGGTAGAGAGATGCAAACGCCCTCAAGAAGAAGTTGGAGGACCTTGCACCTGACAGGTGTGGAGTGCCAAATGTAGTAAACGTATGAAAATAAGGGCGGAACTGCTGCATTTCAGGTTTCTCGATGGCACAACGAGCGATAAGGCCACCCAAGGAATGACAAACAAAGCTAAACATAAAAGTATGACTTAGTCGGTTGAAGCCGCAGATCAGCGGTTCACTCACCAACCTCATCCGTTCCACTAGCAAATCTCGTGCGCGCACAAAATCCAGAACTTCTTTGGCAAGATTGTTTGCGAGCACTTCAATATCCTCGAACGTGTCATCTTCGTTTGAGTTACTATTGAGAAAGACGATGTCATTCGCAGACAGATTTAGGTTATATCGCGCTTGCACGACTTTGTTCCGGTACTGCCGGAAGTCGTATGCCGATCCTAATACCCTCCTAATAAGCAGACGACCAAATGACAGAACGAGCTTGCCCAGCAATGGCACCACCTACCTAATAATCCATGAACGAAGACTACAACGTGACATCCTCTTATGGGGTTCGGCGACTGCAGCGCGCTTTGGATCATTGCATCCACTTCAGCAAAGTCTGGGCTCGCCCCAAAACATGATCGCTCAGAAATAATACTTTTAGGGCCCTTAACGGCGACCATGCTTGAAGCGTCGCCAGTCTGAGCGTGTAATCGTGGCCCAAAATATTCCGAAGGGCACGACAACGGCGTTGAAGGTAGAGAGTAAGAGTCTGGACTCATCACTGCTGCTAATGGATTGTCGAGGGTTTCCGAAAAATCACCGCATGCATGATAGAAGTGATTCATGATTACGGGTATCGGCTGCGAGATGGCTGTTGTAGCAAACGGCTGGTTTCTTGCACGAAACTGCAGCGCTGTGCGGGCAACACTGACGGAGACGTTTACTTAGCATACGGTAAACGTCATATCTTCGATCTGACTTACTCTCGGCAATATTTGTGATCATGTACCAGCTCATCAGACAAAATGAAATGCTGATCAAACTTGGCGCTTTTACTCTTGGCCCATTGCACTCGTTTGACTATAGCCTTTTCGAGCGGAATCAGAGCCGCACGCCTCAGGAACGTTTTCCAGATATCAAGGGTCTGTCCGGCGAAGCAATGTACGTCAAAATGCTGTGAGCGAAAGGAGAATGAAGAGGTCACGGACCGCAGTCGACAGCTTCTCCACTAATCGCCAGGTCATTTTGCGCAACTCCTTTAATTCCTTTGTGGACTAAACAATCATCAGGTCATTTTTATGCTTGGATAAAATGCAAGTCCGACGCACCTGACACCAGCTTTGTAGAAGATCATGATACGCAGCCTTGATTTTGTCATTATTAGGAGTAATGTCCTCCACATCCGCGTCCGAATCATCGGTGCCACTTGATTTGGCTTCTACAGGCAAGAGCTGCGTCAAGGCCGACCACGGTGGTACCAGCGGCTGGCCAGACGGCGCTGGCAGCTTGGCGATGTCAGTGTATAAATTCAAAAGTACGTCGACATTTCGCATTATGAATGCCAAATAATAGTCCTGCAAGCTGAATGGTGGATTCAACTAAGATATGTGTGGCAGGGTGAATGGGAGCTCTTGCATGGTCGAAAACTGCAAGGAGGCGCGACACTCACGTTACTTGCCACCACCACATTACTCGGAGTAATTGCTAGATCTTGGGAGCCGCCGCCATGGAAAATATCTGCCAACCGATCGATTCCTGAGGAGCGCGGTCGCTTGAAATAGGCGGTCATCCGGGACAGATGCTTCCACAAGGCCTGGAAGGCGGTGTCCGGCTTTCCCGACGGCGAAGCCTCTGAGTCATTGCGCGATAGACCGTCTTCCACTTTGTGTGCAACCAATGCTGATGAAATTATCATACCAAAGGAGCAATAGCAGGGACTGTCGAAGCTGACTTCAAGAAATTCATGCAAGTAGCAGGTCCGCGAAGTAACCTTTCCCGCCAATAAATCATTCAACCGAAATCGTTGACGTTGTTGAAAGGTGCATTCCCCGCTGCCTACATCGCTGAGACCGGCGAGTTAGCTGGATAAGTCGCAGGATGGTGCTGCGTAATGCATACTATTACGTTTCCTGTTGACAATACCAAAGTTCAGCCTCCAAGTAGGCGTCCCATCCTGTAGCACTTTGTGGGCAGACGGGGTCAATTATTTCGGACGCTGCTACATCCACTTCGAAACGGAAAACGGCTCCAGCCTGCACGGTGACAGATTGTGCTTCATAGCGGATGTCCAGGTTTGGGGAGATCCAGACAGCGTCCGAGCCTGTTCTGTTACCTCGTTGCCTTCTACATCGCCATGATGTGCATGATCGCCCATGTTTCCCGCAGCCCGGGTAAGAAATGGTGCTACCGGTGTTCTTTGGCGCGTCATGCGCAATGCCGTATTCCGGTTCGCCAATCGTCAAGACTTGCGGAATGGCATCAACCCGTTCGGACTGTGATCGAGAGGATGACTGCTGGTGATGAGGTTGGGTATATACGCGACAGCGCAATTGGTAAATGCTACATGAACGAAGTGATCAAAGAGCTGAAAAGTGTTCGTGAAGCGTTGCGAGGAGCCTACCCCGCTAGATATAAATCAATGTTGATGAAATCGGCGATCTGGACAGCAACTTCTACTACTTTTTTGACTCCTTTCCTTGATGGCATTTCTTTTGCTAAAAGTGATTGGCGTCCTAATTGCGCGCTGAATCTTTGAATGTGGGGGAATTTGTCACTCGACAAGGAGGTTGATCACAGCGCATACGATACAAAACAACCCGAACATTGAAAGGAAGTGCCTATCTGCAAGTTTAAACCAAGATGGCACATTCCTACGTGGTATCTACTATCCCTCATACCATCCGCAAACTGAACTAAACCTTAACTGACACCTTCAAAGTCGCTGCCTCACGTAGGTGGCACAGTCATCCGCGAGCGTGACGATTCCGCGGAGGACGTCAAACACCAGGCGATGCAGGAAAGTCCATCGGGCAGGCATTCCGTGAAATGGTTTGGTTGTCTTGCGACCAAGGAATGACTGTTCAGTAAACGGTACCACGATCACAGAGTAGCGGGACCTTCACACGGAGTGCCGGCGGAACTTTGCTGCATTCGTAGATTTTTCAATTGCCCAAAACCAGGATCATCAGATTTCTACTGTTGCCATTTATTCTTCAGAAGTATGTGCTAGCTGGACCGCAATGTGTACGATTCTCGAGTAACGGATCGCAGTGAGGGTATTCTTCTCCTTACGCGTGTGACGACAGCCGGACAAGCAGGTTATCGTTCCGTCATTAAAGATGGGGAATTGTACAGTTCAACATAATTATTTGTAAATATTTACATCCATACGTTTGATTCATTGGGACAGCCGTGATCTCGCGTAGATGAAAAGGAAGAACACGCATCGATTAGTAACTTGCTTGACAGTAACCTCGCACCAAGTTCGTTTTCCTGGAAGGAGCGGAAAGCCACAAACACGTTTGCCCAACCGCCGAAGGGGAGGGGCTCGGGTGAGCGGACACTTTTATCACAAACCATTTCCATCATGGAAATGCTTTGCGTCGGACATCCGCAGCCCAACAACGCACCCTATTGGGGGATCAAGCCGCCCAGAACCTCTGGTTCAGGAAAGGTTGAGCAACCTATCAGTCGGCACCAGGAAAGCCACACACCGCTACGCCAACGCCGAAGGGAATGGTTTCGGGGTAGCAACAATTTTTTCGCAGCAGTAGATGAGCTCTTCCCACTGCGCCTGAATGCCCAAGCCCCAGCTCATCTCTTATTTACAACCCCCTTTTACAGGGAAGAAGATGGTGCAGGCAAGCCGGGAGGATCCCGATACTGCAAGGCGCTCTAAAAATTTGCTATTACGGAGCATAAACGAACCTGACATATTCCCATGAGCCGATCAGTCCTTCGACATTGCGAGCAGTAACTGCCCAAGGTGGTTCACACGCTAGGACTTTAGGAATGTCAGCGACGGCACACCATAAGCTATACAATTCATAAAGACCACTTACTCTGTTCCAAAGTCACGGCCGCTTTTGAGCGCTTACCAACAGCCTTTGACAAGATGCCAGCGACAACGCCGACGCGTTGGAATCGTTACCATGGCAACAGTAGAGTTGCGAACGCGCGCGAACATTAACAAACGTTTCGACGAGTTGTTTTGCTGTCGGACGCTGAATCATGCAGATGAAATGTGGAGGAGCATTGTATATAATATGTATATCACTGGGGGGTTGGAACTCTCATCTGGGGTTCGTTAACAACGAGGTGGAGAATTCAATGTGTCCCGATTTCGGACGCAGGAACCGAGAAGCACGTTGAAAGATGACCGAGAGCACCTTGATTACGGACAAGCACTACCTGATATGCCACAACACTCGCTGCAACAGTAAAGAACTGGACTATGTCAAGTCACACTTTTGCGGTCTCATTATCGACCAACCCTCAACAGACGTTTTGGGGGGTGTTCTCGCTAATGTCGACTGTGACACCATTGTGTATTTCGCTGGAGACTTTGGCGACTTCTGGGACAGTATAAAGCAGATAACTGGTTTTCGTCATCAAAGTTTCAAGCCATTTGTCATTGCAGAAGTCTCCTGCAACTACCATAAAGATGATATACTGGTGAAACTGGGAAGTGTTCCGATCAGTGTGTACAAGGAGGGACTTTACATTAGAGAGTTTTTCGAGGACGACAAGAACTATTTCAACGACCTCAAAGCAGTACATCAGTTTCAGATCCTTACGGAATCCAACAAACCATCTCCGTCTTTTCGGAAGGGTGTATATCTCTCCCATGTTAAGCAAGATGCAGAAGGTAATGCGACGTTCCACCTGTTGCGCTGTTCCACAAATCTGGACGGGCCCACTGATGGGTTCAAGGCAATTGACCGAGAAATTGTACAAAAGGTCCGCAATGTGGCGGAGACATTCTTCCAGAATGCTGCACCCTTGAATCACACACTCGCTCAGGTCTACGAGAATGGCAAATCGAAGGCCGGTCCGACGGAAAGGGAGAAAAAGGCTAGAATTAAAAGCCACTCCGACAAAACAAAAGACATGCCTCGGAACGGCTTGATAGCCTTTTGTACGTTCTATTCCGACGAAATACTAGACAAGTCCATCAAAGAGTCTCCAAATGATCCGTTTGATCGAGTGTACAAGAACAGTAGTGTGCTGACACAACTCCGGTTCAAACTGAAGAAGGGGATCTTGGCTGAAGGTCATGTAAAGGAATTCTCCATCCTTTTGTATCCGAGATCCGTCTTTATCATTCCGTTGTCAACAAACAGGCTCTACACACATGAAATCGCGCCGCCTCAGCTTCCAGCGGATAAGATCCCCACCCGGCTCGGATATGTTATTCGTTGCTCAAACACAGAAGCCATTCATAAGGATGGGAAAACCTTCATCAAGATGGCAGGTCAGAATGATCACCATGAGGATCATTTTCCTCTGCAGAAACCTACGGAAGAAAACGTCGAATGGTTGAAGAACCTCTACTATGAAGAGAATACGACAGATAATGTGGTCGCGTACGGTACCGTGTGTTTCAGCTTGAACGAAGGCGACTATCAAATGCCGAATGCTTGATGTCATGTACGCGAGAGCATCATCAAGTTCAATGCTACATGACCTCAAGTGAAGAGTTAAAAGATGCTGTTGGATATAAGCACCATCATAGTTTAATGCATGCTCAATGTATAATCGATCTGCGGATATACGAATCCAACGGTGGCGTTTTCGAGGGATTTGCATTTATAAAATTCCCTGCGTTCCTCTTCATCCGCAAATCTCAACACTTTCTCGGTCGCATCAGCGCCGGTGCCTGCCAGGAGATGTGCCACGCCTTCGCTCGAGTTCCGTATATATGTCGTTGACTGCCTCATTGTCAGCCCTAACCATCTGCTTTGTGTTTTCGTTCCGACGCAACATATCTTGTGGAGATATTTCTGGTTCGCACTCGTCGAGAACAACACCACCGAATTATTATCCAGTGTTACGGAAAATGTTTTGCCCGTTTCTTTCTCTTTGACAATCAGCATCCTCGGGTTCGGTTCGGTGGCATTCTCGTAGCAGGAAAAGATCCCTATGTACGAATCAGGGGCGAGATCGATAGCAGCATCGGAATGAAACTTCATTTTTGTGTACTCCGGGGTGTATATTTCGACCATAGCATTGTTCCAATACAGAACCGACGGTACATTAGCAACTTTGCTAACCTGCTCTATAATGTCGTGGTGCACGGCTGAAAAGGGTTGCGATGGAGTTTTGTAGCAAGTAGTGGTCCTGACAATGGGGATGCTCCCGCCGGCGGCAGAGGGTTGTATCAAGATCGCACCCTTCCTGCCGACAGGAAAATCTTCAAACAAGTTGGCATGCTGCAGTTTCTCATAAGCAGAGTCGACGGGAAGGATGTACTTCCGAAACATTGTAGAGCCAGATCACAGATTCACAGTGGACAACGTATTGAATGAATTGGAATGACCTTTGTTAAGTAGAACCTTTTTTGCAAATGATGATGTCAAAGGCGCGGTCTCATCGGATAACGCGAGCGCGCACATATAAAAAGGGAGAAAGTATAATTACGGTCCTTAAGGAAAATGAAAAGTTGGTTTTGTTAGAAAACAATATAGCTAGATCTAGATTGAAAGAGTGGCCAGGCAGGCGGTGGGAAAATGCCTGGAAATACAAACCAGTCGGAGCGCACTCCACTATTGGGTCAGAATCGTACACAAGAGCCTGAGCGAGACCAGCAGAATTTCAACTTTTGGCGCCAACTGGTTCTTACTCTGCTTGTCATTGCTTATACAGTGGGTTCTCCCATATTGTTGCTGGTCTTCTCCAACGCTTGTGACTGAACTTGCAATGTGGGATTGTAGGGCTACTACTACAGCAAGACAAACTTCTCTCTCATCATCCCTATCTTGGAAGAAGATGAAGGCATTAGCAGAACCGGCATTAACGCCATATTGACCTCGGGCTACATATTCTATCTTTCTGGAAAGTTTCTAAGCGGCTTCATCGTCGACAAAGTCGGTGGAAGGATGACCTTGATGGGAGGGCTCGCCGGGTCCATCATTTGCAGCACGCTTTTTCCGCTTAAGAAGAGCACCGTATGGTTTGCGATCTTTCGTAGTGCGAACCAACTGTTTTCCAGTGTGGGCTGGGCAGGCTGTATCAAAACTGTTCGTGGCTGGTGAGAACGCCACAAGCATTGTTCCCTGTTTTTGGCTGCTGACACTGGACTATACAGGTATCCGCCAAGCAAAGCCGCTCATGCAACCGCAATTGCTTCTCTTGGGGAGACCCTTGGCGATGCCATCGTCCGAGTCACACTGGGCGCTAGCCTGATTAACGGATTCTCCTGGCAGCAAATGTTCTATTTGTCCGCGGCCATCAGTGCAGTCATCTTGATCCCGTCTTACTTCATTGCGGTCCCGGCTGAGAAGGGCTTTGAGAACCCCGAGGAGAAGAATCAGGATGCAACGGACGCGATGGAAAGCAGATCTGTGTACAACAACGAGGACGGAGCGGTTGCGCCATTGGTCAAGAACGCCCGCGTCTGGTTGTTGTCGTTGCAGATCTTTGGCGTTCTTTTGGTGAGGAAATCCTTTCATGATTGCCAGTCGCGTCAATCTTCGTTAATGATGGACATATTGATTGAATAGGTTCGGGAGTCTTTTGCCAGCTTCGTTTCCACATTCATTCAGTCAGCGCTCGATCTTTCCACAGGCTACTCTAGTTTGTCGTCGGCCATTTTTCCCGCAATGGGGGCCGTCTCAGCCATTGGCGGTGGCATCATCCTTGACCGAACCCGCCAGAACCGTCGAGGCTTGATCCCCTTTGTGTCGCTTGGCCTTCTAAGTGTTGCGCTTGTTGGTTTATGGGCAGTGACACCTAGCAATGTGGATGCCGACGATGGAGACGGCCCATCTCGTAAAGAGATGGGGCTCGTCTTATTCATGGTTGGGCTGACTTCATTATTCCTTTATGCACCCAAGGTGATTGTAGACGGTCCATTCGTTATGGATCTCGCTGGTGGCCCTCAGCACGTTGGGACGGTTACTGCATTTGCCACCGGATTCGGTCAGTTGGGCTCTTGTGTTTCTCCATTCGTCTCTGGTGGTCTGGCCGACAGTTTTGGATGGCCGGTTAGTATCTTGACAATGGCAGGCATTGCTGCTGTCGTCACTGGTGCGAGTGGAGTCTACTGGTGTCTCGACCTGCAAGCTCTTAGACAGAGATCACGAACAAGCCAGGCATAGATAGATGGCATGTGTATGTAGATCGAAGAGGTGACCACTCTGTAACGAGCATTGGTTTTGCACTCTCGGAATGACTTTGGTATATCTTGAACGGCATTTCATGGCTTCCCTTGACGTCAAATATAAACTTCAAGTAAACCGGGATCTCAAGTCAAACGACAGCAGCTACGGTGAGCTCCATCTCCACAAGGGTAACAGTGCTGCTAATGAATATGTAGGTTTTCAACTTCAGCGAAACTGTGGTGATCGTGGTGATGTGAGGTTGGAGGAATGCGTTCGTTTGGTCAAGTGTACGAGACAACTCCACACTGTTCCCATCAGCGTCATAACGCACCCATACGAAGGCCACAGCGGCTGCAGAACATCAAACCAAAAGAATGCTATGAAGCGGGTGCGGCTTTTCATTCACAATTGCGTCGCATTACAGATGCCCGCCATACTGTCGGGCAATCTTTTCCCACGAACGCTCAAAATGAGTGGAGCATTCGTAACCGTGTGGGTTCTTGTCCAAATACTCTTGGTGATACTCTTCCGCATCCCAGAACTTGCCTACAGGCTCAATCGTTGTCGCAACACCGGCGTTTCCAAATCGTGGTCGAATTCTGTCAGTAAACGCTTCTGCGGCCTCTTTTTGATGTCCGTCATGATAGAAAATTGCACTGCGGTACTGCGTGCCAGCATCGCCGCCTTGACGATTCTTCGTCGTCGGATCGTGAGATCGGTAACTGTAAAATCATACCAGGCCAGGTCAGTCAAGTTGCATGTCAGGGCGAGCGCCAGTCGTTCTGCAACGTACAAAAAGTCCAACAAATCTTCATACGTCAACTTCTCCGGATCATAGGCGACCTGAAGTGCTTCTGCATGACCAGTTGTTCCGGTGCACACCCGCCGATAAGATGGGTCGGATGTGGTTCCGCCAGCGTATCCGACACGGGTGTGAATGCCCTGTTCGGCAAACTTGCGTTTGAACGCCTTTTCTACTCCCCAGAAGCATCCGGCGGCAAAAGTAGCGAGCTTAGAGTTCGGCGTGGACATGGGTGGCCACGCCGTGGAGGGTTTGCCTGCGTTATTGCCCACTTTGATAACAACCCTTCTGTGGTAAAGGAATGCTTCGAGAAGAAGATCATACGCGCCAGGAACCGCCCTTGGTACGAATACATGCACCACAAAAAAGGCCCCCGAAGCCAATGAAGCTGAGCTCGGGCAGAAGGGCCAATGAGCCTACGCAAATGAATTCACACCACGGTCTTGGTTAAGCCCCGGAGCAGTTGTCCTCTCGTTCCCAAACAATTGATTTGACTTATTGTCAAAGATGGGCGACACTGGCCTTTTTCGGAGTGGCCAGCCCAGGGCTCTTCAAAATAACCTACTCACCGAAAGAGTTGTAGGAACTACTCTTCTGAATGCTCGATGGCCTTGTCCTTGGAGGTCAACTTCAGCGTCATCACCTCGCGTCTTTTGTCCCGATATTTCGGCAAGTAGATCTTGGCACAGCTTTTGTAGCGGGCTGGTCGAACGGAAGACCGTCTCGTTTCGCTCCATTTAGGATCACCATGCGCTGCCTTATCCCACGGCCCTCTCTTTATTCCGTTACCTGCTGGGCGACATCGAGATCCACCGTCATTCGCAACGCCGAGTGGCAATGTCGGCAGGATTCTCGAATCATGCTTGTTCGTAGCTTGCACTACGGCCTCCGTCAACGACCATGTGGCGCTTTCCTACGGTTGCAGCAACGATACTTTCATAAGAGTCACCAGCAGCGGCTAGAACAACGAGGTTAGCATCAATTAGTAATGGTATTGTTGCGACCACATTGAAACTCATTAAAGATATGTCGTCTCAGACGCATTCACAAAGACACAGGGGTCCGCCTCCGGCAGAAGGTTCATTCGGTACTCTATCCCCATTTCCGTTGGAATTGCGTGCTTGGCGTTTATGCACTATGTTTACAATGGTCAAAGCGAGGAACGCACGACTAAAGGA
The DNA here is from genome assembly GCA_025558075.1 of Gaertneriomyces semiglobifer. Taxonomy (NCBI): domain Eukaryota; kingdom Fungi; phylum Chytridiomycota; class Chytridiomycetes; order Spizellomycetales; family Spizellomycetaceae; genus Gaertneriomyces; species Gaertneriomyces semiglobifer. The sequence goes on from JAHLKF010000006.1 coordinate 137,169, forward strand.
CATCCAAAGGTCGCTGTGGAAGGGCCATGGCAGGTACGGAGGCTATGGTTTTTGATTTCTGGCTACAATTGACAGAGACCTCTGGATTTCTTCTCTTCAGGTGCACTTCTATGCCTTGCTGCCCTTGCGCTCTATCTCGCGGCTCTGGGGATGGTTGAATGATCTTACAGTGCCTGTAAGCCTTCGCAAGCCTTTGTATTCGGCCTACGCCAAGTTCTTCGATTGTAAGCTGGATGAAATGAACGATCCAAACCTGACAAATTACAAGAACCTGGCAACGTTCTTTTACCGGTCTTTGAAACCAGGAGTCCGGCCAGTAGACGAAACAGCGCTGCTGGTAGGGGCCAACATTCTCGATTACATGAGTCAATGATTATTTTGAACACCAAAGTTGCGTTACCTAGGTCAGCCCTGCTGATGGCAAAGTGCTGCATTTTGGTCTGATTACGGGTGAGAGGCAGGTCGAGCAGATCAAAGGCGTCACATACTCGTTGGATGCTTTGTTGGGCGTCCAACCCGAGTCTCAAAAAACGACTGCCGAAGTGTCAAAGAACGGTGAACTCCTTCAGCAGGCACGTGACACCAACGCAGAAAGTGTAGTATCAGAAAAGGGTTTCGCTGAGATCAACTCCATCTCCTATTCGTTGGATCGGATGCTTGGTGACGAACCAGGTCAACGTATAGATGGTGTCGCAGGGCGAGTGGCCTCTCGACCACATGCATTGGACAAGCTGAAGCCCGGAAAGTCACTCTTCTTTGCAGTTATTTACCTCGCGCCCGGCGACTACCACCGCTTCCATTCCCCGACAGAATGGTCGGTGAACAGACGTCGACACTTTGCCGGGGAGCTCTTCTCGGTATCACCCATGGCTGTGAATTGGATCAAGAATTTGTTCATCTTAAACGAACGCGTGGTATTGCTAGGGGAATGGGCGCACGGCTTTTTCTCGATGATACCTGTGGGGGCCACCAATGTTGGTGCCATTCGCGTCGACTTTGATCCGGTAAGTGTTCCCTTCCAAGCCTGCATGGAATTTCAACTGACGTATCTTTGAATCGCAGGAGTTGCGCACGAATCAATCGTGGCGACATGCCACGCACCCCCCAGGGCAGTACGACGAACTGCTGTATCTAACTGCGCCTAAGTTGCGAAAAGGCGATGAAATGGGCGGATTCATGTTGGGGAGCACGGTGGTACTTGTTTTTGAAGCGCCCACAAATTTCGAATTCTTGCTTGAGCCAGGACGCAAGGTCAAAATGGGAGAGACTATTGGTAGACTTAAATAGATGCAATACGGTTAGATTACGTCCGAAGCGACCCTGCCTTGTATTCCCTGTCGCGTGTGACATAATAATGTCCGGACGCGGTCAACGCATCAAACGTCCTGCGCGAACGAGCGCATCTCGTTCCAGACGATGAGTTCCTGGTGGTAATAGTAATTTCCCATTATCTCAGCCATGCTCGGCCCACAGAACTCCAATCGGGGATACCGCAAAATCGAACCACCCGTGGGAGAGGGTTCATTTGGAAAAGTGTACAAATGCAAGGCTCTAGATGGCACCTTATACGCATGGAAGGAAGTGCGCATCTCACACAAGTCGGAAGGTGCAGCGTTGATGCGCGAAGTAAGCGCCTTACGTGCTTTGCAACATCCAAACATAGTGCGGTTGCTGGATTCATGGATAGAGGCGAACAAATTGATCCTAATCCTGGAGCTATGCGACGAGGATCTTGCTGACAGGATTGAGGCGGGGCCGTTGGAACAGCGCTTAATTTTGGAATATGCTGTTCAAGTGTTGCTTGCACTTGAATTCATGCACTCGCACAACTACATTCATCGAGACATCAAACCTGAAAACGTGTTGCTCAAAAATGGCCAGGTGAAGCTGGCCGACTTTGGCATTGCCCGGCTGATAGAGGGAATGCCTGCAAAAACGTATGCCGGGTAGGTACGTCTGAGACATTGTTTGGACTGTAATACATGGAGAAATATGTTAATAACCCTTGATATCGCACTAGCACGCCCTGCTTCATGGCACCGGAAGTTAGCCGTGGATCCTATGACTCTAAAGCAGACATGTTCTCCTTCGGTACCATGCTATACCAGTGCATCAGCGGAGAATATATGTTCAATGATGAACCAAAGAACTTCCAGTCCGTGCGCCCTTACAATGCCTATGTCATCACGGCATTAAGCAAGCTCTCGCCAAAACTCGATGCGCGACTAGTCCAGACATTGCACAGAACGCTTCCTTGGAACGTGAGTATACCAGACGTTTGATCGGCACATTTGTGGTCTCAAAACGACTCAACATGTGTTCTTCCAGCCATCGGAACGCCTTACTGCAGGTCAAATATTGGATGCGATTGGGCACAAGCCGCTTGGTAGTCTCTATGTATCTTGCTCTCAGAGCAAGGAGGTGAGCGACGAAACACGCATTGGAATGAAGCTCGTCTTAATCAACGTGGTCATAGGATCTTGTTGCAAGGGTTTCCACATTGCAGGACGCGCTGAGAGAGGCGCAAGAACGAGTAAAAGCGTTGGAAAAACGCGAAGTTAGCAGGGCTTGTCAAGCCGCAGTAGCAAATGAACGGGCTGCTAGAGATATTGCTCAACAACGAAAGGAGAACGAGGCGCTCACGCAGCAGATCAAGACCCTGGAAGCAGAATCCCGTGCCTCTAGGCACAAAATTGAGGAATTGATTGCCCGCGCCGTCGTTGCGGAAGCTTCTGCCAAACACTTGGAGGAAGAGGTTGGTAATTTAAGAAAGAAGATCACTGACAATGAAACCACTGCATGCCAAGCACCGGCTCAAACATCAACGACCACATTGGCACCAGAGCCTGCAACTTCGGAGGCTGTGATCAGTCCACCAACGGCATTTCGAGTTGTTACAGATCGGACACTTGATGAGGCGTTTCTGGACCATGACAAAGTTGGAGGTGCGTTCCGGATTCCCGAGTGCATACGTTCAAACTCCATTGCTGACACACTTCCATCAGCGTTATCAAAGCCATTGCGTCCAGAGCAGTTTGGTATTCCCTTAAAGACTACCATGAAGGATACCCAGAAGTTTGGATTTGAAGGTCCACCATTAACAAAGCGACTAGCTGGACTGGATCTGGCACTGCAGTAATTATCAAGACGTTTTTGGGTTCCTTCATTTTGATCGCCAACTAGTTCGTGCTGTGCTACGAGCTAACGAACTGTACATTCGAGTGTGACAATTTAATAATGGACAATGATTAAAGTGCAGCAACCTTAGAGACGTTCTTCTCTTTGTGGTTGGTCAGGAAAGCGTCTGGTTCTTGAGAGCCAGTGGGTGACGGTAATGAATAGACAATACCGGCTCAGTGCTCTCAACGTACAATAGCAACACTAGCCACATTGGAACAATAACGGGCCTTGCTGTCTCGTTTGAGGTTCGCTGATATTGTTCGCTCGCCTTTAAAATGCCATCGCGGGGAATTATAAGAACTCAGAAGTATTCGTGTGACGTAAGCAAGCGGGAACTTGCACCAGCGAGTTTCCCTTGAATAAACAGAATACAGAAATATTGAGACCGTTCTGCCACTGACGACCGTCAGTTGTGCCGCCGTTTGACTGCGGGCTCCAGTCTTTCCGTTGAATTCGGCATATCTCCCGTGTTTTGCCCTCTGGACCGCTTGAACAACAGATCCTCAACCCGCTCTTGAACTGTCAAAGCCTTTAAGCCATGCCTAAGGCCAATAGAAAACCAAGTCGTCTTTTAAACGGATCAGACCACCTGTCGGTAACACCGTATGGCGTACATCGGTCAACGCAAGATAGTAAATACCATGGTTGCCCACATCTTGCTGCTCTCAAGACTGCTAGCACAAGTCCACCCTGTCCTCCCCACCGCCTCTCTCCTCAAACTCAAGAACTCATGAGCAACTACCGCAGCTGCTTTCGATACTCCTTGTACTACCGCAACAGAAACCATCTTCATATCAACCGCCGTAACAAAGAATTCAAAATTATGTGTGAATTGGACGACGACGAGGCCGGAGGATTCAGTGCTGGGAAAAAGCGGAAGCGTACTTTAGGCTGGATAGACAGAGAAATACAACACGTCGAGAAGGTAGGCTCTCTCGCAGCCTTGCGTGAATGAATCTGCTGGTTGGAATTCGCCCATCTCAATTTCATCACACTCAGCTGCCGCTACCTCTGTGCGGGACCTGCAGCACAACCTCTTCAGTTGCCCGTTTGCACGCGTGCCTAGGTTGTGTCTATGTGGGCTGTTACCGGGAAGGTCATATTCAAAGTCATATGGAGCGCACAGGGCATGGCTTTGGTGGGTTAGCGTTGTTCATGTTGCGATCGCGTGCAGAGTTCTCTGACATGTTGTGGCCATTGACAGCGATGGATTGGCTTACCGGGACCATATATTGTACCCACTGTAAAGATTATGCATATGATCTGGACTTCGAACGCGCCATGCGATCTGAACAGGATCGTATGGATATGATCATTTCACGAATTAAAGGTAAACCAGTTCGTCGCTCAACCAAGATACCATATTGCTTTACTCATGCATTCCTAGAACCTAATGCAAAACGATTGCGGTTGATGGAATGGAATCCGTCTCAACAGGAGGTTGATACGATACAGCAAAAGTCTACACTCATGGACTGTTCAGGTGTGTTGTTGCGCATTTTCCACCATGGCTGGCTTGATCTCAAGAAATATTGCACTGTGAAGGTCTCCGTGGCTTCTATAACTTGGGAAACACATGCTTCATGAGTTCAATCCTTCAGACAATGATCCATAACCCGCTTCTCAAGTTTTACTTCCTCAGCGACAAGCACAACCGTGGCCTATGTCCCAAGCGGAATCACAACTGCATGGCTTGTCAATTGGACACTGTTTTTCATGAGGTTTGGCAGGGGCCGTCAGTTAGTTCTTGACGCCAGACCCTCATCTCGTCCTGCAGTTCTACAGCGGACAAACCAAGCCATACGGCCCAGCGTCATTTCTTCATGCAATGTGGATGTCACAAAAGCATATGGCGGGGTACTCACAGCAGGATGCTCATGAGTTTTTTATCTCCTTGGCAAACGAGATCCATAACAATTGCGCAGCCGGTATTGTGACGCCTGCTTTGGTACGCTTGCCGTTATCTTGGTTTCTGAATCTGCCTCTATATCACAGAGCGCGACATGCTTCATGTCAGGGGTTGCAAATGTATTGTACATCAAACTTTTGCTGGGCTTTTGCAGTCGGACGTCACCTGCTCCTCGTGCCAAAACGTGTCCACCGCACATGATCCCATGTTGGATCTTTCGCTGGAAGTCAAGCGCCGCCCGAAATCGGGTAAGCACAAACCAAACACTGCAGATAAAAAAGCCCCGAGTGGCGTCAATGGGACGACCGAAGATCCTGCCACGGTACCAAAAGCGGAAGCTATCAAGGATACCGGTTTGAAAAAGGTCGCCAAAGGAAAAATAAAAGAGTCATTGGATGTGTGTACGCTGGGCGACTGTCTGGATGGCTTTACCGTTCCAGAAAAACTAGAATACACGTGCAGCTCATGCCACGAATGCAAAGAAGCCACCAAACAGATGTCGGTGAAGAAGCTACCGCCAGTGCTGAGCATTCAATTGAAACGATTCGAGCACTCTGCAAAGTCTTCGAGCTCGTCGAAGATCGATGCCATAGTCAAAGTTCCGGCTGAACTGGATATGACTCCTTATACTACACGCGCCATCAAATTGCGGAATAAGCTTCGCGGCTCCTCAGCTGGTCGTAAAGGTAGTAAGATTGGAGCAATCACTGAATCTCCTATGTAAGTACAGCGGCTTATATGCTTCATTTCGATACGCTAGCCTTGCTGACGATCATTCCGAGCAGGGACGGCATACCATCGTACAAGTATTCGTTGTTTGCGGTTGTGAGCCATACTGGGAAATTGGAGACTGGCCATTACACGACATATGCAAAAGTTCGAGAGCAGGTAGGAGGCTAGTCCTGCATTGCCCGTGCCCGTGGTCAATATTGCTTGACAATCATGTTCCATACAGTGGTTTGCTTTCGATGATCACAATGTCACCCTCGCTGATCAGAAGGAAGTATTAGAAGGCAATGGGTACGAACAAAGTCTCTAGCGCATGCAATGATCATTCTCTGATTTCAGTTTCAAAGGTACATGTGCTTTTACTTGCGCAACGGACATCAATATTCGTACAGCGCGCGCGGCGGTTCTGCCGCCAATGGAGACGTTGTAGACCTGACAACTAGTCCTAGCAAAGGAGACAACCGTCCCAATGGGATATGATATCTCTGCGCGCCTGAATACGCTTCACATGTAGATACTATGTTGGCATCCTTATTTATACTTCGCATCTTAGAAACCGAGCTTGCACCGTTCCGTCATTAATGATTCCGATGGTTCTTTGCGCCCCCTCAGAAATGGCCACAGATAATGGTTTTAATCTCGATGCGCACGGTGAACTTCACCTTATTTGCAGCCAACTCACATGAGCTGCTGGCACTGGGCCTCTCGCTCCGGAAGCGATCAACCTTCCGTGTACCCAGCTTGGGCTTGCCTCGAAGGGCTATTCGTCGTGACCTAATTGCTAGAATATCTTCCTAAATGCCAACCTGCACCTGAATCTGGGCTTTCCATTCGCTTCCTCGGCATGATGGATATTTGCCCTATTGCATGTTGCCCGTCCGCCGACAGCCGTGGTGCGCGGCATCGCAATACGTCGCTACTGTTGAGGGTTGACAGCAGCTAGCGCACACCGTCATAAGTTACCTCCCACAATGAGAATTGTTATAACTGAGCTTAGGTAGACAGGCGTTCTGTAAACTTCTGACGTCTTCGGTAGAGGCCTGTTTCGGCCAGAGTAAACGAGTAGTCACCAAGATTGGCTTGAACGAAAATTTCGACGGTCGCGCGCATCTTCCCAGTTCTGAATCAAGCTGCTCTCATCAAAGTGTGGCAGTAGGCAGTGCTATTGCTGGCAGTTGGAAAGGAAAGCAATGAGTTCTCAAGTAGAACGGCTGCCGCCGTTCTTTCCGCTTAAAGTCAAAAAGTGCGCTGAGGTCGCAGACACCTTTTTTGCCTGTTTCGAGAAGGTAGTTCACTTTGACAGTTGCCCGTGATGTTCGATCCTTCTAATTCGCAATATCTTTGTGCTATGAGCAGAACTCACTACCTAATGGGGTACGTCTATCAGAAAGTGTGTCCGTGCATGCTGAAAATTGCCAGATCTGACTTTGCTAATTAGGACAAGGAAGTCGGCAGAAAAGCGTTGATGCAATGTCAGGAGCAACTCCAGGCCTACGAGAAGTGCATGGAACGTTATCTGGAGACTCGGCCCGGCCGTTAGAAACTGATGGCTTGCGACGATACTGAAGCAACATATGCAAGCGCTACCCTGCAGACATGACGATCTGGATACTCGAGTGAAACACCCACTGTGCTCTGTACCGTATATATACTAGAAGCCAAGCGAAGTGGATTTCATAGTGGAAGCACCTCGACCTTGCGAAAACCCAGTCGCCACTTTGAATGTGGACGCCATCTGAGTGCCGAGGTGCTTTCATCCGCCTTTGAAAATGCAACAACTAGTACCAGTGTAACGCTCATTTAACATATATCGGAGTTCCTTTAGGTAAAGGGGAAATGCTCATTGCTCAGTACTCACAGTCAGGGAGTAATCGAATAGCACCCAGTGAGCTCCGTAACCTCTATGCCGCCATATGGGGGACGAGCAACGATTTATTGTGCATATCCTACCAACCACCATGCCGCCTCATGCCATGGAAGACTTGCTGCAACGTTGGAAACCGAATTTCATTCCACTCTCTGATGATGATGCTTTTGGCGACTCTCCGGTGCTCCCATCTCTGGAGCGCCATAAATGCTTGACGCGAGCTCTGGGCACACTTCATGGGCATCCTAGGCCATCTCAGCATCTCATCTGAATACGCCGACAAGCAGTAGTTCACTTTATTCGCTGGAAGCTCATGATTCTCTAATGAGCGACCCCGTACCGGCCTGGCGGATACAGAACCTATCTAGTGCTGCAAAATTCGGCGGACAACTACAGGCGTCTGTGATGTAGATTCCCAATGGCAACAGCACCGTTGTAAACCAAATCCAGCTTTCCCATCCGCCTTAAACATATGCGAACGGATCGCCGCTGATGTTGGAGTTGTTCATACTTCATTGTTGATGTCCGAGGTTGGGATGGCAGATCAAGTATCCCTTGTCTTGACCGCGTAGATATAACGCTCATCCATGGCGATTCTGAGCGAGCAGCCGGAGAAGGCAATGCTTATACTTGTTAGCTTCTCTGAATCAGCGGCATCTTCCTGTGGCAGTTTCTTGGTTTCCAGGATCATCGCGCGGGCCTCTTGAGCTGTTTGGGTATCATTTTCCAGATCTCCAGAGGACTACCATAGATAGCAATGGGCACAAGAGTGAGCAAACAAATGCTCCTGCATAGTGTCATAAATGGCGTACGTACCGCCAAAATGGTTCCGTTCTTCGCATCAATAATGGAGATCCCAATCGCTGGCAAAGAGTTGGAAATCGATCCAAGAAGTTCGGCAGGCGTTCGTACAGGTCCTATCGACTGCAAATGGTTTCAACGTCCGTCCAGTAGCTGCCGGAGAGCACACACCTGGCCACTTACCTTTGAAGACGTATGTGACATGGCAGCAAGATTCTGTTGAAGTGTTTGGTCTTGGTCAACAAAATGTTGCCAATCGTGTCGTTCGCTGTTTTCAAGCGGTAAAACGCTGCAAGGATATTTGGATATGAAATTCCGAGACTCAACTAACGATTGAAAATGGATCCGCCCATTGGAAACATCAGCAAGCTATCGCTGCAGAATTCGGTGTTGTCCTTGGAACAGCTAGAACACACTCCGTCGACTACAGATGGCCTACCGGTAGGTACGTTGTCTGTGCGAGTACTGGCGGATAACAATCCTTCTTTTTAAAAATATACTGACGGTTTATGTGCTAAACTCATTAGAGCTTGAGCGAGATCTAAGAATTTTGGGATGTGATCTGATACAAAGTGCGGGAATATTGTTGAAACTGTGAGTGTGGCGGTTTTCCTGCAGCAGTTCGCTTCCAGGGGAGAGCTTATATTTAACATGACGGCACACTATCAGGCCACAGGTGGCGATGGCCACAGCGCAAGTTTTACTACAGCGCTTCTACTTCGTCGCTTCAATGAAGGTCGTCAGCGTACGAGTGAGTTACTAGACCTCTGTATGGGCCTCTTGTAGGAGACAATCTCATGTTCGCCTTATTATAGGACATTGCTATGGGTGCTATTTTCCTGTCCTCCAAGGTAGAGGAATGCCCACGGCGGATTCGAGACATTGTCAACGTATTCGTATGGCTGCTTAGCCAGCATAAAGGGGAGCCTCCTGCTGTCGAAAACTTTAGCGCAATGGTAAGTGTATTCAAAAGAGAGCGCCTGCGGCAGCATGCTAGTCATAAGCTGAAACCCGTTGTCACCTTTAGTGTAACGAGCTCAAAGAGGGCTTGATCAATGCTGAGTTACATATTTTGGTCAAGCTCGGGTTCAACGTCCATGTGCAACACCCGCATGGTTTCATGATCAACTACCTCCAAAGTCTTGGTTTGGCTGGTAACGATAAGCTTGCACAAATGGCTTGGAACTATATGAATGATGGGTACGTTTCTCCATCTAATGCAGCCATCTCAACTCGCGCGGGCTAAATTGTGACCTAGCTTGCGGACAAACATATATGTGTTATATCAACCATCGGACATTGCCTGCGCTAGCATCTTCCTGGCAGCCAGGCAATGCGGTACCGTGCTACCTACACAATCGGAATGGTGGACATTATTTGATTCGCGACTCGAGGATCTGATGAATATTGCCGGTACTATAATAAGTTTATATCAATTCGGAGTCAAAAGACATCTACCTGTGACGCTTGAGGGTCTTGAAAAATGGCTGAGAAAACCGGGGGAGACTAAGCGGGGGAGCGACAGCCCTGCTGCACGGCAGGAATCTCCGAGGCCATCCGATTCTCGCGAGTTTCGGCGACGATCCCGAACACGATCGCGAAGCCCTTCTCGGGAACGCCGTGAAGCGCGTGATCGAAGATACTCTTCCTCGTCACGGCGACGACGACGCTACGACAGTCCGCGAGAGAGAGGTAGACGTCGTCCGAGAAGTAGATCACCACAGAGGTGGGACTAATAGCCCGAGTGGGTATACAGGCCGATAAGGAGTTTCGGCCGCCATCATCAGGCAGGTGGAACTATGTTATCCACATGAGAGTTCGCGTAGTGTAGTGTACGCTAAGATATTAGCGCAAGGAAATTCAGCGCAACTTCGCAGAGTCATTTCAATCGGTTCTGTGCGCCTTGAAGATTATCCTTACGCCCTGGACAGCTCAAAACGGCTTTTCTCTGAATACATGCACATCTGAACCATTTGCTCCTTTCCACTCAATCTCAACTGCTCACAGCAGTTCGACATCATAGTAACTGTCTTTCACAGGAAAAGCAAATATCCTGTCTACGAATGATGTGGCTTCCCCAGTAACAAACGGTGTTCTTGAGCAATCTGAGGTAGAACGCTTGCTTTCTCATAGGAACTGTTGTCCTTACCACAGTTTTTGTAAACTGGGCAGAAACCTATTATTTTCCGTGTAGATCGCGCCAAAGGCATTTTGCACTTGCAAACGTTCCGTCAAGCACAGGGACATCATACTAATTTACCTTCCGATGGCAGCCCCAGCTCTCCTTCCTCTTGGTATGCCTTCAGCGCCTCTCTTGCCCAAGAGCATTCTTACTGATGCTTCGCTTCCTTTACGATCAGAACTGGTGGACCGATGCGTCGGATCTAGGATATGGGTACTCATGAAATCCGAAAAGGAGTTTGCAGGGACGTTATTGGGTTTTGATGACTACGTTAGTGAGTGTCTTGATGTGGACGTTTGGATTTCAACTTGTGCGAAGTACGGTAATGCTCATCGCACACTCATGTCTGGTAGATATGGTCTTGGAGGATGTCACCGAATTGTAAGTATCTATCTTCTAAGAGGACATCGAAGATGATTGTGTAGTCGATGTGAGAATGGCTGAGGACACTGCAGGAGCCGGCCCACATATCTCAATTGGATTGTTATACGGGATTCCTATGTTACTGTGGACAAGTTCCCGATGTTGCCGAGTGGCCGAAAACCGCTTATGATAGAGGATCACAGCAGCTGATTTTGCGATATTTTCAGTGAAAACACACCAGAAGGACGGAAGACAACTAAGTTGGATCAGATCCTATTGAATGGAAATAACATTTGCATGGTATGTTTTCGCTCAAGCTTATAGGGACCTATAGAAGCGCAAAAGCAGCGAACTAATTCTTCTCATCTCACAGCTGATTCCTGGGCAGGAGTAAGTTCCTTTGACGTAATGCTGGTACATTGGTACATTCCGAATTAACTTTGCATGCAGCCCGCCGCAATAAACGATACCAGCATATCCGTAATGTGCAGAGAAGGATGGATCGTACAACACAAAGCCACCGTCGCATGTGGAGTGATCTCAACAGGCCGCGCGCAAGCATGATGACGAGTGGACCAACATATGCCAAGATACTTGTAAGATTCGGACGGGTCGAATTTGCCCAAGTTGCCTGTGAATGTACCTAGTACAAGTGTGTAGTCAAAACAACGCTCGAAACCTATAATCCTAAAACCCGCTCCATAGCCTCATGCGGATCAACAAGGTTAGATGAGAATGGGTCTGCAAAAGCACCCGTGCAGGATGAGCATGGTGAACGTAAGAATTCAAATAACAGCGCCGAGGCACCCTTACCACCAAGGAAGTCTTCATAGTCAATAGTGGTATCCCGTCCCTCCAGAATTTCCAACGCTAGATTCGTTTGCGGCAGGACAGGAATCCTCCGTGGCTGTGATACAATAGCTTTTTCCATCTGTAATCTCAAAGGGGCATGAATGCCGAATGTTCGGCGGTGCATGTCCATACGGAGCTTGTCCTGAGTTTCCTTCCACTGTTACACCATATAGCACGTTAGTTCATGCTACGGTCATGCGGCGGAATAAATGATAAACGGTTCATACGTTTTCTTGAATCTCATCAATGGGATGTCTCGGCATCACTTCGCTTCTGACACTGCGGAATCCCTCACGTAGCGTGTCGTGGACGCCGAATTCGGTGCCGCGACCAACTTCCTTTGGTGCTTTGGAGGAGATGCTTGCTTGAGGGCCGGTTACCGGTAGCAGTCGAAGGCCAGACTAGAAAGGTGAGACAAAGGTTGTGTTAGAGCGGGCCGAAGGACTCATCATACAAATGACTTACCATTTTTCTCTGAGCCTTTATGGGAATCTAACAGCACACCTGCTGGGTTATCCGCTTGTTTAGCAGCTTACAAGTAATGGGATTCTGCCCTACAGTTCCCGTTCAAAAGGCTCTGTCGCTCGTTGCTTCAACACTTTTAAACTAAGACAGACGCATCATCTACTGCGAAACGCGCGCGGCACTCAGTCTGGTCATGTGACACACCAAACGTATATCAATAACATTTCTGGTTGCGCTCTGAGATGCCCACGCAAACCGAGGACTTTTTGAGACGTACGCTGCAGACCTTTTGAAGGAGAAGGAGAAGCCATGCAGAACACATAGCAGCGGGGTCCACCAATTCACCATGCTTGATGCCTTGCAGAACGACGAGGGAAACTTAGATACGCCAGCCGATCGCGAAGGACGGAGTTCTCACAACAACCGTCCAACTCATGCGCGACCACAAGGTAGGGGTATCCCGCCCATTCGACATTCACCCACATGAACGTTTATGCTGATTTCCTGAACTCATAGATGTAGATCAGGCCATAGAATCGTTGTTTGCCACTCTTGTGGCGCTACGCACAGAGTTGGTATCGTATCGTCGACATCTCGCCGAAGATTCATCCATTGCCGCACAACAGGTAATGTAACTCTCTGTTCCGCTTTTCAAACTTTCTTTTGCAGTGACACTGACTCTACCATGCGATATCTATCACTCGCCATGACAGAACACTGAACGTTTTCAACAAGACCTATCTCGCAAATCGGCAGCTCTCGCCCGCTACTCCTCTTTCCTAACAAAATACCGCGACTCACTTTCCACCGTATACGCTGCCTCCTCAAAGGCACTGTCTCGCTCCTACCGCTCCAACGATGTCCTTGCCCGAAAAACCCACGGAACCACACCTGCACCCAAATCCGAACACCAACCACATCCCTACGCCGACTTGGACGAAATCGATAACCCTTTCTTATCCAGACCGTCTGCCCAGATCCCGGGATTATCCACCACCACCCTGACGCCACGCGCAATGGATGCCGAAATACCCATGTCCATGTCGGTCCTCGACGCGTTGCCGGCAATGTCATCCGGGTTGAATGGAATGCTTAAATCAGAGGTGTCCATGCCCGAACTGCTGATGGACGTGTCTGGCGGTGTTACTGGACTGGGGTTAGGCTCTGAAGCATTTGATTTGCGAGGGTTTGCCGATTTATCTACGGCGGGAATGCCGGGTGGTCCGGTAGGACAGCTGGATGGGAGTGCTATCGCGACACACATTCCCGTTCAAGCGCAACTGTCAATGCATACGCTCTCTCAGCCGCAGCCATCACAAAGTAATTTGGAAGGTTTGTTTGCTGGACCCTCTCCTGTGGACATGTCAACATTCAACCTCGACATCGTGGAGGATGCCTTCGATTTTGGTCCCACATCAACCGTTTTTACTGCAGGTGGCGCTGGTGGTGGTGGCGGTGGTGTCATAATCAATGGAAGTGTTGGTAACGGTGGTGCTGGTGGCCTGACAACTGTGCAAAGCGGAGGGTCTTTACAACCGACCATGACGACGGTGCCGCCTGGCGCGCCTGATGCCCTGGCGCCCGTCAGCCTGCCCGTCTCAATGGATGCTTCTGGACAGAACTGGGCGGCCACAGGTCTGGACAGTATCACTCTCGGGCAGGGACTAGGTGATCTGGGAGACGGAATATTCGACGAGTTCCTGGTGGACGGCTGAGACTAGGATGCGTTAGTATCGACTTATAATTCCTACCTGCACGTGTAAACTGCCATTCTGCCATGCGAAATCCTGCCAGGTGCAAGCAAGCGAGTGCGCAAATGGAATGAGCACAAAGGTCCATGGTGTGCATCTAAGCACAGTAGAATAAAAAGAGCACCACATCTACCAAAAACCTGATTATCATTTATACACAACATCTGTCTGGCATTCCAGATCATGCAGGTCGTCCCATCTTGCTTTCTCTAGCAGTCGATCCATGTAAAGCACTAATTTCATCCCACGAAGTTCCTCGTTCCCGTTTCTTCGACTCGATTAATGGCGATCCATCAGAGGTTGATGAAGTCCTGGGTATCATCTGTTCCAAAACGTTTTCTACAGACAAACCGCCAATGATGGAGGCGTATTCCTTGCCTCCAAACACCAGCGGTCTCGCATCACCGTCTTCTTCTGGCAATGTGCAATTCTGATTCCAAATCGCTCCCCACCGTCCTACTACTTCATAACAGAAAACAAACTGTCGGAACGATTGGACCATCAATACACGTTGACTCCGTAGGTGGTGTACGGAGGCAAGTATCATATCGTTGGTAAACGATGGATGAAATAGTGGCGGGTGGAGTATCGAGGAGACTTGGGACCACGAAGGGTGGGAGGCAGTCCCTGTGCCAGCGCATGTTTTCGGTGTAGCGGTGGTCGGTGTAGAATTTTCATCCAATCCGTCATGCACAGGACTCGCCATGGTTGGAAGTCCACATGTCTTACACACTGCTAACACAGCATCGACGCAAATAAACGCTCCTGTTCTTCCGACACCCGCACTACAGTGCACGATCATTGGGCCCGTTCCACGACCGCTCGGGTCGACCTGCCCTCCAGTTCCAGGTTGCTGGAGATTGGAAGGAAGTTCAGGCGACGCCTCGCCTACACGCGCGAGCAGTTGATTGACGACATGATGCACACGCAACATCTCATCGGGATGCGCCGGGACACCGTGGTCAGGCCAACCGAGATATTGCACCTGATACACCGTTTTCCGGCCTACCAGCTCCGTGGCCGCCGACGATATTGATTTGGCAGTAACTGGCGCGATAGAGAACGCGCGAATCACAATATCACCACTATCTCCGGCAAATGACACATTTTCCTCGTTTTCAAACGAAACAACCATTGATTTCATTGTCATCGTTCGCCCACTCGTGTGTTCATCAGGCCAATACTTGTGACACGTCTGACTCCCTCGCTGTATATCCGCATCCGCGCATAGCATCAGAATGAGCCGGGAATCTTGTTCGTAGACCATACGCCAAAAATCATCAAAGGTTGACGGTGTGGGGCCCTGCGTTGCAATGTAACGCCGATGACCCGCCGGTGACAAAACATGCGACGCATTAACGTAGTCGCTAGAGCCAGCGTCATTTTCTCTGCGCGAGAGACGCACGCGGTTGTGGTTGTACGGCCAGATGTTGTTGTAACGGTTCCGGGTGGCGCCTGCCTCAAGTGCGTCAGACACGGAAAACGGATCCGTGCGGCATTGCGCTCTAAATGCACAATCTAGGCGCTTTTGCTCGGCGGACTCTATGGCCTGGAAGTTCCGGTGCAGCGCATCCTTGACATTGCCGTCTCTGACCAATTGCCGGACGAATACCGGAACGTGATTCGTAGCGTCGGGCGACGAAATGTATTGTTCAAGGAAATTGTCGGGCGACGAGGAGATGTCGACACTTTTGTGCGCCGCATATGTTGGTTGCTGCTGCTGTTGTTGAAGTGGACGTGAACAAGCGAGAGCGCCCAGCGCAGATGGGGCAGTCAATGGTCCTAGACCA
The DNA here is from genome assembly GCA_025558075.1 of Gaertneriomyces semiglobifer. Lineage (NCBI taxonomy): Eukaryota > Fungi > Chytridiomycota > Chytridiomycetes > Spizellomycetales > Spizellomycetaceae > Gaertneriomyces > Gaertneriomyces semiglobifer. The sequence goes on from JAHLKF010000006.1 coordinate 153,058, forward strand.
GTCAAGTCTAGAGAAAGGTTGAGACGGGATTTCGGAGTGGCACCGGTAGCAGCATGACCGAAGCCCATACCTGCAAGGGTTAAACGAGCACCATTGGCATTGTCCCCAGCTTGAGTGGCTGTTGGCACAGAGGCGCCAATTCCTTTTGATCCTTCTGGCGGCGGAACACTTTCACAAAGATCCGGATAAGACGCTGCGAATTCAGTCAAGCCGCCTCGAAGATACCCAATGCGTGCCGAAGGATGATCTTTGAGGAGCTTGCCGGAAAGAAGGACAAGTGGCGAAGATGGAGACGCGGAGGTTGTATCGGCGTCATAAATGATGATATTTGGATAATTTGTCCAATTCTGGAAGACGGCCTTGGCGTAATCGGATCCTAACGTCTCAAAGAGCTTATTGGCACTAAAAGTAGGACGTTTCAAGAGTGTCGTTGGAACGGTTACGTTGACCGACAACTTGATTCTATGCCGAGAATATTGGGCGAATGTTCGCATATCCAACAAGAGTGCTATTGGTGGCTCAGCATCTGCGCTGGTGTTGGCGTGCTTGAGCAGGCCAGCAACTTCTGACGCATCGAATACAGTGGGTGTGGCGCAAGTGGTGGTGGTGCATGACATTATTGGGCGTGGAGTCGCCGGTAGTGACATATTGAAGGCCGATAGGGCTGTATTGGGCATTTTTAGGTGGAGAGTGTCGGGAGGCGGTTGTTTCCGAGGTGAGGGTGACTCTATCGGTTGAGTGATGTTGGAAGGCAGAGACGGAACGGCTGCTCCGGTGGGTATGCGGGGCGGGCGGGCGGTAATTGAAGGTGTGGATGGTATGGAGCCTGCACTTGAAAACGCCGTGATAAACGTTCTATCGGCTACGGTCGGCGGTTGATGAAGATCCCTGCGCGGTGTGGCAGCTGTCGATGGTAAAGGCTGCAAGGGTTGTGAGGATGGGAAACCAGAGGCCGCGGCGCCAACGGACGGCGTTGGAGGAAACGGCATGGGTGTAAAGTATTCAGTTCCACAATCGCTTATGATTGATGCGGCAGTCATCAATGGATTCGGTGTAGATGCTCCTCTGGCTGTAGGATCCAAAATGAAGGTTTGCATTGTTAGCGAATGGAAGTCATAAGCTCCTTCATCACAAAGTCGAAGTTCTCGGTATGTTGCGTGACATCACATCCAGTTGCGCTTCACATAATAACCACATCCACCGTATCCTGTCCAACCACGTTCTCGTCGTTCACAATCATCCGCTGGCTACATTTGACTTGACCTGTGACTTACCTTTTGAAATAATGGCAAAGTAATCGTCGGCGGGATTTATCCCTTGCGGAGTTTGAGCGCGAGAGGTGAACGAGCACATTCCGGGACTGCCAGCCGCCGGGTGGCCACCGGGGGTTAAAACCGACTGATTTTGAACATCGCCCGAAGGTCTCCATAGTGTACTTGTCATTTTGGATTATTTTATATGTCGAACTGCTTACGCAACAGAGAGCAATTTAGGTCAGAGTACACATGAATGAAGCTGCTGTTCGCGAATACATACCTGTAAGCGGTAAAAACGAAAGACAGTGTAGGGTTGTTGCGTGTTATATGAGTATTTCCGATCGATCGATCGATGACTACTTTGAAAATTCAGGTGGCCGAACGGATGATTTTCGCCGTCGCGATTGCCTCAGTTGTAGCAGGGCAAATGGCTATCCCAAGAGATAGCGACTCTGCAGAGGACCAAGTCGTGTATGACTTGGTGAGCGACAAGCGGGCAGATGAGAGAGCTTCGTTGGTGATGGTCAATTGTCTCCACCACGTAAACCACGTAAGATCGGAATCAATACAATAATAACCCGTCGTCGTCGTGGACGTGCGGACTGATAATTCTGATATCGGGTGTGAGGAGCGAGAAGTAGGAGTAGGATCGAGAGTGTTAGATGGCGATGGGCGATGGCGGCGATGGGAGAAAGAGGCAAAGGCGGTGGGAATCTGAGCCTTTGACGTGATGATGCGGAGGGAACTACTGGCAAATGTCGTAATGGGTCTCCTTTTTCTTAATAAGCGGGCGGTGGTCCCTGTTTTTGTTCGTTGCGCCCCTTATTTGACCTTTTAATTATAATTAATGCGATGCGATCGATAGCGTGTTCGTCGTTGGGTTGTTGTTGTTTGCGATGATGAGTTGGTTTTGTGTTCGTTTGAGTTGAGGTGGAAAGAAAAGGAGGGTCGGGCCCATGTGCCAAAAGGAGGGCAAAAGGGGCAAAGAAGAGAATGGGAAAACAAACACAGGCCAAGGCGAGGCGAAGGCGAGGCGAGCCAAAAGGGGCAATAATAAGAATAATAAGACCAACAAGTCTTCAGAGAGCACAAACTGCAAATGAGCAAATTGGACTAGCACCCAGCCAATTGGCAACCAACCAAAGCCCGTCCACGATCGGAAAATGACGGGTGTGGGATTGAGGGTTTGTTCTTTTGGTGTTGTTGCGCGTATATATAACACCAACACCAACAAGCCAGTAATAGTTAATATATGAGTGATGAGTGTGTGTGGGTTGCCCTTTCTTTTTTTGCAGCTTTGCCTGTGCCCGTCGGCTGACGTTTTGGGGTCCCAAACTGGCAACGAAGGAACGATGGTGTGCGTTTGTTGCTGGAGATAATAAACTCCTGACTGCCTTCCTCTCGACTAATGGAAACGACCCCCAATGAATACTAATAGTAACAGTATATGAAGTATGCGATATCCTTATATAATTTCAACTACGAATGGTGCAAATGCAACTCTTCCTCCGATGCCGATGCGAGGAAACGCAGCGCAAACAAAAACACAACAATCCCGACCCAACAACAACCACAACCCATGACATACGCGGCTGGTAATGGGCTGGGATCTAATTACGTCACTTGTAGATCCGCTACCTGTTTGCCTATTTTGGAATCATCTTACGTCACGCCCACTTTACCTTGGCGCAAGGCCATTCAATTGACGTTCCGCACCACCGGTTCTGTACGCGCCGATCCCACGCATAAAAAGGGTTCCTGCGCCACCCTTTAGCGATAATCTTCCCGAAAATCATCAAATTTTATCGATATCTCTGGATGGTGAAATATATTCTCATCGCAGTATATAATTGATAGTATCGGGTCGTATGTACCCATTATATCTATGTGTTGTGCATGCATGCCAAGCCCATCCCCTCCCTCGTCGCAGCCCGTCGCAGAAAGGGATCAAGACTTGAATTCCTATCGCCGTCCTTCCATTCATCCATCTAGGGTTCTTCGCTTTCCTCGTTTTCCTTTTCTGTTCCTCTTTTCTACCTGGCTCCAAACGGTTTAGCCCCAAACAGTGATGTCTGTTGTGGTTGCTGCTGCGGCGTTCCAAATCCGAAAAGAGTTCCCGTCGGCGCACTCGTTGCTGGGGTTTGCTGCTGTCCAAACAACATTGTGCTACCGGCTGGTTGCGGCGCGCCAAACAACGACCCTGTCGCTGCACTCGTGGCCGGCGTCTGCTGTCCGAACAGCGATGTGCTTGCTGCTGGTTGCGGAGCGCCAAACAACGACCCTGTCGCTGCACTCGTGGCCGGTGTCTGCTGTCCAAACAATGATGTGCTCGCGGCAGGTTGCGGCGCGCCAAACAACGAGCCAGTGGCTGCACTTGTTGCCGGCGTCTGCTGACCAAACAGCGATGTGGTTGCGGCAGGTTGCCCAAACAGGCTACCGGTTTGTCCGGGTGCAGTCGTGGCCGGCTTTCCAAACAAAGAGCTAGTGCCAGGCTGCTGGCTAGTAGGCTGCTGTCCAAACAAGGATCCTCCAAACCCAGGAGTCGCAGCAGGTTGGCCAAACAGTGACCCAGTGGCAGGCGCCTGCGTGCTGGCTGTGCCAAACAATGATCCCCCAGGTCTGGCCCCGAACAATGACGTGGGCTGTCCAGCAGCATTGCCTCCAAACAAACCTCCGGCAGCACCTGGTGCTTGCTGGGGCGTCGCCGCGGGCTGCTGCGGCTTGATGGTTTTTTGTGCTATCACCTTTAGCGGCGTTGCCGGTGGAACCTCTGTGGCTCTTCGCGTCCCAAAACGTTTCGACTCGTCAACCCCAAAGTACATTCGCCGGAAATCCAGATATTTCTCACGCAATTTTTCAAGGTCGTCGTGCAAGGCAGCCACTTTGTTTGCCGTAGCAAGAAATCCATCGTCCTGGTAACGCATCACCTCCAGAATCACTTGCGGCGAATATTCCTTTTGCTCAGACATGCTCTTGATGTTCAATTCTAGTTCTTCAATCGACTGGCGGTACTGCTGCATCCGTTTTTCCAAACTGTCTGCAACATTGAAGAAATACGCCATGTAGGGATCATACTTTGGCGGCGCTCCACTTTGATGCGCTCCCGTCCTGTAACGCTCAATGAACCGCATGACAAGGTCACTGTTTTTAAGCGCCAGTCCAACTTGTTGACGCAAGTCATCGCACAGGTACTTGTCCCGCTTCAACAAATTCTGCAAACCTGCCATTTTCTGGGACGTTTGCTTCACTTCTGTCGTGATGCTCTCCAGCAAATCGGCTCCATTATTGTTAGCAACAGACTCAGCCACGCGCAACTGCTGTTGAATAAAGTTTTCCATTTCGTCCAGTTGCTTCCGCACAGGCTCCTGCAGTTCGGTATAACGCGTTTTAAGACTAATTCCAGCAAAGGGCCCAGCAGCTGTTTGGCCTGGAGCAGTTTGCTGCCCAAGCGGTACCGTCGTCAAACCACCAGAGAATGAGAACCCTGGGGCAGTCGTAGAAGGGGCTGCCCCGCCAAAAAGGGATAACCCTTGTGCAGAGCTGGCTGGTTGCCCCAGGCTAAATGCTGGTTGAGATGCCGCTGGTGTAGCTCCAAAAAGCGAGGGCGCGCTAGTGGCGGTGACAGCTGGCTTTGAGCCAAACAAAGAAAATGTGGAACCGGCAGGGGCCGGGGCGGCACCGAACAGTGATGGCGCTGAGGTAGCAGGCGTTGCGCCAAAGAGCGACGGAGTAGCAGACGTTGATGCAGCAGGTCTACCGAAAAGCGAGGGCGCCGCGCCTGCAGATGCTGCGGGCGTAGCACCAAACAGAGACGGTGCAGCTGCGGTGGACGCGGGCGGTGCGGCACCGAACAGTGACGGAGCCCCACCGCCAGGAGCGGAGTAAGCACCACCAAAGAGCGAAGGAGCTGGGGCAGCGGTAGATGCGGCAGTCCCGCCGAATCCGAACGTAGGTTGTGATGTGGCGGGAGTGGTACCGAATAACGACGGCGCAGCGGTCGATGTGGGAGCTGCGGCGCCAAAACCAAATGTTGGCTGAGAAACAGCGGGTGTGGCGCCAAAGAGGGAGGACGCAGTAGTCGTGGTTGCAGCTGCAGGAGCGCCGAAAGGGAACGCTGGCTTTGCCGTAGGCGCTGCTCGACCCCCGAATGAGAATGCAGACTGTGCAGTCGAAGCCGCCGGTGCTCCCCCAAATCCGAATGCTGGCTGTGAACTTGGTGCCGCGCTTGACGCACCGAATCCAAAGGCCGGTTGCGCGGTAGGTGCAGCAGTAGATGCGCCAAATCCGAATGTCTGCTGTGCGGTTGGTGCACCAGCCTGGCCTCCAAAGCCAAATGATGGCTGTGACGTCGGTGCAGCAGCCTGGGCGCCAAAGCCAAATGATGGCTGTGACGTTGGTGCAGCCTGGGAACCGAACCCAAATGTTTGCTGTGCAGCGGGGCCAGTGCCTGCAGCACCAAACCCAAAGGCAGGTTTATTGGTCTGAGCCGCCGTTGAGGCACCGAATCCAAAGGCTGGTTGTGTAGCGGGAGTAGCAGTGGAGGCACCAAACCCAAACGCTGGTTGCGTTGTGGGAGCGGTAGCGGCGCCAAATCCAAACGCGGGTTGAGTGGTGGGAGCGGCAGCTGCGGCTCCGAAGCCGCCGAACGCCGACTGAGTGGTTGATGCCGCAGGTGGTGCGCCAAAGATCGACTGCGGCGCTTGTTGAGCGGGGGCCGACGCTCCAAAGGAGAATGTTTGAGGAGCTTGCGCAGCGGGGTTCCCAAAGGAGAACGCTCCGGGTTGTTGAGCTTGCTGCTGTTGTGGTGCACCAAAGGCGAAACCTCCACCCATCGGATTCGCTCCTTGCTGCTGTTGGGGTTGTTGTTGCGCAGCTTGGGCCCCAAATGTAAATCCCCCGGCCGCTGGATTACCCGGCTGTTGAGCTGCCTGCTGCTGCCCAAATGTGAAGCCACCACTGCGAAGATCACAATCGATTTGTTAACCACATGAATATTGAAGAGCCGCGCGTGGTTGCTACCTACCCTCCTCCGAACATGATGAATTGCCAGGCGTCAAAGATTGGGAAGTTTGAGCGATGTTCGAGGCAAGATCTAGCTCGCTTTCACAGTGACCTCAGTCCAGATCGCCGACTATTTTACACAAAAAAAGAGCCCTGACTCGAAATCCGGCTGAGAAGGAGCTGACCAGTCTGATCCCCTATCCCCGCAATGCTATGCAGGCGCCGACCTTAAGCTGACTGCCTCTGATCAGGATGCTCCTGCTGCTGCTGGTGGTGGTGGTGGTTAAACGTTGCTGCACACATTCCCTTTCACGGTCGCCTTCGCTTCAATCAAATGGGGCCTAAATACATGACTGTGCCGCACATTAAGTTGCTCACGTGATTGTAACTGGACGCGTCAGACGCACAGTAGTTCCTCTCTGGTCGGCATACTAACGCGAGCGGCGAGCGCAACGGATGCATATCCTGTTCGAACCACGCGAGGCTGATAATATGCTCAGTCGACTATTCTATCTAGCTCCATGTTGCTGCAAAACGTTGGGTGATTTGCCCTCCTCCAGAGGACCTGCATGGGTATGGAGAGTGGAGAACCAGGATGTCGTCGACGCGGTCATGTGCAGTCAGGTGATTTATTTAGTCATGTGAGTGGATCCCGTGAAATGAATTACTGACGTAATCCCCGCCTCCGCGCGCCTCTGGTCTTCCCTTCGTTTTGACGCATCCAAAGCTTGCACGCATCCTCCATCTATTCTTGGATTTTTCCTTTTAAACTCACAACGCAACAGGCTGGCTGCTGCTGTGCTGCGGAGAATTGCTCTAATAGGGGCGGGCTTTGTGAAAGCGGTCATCACGCCGAATCTTTGGTCTGTCGGTTCACTCCGTGGAGACTGGTCGTAGGAAGAAGCATCCTTGTTTTGGAGGAAGAAATCACAAATAATGGGAAGGCCGATTCCGGTTTTTCCTCCTTCTCCGCGCCTTCATTCTCTACAAACGAGCGATATTCTCTCTCGTCGGCAAGAGGAACGTGCCAATGACAATGGCCATTTTGGCACCGCAATTCGGCGTCGCATACCGGGAATCCGCCACTCTGCCATTGCAGTTCCTAGCCTCCTGGACAGAGAGCGTGCGCCGACAAATTCTGGTGTGAGTTTTTCAACGAACGATCACTGGACAGATCTCGATGGGTCTGCCACCGCACCTTCTAGACCTGTCGGTTTCGGGTCACTGCGATCAGGACAGGCCCAGCAGGCATCTGTGTCAGAGAATGACAGACCAGCTTTCTCGTCGACGGATCGGCTGAACTGGATGAACCCGCGATTGGGGTTTCGGCCTCTCAGTCCTGGAACCCACCAGTTGATGCGGAGAATGTCCATTTCCGCTAGAAGATCTCGAGGAAGATTTGACGCTGAAGACGACCGCAGCGTACGCGATTTTCAGCGGTACCACAGTCGCGCAAATCGACTGATTCTGAATGCCAATCGACAGAGCCGTGCTTTGGGTGTAGGACCTGAACCAGATGCTGCGCATCCTAGTCACAATCCATTCATCTCAGGTGAGGAAGAGAGGCGGCACAGGTTCCTTGCCTCTCAACCGCCGGTGCGACCGCTGGCAGACGATCCCAATCACGACGGCCTCAATGATGTTGGACCTGACCAAAGTTCCGCCGCCTCTGCCACGGGTGTAGAACCCCTTGCCCTTGGCCGTCGCGGGAGCATCCGCTATTCACGGCGAGGTACAACCCGCCGTCTCTTTCCGCCGTCAGAGTCGGACATACATCCCGCCCTTCTCCATCCTGATGCCATGGATACTGATTCTACCGACTCGGACGATGATTTTACCCCGTTTGATTATTTCCTGCAAAGCCGACCCGCCTTTGTCGCGCCGTCGCCTCGGTCACGAACATATGCTCAGGTTCGGGAAATCCAACAACAACTTCAAACCTTGTCGGATACCTTTTTTGCGGCGTCGACGTCGTTACATGCGAATGCATTGGCATTCCGAAGTGCGTTACCTTTTCTGGGACAAATATTGCGAAATCCTTCACCTGACACGAATGCAGGCCAAGCAGGCGAACAATCTGCTACTCCAATTGATACCCTTACCGCAGAGCCGAATGTCAACGACGGCGATTCGACAGACGAAAGGTTGCGCGGAGTAAGAGAAGGCTTACGAGATGTCACTACAAGTCTCGGACGTGTTGTCGAATGCTGTTCCTTGCAATGCGAAGTTTTAGGCATCATCATGGGTGAGTATGGAACCTGGAAAATGGACTTTCGTGTGTTCCTTAAACTCAAGTTTGACTCGTTTTGATAGAATCAGTTCGACAAGAGAATCAGAGCCGTAGTAACGGCAGTATCACAGCCTCCGCAGCCTCCGCCGGCCCAGTAGTGGTCCATGAAGAACTGAATTTGGCGACATGACCACGGCTTTTTGGCTTTCTCTCACACAAAGAGGCAGTCTTGTCCTTTGTTTATACATAGTTTTTTTTTATTTCTCGGTCCCTCTGTGAACCTTGTGCCATATAGCTGCGGATGCCTGGTGAACATGCAATGTCAGGCGACGCTGTATGTTGCGTATGATGATGAGCCATGTTTATTGTGAGAGACGACCTTGCACGCCATGATCACAACAATTTGTAGTGATGCATAGTGGAACGACCGCTCGCTTCATTAGAGCTCACGGCAGTAAATGGTGACAGTCTGGTCGCCTTAACTGCATCATCAAGTGCTACCAATGCTCATGCATTTGTGAGAATTTTGGCGTCGCTCGTCGGATGGTGCCTCGACATGGAGTTGCTAAGTACAACATGGCCACTAGGAATGTGCACTTTAGTGAAATCGTTCGAAATAAAACATTGAAGCTTTACTATTACTTTGAGAACATACAAACTAAACATTGAAGCTTCACAATTACTTTGAAAATGTACAAGAGGTCCTTTCTTCAAGAGGTTAACTTTCATCCAAATCTAATCCTACGCCGTGATGGAACCACGTTCCTATTTGCTAGTGTTTCTCTGTGTTTAATCCTTGACCCAAGCCAAAGGCCAACCCTCCTGATACCATGGACGCTGCACCACCTTGACTTTCAGCTCCACCAAAATAGATCGTTTTCTGGGGCAATGCCTTTCGTTTCTCAATTTCCAGTTCCTCTAGCTGTATCAACTTGGCGTGCTCCGAAGACACTGCGGCATATGCGCGAGAGACCACTTCTATTTCTTTCTGACGAGCTTCAGCCAGCACTAAAATGTTCTTGGCCTCTTGCTCGGCTTGTAGTTGTGCCGCCGCTGCCGCTGCCTCCGCGCGTTTGAGGTTCTCGTAATACTCTGCGTCCGCAGTTCGTGTCGATGCGTAATAGCTAGCGTCAGCTTCCGTCTTGGTCTGATCCGCCTTCACGCGACTAATCTCCAAGTGCCCACGCTGGGTCTCGGTACGAATACGATTTTGGATTTCAACTTGGGTTGCCTCAATCTGGTTGCGAAGGACTTGTTCAGCTTGACGTTCGAGGTCCTCGCCCAATGAACCTTCCAAAGCGCGGTCCTGCGTACAGACAAGGAAAACTTTAACAACACTGCAATGGGGTACAGCACCAGCTTCGTAGGGACACGTACCATGACGTCAAACGCCAGAACTTCAACGCCATAGGTTAGAGCGTGTGCGGCTAGATCTTCTAAACATTCGGCTTTGAATGCATCTAGCCAGGGAACGATGTCGATGTCAGGAACGTCACCGCCAACCCGGCGCGCGCGCATGAACTGCTGGTAGCTGAGGCGCGAAACGACACCATTGACTGCAATCTGTGCGGGGTTCTTCAAGGCCTGGATAGCGCTGTCGTAGCTGGCCGTAAGCAAGATGGGATCCACAACGCGGTACCTCAAATTCAATGTCAAAAGGACGGGCACTCCCTCGAGCGTGTATGCTATCAATAAGAATGCGTTAGGGGTAGGGTTCACACGGGAATGTCAGAAATAACGCGTAAAACGCACCTGGCTGGGTTTTGATCATCGCCTGCCGTTCTCCAAGTGTGTAGAATTGCCTGAAGGTCGTGCCCATGTTGAGAAGGACATGCTGTCCTGCCGGCAGGGCTAGCATCGTGTTGCCCTTCTGCACGACTGCAATGTTGTTGGCGGGTACATTCAGGAAAGTCGCTACGCGGACATTGTTATGATGAATGTCTTTGAGCCAGCCCAGAACACGACCGTCGCTCTCAGTAATGGCGCAGGTCTTTCCCAAGTCAAGGGTATCCACTACTGCCAACACGCGAAATCGACCGTTCGGGGCGTAAACCGCAAATCCTCCGTTCTTGATGACAAAAATCCTGCGAAGCGATGAAAGCAATGAGTATGATGATGCTTTGAGCCGCGTAGTAGTCAACAGCATATACCTGTTTTCGGGATCTTCCACGACAAGGGCACTGCTCTGGCCAACTTGTGCCATTGTCAACCCAGCAACGTCGATAGGTTCCGTGACATCCTTCGTTCCGAGCCAATGGTGGGACAGGGACCAGTTCCAGTAAAGGCCGGGTTGTGTGGCCACAATGGGTCGACCTTTGTACTTGAACAGGCCAACGAAACCTGCTTGAACTTGCTTGTCGCCAAAGATCGTGTGAGGCTTCTTACAGGTAATTAAATGATGATCTGAATAGCCAAATCGATTAGAACGGTCGTAGCACCGGCGATATGTCCATCTCATAGCTCACCATGATTGGCCCGCATACGCCTGTCGATTTCCTCCAGAGCAGACATCATGGTCGACGTGTCGCCTCCCAGCTCCACAAAGTATGGATGCTTCTTGACATTGTCGGGGACGGTCCAGTCGTCAGTACCGGTATTCAAACCGGCCAGGATGTTGGTGGTGGTGGGACCTCGTACAAGAACTGGGTCAACTTTCGCAGGCATTACTTATGATTGACTGAAGTGAGAAAGCGGGATGGTATGATGAATGTGATTTGATTCGTGGGCTCAAGGTCGAGGCATGGAGGAGGGCATCCTCTTTATAGCAGACGACCTTCCGAATTTCTAGAACCACTACGACTCCATGGCGCTAAGTATAGATTTACAAGGTTTCCTTGACCTCCCCTCAAAACTTTCATCTCCAAACCAGCTGACCACTGATTGCAGTAGATGGAATGGAATCAGGATGTGGAGACGTATATCATTTCCCGCCAAGGACGAAACTCGCTGATGACGAGCAACCTCGCCGTTCGGTCAACGTCCGTTTAGTACCACGACGTGACCGCACCAAAGCCAACACGTTTTCGGAGCATTCCGAATTGGAAGCTCTTTCCGAGCTTGAATTTGAACATGATCTGCTGGACGATGTCCAATTTGTAGTCGTAAACCGGTGGTAGCGGCATGTTGTCGGTGGTATTAAGGCCGTAAAGTTAAATTTAACGCGGTCGGCCTTGGCTCGTCGCTTCCCCGCATCGCGACACTTTCGACCTCGGAGTTCGTTGAGGAGGATGGAAACTCAAACTCTTCCCGACATCAGCAAAATATGATCATGTGAGGTAAAGCAGCTTGAAAACGTGCTGTCCATTATCTCCAACTTCAGTTGCGCAAGAGATAGCTAGGATGCCACACCGTTTGTGTGTACAACGCTCAGGGCTGATGGATGAGGGCTGGCTGCTGCGTACTCATTCTATTAATTTAAGGGGAACGACAGTCTTTCGAAATTGAGATGACTAGGCTGCCGCCGACATGCGAATGTCGGAGGGACTGCACAATATTTTGTATGGTGACGGTTCATGTGTATTCAAGCTAGGATCTTGCACGCCATCATCGCTACGGTTCTATCCATCCACTGTTAAGCAGCTGTTTACTGCATAAAACACACATCGGGACGAAGTGGCATTCTGGATGCCCGGACTGCATGTGTTGACTGCAGCATCTCTTTCCGCAAGTAGGACAAATGTTGCAGCTGCACCATACCCCACCGACGTCAAGTATTTGACAGCTGTGATTGCAACGCCCACAAATCTGTCCGCATATATGACATTCCGCGCACTGGATGCACGCGCGGGTTTCGTCCTCCCAGCATTGTCTACAAACGTCGAAAGCACATTGCTCGCAACGATACCCGCGACGTAATGGTTCTTCACATAGGCGGCACACGCTCAGGTTGAGACTGGCCGAAGCCAGTTCAGATGTCGACTGCAGGGTCTTGATGCGTAGCTGAACGTGGGCGACGAGCTCCTCCCATGACCGCGAGTTCTGGGTCTGGACGATGGCAGTGGAACGGGTGGCATCATTATGCAGGATGCCATCAGAGATTCGCACGCACGCATTCGCCGCTTGTATATATTGAGATATGTCCAACAGAAAGTGGCGGATGTGGAGAAACAACAAGCGTGCTTTGGTGCCGAGCAGGATCCGCGGAGGCTCTGACCCTAATAGAATCCTTGTTGAAAGCATTCGTCCAGGAATGTCAGCAACAAGCAACCATCTCCAATGGCATTCATGTCTGTCGTGATGCGTAACATCTACCAATGTGGCGTGAATATTAGGCGTGAACTCGATCCAACGACCTTTCAAACAGCTTCTCTTATTTGGTTTGGCCGGGTCCAAGGCTGGGCATGCAGCAGTCATGTTGACATAGTCTTGCGCAGTGAGGAGACGATAGACCCACATTCTGGTTCAAGGGAGTCTCGACGCCTCCGTGCTGTTTCTCGCTGCCCGGGGTAGCTGATTGTCATGACGAGCATCGTACAGCTGCACAGAATTTAAAGGAATGACGCTTGGGGTATCAGCACGCTGCGCATTCTTTGACTGATAAACCTGTCAAACGCTCCCTGTCAGTCAAATATGGATATCAATTGTGCGTTGCCGGGTCTCAAAGTAGATATTCAAACGTTGCTGGGAGTGTCTTTTGCAGGCCATGACTCTCAGTGTAAGCACCTGCTCGGGTTCGCAGAGCACGCCCAGTTTTGGCCAGTGAGAAAATCAAAAACCCGTGCGTACACAGGCGGGATGCCGGACAAAGTGTTTCCAGATGTGCATTTAACAGGCGATTCATCGCAAGCGTTTTGTTGCATAATGAGAGTTGCATACAGTACAGGTAGCCCGTAGTGCCTACATGTACATATGCAGCCCGCAGTTTACAAGATACTTGAATGCGCACTGCATACCGTTTACGTAAGCGACTGCTGCGTCGTTTGTGACTGTGCCACCCTGTTGAAGACTTCAAGATAGCGCCCATGGTGAATCTATTAGGATAAAGGTTGTGCGATGACCTGGGTAAATGCGTATCAAGTTGCCGGAGATTAGTGAGATGAGCAGCAATAGCTTGGCTGGTAAGTGAGCAGTCTTGTAGGCACAGTCGTTATTGTAGTGCGAATACGCGTGTTTTTTTTTGATTAAAACTTTACGGAAGTGTCCGGATATGTCCATTGTTTACTTAATCACATAAGATGCCCAGGCTGTGCCAATTCACAATGACCGCAGATTCCAGTGCTTGACTCCCACATATGAGCCTGAACATGGATGTCGCAGCCAAGTTTGAGGTGAGGTGCTTGTCGCATTGGATGTGTTCCCTGACCACTATCAGAGATTTCCTCTGGCGGGTGCGGACCCTGTTACCATGAGGGGGCAGGGGTGCCTGACGGCATGGCGCCGAAAGGTGCAAAAAGGACTGATTGATGACCTGCCTTTTCGGTTTGCTTCATTGCACGCTGGCTGGAGGGCTGTCGTTGGTCTCCATGCTTCTGCTGGTGATGTTTGGGGTGCAATTGGAGGCGCCAAAGCTTTTCGTTCGCGTTGTTGAAGAGTTCAATTGATAATGCTCTCGGACTTGTACATGTAGGAGAAGGGTTTCGCAAAAGGCTTGCTATTGCCGACTTCAGTCATACCCATCTATCCGATGCTATCAATCTTATTCGTCAAACGTATGGCCTGCGAGCGTTTTCTCGTCGCAGCACGATCGCCACCCGTACCGTCTGCGACACCGACAGCCAACCTCCGCTCCTCTCCGAATGAGGCAATTTTGGAGAAGCCGTGAAACAGGTGGAGATGGTTTCCCGTTTCCTGGCGCTGAAATTCGGGATGGGTGCGATGCGACGTTGGGCGTTTGATGAGAGGAGGTGCCATGCCGCCGTCTCCCAGAAACAGCCGGACTTTTAAACCTTTGAACGACACAGTCGTGAGAACAAGGTCGATGACGTTGGTCTCGACATTCATCAATGGTGCTTGCATCGAAGGCGGTAGACATTTTCTCCGCTTGAGCTTGATCACGATGAACTTGTACATGCTGCTGCGTTGATCTGCTGTAATTCGGCTCATTCAAACCAGGGTTCATCTATTTGAGTAATGTGTAGACATGCCAATTGTCATCATTGTCAAGTTATATTGATATGCAAAAATACAAAATGTATGTCCGGACAAAGGCGCTCGCAAAATCATCAATATCAGAGTATTCATCGTGTCAGGTCACGGTCAAGAAAGATGAAGAGAAAAAAAAGGGGGGAAGAGGAATGATGAGTAAATTGATAGAATGAGTGCAAAGCAACCATTCTAAAGTGTATGGGGCATCCGTTGGGCGCGAGACCTCTTCAGGCGAGCAAATGCCGGAGGGGTTCAACATTTGGTGCTCAGCTGGGGCCTGCCTGTTGTTCATACGCCCACGGTCATCTTCGTTCACCAACGACGATGTTCCTTCAATGCCAGCGAGATAGACTGCAAACCCTCATGTGTGATCTCGCTCATGCAACCAGAGTCCCGATAAAACCGACAATTGGCCCACCCTGACATTGGCAAACATCGTTGGCTTCCAGAAGAGATTCACCACACGGCTTCAACGATGCGGTTTGGCCGACAAGGGTTGGTCGGAGGCATCTTGGACCGGGCAAACGGGAACCTTCACTAGATGTACTCCACTTTGTCCTGCGCCAGGAAGTTGGGGCATCCTTCTGGGACAAGTCTACCGAACGCTTAGAGCGCAAGACGTACCACCGTGAAGCATCGAGGCAGCGTTGTGGGAGTTACCCCTATCTAATTGATGGAAAACGATTCCTCACCTGCGAGTTTGGGCGCCGGCTGAGTGGACACGGCCGAAATCAATCTTGACATGCTTGCTGGTGCCAGAGGTCGCAAGAGGTCGTGCTTTGATGTGCACTGGATCTCAACAGGACGCGCTGCGACGCGGCTGCGTTTTATACACCCCTAACCCTGCCGCACACCCAGCGGACCTACATTTTTCCCTCCCGTGGGACATGTCCGAGCGCATGTAAAAGGCATACCGTCAGACGTCCGACGTACATTTTCAGTTCGATCTCCGTCAGCACTCCAAGGCCATGATCTCCGTGGGACATCCAGCTTTGTAGCGTCAGAGCTCCTGCGGAGATCCTGTGGATGTGCGCCCAGATACCTTTTACCAGGGCATTCATCAGGGGTTCCCTGCATACTGGGTTTACCGCTGGATGCTGCTTACACCGACAATAATATTGCATTATAATACAGCATCAGTGTTCATATACGTCGAAGATATGACTGCCTTGATCACAGTTCCTTGCCGGGATCGCTGCTTTCCTCTTCCTCCAAACCCATTGGCTCCGTGATACCTTCTTCGATATCACCGAAACTCAGTATCCTCGGACATGGTTTCGGTGATATCGAAGACGGTATCGCGGAGCCAATGGGTTTGGAGGAAGAGGAAAGCAGCGATCTCGACAAGGAATCGTGATGTGTTCTGGGTGGAAAATGAACTTGGAAGAAAATCGCGAGTTGAACTGTTGGAGGGAGGCAAATGCCATGGAAACGGACGTTGCTAACGGACGTGGCAAACGGACGGATGTCCGGGGGATCTCCGCAGAGTCGACATGCAGCGCAGATCCTTGTGAATGTCCCCTCGCACATACTAACCCAGCAGCTCCGACGGATGTCCCCAAGGATGTGTAGCGGGACTACATTGACGTGACTCCTTCAGGACATCCCTGTGTACCTTCGTAGGAGCATCCGCGTATGCTCTCTGAATGTGCGGCCAAAATGTGCTGGGGAACAAAACTTCGCATGTACTGACGTACTCCATTACCTAAGCACTCCCGTCGGACATCCCGCAGGGTTGGGGGTGTAGTCGCCAAACTTTAATCTAAGGAATCACGTGTTCAATTAGGTCACGTGTGTAATTAGACACGCCTGTCACGGGGCCTGTAAAGCCTGTGGCCTTTCATGACTGTGCCACCGTGTTAAAGACCCTTCAAAGTTCCCACAGAAATCCTTTAAAAGCAAGGGCGACGGGGAGATCCCCCGTTTTCTCTCAGTTAACCACCATGTCTTGCTTGTCATCGGCCTGTTGGCCAGCAGGATAAATAATAACAAAATGAGCGCCATTTCCAGGCGCGACAAACAGGTCCTGTCGTCGGCCTTGGGCCGCAAAATCAGGGCCATTCCTGGCTTTCATGAAGTCTGGGGCCACAGATGACTTCATAGAAAGTCAGGAGGCGAAGGGGGTGCTGCCGGCGGTTGTCTACGAAGAGCTAATTCAGCTCTATAAGCGGGCGTGCCATTGGCGGAAGGTCGAAACAAAGTTCCGGCGCTCGGTAAGTCGCGTTCGGTTCGCGTACGGTCACTTGATCGAACACTAATCCTGGTTCGATTGCATATTACGTAGCTGGATGCTGGGAAAGTGATTCTTTCCCGCAAGATGGGCGTAAGCCCCAACACATGGACGTGTCCGTCGCTGGTTGTCATCCGTGGCAACAACAACACCACTGTTGTTGGAAACGCGAGTGCCATTCGCACTGGCCGCTCCCCGTCCCCCGCCCCATCGAACCCGAACCCTACCAATGATGAAGATGAAAAGCCGACGTGCTCCTCCGCTTCTGATACAGTTGACCCGAACCCGAACCTCCAGCTCCACCAACAGTTCCCGCTCCCGCTCGCGCTCGCTGTCTTCTCCCCCCCGCCCCAAGCGCTCCCCCATTTCGGCCGTAAAGTGCGGTAAGTCGCTTTCTGATGATTCTAAGGACGATCGCGCACTAATCGGGAATGTTGCGTAGCGGAATCCGGGGAATTGTCGGATAGGACTTACTCTTGGACTTGCCCGTCCCTGATCATTGGCTTTCAAGGAATTCATATAAATCGGCGGCCACATATGACTTCATTGAAAGCCAAGTCACAGTTGGACCGCGGGAAGGACGCAGGATGGGGGAGAGGCAACAGGCCATTGGACATTGGAACGGGTCATCAATCATGTACTATAGAGGCGCCCTCCGAACGGACTCAGTAGTCCGGTGTTAGCTAATAGATCATTGATTTTGTGAGCTACTTTAAATTGGCCCCCCATTTGTGGAGGTGCCCCTGACTGGTTAGCCGTCCCATTATGCGAAATCGTCACTATGGATGTCATTTGTGTGTTAGTGGGTCTCAAAGTAAATATCCGAGCGCCGCCGCAGGTAGTGCCTTTTGCACGGTATAACCTAAAACTGAACTCTTAATTTAAGGGGCGGTTAACTCAAGTTTGTTTGGCGAGTGAGAAACCCCCAAAACGCTGCATCTAACAGACAATTCATCACAAGTGTTGAAGCCATTATAGATCCAGAAGCACTTGCTTTCAGATCACGAGTGTAAGGAGTTGCCTGCGACTGATGAACTCGGAGCACCACACATCGGAACAAAGCTGCATTACAGGCAATGTACACATTTTTTGCTAACCCTAGTGAGAAATTTACTGCACTTGAACAGGGCTTTTAACAATTTTGCATTTGGCGCATTAGCGTCGACCAAAAGCCCATCACCGCACACGCTGCGGGCCCAAACATACTGTTGGCATACTGTAGGTCAACACTCACTTCTGCATCAAGTGCTGCTGTAATCGCACATACGGTTACCTCTCTCGGGTGTCGGCATGGTCTCGTTTTAAACGCCAACACTGCCGCAAAGTCCGCTCGCGCGACGAGAAATGTTCGCGCGCATGACTGTGCCACCTTATGATTATGAAAGGAAGGCGACAGTTGAAGACCACTAAACAGTGCCATCGCTGAACTTGCGCTATCCCCCTTTATTGTTAGAACTTCGATATCTCAGACGTAAGAGCCGGCTTCAAGCAGAAAAACCCCGTGTAGCACAGTGGCAGTGCGTCAGTCTTGTAAACTGAAGGTCCCAGGTTCAATCCCTGGTGCGGGCATATTTTTCTTCCAAATGCTTTTGGAAACTTTTCGCATTTCTTTTGTTGCTTGACACTGTTTCACAGAACTGTATAACAAGCGCTTTCAAATATGATGCGACTGGTACAACCTGCTGTCTCTTTACCTGCCGTCCAGCCCTTCCAGAATCTGTCAGCAGCAGCCATCCTTAAAACACAGCGACGGTCTCTTCGATTTTCGTTCATTGTCAGAGATCATACCCCCCCACATTAGCCCAGGATCAGTGGTTTCTACGTACAGAGGTTTTATACAGTGCCCTGATATAGCTATCTATCTAGTTGCCCAGTCCTCAAACAAAATTAATGAGGATGCAATGACCAAAAGTGTATGCCCGCACCAGGGATTGAACCTGGGGCCTTCTCCTTACGAGGGAGACGCACTGCCACTGTGCTATACGGGCAACCCGTGTCCAGTCAAAGTCTGACAAACTGATAACGTCAATTGTGTGCGGTCGCACTGTCTTCAATCAAACTCAACAAACTCATGCTTCGCTGGAATAGTGAATGGTCGGGAGTCAGGAGTGCTGTGAGAGAATGTCTACTCAATATGCTGAGATGGAGCATGATGGAGTCGCTGCAAACGATCATCCATATGTGGAGGTGCTTGTAAGTCCTAACTACCGATTTTAACGAATATGAATCCCAGTCAACTCTACGTCGTCTATCAAAACTCAAAATTACTTAAGCGCACTAGCTTTGTCCAAAAATCTTCCCACGTTAGCGGTCTTGCCGCTTCCACCCATCAGCTTCGAAATGTCTCCGAATACACTGGGTCTGGCTCCATCTCGTCCATTATCCCCACATCGCGCCCTTCGTTCAGAAATATCCATTGCTGTTTCGCCAGCGGCGTCAGCTGCTTTAGGGTCAGAACCCCAGTTAATGAAGGCCCTGACCGTGTCGCGATGCCCGTTTACAACTGCCCAATGCAATGGTAAGCGACCCCATTTGTCTCTATGCGTGAGCATTGCTGCTGAGTCAGGGGACCATTCCAAAATCACGTCGATGACAGTTGGTGATGCTCCTCCGCGCGCCGCGTGATGTAGGGGAAGCTGGCCGTTGACATCAGGTCTGAGAAGGGGATGCTGAACGGCCTTTCTGCCTTTCTTTAAAGATAGATTCAGGCGTGCCATGAGTAGGGAAATCAGAGCAGGACTCCCGTTTTGGCAGGCGAGGTGTAGCGGTGTGGCGCCGTTCGAATCCAACGCCGATAGTGAAGCGCCATGGTCTATAAGCAGTTGGCAGGTTTCCAAGTGAGAATTAACGGCCGCGCAGTGAAGTGGAGTTGTTCGATAACCAGTAGCTCGGGTTCCTTTCAGGGTCCCATCCGGATGCACTTTCATTACCTCCAGTATGTGCTTCAAAACTGACACAGCGCCTTGCCCTGCCGCTTTGTAGACCATAGTCTCAACCGCAGAGGTGCTTTCATGGCGTGGGAGCTCCTGCTGTTGATTATCTCCTGTCGTCTGCCCAACGTTGGTTTCAACGGGACCAAGGCTTTCGTAGAGATAAGCGGCATAGTCCTCCAGCGTCGGTCGTTTCAGTAATTCCCCTGGGGCGAGCGCACCCAAAAGTTCTCCAAAAGCGCCCTCACATTGATCAAGTGCCTCACCGCTACCTTGTTGCCTTAAACGAAATTCTCTCGCTAGCACTTGACAAACCTTAAGCGCCGTCAAAGAATCACCACCACGTTCCAAAAAGTGATCCGATCGTCGCATAGGACCTTGAAGCATGTCGGACCAGACTCTCAATACCAGATCCAACCATCCACCGAGGCGGGAGGTATCCGTTCCGTGATCTTCATCATCATCTCCGTGACAAGTAGGCCCAAGTGTAAGTTCAGCCAGCTCCTTACGCGAAAACTTGCCGGTCTTTGTCCTTGGTAAGCCTCTGACGAGAATGAAGCGCACTGGGACCATGTGTCGCGGAAGAGCGCGCTCACAAAGATATCGCAAGTACTGGTTCAGCAGCTCCCCTGGTTTGCGCACCTCTTCTCGTCCATCGAGGTAAATATCTGCATTCTGTGGTACGCAGTATGCCACCAAAATTTTGGACCGGTGAAAGACAACCACAGCCGAAGTGAGAAGCGCAGTCGTCGCTTCCGACATCAGAGAGTGTTCGATTTCCTCAACTTCTACGCGCTTTCCAGCAATCTTCACTTGGGTATCAATTCTCCCCAAAAGTTTCCAGTCCATGCTGGGTTGATCCCAGACAACTATATCGCCAGTTCTAAAGCATCTCCCGTAATCTGGATGATTGATGAACTTAAGTGCGGTTAACTCTGGCCGCTTTAGGTAGCCATTCCCAACTTGCGCCCCAGATATCCAAATCTCTCCGATTTCTGGTCTCTCTGGGCGTCCCGACCCTACAACAGGTACCATATCCAATGGATCCACATGAGGTATCTGTTCATGTCCGCCTCTAGCTGACATAACCAGTATCCGATTTCCTGATAGTGGTTCTCCAATGCATTTTCGATGAACGCCATCTCGCAGGACACATGCTGCCTGATAAACACAACATTCCGTCACTCCATAGGTATTGATCAGCTTTACATGTTTGCCCCAAGTGGTAACAATAGCTTGTGGTGTTGGCTCACCCCCAAGCGCAATGACTTTTAAGGATGGAAGATCGCGTGGACCCACGTCATCAATGGTAGAGAACAAGGATGGCGTAGTCAAAAGATGTGTTGCAGCTGTGAGCGATAAATACTGCGCCAGTGCCGCAAATATGGCGGCTTTGGGAGCAATAGCGATGGTTGCTCCTGCTACCAATGCTGATACGAAGTCTCCCAGGGAGGGATCAAATGTATGAGTTGACGCCACAAATACTGTACTATTCGCCACGACATCATGGGCCAAGTTCTTCGCCAGGCAATACGACGTTAGGGCACGGTTGGTGGCAATGCAGCCTGTATCCTGGATGTCAGTTTCTCCCCTCGAAGGAGAAGCAGGCCATCATGAGCATACCTTTAGGTCTCCCGGTGCTCCCACTGGTGAAGTATATATGGGACACTTCATCAATGGCCTGAGGATGCACGTCTTGAAAATCCACATCATTACGTGCTGTTGCGCTTTGGCGAAGCTCGTTCACAGTTACGCAATGGGCAGCAGCAGTATCATCACGCGAGGTCGCTCGTAGATAAAGGTGCTTCGCCTCATCGTCTGCGACAATTACCAATGCCGGCTCGGCATCTTCAACAATTAAAGGCAGTCGCGGATCAGTAAGGTCGACGGGAACCAGGGCTGTTACCATGTGCAAGGGTAAGCAAGTGACTGGACAACGAGAACACATATTCCTGGTACTAACCGGCCGCAGGTGATATCATCAAAACGGCTAACATGAGGATTGGCAATTCAACCCCTTCATCCACAGCAATTCCGATTCTTGGTGGGAGACCCTCATCGCTTGTCGGCAGACTGGACGAACACAGCCGTTCCTTGATCGCATTTGCAATTTGTGAAGAGTCTCCCCATATCTCTTCGTACGTGTATCGTTTTATGTTTTGCGCTCGCTCCGTCGCAGCGCACCAGAGGATGGCAGTGGCGTTGGGTGTTTCTTGAACTCGTCGCCGTATGAGCTCCGCTACTAGAGACGAGGCTGCCGTCATCGTCACATCGTCCGCCCCTGCATGCGTATCCTCGTCTCCGTTGCGCGTCGAGGCATCGGTCCAAAACTTAAAAATAATTCAACGCGTTATCGTTAACACGATATGGTCCAAAAAGTCTCCAACAGCGATGCAAGCACGTACGGGCGACTGATTATCAGGTTATGGTGGGATAAGAATCGTCGTCCGCATGCTCCTGCTATCCTTGGTCTCCACCCAGCTAAAGGGCAAGCGCTTCCAGCATGTCGATTAACGCAGCGTCATCGTGTTCGTCAATATCATACAATTCCATTGAAACATCGCCGGAGCTTTGTCTCGTTGGGCTCCCATTTACCGATTCGCTACTCTGGGTAAGCTGTAATTGACAAAGCATGTCAACAAGTTCGTCGTCCGATAATAGGGAAGTGCAACCCTGTGAAGTTTCCGACTCTTCCGTCGTGGTAGTGAAGGTATTAATATCATCCACCTCATTGGATGGCATGTCCGTGCACCCAGTTCTTGCTTCATCCCCTGCCAAAAACGCTGAGAGAGGTATTTCCTCAAAGGTAAAACATGCATCTTCATCGGTCCAATACTCCCGCACCACATCCGGCGAGAGTTCGGTACAGTGAGGTCGCTCCTGTTCTGCCGTCTCAGCGCTTCGTAACTCCGACTCATCCTTTGGTGAGCTGGGCGGAAACAGTAGGCCAATAACATCTGTCGGGAACCCCAACACTGGTCGCACATCGCTCACAAGAGCATCTGGTCTAATTTGCACCGCTTCAAAGCCTGCAGCGAGCGTATTGACAATTGAGTCCATAGTGTCTGCGGTTGCCAACATATTCTTAACCTTCTGCGGGTCGAACACTTGCTTGCGTTTGACATATCTTGATGGAATGGTAATGGACAGACGAGACCCAACAAGAATGTGCGATAATGCGGCTGTTGCGTTCTTGTGATCAGCACAATCCTGAGAGCCGGCGAAGGTCCGAGCGTCTACGCCGAATAGGCGGCTCAAGCTACCACCGAAGGCCGTGACTGCATGTGAGGTTTTGCATCATGTAAATACTAGGGACCAGATATTGAAATAACTCTTCAAATTGCCGCACCTCTTTGAATGGATTCTGCATGCGCAACCAGCATCGACAGCCGATAGCGAGGCTCCACATCCGCCGAATTGTGTATTGCACGGCACCTCGAGCACACTGCAGTCAGCGACAATGATTGCACTGTAACTTTGGCGTAGCAGACGCTGCATGAAGGAAAAGTGTAGGACTGGCATGGCAGAACTTGGAGCGGAGTTACAGTGATGGTCGTTGTCATCTCATCTCGACCGCCACGAATATCTACTGTTTCATCGGCCCAGGATCTGAGCTGCTGCAGAATGAACGCGTTCAAGTATAACTCTTGGACAAATGGAGAATAATTATTGGGGGATACTGCCCCTCTATGTCTACTGTCTACATCGGTACCTATCTATACTTTCAGATCAGTCAAAGCAATCTGTTCTACTACTTCGTGTCCAATCGCATACTAGCGACCCGTCCTCCTACCCGAACTGCGCTGCGAGTAGATTCCCTGTTCTGACTCGGACCCGTCAGGCATGCCAGCGGGAAAACCCCTGTTTGCCTGGTATTGCAATTCATGCCCCGTGCCCAACCTAAACAACACGCAAGAAATTGGTCAGCGAATTGAATCGTATGAGTTGAAATGCGGAACAAAGCTACTCACCATCTGAGAACGACTCCTCAATTTCCACCATGTCCCCAACGTTCAACTTGATTTCATCGGCCTGGACCGGGGTATATACCGCCCAACACTTCCTTATTCGGTGCGGCACGGGGGGAAGAGGAGCACTAGGTACGCCTGGTGTTGGTGAGAAAGGGGCCACTTCGGAACGAGTGAGAGTAGTATGCGCATCAGAATCTTGATCCCTTCGCGTTGCCGATATCGGCGATGAAACGACGGGCGAGAACGGGTTTGAAGCAATTGGTGCGGGAAGCGATGGGGTGATGAGATCTGGAGGGCGCACAGACAAGGGCCTGGAAGAGAAGGCTAGAATACTCGGATCCAAGAACGGGCGAGTGGACGCTCCAGGGGACCCAGATAAGGCATTCAAATCCAAGAGGTTCGAAGCAGAGTTTGGATGCGGAGAGTAACTTGAAGACGGCGGCAGCGGTGTGGTGAGAAGTCGAAGTCCGCTGGAAGCTTCCAGAGGCGATAGAGGGGTTAATCTGTTTGAGTCATAGTAAAAGTTGGGTTCCTTCGCCTGCTCCCGACTGCCATTTGAGCCGCCATCCGCGTACAACGCCGCCTCTATCTGAGCATTCGTACGTTTCCTCCACCGACGGGCGCCAAACACAGCACCCGCTGCAAGAAGGAATATGCCACCGAGTCCAGCTGTGACTCCGATGATCACATTTTTGGAGGACTCGGTAGAGGGCGTTATCAGTTGAGGAGCCTCGCCGATGGTCCCGTTGGCACCCGCGGTTCCAGCCGCATTCTGCGGTGCGCCTTCCACAAATTTACAACAGGTCTCCGCGCGACTAGTCGCTTTTCCGCAATGATCCAATGCCTCTGGTAGTGTTGGGAACCCTGTGATGGTTTGGATATGCATGTTAAGCGCATGAATCATCTGCAGAACAAGAACATCCTCACTTACCGCATTGAGCAGCGTCGGGCAAATCATCCCCAGCATCACACGCTCCTCCATCTGCGCTGGTTGCTGTTAACCCATTACACAGGTTTGTGTATCCTGCAAGGGTGCGTGACCGATCCTCTATAGCAGCTCCAAAGGTGCACACACTTTCGTCGTTGAAGACATCCAATAGAGACTGTCGTGCCTTGAGGCATACGTCCTTGCACAGCGGCTTTCCTCCTTCTTTATTGCACACACTCTTTGAACCTTCAACCATCAACGCGCAGAACAGCGGAATATGATAGCGTTGTCCCAGCCCTCGGTAGCTTGGGCATGCGTATGTTTCCCGAAACGACGCCACATATGCTGGATCCAAATCTTGCTTGGAATTGACAAAGGCATCAAAAGAAGTCGGGCTGTCATAGAGTCCTGGTGCAACGATGACAGAAGCTCCAACTTGCGCCGGACAGGCCGAGGTCGTTGTGAGAGTTATGCAGTTGGTTTGAGCATGAACAGCCGGAATCAAAAATAGGAGGAACGATATGAAGGAGGCCCATGTTGTTGATGAGGCCATGTTTGGTCGCTGCATGTAGTTCCCTGAAGACGAGCTATCCCGTAAAGCGTTCTCCGCCAACCTGCTTCCTAGACGGCCGGAAAGTACAGCGAAGAGGAGCAAGCGTTCAATTGGCGAGAGAAATTTCAGCTCTGTTATACTTTATCTCAAAAAGCTTGGGAATCCATCAGGCAGAAAGTTAAAGTCATATGCACCCTATTTGTGCCCTCCACTCCCGCTCCACCGTTACCGATTCTCGCCGGCTCTCCTTGCCACTCAAGCTCACCGACGGCCCCTCTCCAACGCCTCGACGATTTCGCAATGTCATTGTCTGCATCCGTGAAAGATAGCACAAATTGTGTGCATGTCCACTCCCTGTGTGTGGGTGGGGGGGCCGTCAAAATAACCAAAACGCGAAAGGAGCGGCGGGGGAAATGAAACCGTGAACGGAAGCCAGTTTCCAGTTTTACAGAAAAGGACTTGCTGCGAGCGTGGAAAGAACCTAGAACTATTTCAGAGCGGCACTGCTGTAGCGAAGACGGATACTGGTGGCTTTTCCAAAAAAAAGGCCATGGACCTGCCAACTTTCGCAACTTGCACAACTGTAAAAAGCTGTTTACATTTTTCATGGCAGAGGCAGATATACAACGACGCCACTTCATTTCGTTAACCCTTGGATCAATGCTTCAACTCGTCTTCGTTCCATGTCTTCCTCTTCAACTTTCTCCATCTTAGTTGCGTTGGTACGGTTGTCATGCTCGCTTTCCGCTTTTTCTGTGCCACCACCAAGGCTGCTCCGATACTCTTGCAGGACGGCTACAATGTTCTGGATCCCATCGCCACGTCTGTCCAAAAGAAATTCCACCCTTTTTCTAATGTCACCCTCCGCCTCCCCCACGCACACGTAGGATACAATGAATGTTATCCCGTACAAGGTAAACAACCCCGCGTCCAGTCGCCGCAATTCAAGTTCCTCCTCTTCCATTTGTAGCTCTTCCTTCTCAATCTCGCCATCGTCAAACTCCTGTTGAAGTTCTGTCTTACGCTGGCTTATTTCTTTATCCGCAACTACGACTTTCTGCCGATACATAGTCCATAACTCTATCAAACGATCCGTTTTCTCAAAGTCGTTCTCCAGAAACTTCAGCATCAATCGCCCCCGGTACTCAGTATTTGTAAGGTGCCGAAATAGAGAACCGAGGACTGAAATGACGTGCTCATCAAAATCCGTCTCTGAAAACGACTTGTACTCCTTCCGATACTTCTTCAATCCCTTGTGCATCAGTAAAGGAAAGAGCGCCCCGAGACCCATAATCTCGACAAAATGGTCACAGAGCGGTGGCGACAACAGCAGAGCGTGGTTAAGCAGCTTTAGCGCTCTCATCCGGCTCATCCTTTTCTCTTTCATCATCAGTAGTAATAGCTCAAGACCTTCTGATTCCAGAAACGCCGTTTTAACTTCTGGCTCGTGGACAGCAGCAGAGAGGGTATCAAAAACATTTTCCATTAGTTCGATTTCATCTGCGGTAGTGGGATCACGCTTTTTGTACAGGTTTGCAGCCCGCAACAGCGTGTCAATTCCATTCCCAATAGCCGTTTGAGTTGATGCAAGCGCGAGGCGATTTGACCGAGAGCTCTGACAGAGGATAGCGAGCAGTTCTGATGCGTACTGCTTGGTTGAGCTAAATGGCTTGTGGGTGAGCAGAACTAGAAGATACTGTAAAATCGTTGTCTTGTTCACAACGGTTTCTGAGACTTCTGGCATCGTGGAGATCATGTTTTCGATGATGGATAGCGTGACAAAAATAGCGCTGGAGTCGTCAGAGTTGGTCGCATCGAGGCGGGCGAGGTTTGTTACAAGCAGCGACAGGATCTCAGCGTCCAGAAGCGCCTTGACGAGCACACGCATTCCCGCGGCAGCTTCTTCAGATGCTTCAGACACAAGGTCTTCGTCCGTTAGCTCATTCAACAGCTCCAGTGCAGCGATGCTGATATCGGTGTTTTCATGAGTCAACAGAGAGAGAATAGATGCGTGAGATTGGAGTTCTACCAGCAGCGGGTACAATTCTGGTGCGGCGCTGAGCTGAAGCATATTCTTTATCTCTTCGTCCAAGTCTGCTTCTGAATCAATGAACCTACGACGGAAGCAAAGACAGTGGTCAGGGTCTGTAGCGTTACGACTCTGCTCATCCACCAGGACATATACTACCTGTTTCAAAAAAGGACGATATACTTACTTTAACGGCTGATCTGGATACTTGACCCGCATTTCTTGATTTTTATTGACTGCCTTTTCGAACCTCAGGACTGTCTTTTTCAACACAGCCGCGTCAATCTGAGCCGGTGTATCCTCGGCGGAATCGACGATATCCAGAATGTTTTTATGGTCAGCATCCAGGCCGTCTCCGTGGAATCTAACATCTTCTTCGTCTTCAAACTCATTTGAAGCGTTCTCGTCTCTTTCGAGCTCCTCTGGACGACTGGAGGAACCCGCACCCGAACCAGGGCCCCACCCTAGCCGGTAATCCTCTCCGTCGTCATCAGTTTTAAGCTTTTTCAGAAAAGCGTCCGACGGAGCATCAGGCAGCTTGCGCTTATTTCCAGCAATCACTGGTGCCGGCACCTATACAGGAAAAACCGTCAAGATTGTTTTGACAATCTGCGCGTCCCACACAATCCTTACCTTGAAAATGCTATTAAAGTCCATGGTAAGAGATCCTCCCTAATGCCCACTTCCCAGTCTGCCCACTTGCCAGTCAATGATGCGTCTCCCCTCGACGACGCTCTTGGTTTGCAACTGCTTGAAATGGGGGGTAAACTGTCGACGATCTGAGTTATTGATTAGAACGCTTACGCTATTGAATTACATAAGCCATATGCGCCACATGCTTTTTGTTACCCTGACCCCACGGCGGGTATAAAAGGCGGCGGTTGCGGGCAGCCCTCGGTTTTGTCGCTAGAAGTTTTTCGAATTCATATTTATGAATACGATGACCACAATTCTATTAATCAATCATTGAAGGTGCATTTCATGCATCAGGGATCGACTCAGTAGACGTCCTGGTGCTTCCATGCCATCTGAGAGGAACTTGCCTGCCACATCTGAGGGGATTTGCTTTCGACATCGAGAGGTGTCTGTGAACATATCCCCATGAGTTGGCTGGTACATTTGTGTTCTGCGACTGTTGCTCTGGTGACTGCTATTCTGTGACTGCTGTTCTGTGCCCTTGCAATTGCTAGGCTGGCTCGATGGGGCCAGTGTATGAACTCAAGTATACTGCTCTTGTGGTGTGCGGCATCAACGTCGTAATGCAATTTGTCTGATCGACGCCTGGCAGACGACGTCCTCATCGTTGTGTCAGAATGATCATCGTCGTCTTGCTCTCATTATCCAATCCAGAGATATCCAACGACAAGCGTAGCCCTTTCGCAATTCATCATCGTCCTTGAAACCGTTAATAATTAACCGTTTGGCCAGTCAACGTCGATTCGTGCAGCGTACACCTCATCGGCTTCCTGTTTCCACACATCCTTTCCTGTTACGCTTTAATGCATGGCCTTTGCAAAAGAAAGCTTAACGCACATGCACAGACACAGGCACCGAATGGCCCTTTGCAGCAGCAGCAGGATAACATAACAGAACATAACATTAGACATAATAAGACTGGCTTTTTGATTCGAAAAAAGAAAAACGTTGGTTCGATCAAAGGCTGAAATAAAAGTCTTGGCGGCGCGGTCCGTTTTTAGACGCAAGAAATTCGCGCCTTTTGCTCTTGGCTAAAACAGGTTCCGGTTCCTAGCGGCGATAGTGTGCAGCGAGTGAGAGCGAGAGAGAGAGAGAAGGAACGCAGAGGGCGAGAGCGAGAGAAATCGAACGGACGGAGCATCCTTCCACACAACCCTTGTCGTTTATGGACCAGTGTTGTTGAAACGTCCCTCTTTTTCTGCGCCAAAGTGTGCCGCCCGTCTCACCCGCAAGCTCACAGTAAAGCGGGAGCGGCTCTTTGAAGCGACGATAGACCATTAATACAAGTCCCCCGTTCATTTTTCATTGAACGACAAACGACGGCCACCACAACCGACGAAACAATAACCGTGGCACTTTGGAATAATTACAAATTCTCAACACTCGCCTTCGTTTCGCTTTCCTAACCGGTCAGCGCTCAAGCGCCAGGGAATCAGACCAGCTCACACAGCGACATTCACGATGAAGGTCTCCCTTTTACTTTTTATACTCGGCTCGCAGGCGATCTATGCCGCTAGCATCGGCTCGCGCGCTGTCGAAGGCGATGACAAGCAGGCCCAGCCAGAGGAAACCTCCACCCAGTCGCCTCATGGTATTTTCCGATACGACCGTGTCTCAGTATGGGACAAGTCGGACTTGGTGATGAAGACTTTCGAAGCATTTAGTGACGACTCTACCATTGGCAAGGAACCGCAACAGTTGAAAAGGCGGGCCTTGGCGCCCGAATTCGCTTTCAAGATTCTCTGGGAATGCGATACGACTACTCGTCCAGAAATTTGTGATGCAGGTCTAAAAGGTGAGTAGTCTGATTCGTCTGTATCGGCGCAGGGACCTCGGTCTCCGCCACATAGTGGTTCTTTGGCAAGTGCACGTTATTAATCTTTCTTCATCGACCTTTTTTCTCCGTATTTCATTATTATAGACTTCACAGCAGCAACGCGATTGATCGCCGAAAAGCTCACGATAAACGAGCAGATCGTTGTTCAGGCTCATTTCAAGTCGTTCTGCGGCGGTGTTCT
Source organism: Gaertneriomyces semiglobifer (assembly GCA_025558075.1). Classification (NCBI taxonomy): domain Eukaryota; kingdom Fungi; phylum Chytridiomycota; class Chytridiomycetes; order Spizellomycetales; family Spizellomycetaceae; genus Gaertneriomyces; species Gaertneriomyces semiglobifer. Next base: position 182,984 of record JAHLKF010000006.1, read on the forward strand.
GGATGCTAATCAGTGCGAAGATGCGAACATTCTGGGTGCAGCGCAATCTGTATCCCTATTCCCTGGCGCAATTCTTACCTCTGCGGATCAGACATTGAACACCTCCAATACCTTCCTCTATCCGCAATCCATCTTGAAGCAATACCCCATGTCCGCTCAAGTGAAGGAAGCCTTGGGACAAGTAGATATTTCCGCAGAGTTCAACGCTGACTACACCTGGATATACGAGAACAAGCCTTTCCCTGGTTACCCTGACGGCAACTTTTCTCTCATGAACGTTATCATCCACGAGGTGCTTCATGGACTTGGTTTCGACTCGGCCTTCCAGTTGTTCAACTCAATCTACCCGTTCACTTCAAGCACCATTCCTTACATCGCTCCCATCCTTTACTATACGGGAAGCAAACGCGATCCGACTATTCGAGACTGGATGCCTCCGATGCCTTACGATGGGCTTCTTCGCACAGTGGATGGTCGCCCTATCACCGACTGGGCTTACCGTATATACAAGTTTTTCCCTGGGAAAGACAGTCCCCAAATGTCATCGTTCATTCCCGATTTCGAGCGCTCCGGTGACGCCTTTACTGCTGCACGCGAACTTTACGACATTTTCACCAGTTCCGCGGCGGCCAGAGTAACCAACGCCGTTTCAAACACGGTATCAAACGCCCAGATTTACACCCCCAATCCGTATGAAAGCGGTTCAAGTATCGCCCATGTGGATTTCCGCACCTTTGCCCAGACGCCCGATGATATCATGATCCCTCAGATGAGTCCGCTCGTCAACAAAACATGGACTCAAATTATGGCCGGCCGAACGGAAGGACTCTTTGGCGGGAATACCATGGGTATCTTGAAGGGCTGTGGTTGGAATCTTCCTAGCGGACGTTTCGTCCATGTTGCCGAGGTGGACGGCACAGGCAGCAACCCGCGCGACTCTGCAGCTTCATTCATTTCGCATCCCAGCTTCGCGCTTATTGCCGGGGTTGTGGGCATATGGGCTATGGTGATGATCTAGAGACAAGCGTTTCTGAGCGGGCCGTGTGCTTGTGCGTTTTGCTTCTGGCGTTGTATAGTGCTACGATTGACTTGTGACATAGCTGGGTATGACGATTAACTGATCTAGAACTTAGATTCGTAGATGAGGTCGTTACTTGGACCTCCATGCGGTATCGTGTACTTAGAACATGACGTTGTCCTCTACATTAGTCTTAATAAATTACGAGATATTGGCGCGCCCCCTAGCTTTGTGCAAAAAAGTATGTCATCCATAGGCTCTTAGCGAGCAAACGCTGTTCTAATCTGCAGAAACGAAACTAAACTACTGCTCCCAATCGCCCTAAAAATAAAGCAAAGCCGTCGTTTTCAAACACTAAACCTAACCCGTCTCGTCGCAGTGTCTTTCGTTTCAGCTTTCACTCTCTCCTCCTCTTCTTTCGCTTTTTTGATTTTCCGCTTCTCCTTCTGACCTTCCAGGATTTTTCGCTTTGCACTTTCTATTTCATCCCGCTTTTGTTTCGCCCGGTCTTGCTTCTTTTGATGATCAGCGACATGACGAACTTGAACTTGAGTTTGTTTCTTAAGTAGACGGGATATCTTGGCATCTTGTTCTGCTGTGATGGACTGTATAAGATTTATCATTTGATCCTGTAAACAAGAGATAAATTTCAGGTCAGTTTCTTCAGCTTGGCTCAAGGGTACATGTTAGCGTCAGAACGCACTTGAGATGGGAATATTTTTCCTTTCTTTTTTCCCTGTTCCTTAACGGGAGGTGTTCTCGTCTTTTTGACAGGTGCCGCCTCTGTAACAGTGTTCAGTTTTCGATCCGCTTGTGAACGAGCGGTGTCGGCTTCTGCCGGCTTTGCTACAGGCTTCTTTCTCCTAACATCGTTTCTTGACGGTGTTGTTTTTGTCGCTGTTGCTGTTCCTGGCCTCTGCTTTGGCTGCTTGCTCTTCATTATGATTATTGCTGTATTTGTGTTGATACAAGGAATATCACGCCTTCAAGTCCAAAAAGCTTCAAATTCAGGCAAAGGGCGAAAACGCGAAGTTGCATAAGCCATGTTATCAATCACTAGATGTAACAGTCGTCGTGGGTTGCATTTGACAGCTTCCATTTTCTCACTGCAGCGCAGAAACGTAACCCATGTTAATGTAACCTGAGCTACGGCGCTTGCGCTCAATGGCATTGAGAGGAACTCCAGTGCTTTTGCTGGGTTATGGGAGACAGGCTGGTTTGGCTCTTAGACCATCAGTACGCTCGCTACCAATGGACAGATCGCGTGGCTGAAAGTCTCGTTGACGATTGCCGTTAGCTGAATTGAGCATGAGCGCTCGCAAGCGAAATACACAGCATAGATGAGCACAGAAGAAACGAGGCGGCGTGGGGAGGGCGCACAGCATTGAGATCCTTGAATCGATTCGACGTTTTCTCATGACGATTAAACCAGGTATGGCACCGATCAACAAAGCTCCACCGACCAAAGAAACGCGATCACTGTGCATCTGTGAAGATCACTTCAGGTAGGGCATGCAGTGCTGTCAGGATCATCAGGTACTTGAGCCTATAGGCTCATAATTGATCTATTCAATGGAAGACCTCCTAAATCTCTATTCGCAAACCTCATATGCTCTATACTTGTTCCCAGACCTCACGATATATCTTTCCTAACCAAAGCACTTGCTCGTGTTCTCGCCAATACCTCTTTATGGAAAACACGCCTCGTACTCGCTCACGGAGTTTTTCGCCAATGCGTTGTCGCATTTCCATTACATTCGGGTACATTATGCGCTCGATAAGCTTTTCGCTTCCTCGAGTCAGCAGTTCGTCTAACCTGAGCGTTTGCCCTTCCATGCCGTCGGTAATGGCAAACAGCCGCATTTGGCCCAACGCAAGTTGGAATGGACGTGACGGTGGAACCACAGCTCCGTAGACCTCGTTGGTTTTGGGGTTTGTAATGACTTCGCGACTGCCGCCCACGTCTGTGCAGACGACTGGCAAGCCGCACAATCCCGCCTCACCCAAGGCGAGTGGGAGACCTTCAGTAATGGATGAGTTCACAAAGATCCATCCCTGCGGGAGTACACTTGCTGGACTCCCCAATCCCATCAATTTAACATTTGCTTCCAACCCATGCGCGGCGATAGTACGCATACACTCTGTAGTATACGGCGGCTCTTTCTCCGGCGACCCGTAGATTAAAAGTTGATAATTCGTCAGCTTGAAATCCCGCACAATAATACGGGCCGCGTTGATGGCGTTCATAACGTCTTTCACGGGGGAAATATGTGAAAGCATTACAGCCGTCGGAACATCTGCTTGCAGCTTGGGGTTCGGCTGGAACCGGGCAGTGTCCATTCCGTTGAGAACTGGCACGACTCGACGAGAAGTTTCGGATGCCTCGCGGGTATTGCCGTATTTGCCACCTGCGATCCAAATCTCCCAATGCACGTTCTGGATGGATGTGCACGGAGTTATGTAGTCCGCTCTGTTACACGGGAAAGACCGCATCAGCAACCGGAAATTCTCAGCATTAGCCTGGTTTGAGCTTACCTAGCGTACACCACCCTGGCAACCAGTCTCGTCAGCCCGGCAAACATGCACTGCACAAATTTTGGCATCACGATGTCGGTACACAGCCCAAACAAGCGTTCTCTCCAGAGAATTCCATGATCCCAGACAATAAATGTGCTGCCATGAACCTTCTTGGCAACAACACCTAACACAGCCTGAATACCATGATGCGACGCATGTACCACTGGACGGTTCGGAATCTCAACCGTCAAAGGAAGCAGCAAACGCGATATCAGATCAAATAACATTTCAATGTGACGTAGCGTAGGGGTTTCGGTCCGATAAAGCTTTCCTTCGTTGAAGTGTATCCACGACGTTTCAAGAAGTTTTCGAATCCATGTTTCTTGGCTCGTGACGTGGTTCCAAGCTGTAGTCCAATCACACTCTTGGAAGAAATAATAGATCTGGACGAAGATGTCTTCAAAATCAGGCACATCCTCAGTCGCGATGTGATCGGTAAAAGCGGCATCGATTAGCCTTTCAATCAGCGGAACAAATCGTTCCTCCACAAGCTTCGTGGTGGTCTTCCTAGAACGGGCTTGAAGCTCCCTATACGGTACGTTGCGCAGGATATTCTCATTCGGCGTTCCAAAGTCCAAGTCCCATAAAGGGATGTACTTGATTGAGTCAATGTGGCGTTCAATGGGGTAATCCTTTTGCCCAAGTTCGGGCATACCCAGCTCTGCCAAAGAGGTCCAACGAATTCTTTCGATACCATCAATGACATCCCGCCGGCAAGAGCCAACTCCACCTCCTCCAGTTGGCCACGTTCCACTATCAAGATTGATGACACGAAGAAGTTCCTCAGTTTGACTCCGCCCTTCTGCGCTCCAATTTTCCTCATCCGGCTCTCCTTCGGGAAAAATGCGATCTGCATCACCGCCACATCCAAGTATCCATAAGTCTGAAAAGCGAATGCAAAAATGTGTTCTTGTCCACGGCTGATCCAACATCTGAAGCTCTGCTGTGATCCGGCACTTTTCCTGACGAAGCAGATTCTGAGCAGACTGCTTATCACCCAGATCTCGTCTCCACCAGTACGCTTGGAGCAATGGATGTGATCGCGATAAGCGTTCATCCAAATCACGAGCAAACACTCCAGGAACCAAACCTGACCTCCATGCCGCCCAGAGGTATTCTCGCTGAGTCACGATGTTACTTTCCGCAGACCAAAACTCCGTCGCCAGAGGGGGTGCGCTCCATCCTGAGCGAATTGTGCGGGATTTTAATTCCTGAGTGAACATGTCGGAACTCATCACAAAACATAGTGGGGGTTGGCTTTTCAGGACCCCCCATGTGTCATCGATGATTTCTCGTGGCGTCGGCACGGCATACTCTCTCTCTCCAGGGATACGATGCACGCTCTCATACCTTATATGATGAGGATGTGAATAATCCACTTTGGTAACAACTGCACTCTCCATGCCCAAATTGCGCCGCATCAACCGAATTTCCAAAAATCGCGGAATATCCCCAGGCTTCCGATATGCCTCTGCGTAATCGACTTCGATCTTCCAGCTTGGGCCAGCGCATGAATAATTGGCTGCATCAGGGGTGTATCCACCGCTGTAGCTAAATTGCGCCTCGATGGTTATCATCGCCTGAGCGGCTGCGCTGTACCGCCTTGACGTGGAGTCGGTCACAACAACGTGCCCATGTACCCTTTTGAACGTATGAATCTCAATTGGGTCGCTACGCTGGGCATCCCGAATCGAAGCGGCGAGACCGCAAAGAATGAACCGCTTCTCAGGAACCAAGGTAGTGCTGCCAGCCGGGTAGGTGTAAAAATGTGTCTCCTTGATGCCGCCGCTCTTGTCAAACTGGAGTTCCTTGGTAATTCTCCATTGTACCTTCCCAGAAACGGTCACAGACTCGTACGTTGCCTGCGATGATGGTTTCTCCTTGCCGTGCTTCCACTCATCCACATTCGGGGTGTTCAAAGTATACCGATTAACCTCTAACTTATCTGCACCATATTGGAGAAGCCCAACGCTACTCATCGCTGGACCACAAACGGTTTCAACTCGAAACATACGGTGCACATCGCGCTCTGTTGTTTCATAACGGAACGTGCGGCGGAAGCCGTTTTTCATTCTGTCAAGCGTCTGTCGGATCAAGGGGTCTCGCCGGTAGATGGCACTGCTGTGTAAGAAGCGCAGCAGTCTTCGACTGATCCAATAAACAGGAGCGAGTGGATACCGAAGGCCAACCCCATACGATGAACTTTCCTTGCCGAAGCGTTCGTCGGCTGTCAGCGCCAGATAGAGAGCAATTCTCGTGTCAAGGACGCCAATGGTGATGCGTTCGAGCAGCGAAGGAGTCGGCGGCGCTTGCGGCCGACGTACTCGGGCAATTGTTGGCAGCGTGGGAGTGGTAAAACGGCCATTTTCAGAATACCGTACCATTTCACGAATTCTCAACGCGACCATTGACGACAAAAAACATTGAGCCACACGCAAACGGACATGCTCGACCGTTTGAAGCGAATCAGCTGCACCACGCGGGATGAGATGCCACTTGAAAGAATGTGGAACAGAAGCCATCCTCTTCGTCAGACTTCGTGGAAGCTCACCAAGCTATTGACAGAATTAGGACCAAGATATTTAATGATAAGTGTGGCCCAGACGCGACAACTTACATCAAACCCATCTTGGAAAGATCTCCACCAGATTCGTGACAAGTCAACAAACCAAACCCTCTCGCGCTGCGTGAATTTAGTATTCCACATGCGGTCGACATCAATTCCGAGGGCCGCTTTTCCTTGCACAACATTTCGCGAGTTGTGCCATAAGATAGCGCGACTCGTGTCATCGATGCGTTGAGTAGCTACACGCCGCGGAACTGGTACATCAACGAGACGTTGACTCCAGGCACCTACCGATACCCCCACCAGTAATTCCGAGACACAGGCGGTGGCATGAGACTGACCTCGAGATTCAAGGAACTCGTGAATAAGCGCTTCCAGCAACAGTTGAAAGTCGTCGATTTCAGAAAGATCGTCATCCTTGGGCGGTACGAACACATAAAGCATTCCCGAACGATGCTCTCGCACAGATATTGCAGAGTACCGGACACCAGCTGCAGTGAGAGGTTTCTTATTCCGCAACATTACTATGCGCGCTGATGCCATTTCTTCCATGAGCTCATGTAACAGAGCCAACGCCGACGGGAATGCAGAATGAATAATGTGCCCGGCCGGAAGGGTCGCGATTTGTTCTCTGCTCCTTTGTATGGATTCGCGTATGATCCAGTTGCCACCTAATTCGCTTTGAATCCGCACGGCGTCTTTTATGTTTGACATGAGCTCGGCTGCTAATCTATCTCTCGCCGCACTGGTATAAGCAGTCTCTGTTTGTCCCATATACCGTTGTCCCGATGAGCTTAAAGCTGGAGAAACACGCACCCGATAATGTACGCTCCGCAGCTTTTCTTTTTGCTGACTGATAATGCAGCCTAACGCAAAGATCCAGCCGGTAATGGCTGTCGCCAACGATGCGTACTCCACAGCTCCAGTGACATGAAGGATTGCGGTGGTAGCCCCAATACCAATCAGGAGGGCGACCGTCATGAAGACGTTCACTGCCACTTCAAGGGACGTTATGAACAGCTTGATGAAAAGACCAATAAGTAAGCCGGTGAAACCAAACGACGATAAACCGAATATGGTCATCTTCAATCCTTGGTCCTGTCGGTCGCCCAGGAAGAGCACAGCTAAGGTTATAGGAATCAAGAAAAGTACTAGCGCGAACAAAAACCGTCGGAGTTCGGAAGCGAAAATCCACTGGACGGCATCCTTGTGATTCTCGATGAGCGAATTGGGCCCCTTGCTCTTTCCGACGCTAAGCATTGGTATTCTTTTGTGATGCTCATAGTAGCGCGCTAAAGTCAGCTCAAGCACTCCAGATGTCAATAAAAGGAACACAGTAGCGCCCAGTAGACTGTCAGTGTTCGACGCCCCGATGACATCATTGCGTAAGAACATCACGGCCCTCCCCGTGACGAAGAGCACAGTCCATTTGTCGACGAATAGCAGGATGAAGTACAGGAACCCAAAACAGATGGCCGGAAACTCGTTGTCAAAGAGGATACCTCCGCGGTTCATTTTCTCCACCGTGAACTTCTTCTTGAGTTCAACAATTCCCTGCTTGATCAAGGTGTCCCATTCCCCGGTGAACGGCTTGGGCGCATGAACCCCAAGTCGCTGAATGTACCATTTCATGAGCAGGTTTTCCCAGTACCAGGTGCTGAGTCGCTCCTTGACGCTCTCCATGGTCTCGTCATCCGCCCTCTTCCGTTCCATTGCCTCCACGGTTACATTAGCGTACCACTCTAGGGCGTCCCGTTCCCATCGACGAGTCGCCCGCGCCACCGCTCCCTGATCGTCTGCGCCAGATTGCTGTGGTGGCGGATAGCTCACCTTATACAACTCCAGAATTTGACGTTTTTGGGGGACTTTGACGATATGTGGCCAACGTAAATACTGTCCTGTCACGCTTGTGTACGTAAAAGCCATATATACCGTCGCCAAAAGCAAAGATCCAATATACAATGCGAACGGAACCAGCCGATTGATGTCTTTCGGAAGCACAAATCGACAAAGGAACGCGTTGGGTATCAAAATCAATAGCATCTTGAGAATTGCTAAGGGGCCGCGAGAATGATAGAAGTACTCGTCTGGTTCTCGCAATATAACTAGTACGCTGAAAAATAACATAAACATGCTACAAAGTGGAAGTTAGCAAACGGATGCATTATACAGACGAGTCTGATTCCATACCCGAAAACTACGGAATAAAGTAATCCCAGCGCTGAAAGGACGATATCGCCAGTTCGGTAGAAGTTCACGCCACCCAGGATAATCCCTGCTGCCGTGAAGATAATAATCGCCGCTGACAATCGCCGGTAAAACGCCGACACCATCAAGGGTATGCTCTTCTGAAAGTAATAGTATGTCACTGTCCGACCAATGGAGTTCATTACCGCCCCTGTGATAGGGAACATGACTAGAATGAACCCGAATACGAGGGTAAGTAAAACCTTCAGCACGACATCAACAACAATGAGTTACCTAGGAGTACCAAGCTAGTAAGTTCTCTTGTCTCTGCATCCATTCTGTCGGTTGCGAAGATACCAGATCCCAATGAAGCCAAAAGGATAATATCCAGAAAGATAGGGTACACGTAGATATAAGCGTTGAGAATACTTTTGCGGAAAGCGGTCATTCCAGAATCAGCCGCGTCTTCGGTTGACTCGGCTCCTGCTAGGACATTGCCGTCGTCAATGTCTTTAGAAATGTCCGCACTATCAGAAACAGGGACCGGATGCTGTCCTCTTGACTTTTCGATGTGATTTAGTTCTTTCAAGGAAGTCGCACGCAGGATGGGATGTATAATTTCGCCCATTGTCAAACTGTCCACGCCAAATACGGTAACCAAATTTTTGTTAGTCGTCACCATCTCCAGAGATACTGCAACCTGATCTGCCTCTGGCAGGAAAAGCGGATTCATGTTCATAAGTTCGATGATAAGTGTCTCATATCCTACGCGACGGATAGCTTTCCAGAATACGGCAAAGATATAGCAGAGGGTCCAAAGCTCCGCAGGACCACCAAGCATAGGTGATACAGGTAGCGTGCCTCCACGTTTTCGCATCTCTGCTTCGATTGCTTTCGCTACAGCACAGATTCGCTTTCGACCGTGTGCCTGCAAGGTGCACCTAGAGACGAACTGCACCATCCGAGTTTCGATCGCATTGTCTGGGGTATAGCCGGCGCTGAGCCCTCGACGAACGCTATCCAGATATTCTCGTTGGTCCACCAGCCTCCATTCGGCCCGACGACGAAGATAACAGCACACAGCGGAGAGATAAGAAGCGCAATTCGCGGACAGGATAGTCCCGATAGCGCATCGGAGCTCATCCAAGACGGGTTCCGAATCGCGCACGATGGCTAGCAACTCGGATGGGCAAGAGGTGTCAACCTGCTGATTGAGGCGCGCGGGAATTGGCAAAGTCAAGGACTGGACCTCCAGTGTCTGGGCTTCGTACATTGCTTCGATGACGATACATCTTCTGGTTTCCCATCCAAGTCGCCACTTCATGAACAAATGAAGAACAACCTCACCCCATCGCAGGCTGTTATCCGCAATAAACATATGTAGCACGCCGTCTCTCTCTTCAGCTAATCCCCATATTTGAATGTGCGGGCTATTGTTTGTCGCCGACAAGAATGCCGCTTTCGTCGGCAACCAAACCGAAATCTTTCCTTCGACTAAAAATTGACCGAGTTCTGTCAGCGCAGCTTTCACAGTCGCTTCACTCAGAAGTGACATAAGCCAAGAGGTAGCTCGATTTGGTCGCTCCACCATATCGTTTAACAATTTCACAAATGACATAAAATCAGGCAGCTCGTCTCCATTTTTGCTCGCATCAGCGTCGTCGATATTATAACGTGCGGAGGCCAGCAGCTTCTTATCTAAGAGTTCAAACATGACGGTTAACACGGCATTACAAACGCCATTCCGGTATCGCGGTCCTTGCCAATCTAGGCCAAAATCATATACGGATGGTATCAGCGGCTCAGTAGCGGCCTGGTCGTCACTCCCAGTTCTCAAAAGGTCACCAGCGCCGGATGCCCGTCGTGATTGCGTGATCTGCTTGATTTCGACATAACTGTCGGGTTCCGGTAAGAGCGGGTTGGAGGCCATCAGGTCATCATCACACTCGGGGATACCATCGGTATAAGCGCCCTCCCTTAACGCGTCCAAAAAGTCTCTCGGAATACTCGAAGCAGGATTGACAACATTTGCCCATCCTTCATGTGTGATTTCCAGTCCGACTTTGCGTGCCCGTAGGAAGGCGATATTGATATCCACGGTGTCCTTACAGCGAAGCACATCATCATTGCTAGCCATTTCGAAAATGCCATCTTCTGACACTTCGTTGAATTCCATCGGTTTTACATCAGAAACTTGATCGTACCCCAAGGAAGTGGTGTACCACGGGACGCATTTCAAACCAGTGGCCCATTGAACGTGTGATCGGAGCAGCGCCGCACTGGGCGTTGACGGTATGGCCTCCGAATTCATAATGAGAAAATCGCTTCGGAGTGAAAACTCAATGGAAAGCTTGGTCGTGAATGCTTTCAGAGCTTGCCGTTCTTCACTGTTGGTACACACGTGCGTAAGCATGTGCTTGGCACACCGACAAAATCACGATCACGGAACTCACCCAAAAAGCATCTTACGGCCGCCGCGACCATCCATGAAAACATTCGCAACCAGAAGACCGTTAATTTCGTCCCGAATACGACCCCATCCGATGTCAGTATCCAAGAAAATAAGCGGTTGGTGCCACTCTTCATCTGTCGACTCACGCAACGCATGAACTAGTTTAGCAATTTTCTCAGCCGCGAGGTCCTTGGAATAGGCAGATAACCATTTCTTGCAATCTGTAAACAAAAATCCAGACACTGCGCTGGGCATCAACGCTAGTCCTTGCGCTAGATAGGTCGTAACATGTTGTGTAAAGCTCGTTCCGGCAGTCTGTACAGTGTGCTTATACTCTTCGTAGAGGGAGTTGATGTTTACGGATACAACGAGGTGGGATACTCTAGCCAAAACGATTGAGCAAAAGTTCTCGGAAAGCGGGGTAGTGTCCATGTCCCGTTCAACCAAATCTTTCAAGGAAGTCGCGGACCGAGACCGCCAGAATCTGCTGATGCGAGACAGCCTGGATCCTACAGAGGACGAAGTCTGAAAACTCCGGATTGACGACGTGGAAGAAGACTTGTGCAGAGCCCGTGGCGGTGGTTTGACGTCCTAAAGTCGGTTATGGTGAGCGGGTGGGAAACAGTAGGAAATATCAGTCTAAACTTACAGCATCGAAGCTGCCCACGGAGGTGGTCCCAAGAGCATCATAACTTTGAGAGTGACTGAGACCCCCACAGAGACGTGTTGCATACGGAGTTTCCCACAAATCGCGCAAGTTCTGAAAATCTAATACGAGCAGATCTATAGAATTCCACTCGGAACTCCTTTCCAGCAGGGTACTGCAGTCGCCAAGATAGATAGCAAAGCTTCCAACTTTCGCTGCATCGAATCTAGTGGTATCAAAGAAATAACCTTCTGCGGGCGCTGCGTATCCAAGTCTTCCTAAGACAGCGGCGAGTGATTTTTTGGGACGCTGGAACATCGAGCGTAGGGAATGCACGCTCCCACGAGGAGAAGATGCCCGAGTGCTGGTGGGACTTGCTCTGAAAGAGCCACTGCCTGGACTGTCATCGCCGGTAACAGTAGCAACACTTGTATCGATCTTTGAGAGGCTCGGTCTTCTTGAATCTTGCGACTGTCGCAGCGGTGATGGCGCAAACCTCTGCGACGGCCGTGCTGTTAACCGTCCCCTACTTTGGCTCTGCAAATCCGTCGGTGGCGAACTTCGCGAAGGGGTTCGCTCCAAGGTCAGGTCCCAACTGTCACGAATTTCCCTGTCCATTATAGTTACAGTGTCCTTAAGGAGACGAGGGTATTCCGCCAAAGGCCTACGGCCAAGCTACCCGAGAGTATTCTTACGGTCAGAATGATATTATGATACTGTTACAGAGGAAGAAGGATGTACAAACTCATATGCCAAAACCACGCTCGGAGCTTTGGCTGTTCTATAATAAGCGAGTGCCGCTCCGTGGAACGAATATGATCTCTTTCTCCGAGATCGTGCTTGGCTGCTGCCAAACGAGGCAGATTGAAGTGGTGGCGGCCCATGTCTGAGTTGCTGGTAGTGGTTTTAGTATTAAGCTTGCGATCGACTGACATTTTTGACATTTTTGAGCGTCGACGGGGTGGAGCTCGCCACCGGCAATACTTTGCATTTGGGTGTGGAACGCAATCACAATTATGAGCTACAAACTTCCGAAAATTGGAAAAAGGCAGCCCGGTTTTCAGCCTGAGATCAACGATTCAACGTTTTTAGCGGGCTGCGCATTGGAAGCGCTCGGTCGGCAGGAAAAATGGGATTAAAGTAAGCTCTTGGCATGTAACTCCACCCGGACCTCATCCATGGCGCTCGATAATTAAGTGTTACATTGAATAGTATCGATCAAAAACGGGGCCTTTTTGCGAGCATGAAAGCGGGTGGCATTGGATGGTATGTATTTGTACTCATAATGCCTACGCTCTGATGCGAGCACATAAGTGCGAGGTTTCATCAAACGGGTTAAGACGTTATGACAACTGACGTTTTGCCAGTTGAATATTGAACAATGGGAGACGGAAGCATCAAAATGAAAGAGCTCCAAACGATGATATATTGAAAATGAGGAGAGTTCTATAATGCTATACACCAAAATGTCATTCAAACTGCCAGATCTAGCGAACCACAGTGGGGGCAAGGGAATAATGTCGGGCATAACCGGATTGGTGCCCTCAAAGGAGCAGAGAACAAAGCCATCGCACCCACATAAGCACGCACCAAAATATGTGCAAAGTAAGGTCATTGCTACCGCACTGCGACATTTCGCTGTATGTCATAGGCTGCACTTGGAAGTGCTGGTGCATCAAACTTGAGATCTTGAGAGGGTGTTCGGATATTTTCCTCCTCCGGCGTTGGAAGTGAGTCTGCGTCAGTTTGATGCTTCTGGGTAAGTTGAGAAAGGCGCTTGATTGGCATGCTCGCGGCCAGCAACTGCGATTGCGCAACTGCTGACGTATCCGCCAAAGTTGAATATCCAAGCGGGTTCTGTGTGGTCCAGTTCCAAGCGTCTCTGCACATTTCGGAAATCCCATGCGTAGCAACCCACCCCAAAATGTTGTTCGCTCGAGCCGGATTCGCGACAACCTGAGCGACATCACCTTGTCGTCGTGGCGCCGCAACCAACGGGATCGTCTGCCCGCTGACTCTTTCCATAGCATCCACCATTTGCAACACCGACGTGCCCTGGCCAGTACCCATGTTGATGATATCAGACCCGCCACCGTTCGTCAGCAGCTGATCAGCGTGAGCGAGCGCGGCGACGTGGCCACGGGCCAGGTCGACGACGTGAATAAAGTCGCGGACACCACTTCCATCCTGGGTTGGGTAATCAGTACCTGTCACTTCGAGAAATGATCGCTGTCGCAGAGCTGTGCGGAGAACAAAGGGCATAAGATTGCCAGGAGTACCCTTTGGATCTTCTCCGATGATGCCCGAGGGGTGGGCACCGACAGGGTTGAAATACCGAAGCATGACCGCACCCATACCGTTCGGCGACGTGACCGCACACATATCGCGGATGATGGACTCGACGGCGAGCTTGGTCCGTCCATACGGGTTGATCGGGGAAGTGGGATGCGCTTCGGTGAGAAGACCATCCGTGGTCGTTGGGCTGCCGTAAACAGCGGCGGTCGAGGAGAAGACCAATCGTTGAACCCCAAACTTTTGCATTGTCTCCAGAAGGCAAAGAGATCCACCGACATTGACACGGTAGTACTCTAGCGGATTCTGAACCGATTCTGGGGCTGATTTCAAACCCGCAAAGTGGATGACAGCCCACACATTATGTGTCATGAAGATTTGGCTGAGCAGGCCGGTATCATGTAGCTCTCCCTTATAGAAGTATATCTTTCGAGATGTGAGGGCCGATACCCGTTTGAGGGACTCTTCGGTCGAGTTCGAAAGGTTGTCAAGTACCGACACTTCATAGCCGCACTAAGGACCAGTTCAGGTAAGTTGCTGTTGTCCGGCTATCATTGCAAAGCTTTACAAACCTCGAGAAGTTCAAGTACGCAATGGGAGCCGATATAGCCGGCACCACCCGTCACAAGGATGTGTTTTCCAGTTTGCAAATGAACAGGCATCTTGTTCATCTTCAAGGTACTATCAAGGCAAAGCCAACACAGGAAGCCAGCCGGCACGGCACTTGGTTATATATGAAGGCCATTTTCGATTGACAGGAATTCGTTGTTTCGTTGAATAACAGTTCTTCCCAGTGCAGGAAAACAAACCGTTAATCCTGCCAAAATCGGATGGGGAAACATTAACGTGGTGGCCAACGCCACTTTTCAATTTTTAGCAAATTCGGGTCTATTATTAGGTATTACCCGCGCAGTGCTAAGCAGTGCGCCGATGGTAAACATTTACTCACGCACGCTTTCTGTAGAATGGACTCAAGCTCAGCCGGCGTTTCCATTCTTACCTACCTCGGCCTCTCCAGCATGAGTGGGTGCAACAATGTGGCGGCCATCTGCATTGATGATTGCTTTAATTTCTTCGGAGAAAGAACGGAGCGGGACGGTTCCTAGTGCAACGTGTGCTATGGCATTATCTTTATTGATGCCCCAGACGCATCATCACATCAATGGAAGTGGGATATTGTTGGCCAGTAGTGTATGTTTGTTGAGCAACCACCGCCGGAAGTCGCGCCGTTTCAACTCCGCTGCTTAATAAGCAACCGAACCGCGCCACCCACGCGTTCCATGGCCAAAGTATTTGGCGGCTGTTGAAGATTGCGCTCGATCAGGAATAGGCGTCGACGGTGGCCATGATTAAGTTCAGACTAACACCGGTGTGATATTGATCGTGAGTGGCATCGGTATCGACGAACGACGACGACATGAGCCCATGTCGACTTGGGTTGTTCTTTGGTTTGTGATCAAAGCGGCCTGTCGAAAAAAGCAAATTTACGCAAATGCCTTGCTCCTGTGTAATTATACGCCCGCCGGCTGATGCCGGCAGTCGGCGGCAGAAGCATCTATTGCAACCAGCCATCTGCACGTGTAATAATCTAACTTTCTCGTTGCGCCGCAGATGTGGTAGTGGCGATGTTAGCAAAAAAAGAAAAGATCTTTTCATTGGCGGAGAGTGAAGCACCGAAATTGCACAATGAATTTTCAATAATGGGAACGATTGCACAACCCAAATTTTTGTCGGGTGTTTCCAGGTAACAGCGATCTGTCGAACGGGTGAACGGGTTGCAGTATGGTAGGTGGCAAGCCATGAGATAGCAATGTTCTGGCGATAGCACATCGACCTCGCTGTTCCAATGCGGACAGCCCTTCTGTTTGTCGTGCGAAGAGCACAAAACGACAAGCTTCTCTTTTCCGCGTGCGAAGCACTTTGGTGCCGCGGACTGTGAGAACACTTTGCGCAACATGTCCGGCTGTTCACGCTGGTTGAGTGACAAGCTGTCAAAGTTCCCGCTGTTGTTCTTGTTGTTCGGAAGATCAGGATGCGCAGAAACAGAGAATGGTCAATCCAGCTCACAAAGCGATGAACTCCTCTTTCTATTTAAAAGGGAATGTCATCGGACACTAATACATAATCAAAACTCCTACAGAGTCCCTAAGCAATTTTCTATCTCTAAAGCAGCAAAAACCTTCAATGAACAGCAGATCTCACTAGTTGATGAGAACTGGTGGAGAGAAAGTCATGGACACAGAAGCGCCCTTTCCAGCAAGCGGCACCCACACCGTCAAGGGGTCAACCCCAAGCTTCTCGTATGTGCAGGACGCGCAATTGCGTACAACGTTGCCGGGTACAGTTACCGGAACGGTGCAAGGCAACTGGGATGTAACCGTTGCGCCAATGTAATGTGTTGCGTTCTTGTTGACGCTGAGACTGTGTCCGCAGAAGTCGCGTTGTTGACGCTTGAGGAACGAGTCGTGGTGGTCTGTAGAAGGTGCGGACGTTTAGAGAACGATCACAAGCCTTTGCAGTAAATGAACGATCCGTGCTTACCATCCATGTGTGGAGACACAATGGGCCACTTGACAAGCTGGGTGAACCGGCCCACCACGTTTTCTGTCCACTGTTGGAGCAGACCAAGCTTGCCGGTTTTACCGCTGTTGGGAACGGTGACGGTGGGCAAGTCCGAATTCCTTAGATTGGCCTGATGGAACATGTAACCATCATGACGAAGTTGCAGAAGCAACGATGTAACACGGTCGGTCTCGTATCGCATCAAGAAGTTCCAATCTTGGTCTCCCTGAATGTCGCGGTACATGTTATTGTACAGGACCATGTTCTGCTCTTGGGTGGTACAGTTGAAGTAAATCACCGTCGCTTGGCGCGGGATAACGTTGAATCCATTGTAGTTGGCTGTCTGGGTAGAAGAAATCCAGGGCAAATACGGGTAGGTCGTGTTGGAGACATCTACTCGTGTTGCATCACTGACCGCGGTAGTAATGCCATTAGCGACCATGGAAGCCAAAGCGTCTCCATTGTGAAGCCCAGTAATCATTGGAGTGACCATGGCCTTCTTTGTGTACATCTTCGACTTGGAAAGCCCAGAGACATCAGCAAAGTAGATGTTGAAGCTCAGCTCATTGTCAACGTCTTTGCGTGTAGCCAAATCCAGACCCATGTGGGTGTAGGTGTGACTGCACCAGAAGAACTCGTCCCGATTGGCGGTGTTCATTACAATTGCCCTGTACAATGGATCAAGAGACAATGTCAAAGCATTGTACAACTTGTACATCGTAGTTTTGGCGGGCCAAAGGTTGGTACCAGTGCCCAAAGGCTTGATATAAGTGTAGTTGGGACCAGTCTCTGGCATGTCAATAGCCAAAGCCGGCATCGTAGCTTGAAGCACACCGTTGCCATTGAAAGCATGCAGGACTCTGATACTTGATCCACTCGGTAAGCGTGCAGTAATGTCCTTCTGCCAGGCAATGACGTTTTGAGCATCAGTGGGTGTCAAGCGATATGCGAAGGTGGGAGTGGCTTCAGTTGCCAAAAATGTGTCATCGACTTGCAGTGAAAGATAGATGCGTCGGAAACCACTGTACATCTGCCGGGTACCCCAAGTGGTGTAGACATGACCGAGGAAGTTGGAGGTGGGTGACCACCAACCGAACGACATGTAAAATGCCATCTGCTCACGGCCGTCAGGGTGGTTGATTACGACACCGGCGACCGTTTCACCGGTAAAAGCACCATCAGAGCTAGGGCCGAAGACCGCAATGGCGGTGGTGGTGTTGGCGTTCGTAATCTTGGACGGGTAATGGAAGAGACCAGTGGTGTCAACGGTGGCGCCATCAACAATGCCAGATCGAGCGGAAAAGTCCGCCCCAAGCCTTAGGCTCAGCGGTTGAGTGACGCCGAAGTTGCAGCAGCCGAAAACCGCAGGGTTGGCGATTTCCGTTCCGTGGTCGAACTGTGGAGAATCATCAAGGGTGACCCGGCGGACTTTATGTTTGATCTCAAAGCTGAAGGAGTAATTGGGATGAGATCCATGATCGCTTGCACTGTGTACACAGTGCTAATATAAAAAACAAGAACAAGATAGAAAACGTACTCTGCCAACGCTTTCCATTGAGCATCAGTGAATGCACTTTTCCACACACCCGCATAGTCGTATTGCAGCAGACCCGGCTGTATTATGACCATGGAGTACTGGGCATTACCGGTGGCATCCTCAAGCGGAAGAGCATCAGCACGACCAGCCTGCGGAATTTCGACCTTGTCAAAAGGAATGCCATAAGCTGTCAATGTTAACTCGGGTGCTTGAGTGTCAGCAGAAGTCGTTTTCAAGAGAAGAACTCGCTGGCGAATTGTAGAAGTTCCAGCCAGGCTCCCGGTTGGTGCAGGGGCAGGAGGTTTTGTTGTAGTAGCCTTTGGTGGCGCGGGAGCCGGTTTTAGTGCATCGAGCAATCCACCGGCAGATACTACTGGCAGAATAGTAATAGCAAGGAGAGTCAACAACAAACAAGCCCAAAACGATTTTCGCTCATGTTTTCTAGATCGAGCCATGATTGTTGATCTGTTCTGTGGGTTGCAACAGGGGATCAACTATGCTTGCTTGGAGTGAGAACAGAAAAAGAAAGGGAACTCGAGGTTGGGGGGTGTGTGTATAAGAGTGTCTGGTTAAATACTCATTGCTGTCGAAAGTGGGTTCCATTCACCGATTGAATCCGGGCGGCGTCGGTCCTTTGTGCTCAGCGTTGAACAGCTGCGGGCATTTCGGGTATCAACACAAAAGTATTCAGCTGCGACGCGTTTCCTTTCCTTCAAACTCCGATAATTGAATAATATTACATAAGCCGCGCCGCGCCGCATCCGTCCACCGACCACGCCATTGATGAATTGAGTGGCGTTCCGCTATTCAGATGAGTGGAGTATCTTGTTACTGGTACCTGGATAGAAGAGTGATCATATCATTGCTGTGGTGAGACCGTGAGAGCAAGGGACCTTAAGCTTATTAGCGACGCCCCTCGGGCCTCTGCTTGGTACTGATTTAAACGCTTCGGTATACGCTCCGTCCCATGTACAATCGTTTGGCAGCCAGAACAAAACTGTTCGGCGACCCGGCGTGTGTTCGCACTAACTTCGAGTGATCTCGTGTGACGCCTCGCAAGAGTAGTCATCGAAACCATGAGTACACAGCAGTGGGAAAAAAGAATTCCACTGTTGTGGTGAAATTACATCAAGATCTACGGGTTCAATGCCTGGATCCTCATGAATGCAACTTTCTCAATCGTGCACTTTCTCAAATCGAAGCCCTTCTAATACCGCATGTGCCTGCTTATGACAAACTGCAATCGTCCGTATCCAACGCCTCGCAAGGATTCGAAATGTCATGAATGCTCGTCCAAGAGAATTAGAACACGGAGCCACTGTGCCGAACTGGCTTCAGCGGCTTAGGAATTTCGATTCACACTCTTTGTGTGTGCATCAACAGTCCTCAGCCATTTCGGTGTGTTTTCAAAGGAGCTTGTTGATATGCTATCCGTTCGAAGAGTAGTTCCTTGTCCAGTAATTAAATAGCGCTGTAAATAGCCTGGCCAACGTCATCAACTCCGCTCGGCTTAGGTAAACGCTGGGATAGCGCGCCTCCTTCAGCAAGTATCCTACTAGTCGCATAAAAGCGTTTAGTGGTCGCTGCGAAACCCCCCCACACACATCCTCCCAGCGTTTCTCAACGTTGCAACTATATAGACTAGCTAGGCACTCTCGTACCATTGTTTGTTCAGCACGAGATGGCTTTAAAGCTGATCCACCTGTTGGTTATGGCCCTTTGCGCGCTTTCGATGCTGGCTCAACCCGCATCTGCTCAGGTACTTGCGTATTGTGGTAGTCGCACGTAGGAGATATGACACTAAATTCTTAGTAGGATCCGGCGGAACTCCTGAGACAACCGCAATTTGCGAGCGCCATTTTTGCTCTAGCGAACAGAATAGTGTCCGCCAGTCTTCATAATACCAAGGGCGGTTTTACCCCAACAACTCGCTCAACAACCGCCGCAGCCACCCCTACCCCGCCGCCTCGCCAACGGAGAAGCGTTGAAGATGAGCTCTAGAGTTGTGTCCCATACAGTGGGTTTCGCCCGTTATCAGTCATGGATGGGTGATCTCACCACCAGAACGTGGTTGGAAATCTGCGTCCTGTGTGACATACAGTTTATGGCTTGGTTAATAAAATGCGATCAGTTACCCAGACGCTCGCAAAGTTGCGCACATATCACATAGAAAGGTTAAATGTTTGTACACATGCTTGAGGGGTGGAAAAATACGTCTTCGGTCAGTAGCTGCTATCTTTCTTCCATCCGTGGCGCGCAGATGCTACATGATCTTAGTTAGACCCCATGTATGGTCATAGCTCCTTCATGTCTTTCATTGCTAGCGCATCGGCCTTCCGCTTCTTGTCCTCGTCACTCTTACGAAGTGCAATCTTCGTCATGGTGTTGATATAGGTACCAAAAACGAACGATACAAGGTTGAAGAAGGGAAGCCACGCCTCCTGGGGTAAGTACTGTGGTGGACATTTTGCATATCGTAAGTTCATCGAGCAACTCATGGATTGGTCAACAGCTTAGCGGATTTACCTTGAATGCTACGATCTGTACCGCCGGAAACATAATCCAAGTCATCCTCATGACTTTCATAAATTGCGTCCCCAAAGTATGCTTGATGGCCTGAACGGGCCGCAAGGGATTGGAAATGATCGCCATGGCTGCGAGATATACTATACACGGGGTTACGACGGCCAGGAGTGTCAATTTGACAGAGAGCAGAACTCACCCGCATTCTGAAGAGGGGCAATCCCAAAGTTACTGGCCAACAGCTTCAGCACGCTCCAAATAGCCGTGGCCGGTTTGTTGGCAAAGATCTTGTTCAAGAGCTCGTACAGCACATGGCCCAACGGCGCCGAAATCGTAAAGCCATACAAGCCCATGTATACTGCCTTGTGTCCATCCACTGGTTGCCCTGAAAAGAGCGCTGCCAACAGTTCCTGCAGGCCATTCAGCGAAGCGGACGTCACGGACTTTGTGAGAAGCGGGTGGGTGCGTAAGCTCTCCAGGTAGAACGCTGAAAACGAGGGGCGTGCTTTGAGAGGCACAACGGAGTCTGCCATAGTTGCGTGAGCTTGAGGATGGTGAACAGGTTTCTGCGGTGGGAAGACGGCTGCTTTTCAGTCAAGACCTCGTTCGTTGCACTTTTGTAGACTTCGCTGTTGCACCTTGCGCGCGCTGGTCATATCAGTGGCGTAGTCATCAATCGCAGTGGCACAGATAGTACTCGTCGGTTAAAAGTGCAGTCGATGAAACGCAGTGGGCAAGCGCCCGATCAGCTCAACCAAAACCAACAACTAACAAAGCAAGCAGCTCGCTTCAGTTCATTCAGGCATCCGCACGTTAGAGGACAGTGTGAAGTGGCAGGCTCAGAGAATGTCAAATGGCTTGGGGACGGCGTGCTCATATTCCAATCCGGTGCATGATGCCGACTGCAATGTCTTTGCTTTACCCCTTTTTGTTACACTGGTGGCGCATATTTCTCACAAGAGTGCACTCTCGCCCACCTTTAAAAGACGTCCTCCTAAAGTCCATCTTGATTTGAATGCAATTTTCGAGTCGCCGGACGCTTTCGAATGCCGAGTTCTGCGGCAGCACGCGCAACGGCACAGTCACTTTAAGGGTGGGATTCCCACGGACGTTATCAAACGAGGCAAAACGTCGTTGGCCGAGATCAACAGCCTTTTAGCCAGCAACGGCAGAGCAGGTTGCAGCCGGGGGGGAAACTGCAGACGACCAAAGGCAGGTAGAGAGGTAGAGAAATCAGGCAGGGTCTACAGACACGCATTCGACTACCTGCTCACTGCACTCAGTACCGAGAAATGCTTGCTGCTCTGTTACGGCCATCCTCGCGCCGCGTGGTCGCTGCACCATGCTTGGTGAGTTTATTCCCTTCCTGTCCTGTCCATCTGTACTATGAACTCATCCGTTGGCGCGTCTTGATGTGCGGTTACATTTCTCCAGCGATCATGCATCAAAAGGCAAGCGTCGACGACCGGCAAAGTGCCCCTTCATAAGGAATGGGCCGAGATGGCGAAGAAGGAGATTAAGGGCAAAGATCCGGAGGAGATTCTGACGTGGCAGACTGCAGAGGTGATTTGAATTGGCTAGTTACAACGCCACCGCCGTGGACCAGCGAGAAAATCCTGACGCTTTTCATTAAGGGAATCCCGGTGAAGCCCCTTTACACTAAAGCAGATATTCCAAATCTTCCGGATGAAATTCCGGGAAAGTTTCCATTTACCAGAGGCCCCTATGCGTCCATGTATACGTTCCGTCCTTGGACAATTCGGCAGTATGCCGGTTTCTCTACAGTCGAAGAATCCAACGCTTTCTACAAGAAGAACCTCGCCGCTGGCCAGCAGGGTCTCAGTGTAGCCTTCGATCTCGCCACTCACAGAGGTTACGACAGTGATCATCCACGTGTTACGGGAGACGTCGGTATGGCTGGTGTTGCGATAGACAGTGTTGAGGACATGAAAAGACTGTTTGACGGGATCCCGTTGAATAAAATGAGTGTCAGTATGACCATGAATGGCGCCGTTTTGCCTATTTTGGCAATGTACGTTGTTGCTGGTGAAGAGCAGGTATGTGTACACGGAATCGGCGATGTTGCATATGCAAGTTGACGTCTGATGCACAATGAAATATAGGGTGCGAAGCAAGCGGAGCTGGCCGGAACCATTCAAAATGATATTTTGAAAGAATTCATGGTCCGAAATACCTTCATTTACCCACCAGAACCCTCAATGAAAATGATTGGTGACATCTTTGAGTACACCTCTAGAAACATGCCAAAGTACAACTCCATTTCTATCTCCGGATACCATATCCAGGAAGCTGGAGCTGATGCCGCCCTCGAATTGGCGTTTACAATTGCTGATGGAATTGAGTACGTCCGCACGGGACTCAAAGCTGGGATGACCATTGATGACTTTGCTCCGCGGCTTTCCTTCTTCTTTGGTATCGGAATGAACTTTTACATGGAAATTGCAAAACTCAGAGCAGCAAGACGACTGTGGGCCGTGCTGATCGAGAAGAATTTCCAGCCAAAGAACAAGAAATCCCTCCTGTTGCGTACCCATTGCCAAACATCCGGATGGTCTCTCACGGAACAAGACCCATATAACAATGTGATTCGTACCACTATCGAGGCAATGGCTGCGACGCTGGGCGGAACGCAGTCTCTCCATACCAACGCTCTCGACGAGGCTATCGGGCTCCCAACTGAGAACTCTGCCCGTATCGCGCGTAATACGCAGTTAATCTTGCAAACAGAAGCTATGATTCCCAAAGTTGCGGATCCTTGGGGCGGTTCGTACATGATGGAGTCGCTTACGAACGATCTGTATGATGCAGCCTACAAAATTATTCAGGAGACAGAAGAAATGGGAGGAATGGCAAAAGCGGTTGGGTCAGGTATGCCTAAGCTTCGTATTGAGGAATCAGCTGCTAAGCGCCAGGCCCGTATCGACTCTGGGCAAGAGGTGATTGTGGGTGTCAACAAGTTCCGAGTTGAAAATGAGGAGCAGGTGGATGTGCTCTCCATCGATAACACATCGGTGCGAAACAGCCAAGTAAATAAAATTGAACAAGTGAAACGTACCCGCGATCCAGGTGCTGCGCAAAAGGCCTTGGATGCGTTGACGGAGTCCGCCAGAACTAACCAAGGAAATCTCCTTGCTCTGTCGATTGATGCTGCCCGAGCCCGTTGCACAGTGGGTGAAATCACTTCTGCGTTGGAACAGGTGTGGGGAAGGCATAACCCCACCGTTCGTGTCGTCTCTGGTGCTTACAAGTCATCGTACGGATCAAGTGATGACATCACCAATACTTTGGCAGATGTCGATGAATTTGTGAACAACCACGGTCGCCGGCCGCGTATCTTGGTGGGCAAAATGGGACAGGACGGACACGACCGAGGAGCCAAGGTCATTGCGTCCGGATTTGCGGATCTTGGTTTTGATGTAGATATTGGACCCTTGTTCCAGACACCACGCGAGGTTGCACAGCAGGCCGTGGACGCGGATGTGCATGTCGTCGGTGTTTCTTCGCAAGCAGCCGGTCACAAAACCCTTGTCCCAGAGCTGATCAAAGAGTTGAAGAACTTGGGAGCTGGTGACAAGATGGTTGTCGTGGGTGGAGTTATCCCTCCACAGGATTACGACTTCCTCTACAAAGCTGGAGTAAGTTGCATATTTGGTCCTGGTACTAAAATTCCAAACGCTGCTAGGGAAGTGGTTGCGAAGATTCACGAACGCTTGACAAAGGAAAGCGCACGAGTCTAGCTAGTACACAGATGAAGGTAGCGCAGATCAATGGAGTGGTAGATAGACTGCCTAAGAGCGTAACTGTTGTTGTTTGTCTTTGCATATACACGATCCTGGTTAAGGCATGTGACACACAGATTTGGGACAAGCATGTGCATTTCAACACCATCTCATCAGTCTCGGCATTGGCTGAACTAGCGGCACTCCAAATCTGAATTCCCATCAACCCTAGGCTTCCAATTGGCGTCCAATCGATCCCAACCTGGCCTAGAGAGCCGCGCCACACGAACATATAGCGAGAGAAGTAGGGAACCTCATCAATTGATAATATACAATGAATGAATCATAACGTAACTCTGCTCAGCCAGCCGAAGATGATATCACTCGATTAGGGTTCCCGTGAGCGGTGTTGCACAGACTTAAAATTCTTCACATGCCCATTTTCACTCCTATCTAAAGGACGGTCTGAGAATATAGGCGAGAACAGGTGATTCCCGTGGTGCGCGAATCTACTGGCGGCGGCGGTTGTCACGGTAGGTGGCACCAACAACACCCTGGAGAGGAGCAGCAGCGACATTGACAACCTCAACGTTTGGGATGCTCTCGAAGCCCATGGCCTTGAGAAGAGCCTGAGATTTTGACGTTAGAATTCATCCGTTAGAATCCAAGCAAGGCTAGAGCTTACGTTGGTGTCGGCATCAACCTCAATGGTTTCAATGGCAAGGGCGGAGACCTCGGGAACGAACTGGTCCTTACGCTCACGCTCTTCTTCCTGAAGCTTGAAGGAGATACCACGGACGGGTCCGCGCTGGATACGCTTCATCAAGTGCGTGGTGAAACCAGCAATCTTGTTCCGAAGGCGCTTGGAAGCAATGATGGCAACCTCATCAGCGATCTTCTTGTTCGTTTGGAAGTCGAGAGTGAGGCGCGGGTAGTACTTCTCAATGATGACCCGGGCGGCCTTCTTCACGGTCTTGGTACGCACACGACCCTAAATATTCAGTAGGGTCAGATTTCGTCTTGTGGCAACTTGAATAAGCGCTTCGACTTCGTAACTATTTCCTATTACTCCATCTCATAGCGATCATCTCCAATCTACTGCTTTGACCATCGGTAATCTCACAAGAGTCTTCGCAATTTGGCAACAGTTGAAATCTCCATGCAATTGGCCATGAGATCTTCCCATCGGTTGAACACAGCCGGCATCGCCAGCATTTCAACGCGCAGCATTCCCCACCACCCATATACCTACCATCTTGCTTTATCTCGCGTTGACGGATATTGGTTCTGCGTCGCAAAAGGAGAAAAAGTAACTTTGCACTTGGCCTCAACTCGTTTGAACTTGGACTACATTTTCTACCGTCACGTGACCAGATTCCGGAAGGAACCACTGTTTTCAGTCACGTGATTTGGTAGTGGGAAAGTCGACGGCTGCGGTGAGAAAATTTAGCATTCGCAGATACTGTGTGAGCTGCGGAGGAGCTGCTGCATCAAAATCCTTTGGTTCGCTGTCGCCTGTAAAGCAAGCGGGCAGGCCAGCTGTGACTCGCTGCTCTATTCACTAGAAACTGGTGTCCGTAAACGCATCATGGGGCGTGCATACCGCCCTACGGAGAAGGACTCCAGAAGCGCTTGTCGGATGGATGGATGTGCGCACGGACACTACATGCTTAAACCCGTTACTCCTGCGCATTGAAGAGACCTACACGGCTTTCACCTCCTTCCGACATGAATTGGAAGCTGGTCCACTCTTTCAACACTGTGGCAGAATGCAGCCTGCCATCCAGCCAATCACTCAGTTACTAGCTGTGAAACGGATCAATGGCGTAGTACCCTGTCAGCACGCTCTATGGCGATTCCACAACCTCAATAGATGCCGGATCCACGGTGGGACTGGCACAAGCATAACGGCGATAAAAACGGAGGTTCAAAGCACAGCCTGTTAGATCCACTGCATAGTATGATATTCGGGCATATAGATCGGTCCGCTCCGAGTAGCCCACCCATAGTCTCACCAACACCCCTTGACCAGTGATTAGGGATGCATAATAATTCCTCCAGCGCAGCCATTCATATATTGGAAAATAAGCTTCCGACAAGAGATGGCACGTTCCTCAGATGATTGGACTAACTAGGTTGCTGCAGCTTATTCCTCATCTTCAGCATCACCACCCTAAATCGATCAAAGTAAGTACGCGACGCTCTCCAAGTCATGTTAAAATAAATCCTACCTCGGCAGCCTTAGCGCGCTTACGCTTCACGCGGCCGGGACGACCTCCGCCAAGAGGAGAAGTGTGGGAGAAGTCGATGTGCTTCTGGGAGTCAAGACGGACCATGAAAGAAGGAATGTTGACAACCTGCTTTCCAACGCTATAACAGTCCCGAGTGAGCTTCCACACTATCCTCCTATCTTCGATACATCACTGCAACGTACCGAATGTGCCTTTGACGGATCAAAACACGGGCGTGGTGGATGGACCTGGCCAGACCAGACTTGAAGACCTGGGTCTGCAAGCGTCTCTCCAGGAAATCCTCAATCTTCAGACCCAAGACGTAATCCAGACGGGCCTTAGATTCGTCCAAGACACCAATACGGATCAAACGACGGATAAGGGCGTTACCCTCGAAAAGACGACGAGGGTCCTTCTCATCGAGAGTCAAAAGCTCACGGGCAGCACGACGGATGTGGGAGAGAGAGTAACCGACGCGCCAAATCTCGCGCTTGTTACGGAGACCGTACTCTCCGGCGAGCTTGAGCTCCTGGTCGAGGCGGGCAGATTCGAACGGCCTCTTGGGGACCTATTCTCCATCAAATCAAAAGTAAAATAACAAACCAATCAGCATAACTCCAAAAGCACCAATCAGTGACTCCGGCCGCATAATCCTCGGATGATCAAGATAAATCTCATGCACATGTGTTCTTGCAAATCCACCAAAAGTGCATCGACGAAAACGTCATCCGAGGGTTGGACCTATCCTCCCAAATCAGCTACACACCTTGTAGGTCTTTGAGCAGTTCGCGCGAGGCATCCTGATCTCCTCTTCCTAATGGCGGTTAAGGTTGGGGTCCCAGGAATCACCAGTGGAATCGAAAGGGAGGGAAAAAGTGTAAACTGCAGACTTCAAACTGCAAATCGCCAGTAACGAAAACCGGGTCACGTGAAAACGTAATTATGACTGTGCCATGCGCGTTCGTAAGCGGATTCCGCCAACGCGTTGGGCCCCGTCGCTTTCGTCGCTTTTCGACATACTATCCGACCAAAAGGTTCTGAGTTCATTCTTTTCAGGAGTCTCTTCAGATGATGAGTGCCCGCTGTATGCACTGCCTCTGGTAGGATGTAATGTGTCCGTGCTGACTGCGGCTACACCAAAACCCTACGCACAAACGGCATGAAGCATACAAAGCCGATGACTGAGGTGGACGCAGAATCTTAGGCATTACCACATGCGAGGACCATAGCTCAACAAGTTTGGCACCTCTACCCAAAGAGACGCCTTTGGAAGAAGGAAGAACGTCTTGAAGTGGTTCTACGGTGGATGTTTTTGAACATACTAGCTAAAACGATGTGGTTGTCAACCAACGCAGGCATCCCGCACGTGGGATCCTTGAAAGTAGCCCGTTGAGGAGCTCGATTTTGCCGAAGGTGATGGACTCCCAAGGTCAGCGCTCAGGTGTTGCTCATTGAAAGTTAATTGTGCGCGGGATATAAAAGGTCCTATCCACGTCTCAAAAAGATCTGGGGCCACTTAGCTGGCAATTTGCCTGCATAACGGATAAGGGATTTGCGTGAGGTCCAAGTAAACTACAGTTCCAGGCCATTTCCTCACTTCTTGAAGCATGTGTTGATAGCTCATGAGGTAAATAGCTTGAGCGTTCTGCGTGGTCTTACTGGGCAGCTTCACGAGATGCCAAGCGTGCGTCGTGCCACTGGCGCTTGATACCGCACACTGACCTGCCGGCCTGAAGGACCGGGGCACCCACTTTAAGCTTTTAATGTCTCGAGACGGTATCATCGGTAAAATCTACGGTCATCTCCGCGGAACAACACCTGCCAGATGCTGGTCGCCGTTCGCAAGTCAGGCTGCTCTTTCACCTTCATTTCCATGGTGGTCGCCCACCCTGCTATGGTAGAGCAATTAATGAAAATTGCGAGACACGAAAAACACAAGCGAACGGCTCGCTTCACACTGTCCCTCGCAAGTGATGGAGCTCTTGTAGCCATTTCGATAGGTCAAACTTGCGATTACCAGGGCCACGACCTTGAACATGCAAGAATCGAGAGTTTGTTTCAAAAGGTGTTCACGCTATAAAGATATCCCGACTACTCGATCTATCACTACCCATGGATTGTGTAGACGGCTACTTGGCCCTGCTCACATATCTCTGATCCAATAAATCCACTACAACCTTGTCCCCGATGTTCACAAACTCTGGGACTTGAACGTGAGCACCAACATCCAGTTTGGCCTGCTTGAAACTAGTGCCTTTCCCCTCGTTCGTCGCCGTACTGGGACTCGGGTCACATTCCACTACAGTATAAGTTCCGCGTTCCGGAACTTTGATGACAACTGGCGTCGCCTCATGTGAATCAACCCGCAGTTCCATGGAGTCTTGAAGAAAAGGAATGACTTTCTCTCCAGCATTGATGATCGACAACGGGAACGCATGAGTTTCAAAGGTTGTTGGATCGAGAAGGTGGATCTCTGTGTCGGTATACAGAAACTGATACGTTTTGGTTTCGAGTTCCACCACTTTGAGCATAAACAGACGTACGAATTAGTAGTGCGCATACATAGTGGATCCTTGTATCATAGATGCATCGTACCTTCAACATTACTGCCCGAATTGAAGCGCTCCGTTAACTTTCCATTACCCACCAAATCCCGCAGGTCCAGCTTGTAATGGGCACCTCCCCGACCTTGGGAATGATGCGAGTATGAATGTATAACCCATATCTTTCCTCGAAAGTCGATGACAGTGCCTCGCTTGATCTGGTTCACTGGCATCTGCAACGCTCTCGCTTGGATAAAGTACGGAGACCGGCACCGAGTGGTGGCCCGTATGGATGCATGGCACAAGGACGACGGACCGCGGAAGGACATCTTGCCAACTGCTGAACGAAATGTCCGCACTGCTGTGGTGCCGTTTATGTGTCAAAATCCTCGCAAACGAAGCGCTTCTTGCTTCGTTTTGAATAATTTTGGTCACCAGCTTGTAACAACCCGCAACAGGACACCGGTCAAACATGCAGAGGCCGCTCAGCTTCTATTATCATTTCGCAGGAAACATACTATAAAAGCTATGAGTGATGCACCGCCAGCGTATTCTGAAGCTGTAGGCAGTACCAGCAGGGTTCAAAGCACCGCACAGGCTCCTGTTCAAGGGGATGCGACGGTACGTTCATGCGGGCACCTGTCATTCTCACCGCAAAGTGCTAACTCCTGCTGACTATAAAACGTATAGTCCGCTTGCTGTCCAACCGGTGAACCGCATAGCTGGCTGCCACCCTATTATCCAAAATCGGCCTGGTGCATGGCAATAGGTCTTTTCCCGTACGTACCACCTCGACCGACCGCACATCAGTCGTACAATTGCTGACGCTTCTGAGAACCAACAGATTCGGCATTCTGTGCTGCTTAAAGATGAAAGAGTCTAGATGTGAACGCTGCGGTGCCGAGCTAACACTAGGCGAAGGAGAAGAAGATCCGGCTAAACAAGCTGAAAGGGGTGCGCATTGCTCCTGTGAGCAACTTGATGTTGTACCAATACTAAACGGAAATGTTGATTGTAGACAGAGCATATCGACTTGGCTTCGCCATCGGAGCGGCGACGCAGGTCATCCAATCTGGTGTGGTGCATGGCCAGCGCAACTGACGTTCTAACATTTCAGTCACCATCGCTGTCATCGTCAACCCGCCTTGCACTTTGCACGCATACAGTTTTAGTTCATTGTTCAACCAAAGGATTGGAGGCCTTCAGAAACGACTGTGTTTGGTCTCCGACAAAGCAGTGTCCCCAATCAACTTTCCAGCACCAAGACTACCAGCTCTCTTCGTCGACCAGTTCTACTCGGAATCAACTTTCCCAGCCTTCCCGAATGCGCCCGTGGACATTATGTCTTGCGCAATCGCCTCTATAAACATGCTACATACGAGCTGCAATCGCCCAGGTATAGGTAACCCACCCCAACACGGCCATTATCACAACAGCGACCGTCCGGATTCCATAGTTGGTAGCAACAAAAACATAGGAAGGCATTCTTTTTATTGATTCCACATACCTTGTACACACCTACATTTTCAAAGTACAAACGCATTCGCCTTGGTAAAATAAGCGCCAGCCTGTCTGCTTGGGGCCAATCACTTCCGGTCCTGAATAACCTGCACTGAAAGAGTTTGTGAAGCGCTTGTGTGCTTCTTACCGGTCGAGTACGCGCCATGTACATGGAGCTATTCTCATGTTCAACCTTGAGTGGTATTAGCTTCCTCGTTCAAGCGATACCTTGAGTCCAACGCACGCTTTTCCTCAACAGAGAGTTCATTGTCATTGTAAACAAGTATGCCGGTGGCAGCTTTACCACTTGTCGCACCGGATACTGGTTCAGCAGGCGGCTTTGGCTCACCACTAGCGGCAACTGGCGCAGGCTCATGCTCTGCGGTAGTGGCTGGTTGATCTTGCTTATGATCGTAACCAGGATACTGTGCAGGCTCCGATAGGGGAGGCGGTTGCGACGTAAACGGCGAGCCGGAATTAGGCGGACCTGGAGGTGGTGGCATGGGTCGTGGCGGACCTGAAGGCCCTGGTAAATGGGAAGGAGGATAACCGACAGGCGCCGGAGACCCGTACGGAGCGGGTGAGCCTGTGAATGGCGGCATATGCGGAGCTGGCGATCCATATGAATGTGGCACTGGTGCACCGGAATGAGGCATCGGCGGCGGGGGCATGCCTGGCATGCCTTGAGGGGCAAAAGGAGGAGGTGGGCCATGTAGGAAGGGTTGGCCCGGCCCGCCTGGACCAAATGGTGGCGGTCCTTGTGGAAATCCCGGCGGCGGTCCTCCCATGAAAGGCCGGGGTGGCGGCGGATAAGCCCCAAACGGCGGAGGAGGATATGGGCCCGGTGGTGGAGCACCATAATGATTCCCGGGCGGATATCCTGGCATCGGTGGAGGAGGATACTGTCCAAACATAGGTGGTCCCGGCTGATGCGATCCGTACTGAGGAGCACCACCCATTTGCTGATGTTTGAATCTTTCCATTTGCTTCTGAATCTGCTCAGGCGTAAGTGCATTTGGGTCAATCTTTGGACGCTTGTTGCCGGTATTTCCACCTGATTTCTCAATGTGTGCCTGCAGGTCTTCCTCTGGTACACCTAGCATACCAAAGATCTCAATATCTGGTGTCTCGCGGCCGGGAAGGGCGTTGGGGACTCTAAAAATACTGATGAGGATCTGTCCATGGGAAAAAGAAAGAATTCAACCTACGCCTCAAGGGTTTGCTTGTGAACCTGTTGGACATGAATAACCAAACCTCCGGCAGTATTCAGTTTCTTGGAGCACTACAGACATAGTTAATACGCAGTAATCGTAAGCACAGTGGAACCGCTTGATCACTCACATCAGTACATTTGAAGTGTTTCACCCTCTGATGATTGATCAGGACCTTTTCATCTTCAAATTCGCGATCACAATACCAGCACCAGGGCTTCAATTCCTTTCTCTTTTTCTGTTTAATGCAGTTTAAGTAAACAAAGTGATCGTTAATGACTTGTCTGCACCGTTCCGGAAAGTGATGCAATGTCTCCCGTACCTTGGCCATTTTCTTTCAATAGTGGTTCCCTAACAGCGTCGTTCTCTGCAATCTCCGTGTCCTGCTAAGTCTTGTACTGTCCTTGCTGTCCCGTCCTCACCGTCTCGTTGCCCCGTCGTCGTCGTCGTCGTCGCCGTCGTTGTCGCTGAAGTGAAATGCCTTAAACCACACTGGTCACGTGGCCACGGTTTATGTAATCAAGTTTGGAAATGTCAGTTTCGCGTTGTTAAACTTTTTGTTTTGAGGTGGTGGTGATGAAGATAATCATGAGGCCTCTTGCCGCTGCCGAGACGCTGAAGCGAAAGGGTTCTTTGGATGACAATGCTCAAAGCAAGCGAGTACGATGCGTGGACGCGGCGGGCCAAGGCGATGGTCTCCTGGCGTGGGCAACGTCTCAAGGTGCCGACGTATCAAACCTGGCCATCATGAAGGCAGACCTCGAAGGTAACTATGGCGTTCAGAAGCGTGGTGCTGGGCAGATCTTGATGCTGTATTTGCAGATGGCGCGCATGCTGCTCGTACAGTCATCTCTACAAAGGCCATCCCGCCGGGTTCCCCTATCGCACACATACCGGTGCATCTCGTTCTTTCTGAATCAAACGCCCTAGCCTCGCCCTTTGGTCAAGCGCTATGGTCGCATGCCAGTCTCCAAACATTAGCCCAGGACGGCCGTGATCCGTATGCGCCTGCGTTGATCTTGCTAGCTGCCTTTTTAGTATGGGAGCGTTTCGAAAATAGTGACTCGTTTTGGGCACCGTATCTCG
Organism: Gaertneriomyces semiglobifer; assembly: GCA_025558075.1. NCBI lineage: Eukaryota > Fungi > Chytridiomycota > Chytridiomycetes > Spizellomycetales > Spizellomycetaceae > Gaertneriomyces > Gaertneriomyces semiglobifer. Next base: position 215,655 of record JAHLKF010000006.1, read on the forward strand.
AGTCGCTTCCCGTAAAATATCAGCTGCCTTTATGGTGGACTGATGAGGAAGTGGACGTACTTTTGTCTGGAACCAACTTGGAATACGTCGTGCAAGAACGAGCCAAGCTATTGAAGCGAGGTCTTGCCATTGTTTCCGAAGTGTGCGGAGAGATGTTCACCCACCATAGTCTAACGTGGAAAAACTTCCTGTGGGCGTACTCTGCGATTTCATCGCGAGCCTTTCCTCGATCGCGACCAGCACCGTCAGCGTCACTCAGTAAAGATACCGCTGCGGATGACACAACTTCGGCCGCATCTGAATTGTGCCTCTACCCTATCTTGGACATGCTGAACCACCGTCGTGCAGAGCGGATTGAATGGCGCCTTACAGATGAGAATGTTACTTTTGTAGCATTGGACGGGTTTGCGGAAGGCGAAGAAGTATTCAACAATTATGGCGCAAAAGGCAATGAGAACTTGCTCGCCAACTACGGCTTTGTTCTGGAAAATAATCAAGAAGACTACGTGAAGATTGCGCTCAATGTCCGCGACGAAGACCCGCTAGCTGAACGGAAACTGAAAGCTCTTTCCAAAGCACAACCCAATCGACTAGTGTATTTGTTATTCACTGGGGATGACGAGACTCAACTGCCAAATGATCTATTGGCGGTAACAAGACTTTTGGTAGTGAACCGGGACGAACTTTCCGTGGTGGAGCATGATTCTACTCTACATAGTACACCGCTGGCGCCTCGAAATGAAGTGGCTACTCTGGGGGCTCTTTGGGAACTGTTGAGTGCAAAATGTGCGGCAGTGGAATCTGGACAACAAAGGATAGAAAGCGCAGCGCATTTGACTGATGAAAGGAAGCGATTGGCAACAATATATCGTGCAGGTCAGTTTACGCGTTGATGCTTAAGGAACTTACTGGTTGTTGGACTCAACGCCTTTCAATCCGCGAATACAGGACAACTTCGCATATTCCGCCATTCTTTATCTCTTGTCAGCACCGCATTATTGACGTACCTGTCATCCGCGCTCAAACAATACCACGACACCACTGCAAGCGTATCGAAGCTGTTTCTATCCACATCAAGCGAATACCTAAGTACGTCCTTTCGCAGCAAGGTTAACGAACTTGTTTCTAGCCTTCCGGATGATATTGCAGAATATTTAGATGAAGACACCATTCTCTGCTTTGCGTTGATATGGGAATCTCAGAATCCAGGCACCTATCATCGTATCTTGTCGATGTTCCATATAGAAACGACTTCAGAGCAGAAAGAAGAAATTGAAGAACATTATGAGGAGATTGTGCAACCCATTTTGGAAGCTTTACCCGATGTTTTCACACCTGAGGTATTCACCAAGGAACGGTTTGTCTGGGCAGCTCGCATTTTGGATGTGAACGGTCTGAATGTACCGAAGGGCGTGATCGACGGAGTTGCTGGTTGGCACATCATTATGCTTCCCCCTTGTAGTAAGACGTAGCAACATAGATTTACGATAGATAAAGGATAATGACTTGCAACGGCAAGGGAAGCGTGATATTGATATGAGTAAAAGCCAAGAAAATAAGAAAATCTACCTAATTGAGACGAAACGCAGTCACAGAACTACAGTAAGACACACCGTCTGGCATTCTTCCAGCAAACACCTAGATATATACCCCATATCTACCAACCACGCTTGGCGAACTTCTGTTCTTCCGGCAAAGTGTCGCAGTTGATCCCGACCATTGCCTCACCGAGATCTTCGGATACAGAGGCAAGCACAGCGGGGTCCTGGTAGTGCGTCACAGCCTGGACAATAGCCCGAGCACGCTTGGCGGGGTCACCAGACTTGAAGATGCCAGACCCAACAAAGACACCGTCGACACCCAACTGCATCATCAAAGCGGCATCAGCCGGTGTTGCAACACCACCAGCGGCAAAGTTGACGACCGGCAGGCGTCCAAGACGCTTCACTTCCTTGACTAGCTGGTAAGGCGCTTGGATGTCCTTGGCGTACACGTAAAGCTCATCATCAGCCATAGCTTGAACCTTGCGAATCTCGCCCATCATGGTCCTCGCGTGACGAACGGCCTCGACGACATTACCGGTTCCAGCCTCACCCTTTGTGCGAATGAAGGCGGCACCTTCGTTGATACGCCTCAAAGCCTCACCTAAGTTCTTGGCTCCACAAACGAATGGAACCTTGAACTGGCTCTTGTCAATGTGGTTCACCTCATCCGCAGGTGTAAGGACCTCAGATTCGTCAATGTAGTCAACGTTGAGGTGCTGAATGATTTGAGCCTCAACAAAGTGCCCAATACGGACTTTGGCCATGACAGGGATGGTCACGGCTTCGATGATTTCTTTGATCATCTTGGGGTCGGACATACGTGCAACTCCACCATCCTTACGGATGTCAGCGGGCACCCGCTCAAGAGCCATGACAGCGCAAGCGCCGGCTTCTTCAGCAATACGAGCTTGCTCGGCGTTGACAACGTCCATGATGACACCACCCTAAACACAAAAATGATTCGTAAATACATACAGCTATCATAGCACCCAACGACTGAGCTTGACATGCAAACCAGGTTAGGCTACCCACCTTCAAGTTCTGGGCCAAACCGGCCTTGACGATGAAGCTGGTAGCAGCATCGTTGCCGTTGGAAGCAGCGGCAGAGTCGGAAGCGACCAAGTTTGACGGAGCGTTGAAAGTCATTGTGCACTAAACAGACGGGGGGCACTACGATGCGCTGGAGTTGTTGCGGGAGGTGTGGAAGGACACTGCTGCTTGTGTAGAAAGACACTCGTCGTTCGCCGTCGTCGCAACGCTCGCCGATATCAAAACGAGGAGAAAAATATCGCTCGATTCATCCGAAATAAATATGAAATAAATGTGAAATATTTCACATAACTAATCCGCGCTGAACGAGATCTCAGTTCTGAAATGCACCAAAGCATCGTCGTCGTCGTCGATGCTGCGGCTTTCTCTCCCTTGAAAGGCGTCTTGGGGACTCGGAGAGGCTATGGTGCACCCTTACTGGATGGCTACGTTGCAGGGGTTCCCCGATAGGTTCGTCCACGAGCGTTACCCATAACCATTCACGAATGCCATAATTTGGGGCCTTCCGGTTGACCTTGGCCTCGCTTTTGTAAGGGCGGCTTTTTCTGGCGACGCTACAATCGGAAGGAGCAATGTATTGCGAATTTCGTTTAGCGTTCATTCAAGGCCCATGGCTAGGATGATTTTATTTTTATATTAGCAGTTATTGCAAGGACATCAGTTGCCGGTATCGCACAGCGTTTAGGTGTGAAATGACCATGCTATGGACGTGTACTCTTCCCAGTGTGTCGTCTCACGGAGACTATAATACTGCACGGCAGCGTGTATTCACAATAGAAATAACATGTAGTAGTCAAAATGGGGAGGTTCCTCTGATCCTTAACACTTTGAAGCACAGCTCGTTGGTACTTGCTCCTCGTGAGCATCATGCGGTGTTCGCTTGTCTTCCCGCTCCTGTGCGCTATTCTCCTCCGCGCTTTGACCAAAACCCTTAATGCCACGTTCTTCCTTCGCTGTTTTGCGTCCTAAGAATTCCTTTTGCCAGAAGGTCTTTACCCAGCGCCCGTCTCCGGACAACGTACGCCGCTGTTTTTCAAAATTGCGCTTCAGTTCCAAGTCCTCCGCAGAAAGTTCCCCGTCGGTTTCCGTTTGTAGGGCTCCTTCTTCTTGGTTGATCATGGCATCGTCCGGGTTGGGGTTCTGGCCGGAAAATCTCCCAGAATGGACAGCATTGCAAAGCCAGAGCCAGTTGATAGCTTGATAGACCTGCAAAGTGATCGCGCATCAATTGACTAGGCTATTGCGACGAGCACGCAATGAACAAAACTTAACCGTAAAGTATTCTTCCGAAACATATTTCACTGCGGCCCTGGACATCTTGCGGTAAAGTTTATCATCGGTCAGCAATTCGTACAGCCGTTGGACCACGGTGTCTACATCGCCAATCTTCACAAGGTAACCATTGCATCCATCATGAATTTGGTGTGGAATACCACCTGCGGCATACGCAACCACAGGCCTGCCTTTCGCCAAAGCCTCAGTCACTTTGATCTCGAAACCCTCGCGGGTAGAGAGTTGCAATGCAACTTTCGCACCACGCATGAGTGTGTCGAGCAGCTGATCCGATGGTGGCAGCCTATATCGTGCCCGTTTAGCCGACTCACGCATGTAAACAAGTTGAATGCGGTATCCTACCTTACTACGGCAATGTCATCCAAAACCGACAGATACTGGTCCTCCTCCAAAATGGAGAGTACCTGCTCAAAGACCAGATTCCCATCGGGATCGTCAATGGATCCATGACCACACAACACCAACTGAGGCAGCTCATGCTCGCTACAGCCTTCGCCTTCCATCCGCCTACGCAAAAGCCTAAACGCCTTCAGGACGTCCGGAATTCCTTTACTCGGATCGAATCGCGCAATTTGGATAATGTAGGGTCGAGCAAAGTCAATGTGTCTGCCGGTGGTGTCAATGCTTAGACGGTTAAAGACTGCATGGTAGTACATTGTTGAAGCAGGATCGAGCTCCTTGTTTAAACCGTCAAGCGGGTCCGTAGCAGCAGGCAGCATCAGCAGCCTGTCCCTCGGTACATTACTGGGAACAAAGTTGGCCACCGGGTGGGAGATAAACAAATCGGCGTGCTGGATGAACTGCCATAAATAATTCCAGACGTGGTGTTGTTCCGTTTCTGGATTATCTGCTAGATCGGAGCGAACTTCGATGTGACTACGGTAGATGATCTTGCAGCGGGGATTCAAGTGCTTGATGTATCTGATCAGTCCAGCTGGTTGAGGGTCGTCGATGATGATCACATCTGATTGCACAATAGGCCCTTCAGTCCAGTAACGGGTAATGTTGTCTTTGCACCAGTGCTCATACATTCGTTTGTCGTGATCGTTCAGATGCACATCGGGCCCGGCCACGCCTTGAAGCACGTTATGGAACTTGCGCTTGGTAATGTCGAAAACCTCGGGCTTCGGTTTCATGACATACCACTGCGCTTCAACGCCCATGAGGTGCAAGATTCTGATTAGTGCATGACGCATAAGGGCTACTCCACCTCCTTGCGGGGTGGAACTGAAGAAGGTGATCCGAAGGTCTCGTTCGACAGTTAACTGTTGAACATGAGCTCATTAATCCTCAGTCTCAACGAAAGAACGTTCGATAGAGAGCGAATACTTGCCCGCACGAGCTGTTGTAACACGCCCCAGGTTTGTGGAGACACTGTTTTCTCATAATCTATAGCATCGCACATATGAATTCTTCCGTTGCCATCAACTTCCACTCTGTGGCGATAGCCACTAGCAATTCTTGGGATGTTGTTCTGAACTAAAAACAATTGGGCCTTTCGTGCACCGGAACATGCGCGCTCATCGATACTCCATCCGCGGGTCTCGACAATGACTGGCAAGATATCCAATTCAAACCATAGACGTGCCGGTAGCCTCAGCCTCATTTGGCCATTTTCTGTTTTCATAAACGAGTCTCCAAAGGTGACCGCGAGGTCCGCACCTTCTGTGATTCCGATGCCGGCGGCAAAGATCTTATATCGCTGTGCTCGAGCGTAGTTGCGAAGCCAGTCAATGATGCGCTGCTCCAGGTTCTTGAGAACCTCTTCCGTTAGAGGGTATGGACCTTCCTCGTCAGGGGAGCTTTCTTCAATTGTTGATCCGGAAATTGCAGATGCATCATCGACGCTTGCCTCGTCTGTATTGAGGCATTTACATCCATTCAAGACGCACTCATCCAAATCGCACTCTGGGCGCTCCGAGAAGCGGCCATCCTCTGACACCATTGTTTGGACCGTGAAGTCGATACCATCTACACCAACATATAGAGTGAGCCGAGTTCTGCGCCATGGAAAGAGCGCCAGCGGGACACTTACAGAATCCATCGTGCACATAAATAGCAAAGCTAGGTCGGTGCCGAGTTTCAATCTCAATGCCTACATATACTCCCTGTGGAGGAGCGGCTTTGGCAGGACGTCTCCAGGTTTTCAGAACTTTCAGAGCACGCTGAATGCTGCGACGGCCAGGGCGGTCCCCGACGACCGACGAGCGACGGCGGTCGCGCTGGGCATCTGATGCCGCCGCCACGGGTAGTTTGTTGCCGTTCCGCTCGCAGGCCTCAATCACCACATCGGCAAAGTGCGGATGGCTCCCAGAGGGCATATCTGTCAAAGGGCTCTACAAGTTCCAGTCGTTTGACGGACCGAGGCGAAAGATAGGCTCCGTGACAGCGACAAACACCTTAAACACTAGTTGAATATATATATGTGGATATGGGTAGTTATAACTTTGGTTGCTATTCGAAAATAAACGATTTCTGCTTTTGAGTGAATGTGATTGATTCTTCAAAACTAGTACTGTTTTTTCTGATTGATGGGAATCAGCAATAATACTCCTCTAGCTGCAACATACCGATGACCTGTGGATGCTGTTATAATTTCCAACATGCCGGCGAGAAGACCCCTTCGTCGTTGTCGTCGTCGTCGGCGGCATTCCTTTGACGGCTTTGGGAACACGGTCCAACACGCGTAACTGAGGAGCAGTCGTCCGAGTGACGTAAGTGAGACATTTTCGGATTTGAAAGCGGCAGATCATGGGCTTTGCAGAGTCTCTTCCAAAGATTGCTTTCTTGTTATTCCCGTTGCGTTGCGGGCGGCACCACGACGCTGACGACGGGCATCTTCTTCTCTCAGACACAAGTGGCGACCACCAAACATCCGAACTGGAGGTGGGTTTGACCTGGCGTGGCGCTGTGGCGTAAAAAATAAGGTTTCGGGGCTTGTTGCGCCACAGTCGTGACGAAAACTCGACACGAAGAAAATGGGCAAGCTGCCTTCGAGTAAGGTGTAGATCACTGCTTGCCCATCATGTCAGGCTGTACCAGCTCAGTCACTGCCGTCACTGTCGTGGTCTTTGCAGAGGTCATGTGTAAATAGTGATATGTAAGAGGGAAAGGTCTAATCTAGAAGTACGGCATTATTGGGGGGGATCTATGCGGTAGCCTCTTTCAAGTAGGCAATAACGTCCGCACGGTCTTGAGGCTTCTTGAATCCGGCGAACACCATCTTGGTCTACAACAATAGATGTCAGCATCTAAGAACACAGTCATGATAGCAACACGAGATACGTACACCGGGAACGAATTTCTTGGGGTTCTCAAGGTAGGTGAACATGGTCTCCTCAGTCCAGTCCACTTGCTTCTTCTGCATGGCAGCAGAGTAAGAGAAGCCCTCGGCGGTACCAGACTTCTTGCCAAACAGACCGTTCAAGTTGGGCCCAACCTACACAACCCAAAGATGTCAGTGCCTGGAGCTCGTAGGGCATATACATACAGTTGATCGAACGTACCTTGTGGGGAGCGCCGGACTCCACAACGTGGCATTGAGCACAACGGGTCTTGAAGAGCTTGGCTCCGTTGGTGGCATTTCCAGCAGGCATGGACATCTTGACCAAAATGTAATCTCGGGCGTAACAGATGGAGAGCTTCTCGTCGTCGTCGTCGTCGTCGGTGTCTGAGAGACGAGATCTGGTTCCGAGTGGAGGGCGACTGTGGGGTACTTTGGCCCCCCGTCCTTTATCGATCTCGGGACTTGGTGTCATGGCAACAACCACTTACAACTACGCGTTGGGGCTAGGGTTCACACACGCGCTGCGACGGTGACGTGGAATCGAAGTCCGAAGCGACGACGACGTTCGACGGACGTTTGGTTGCAGCCGGTGACAGCGACAGCGTGAGATGATCTCGGGTATACGACTTGCTCGACCAGTGCAAAACCTCTTAGTTCCTTCCCTTCGTCGCTTTCATTCTACTCCTTTTGCAATGGTAGGCATTGCGAGATCGGGTGTAGATCGTGTCGCATTGTTTGCTTATCGTCGGGTCTGGAAAATGTAGGGTGTTACCAAAGAAGTCATCAAGGCTGGAGACGGCAAGACCTTTCCTAAGAAGGGTGACACTGTGACCATGCACTGTATGTATTGGCAATGGCCGCGTTTTGCCGCAGAACCTATTCTTACACCCTGCTAGATGTTGGTACATTCACCAAGGACGGTAAGAAATTCGACTCGTCCTTGGACCGTGGACAACCTTTCGTCACCAAGATTGGTGTCGGACAGGTTATCAAGGGTACGTCGCTTCAAAATACCAGTCTTCCGGTGTATACAACTTACACGGTGGTATAATAGGTTGGGATGAAGGTGTTCCTCAGATGTCTTTGAACGAGAAGGCAAAGCTTTTCATTTCTTACGATTACGCTTATGGTGAAAGAGGCCACCCAGCTGGTATTCCGCCAAAGGCTGACCTTACCTTCGAGGTCGAGCTCCTCAAGATTAATTAGGCTGTAACGTAAATCTGAACAAAGTTACTATATACCAAGTAGTTCCCGATGTCCCTTTCAATCAGAACATCCACTTGGTAGGAGAAGTTCCCGTATTCGTTAGCTTCGCCGGACTGCTCTTCATGCGAACGCGGGGTTTTAAGGGCGGGATCGACTCAAACGTGGGCTGCTCACAACATCTACCATGAATTACGTTCCTGTCGGCATGCCGAAGCGTCGCTGTGTTAGAGCCCTGGGCCAGGTTGCGTTGCTCATTCCGATATTTCGATATTACAGACGGCCTCATCTGTATATGTAGCGCTCATGAAGAACATTGAAGATTTCACTGAAATGGCTTTGCTGCTGGAACAGTGACGGGAATCGCAGGACCCGCACATTATGATATCGATAAGTAAATATAACGGGAATTTTGCTGGAGTGTGCTGGAAAAGCCTCTGCACACACGCGTTACGCCAGGCTCTCTTGGCCATATAAAGGCGTGGTCCCCGGGGTTTCCGTTGAAAGGAATCGAGTCTTCATCTACTGAGCCGACTTTGTGTGGAAGCATACAATACTTTGCAATCTGTTTCTGTTGCGGCAAAGATGCCGTTGGCCCTTGTCTGCAATGTCAGACCGGCAGCTCTCGCGCTGCGATCTGCCCTTCGTTGTCAACTGCTTCCTGCAGTCGAGAGTACCCTGTCGAAAGCGGCCGTATTGAGACCGTCACGCCCAGTTGTAGCAAGGCATTATGCAAACGGCAGTGGGAACTTTGGTGGTGGCGGCTATGGGCCTGGAGGGTTTGGTTTGTATCCTTTTGTTTATTGTGTAACTACTTGCCAGCAACTAACAACTTGCAATGTAGGCGGAGGATATGGTGGCGGCATGGGTGGTCAAGGTGGCGGGTTCCCCGGCATGAGAATGAATCCTCAGCAGCAACCACCCGAAAAAGGCGCCGCACTCAAGCAATTTGGAATTGATCTGACGGAGCTCGCTAGGAAAGGAAAGCTGGATCCCGTAATAGGAAGAGATCAAGAGATACGAAGGACAATACAGGTGCTTTGCCGACGGACTAAGAATAATCCAGTTCTCATCGGAGAAGCAGGGGTGGGGAAAACGGCGATCATAGAGGGGCTCGCGCAACGTGTTGTTAATGGAGAGGTACCGGACAGCATGAAAAATAAACGTGTGATAGCTTTGGATTTGGGCCAATTGGTGGCGGGCACAAAGTTCAGGGGTGAATTTGAGGAGCGACTGAAGCAAATATTGCATGATGTTATGGAAGAGGAGGGTAAACTGATCCTTTTTATCGATGAATTACACACCTTATTTGGACTCGGCAAATCAGATGGTGGGATGGACGCTAGCAACATGCTAAAGCCCGCCTTAGCGCGCGGTCTCCTCCGATGCTGCGGTGCAACCACTACAGATGAATACCGCAAGTACATCGAAAAGGATCCGGCCTTGGCGCGCCGATTCCAATCAATTCTTGTCGAGGAGCCCAGCGTAGAAGAGACAGTCTCCATTTTGCGTGGATTGAGAGAGAGATACGAAGTGCATCACGGGGTCCGCATCGCCGACAGTGCCCTAGTCGCGGCTGCTCAGTACTCCAACCGATACCTTACAGAGCGCTTCCTCCCCGACAAGGCCATTGACTTAGTTGATGAAGCTTCCGCAGCGTTACGCTTATCGCAGGAGAGCAAGCCGGAGCCTATTGAAAAGTTGGATCGGCAGATCATGACCATTGAGATTGAACTGGAGTCTCTACGCAAAGAAACAGACGCCCAATCCAAAGAGCGCCGGGAAAAGCTCGAAAGTGAATTACAGGAGAAGCGCAAAGACTTGCAACAGCTGACGGATGTGTGGCAACAAGAGAAGGAGGTTATCGACAAAGTCAAGGCCATCAAGCAAAAGCTCGACCGCGCCCGTACAGAGTTTGAGGAGGCAAAGCGTGTCGGCAATTTGGCACGCGCCAGTGAACTCCTATATGATATTATCCCTAACTTGGAGAAAGAGCTCCCGGAAGATACCAAGTAAGTATCGAGTGAGTGCGTTCTACGTGTACCATGTTCATTGATTCTTGTCGCACACAGGGTCGCAGACGCTGAAGGTCCTGAGCGGCTAGTGCATGAGCGAGTCACCGTCGACGATGTCGCTAAAGTGGTATCCCGGTCTACGGGCATTCCTGTGCAGAGCCTCATTCGCGGCGAACGAGAAAAGCTTCTTCATATGGAAGAAGCGCTTCGCAAGCGCGTGGTGGGACAGGACGAAGCCATTGCGGCTATTACCGAAGCAGTACGGCTGAGCCGTGCGGGGCTGCAGTCTCAGCAGCGACCGACGGCGTCATTCATGTTCTTGGGCCCAACTGGAGTGGGAAAAACCGAACTCTGTAAGGCTCTTGCTGAATTCTTGTTCAACACGGAGCACGCAATCATTAGGATCGACATGAGTGAGTACATGGAGAAGCACACCGTTTCTCGGCTGCTTGGAGCTCCCCCGGGATATGTTGGCTACGAGGAAGGAGGCGAACTCACAGAAATGGTTCGAAGGAAACCGTATTCCGTCATCCTCTTGGACGAAATTGAAAAAGCACATAGAGATGTTACCAACGTTTTACTCCAAGTTCTTGACGACGGTCAATTGACGGATTCCCAAGGGCACAGGGTTGATTTCCGAAACACGATCATTATAATGACTTCTAACTTGGGAGCTGATGTCCTTTTGACGCAACCTGAGGGGCCTATCAACGATTTTGTCAAACTTGAAGTTTTGCAAGCTGTTCGTCGGCATTTTTCGCCGGAATTTGTCAACCGTATTGACGAACAAATCGTCTTTAACCGGCTGTCGCGGGACACTATCAGAGACATCGTTGACGTTCGTTTGAAGGAAATGCAAAAGAGAATCGATGATCACAAATTGAAACTGGCCGTGAGTGACGATGCTAAGCAGTGGTTGGCCGAGGCAGGATATGATCCTGTATACGGGGCCAGACCCTTGAATCGTTTGCTGCAAAAGCGATTGCTGAATTCCCTGGCACAACACTTGATAGGTACGTGATATCCATGGCTTAACCGAGTCGTACACCCACTGACATAATCTCCACGACAGATGGATCTATCAAAGACGGTGAGGAGGTAAAAGTAGAGACGGCGAAGAATGCAAAAACGGGCGAGATGGATCTCGTCGTCCAGCGTAACCACGAGCCGTCGCTACATTGAGGATCATTTCCGGTTGCTATAGCCACCTTGTGTATATGTATATAAATTGAATATCCTAGTTTTTTGGCTTGTCACCTTCAATTTCCAAAAATGCAACTTCACGACTCATATCAACGAAATGGTGGTCCTTGCCACTCCACCTCGAAAGTTCGCCATGGGCTGTGTTGTCTTTTGCAAGCGCCTGAAGGCTTCATGAATATGAATCGGTTCCAACGGGGCTCGTTCGTTCGTAGGTCGGGCAAACAGACCAAAATTTACTTTCTCTTGATCGTCCCGCTTTTGCTCGTCTTGTTTCGTGCTATCCCACTTTCTTTTCACGTCAAGGGCAGCCTCAGTGAGCTTTTGAACCATTTCGTACGCAAGAAAACCCAAGATGTCTAATACTTGATCGTTTGGTTTGCTGTCATAATAGCTGAAATACACAGAAGGCAAGCGATGAGCCGAGAACTGTCAAGTGCAAGCATTGAAATGTCAATACTCTTACGTTCCCATATTGCACCACTCCCTAAATCGCTTGACCTTCTTATATGTGAAGGAAGCTGATCGACATTCAGAATAGTACATGTACTCTTCCTTCGACATGGTTCTCGTTATCTCATCCGCTACGCGTAGCCTTGCCAGCTGCGACTCATATGCTTGCTGTTCTTCCTCGCCCAAATCGTCATGGTCATCGTCTTCAAGAACGCTCCCGTAATATGTCAAGAGATCCCAAGAAAATCTTACTTTCTTTCGTACCACCGATGCTAGCGCGACCTAGCCGTTAGCTATTAACTTGACGATATCAGGAACAGTCGAGGATACATACGCCCCGCTTCATCCAGCACTTCCTCCTCATATTGCTCTAACGGCGCATTGGAACCACCTTGCTTACTGGCCTTCTGTGCTTCACGATACATGAGGAACGTGCGTAGGGTATTGACCTTGTGGCGGTCATGTCGAATCAGGAATATCAGGTCTTCCGTGCTGAGAAAGCGGGTATTGCGTCGACTTGCTTGTTGAACCGCTCGCACCAGCTGCAGAGAATTTCTTAGCTATAGACTCCATCGAATGTAGAAGCACGAGCAATGCTAACAATCTCAATCACTTGCGACCGAACGATCTCCTCAACAAGTACCGTTGTTTCTTCCTTAGGCTCGGTAACTTCACCAAATACGTACATCATCTGAGCACCAGACGTTGAGAAGGCCTGCCTTATACTAGCCAACGTTCTGAGTTGTGGTCACGAAGGGGGGCGCACCTGCTGTATTTCGTTCTGATACATTGGCTGTCGCTGGAATGGGTTTGCTTTAACAAAAGCACAGAGCATACCACAAAAGCAACGAGAAATACCTCCTTGCTTGCCATTTTGACGTTTTCCGTAAGCTAGCTATAATTTCCTTCTGCCGCACTTGTAGTTTGTTATGTGACTGGTAAAAGTAAACCCGTGGTGTGAATAGACTTCTAGCACGAATTTCAGTTCCCCGTTTGCAGCTCACCGCAGGTAAAGGGACACACCTCCTCCTAGGGCCTTGCCCTGAGTTTTTCTCTGCGCGAGAATAGTTGCGCATGACGATGATGAATTTGGCAGGCAGTATCTAACTGGAGTGGATGCTTTGGTACATAGGTTGGTTTCTGCCGAAGCATCTTTAAGACGACGTGCGCCAAGGCTCGCAAACTGATCAACTCACTTCCAACGTATATAGCCTTTATGGACTGGTAGTTTTTCTCAAGTTCCAGTAGAGACGATCAAAGGTTTCTCTCTCGCCTGATGGCCGCTGTGGAGAGCGTCAGCCGGCCGACCTCGGCCGGGCCCCTACTGGAGCTCGTCAACCTACCCAACAAGCTCGTTCTTGACGGCGTATATTTTAATGGCTTGCATGCTCTCCGCAGATTTGAACTCCGTAACATCTCGCAGCACAACCTCATCGTCAAGCTGCGGTCAAATTTGGGTTCTCAAATCGCCTTTCAGCTTACCAACGAGAACTTGCCTGACCCGACAGTGACCAAGAGCTTTAACCGGCGGAACGCTTCGACTCTTTCTTTGGCATCATTAGAATCGTCTCTCTTCTCCGAAAATGAATCGGATTCTGAAGATTTAGCCGGCGATCGATTGATAAGTGCTGGAGACGAGCCTCCGATACCCAACCCAATGGAGCGCATCACTACCAATACCGTTGCCGCAGCTGCGCTGGGCGTTTTTGGAACTGATAGTGTTGTGCATGGACATCAATTCAATCAGCTCTTCAACTACGTGAATCACATTAATGAGCTGGAAGTCGCACCCGGCCAGTCTCAGAAGGTTATCCTGGCTTTTCTGCCAGAGAGCCCTGGGAAGAGTCGCAGGCCGGGTGAAAAGAATGAAGAACGTATAAGCAGAACTGATGCCATTGCTTCTGATGATGAGACATATGATATGTTCGAAGTCAATGGGTTGCTGTTCTTCTTCGCATATATTAAAAGCGACGTTACAAGCGCGGTGACCCCTTCGACTGAGTTTCCCAATATGCCTCCTTCCTACGAAGGGAAGTCCGTTGATGGCAACACTCAATCTACGATTGGTGACGTGGACAGTAACCAGCTGGACGAAGACGCGCCTAGCAGTAACCCCCAGTCTCCGCCAGATTATCAGATCACGGTAAAATTGCGCTCAAAGGTCTGCCGATCAGTGCTATGGACCGATATCGGCGATACGGGTATCACGTTCGATGACTGTGTGGTTGGCGGCACCTACTTTAAAGACTTCACAGTATGGAACCGATCTGAAATTGATCTATACTGGTCGCTCAGCATGCTGCACCTGTCCAATCGACCCGAAAATAATTGGCTGAGAATAACGGATCATGACACGGGAGAACCGATCAGCGGAAAATGCATACCCGCATATTCTCCGCGGCGCATTCGGGTTAGTTTCCGACCTCGTGAAATAGGCGAGTTTACGTATGATGTGCAGCTTGAGAACGCTAATGACTCGAGTAATACGATTGAGACTACCATCAACGCGGTAGTTCGTTCCGCTTTTCGCGAGGAGTCCCTTGTGATAAGCAGCGGCAATGTGCTAGACTTTGGCGATTGTTCTACCGGGACATGGACCAAGCAGCGTCTCCTTTTGCGCAACGTTTCCGAGGCTTCCTTGGAAATTTCTTTTTCAGCAGATATCCCTGGTGTCGTTTTCCAGCTCAAGAGTGACGAAGTTGTTCACGCTACCGAGTTCCTTCTAACAGAAGGCGACACTGACGAAAGCGGGCTGCTAATGGACAAACTGCGAGATCTCTCGTTGAACACGTCAAGAACTGTTAGCGACGCTTCACGGGCTCCAAGTAATGCTAGCTCACCACCTTTATCTCCTCCACCGGACGGTCTACGGGCATCCGCTCATCTCCCGTCATCGGGTTCAACGGATTTGGCGGAGCTAATTGCGGCCTCTGGTAACTCATATATGGACGATGAGGATGATTCAGATGGTGAATATGTCGACCGCACCATCGGCGAGGGTGTCGGCAACAATGGCGATGAGTTTCGACGAATTGAGGAGATGTTGATTCGTCCAGGAACGGAACGGACCGTGGAAGTGTGTTACAGACCCGATAAAGATCCAATAACGGCAGATTATCGTGGTAGCCGTTTGGCACGGCGTAGTTTTCGGATCACCTTGGCGTATTCCCGTCACGGAGATCCTGCCAAGGAGAAGAAAGCGATACAGTGCAAAGCTCGCACTTGCACGTCCTTTATCGAGGTCACCCCCAAAGTCGTCAACTTTGGTGATACAGATGTCGGAACACTTAAATCGGCGCCTGTGAAGATTATCAACCACTCGGACTTAAGTGCACGGGTGGAGCTGCGCTTCGTATCCAAGGTGTTGAACACCTTTCGTGATGAGATCGTTATCCCACCGAAACAATCAATTGAGGCAAAGATTGACATATATCCCAGAAAAGTAAATCCAGAATATCGCAAGCAGATCGCGGTTGTGAATTTACTAAACAGGGATAACGATCAAATGGTCGAGGTTCAATCATGCAACATTGACAAGAACCGTGTGACATTCCACTCGCTCTTTTATCGTATTTTGACGGCCACATCAACTAACTTCATTGATTTCGGGTCCGTCACTCTCAATGCTCCTGTGGTTCGCACGTTCACGATCGCAAATACGTCGAAAAAGCGCCTGATTTTGGAGCTAAAGTCCTCCGCTCCGGGCGAAATTCAAACGTACACCATTGGCGAACCTCGGCCACCGAATAATGAATGCACTCCAGCAAATCCCGCAGAACGTCGCGAGAAGCTGCTGGAAACTATTGATCGAAAGAAGTGGTGGCCGCTGAAACCAGATGGATCCACTGGTTCTCTGTTATCAGTCCCTACAGCAAGCATGGCGGCATTGGCTACTTTAACTAAAGGCCGCGCCGTTGCGACCTCTACTGAAAATGCTAATAGAGCGGATTATTTGGATTTAGCATCGTCTCTTGGAACTGATGGGCGCCGCTCACCGCGTAGGAGGCAACAGACGGTGACTTACCCTTTTCACACACTAAAGCAGCTACGCTTGCAGTATCGTGAAAGGCGGTCGAGTGCTGAGGATGAACTGAAGCCCTCGCTTGAAGCAACCGTTGCCACCGCCGCGGGTCGGTCTGTCGAAACTCCATCGAAGAGGTTTGACGAGAATGTTGTGCGTGACCTCGGTTTGCCCAAGGATCTACTGCCGATGGGCCACACGAACATGGCAGTTAGCAGATCTCAGTCGCTACTGAACCATGTTCTCGAGGCCACTGAAGCGTCTGTAGACAAGCTCGTGAGACTGCTGGAAAGCGCCTCAGGCAGGGCTCCACCACCATTGCCTAAGGTTTCTACTGAGGAGAAGTATGTTCGCGCTGTGCAACATCTGTATCGCGGACTTGCGAATGCCACCAAAGATGGCCGTTTGACACCAGCATCACAGGTGGAAATTGCAGCAGGAAGCGATGTGCAGATTGTGGTTATATTCAAACCCGCCGCCGATAATAAACCTTTCATTCAGGGGGAACCAAAAAAGCAGGATGCGCGCCTTTCCTTGAAGCTTGTTGAATTTGACCGTGATATTAAGCAACCCCAGTTCGAGTCCTTACTGCAGAGTGATTTGGATCACATTCCAGTGAGGGAGTTGTTATTGCGATCTTATTTGTGCCGTTCCATCATGGATTTAAACCAACGGAACATCAATTTTGGGTCAATGAATAAGAGCGAACCTCGCACTAAAACCATTGTCATTCGTAATAACTCGGAAGCGCCCTTGCTCTACGCCATTCGAAAATCGGGATCTATTGCATCTGGAGATCTTATCATAGGAGAGGGTCGCATGGGCGTCGTGCGAGCCTATGGAAAGCGAGAAGTGGAATTCGTTTTTGATCCTTCACTTGCTGGCCCTTTTCATGAGAGACTGACAATCGAGAATGTTAACGATCATGACAACGATCAATTGCTCTCCGTGAAGGCCAATATCAGAAAGCCTGCTTCATTCTTCTTAGAGAGCCTAAGCATCGATTTTGGTGTCTGCATGGTAAATGAGATTTGCCCAATGACGCAGCAGATTGTCATTTCGAACACGAGTTTCAGTAAGACTCGATCTTTTGAAATTCGCTTCGACCCAGGCGAGTTACGGTTCAATCGTTGTGTTGGTACGTTGGCTTTCGAGTTGGTTGAAAACGAGAATGATTTTGTCGATGGGGAAGATGGGAGTGGAAATCGGCGTCGGCGGCCGATGATGATGCTGTCAAAGGAGATGGAGGAAGAAATCGAACACATGGAGCAGAAGTTGAAAATTGCTAAGCGTAAAGGTCGTAAGGACAAGGTTAAGAAACTCGTGGAAAAGTTGGAGAAACTGCGTGCTGGAATCGTTGATGACGAATATGTCGATAAGCCTGAAGACAACAAAGAGAAACCTTCTGCCGAAGCTGAAACAGATGGTAAGCTTTCAAGTGCCCAACCGGAAGTATCCCTGACAGAGCATCTTGATTCCGCTCCTCGTCGCGCATCGGTTGCAAGCGCCAATGCTGGCCAGTCGACCATTCAAAGTGACTCGTCAACCTCGGCGCTGATCAAACGAACAGATCATTCGTTAGTATTTTCACTTCCCCCGCGCGCTATCCGGACAGTGGCAACATATTTTCGTCCGGTGGCCATTGCTTCTGTGGATGACTTTACGTTCAAAAGGAACGGCATTCTCACTGACTCTATATTACCAACTGCTTCAACTACCGGTAGCGCCTCATCTCTTACGTCGGGTACAACGGATCAAATTAGCGACGTTAACTCTGCGTTATTTTCCCCCGCCTCTACCCCGTTAAGCAATGATTATTATTCCCAGCGGGGGTCTACTGATGACAATGCCTCAGGCACGGCGTCAGCGCCTGACCTCTGCACAGGTGTCATATACGTACATGAGTATAAGAATACGGATATCACCAAGGAGGTGGCTTTCAAAGCGTCTGTATGTTACAATCACGTAAGTTACTTGTCGTCGTTAGCTGAGGCCCAAGGTGCCGCCGTTACAGCAGGCATTATGAAGCACGACGAAGATACAGAGCGAGAAAGTCAGCAAAGTACCCGTACAACGTCTCCCATGCCAGCCTTAAAAGTTGCCCGTACAGCCGAGAAACCGCCAGCGGTTGTTCCACTTGTGGTTGCCTCGGAAGTGGGGGAGACGCCCAGGAGCCAAGCGATCGTTCCTGAGACGCCGGCGGCTTTAGTAGTAGAGGTTCCACGCATCGACCTTGGAAATCTTCGAACGTCAGAACGCAAAGATTGCTATTTTACCTTAACGAATCGGAGCGCCGGGGCGGTCCCATTTAAACTGACGCCACCCGCTGAGATCAACGTGTTTCACTTTCACAGTTGTGAAGGTGTGCTTTCTCAAAAAGAAACGCGGCGCATAGATCTGTTTATTATTCCTACGGAGCTAGGACCACAATCGCAATCTTTCACTGTGCGTGACGAAATTAGTGGACAGACAACTTTGGTCACCTTTTGCTACTACGGTATCGCGTCGACATATCTTCGTTTTCCGACCTTGCCAGATCCGCTGTCCACTAGCGCTGAGCTTGATTTCGGATATTGTTACGTCGACGCCAGCAGAAAGTATGCAACGCTGGTTCCTTACGTTGTGGAGAATACCTCGCAGGAGCTGCTCTATGTGAGCGCACAATCCAATCTTACGCACCAGTGTTTCATATTTACCGATCCCGGGGCCGAAACCCCCGTTTCGGACGTTGAACTGGGTATTGGTGGTCGCTTGACCATGTACATCGCGCTTCAGCCGTATTTTGGAGGTTCCTCCAGTCGCAAAGCATCGAATGAGTCACGAAAAGTCGAATCGGTAAACACGGCCGGTGGTTCACCCGCGAACACAGTTGCATCTGGCAATAACGATTACAGAACTCTTGTTGGCGGTATTAAGTTTATCGCCCAGAAGAAAGTTCCCGCTTCCTCGACTGCACCGACCGCGGAAGAGTCGACATCCGGGACTGAAGTTCTGCGGGTGTTGACAACGTATACTCTGAAATTTACGGCGATCATTGGGATGTCGATG
The DNA here is from genome assembly GCA_025558075.1 of Gaertneriomyces semiglobifer. Taxonomy (NCBI): domain Eukaryota; kingdom Fungi; phylum Chytridiomycota; class Chytridiomycetes; order Spizellomycetales; family Spizellomycetaceae; genus Gaertneriomyces; species Gaertneriomyces semiglobifer. The sequence goes on from JAHLKF010000006.1 coordinate 234,768, forward strand.
ATGCAGGTGTCGGAAACGTTTATCGATCTGGGTTCCACTCGCACTATAGCGGGAGTGTACTCCGGCTATTTCTATGTCCACAACTTATCGAGGCGCCTACCTTTAGAGTTTCGCATTACATGCCCAGACATCTTTGAGTTGGACACATATTCTGGTAAGCTAGAAACAAGTGGCGAAACTGGTGATGATATAACCTCCCCCAATTCTGGGTGCCCTCCCGGCAATTTCCAACTGCGCGAGAGGATTTCCTTTCGGATGCGCTGCCCGAAGTACGGATTGATATCCGACCACATAATGGTGGAGAACATCAACAATTCTTCACAAAAGTTTGCCGTTGAAGTGCGACTGTTTGCTGATCCGGGTTTGGTCGAACTCAAGGATTTTGGTGAAGGGCTTCTTATGAAGTCATCTCCAGGGAGGTCCGATGTGCCGGCATTGGAATGGGACGAAGGCTATCTGGAACTCGTCTCTGATGAGAGTGCTAAACCCGGTGTCATTCCAAAATTGGTGCACGTCGAGGACAGTCCAATTGGGGACTACACGCGTGCATTCCGGGTGGAAAACCTTTCTGGCCGTGCGGTTCGCATGGTCCCAAGGAGTGATGTCCCTGTAAAGCTCGCGTGGCAACTCCCGCCAGGCGCACCAGATTCTCCATTAGACATCTCGGAATCTAGGCTGTCCAGCGAGGTGTGGCCACCGTGTGGTGACGAAGTTGTCATCCCTGTCAAGGGCAAAGTGATTGCGTACGTCACCATCCCGAATCCGACACCAATCCTGAACGATGAAAAGACTGTTAAATCATTGACCATCGGAAAGAAAGCGTCGTGCCGTGGGATTCTGCGTCTTGAAGACGCAGAGGAAGGAACTGTGTATAAGGTGGTGACACTGGTGGCTAATTATTGCGTGACGCGCGGCGAAGTAGTACCCACCACGATTGATGTCGGGAAAGTGGGTCACTTCAATCGATGGGAAGATGTCAAAATAAACTTCACAATTCGCAACACCGCGGAGATCGGCTTGCGCTATGCAATTGACTTACCCGAGTGCCTGAAGCCCACGAAGGACGAGTCTACTACCAAAGCACCCTGCATTGCTGCTGGCGATTCGCACTGCATTGAAGTCGTATTGAAACCTCAACTGCTCGATCTTTCGCTAGAGGGGCCCCAGCTATTACCGATCCGACTCAGGAATCTGTTCAATCCCAAGAACGACATGATTGTTAACGTCCTCGCACAACTCACCCAATTCCAACTTCGTTTTGAAAGAATATCCTCTGGTCAGTTGGTCTTACCGCCTGTGACATACCCACGACTACCAAATACGCTACCATGTGACAACTGGTTCACCATCCTCAACTCCTCTGATGAAGAAGTGAAATTTGAACTTGGCTTTTCGTTTGCACCCTATCTCGATGATCTCTTAAGGGTAGAAGTTCTCTCTCGCTTTTCTAACTCCCCGTTAACAGGCTCAATTTCTTTGGGCCCCCATGGTGCAATTGAAGTTAGGGTCCGTGCGAATGCACGGGAAGACATACGCCTTTCGCCGGATCATCCGCAGTTTCAGGCGCTTACAGATAAAGAAAATGTTGTGTTTGGAAGTATATGGATAGCCTCGAAGGGGCAGCTTGCTGAAAGCGGCGCTAACGGCCCTGGAGTCATTGATTCTCCTCGAATGTCCGAGAGCATTTCCTTGCTCGGGAGTGTCACCGAGGGGCAAACGTTTAATCTGTCGGAAGAACGTGTTGAGTTTAGGACAATATTGATCTCTGACAGTGAGCAGGAAGACGAAGGGCCTGAGGAGGACGAAGATGAGCATACGCATGTGATCCGTACGCGAACGTCATCGGGACATTTCGATGCGTTGAGTTTGAAGGCACCTGAGGAGAAGGAGAATTCCTTACGCATGAATCTTCCGGCACAACGAGAAGTCATATATGTCACCAATTTGTCCACAACATTCCCGCTTGAATTCAAAGTTGCCGTAGAGTTTCCGATGGAAGTGCCGAATAGTGTGACGCTGTTTCGGATCACACCGCTCGATGATAATTTGTGCGGAACTGTAGCACCTGGCGATCGTCTAGCTTTAACTTTCGAACTACTGGATCCCACCATTGGTGGGATTTCTGATGACATCAAAGTCTTGTTCACGGATAAAAATTCGATCGGCAGGCAGCCTCAAGTGATATACGTGTCAATTGTGGAAGATATTACGCGCTCCCTCGTTGACGAAGATAATTTTGCGAATGCCGACGGTGTCGAACGCTTGTTCTGGCCTAATCGCTTGCAGTCGGGTGAAGAAGGTAGTGTAGCAATCGTTACTGGCCAACCGGCTGTTGAAGAACCCGGATCGTCCATCGATGATGACGATGTCTCCTACTCCGACGCGTTATCGTCAGTCTCCGTCAGTGTCCCTGAGCGCACGCAGCCTTCTTCAGCAAGTCGCATGTCATACACTGAATCTCTGGCCAGCCAACCCCGTCGGAACGCAGGTGCGTTGTATCTGAGAGGCTGCAAGCGAGTTGCTGAAAGTAGGCATACTACACATAATGACGTGGATGGACTTTACGAGCTGGATTTAGGCCAGCAGGATCTTGGGTCCGCATCGCCAATCAAGAAGCTTCATGTAGAGAACCCGACCGGCGACCGTATGTCTTATCGCATACGAGTGCTGGATGGCGACACCTCGTGGATATCGTTTAGCCGAATGGATGGTACTTTGGAAGGCGTTCGTGCCGGAGGGGTGCGCGACACACATGCTGTCACGCTCACATTCGCTACAACCGCTCGTGGAGTATACTCGACATACTTTGTCCTTGAGAATCTAGATAATGTCGTTGACACAAAGACTGTTCGGGTGACGATGGAAATCGTAGGTCGTCAAAACATTCGTAGAACGGCGTCAAGTGCTGCGCCTGTACCTTCAAGTTATACCGGTTCACCTGCTGAGCAACCATCAAATCATGTCTTTGACGTCTACGTCCATGGCCTAGACCCGACCGTTTCTACAATCCATATGGACAACCTGTACTTTGGCACAGAGTATGCTGCGAGAAGTATGGTGATCCATAATCGAGAGTCTGTGCCATTGGAGTTCACGGTGAATAGTAGTTTGTCACACGATGATGAGACAGAGTTGCTGTTTTCACTCTCTCGAACAACTGGAAAATTGTTCAGGACCATAACGGTTGAGCCGGAATCACACGCACGAATATATATGCGATTGCTGCCGTCAGCGCTTTCGCAATACACTGTACGACGATCAGATTCGAGTTCGCCGAGTACGGTTGTGCCGGGGTTACAGCCGGATTTCACGTTTGAAGAGTCAGACCAGCGGTTCGAGAAGGAAATAGAGATTTACGTCAACTGCCGGCTAGTTAAGGACTATCAAAAAATTGTTACTTTGCACGCTGTGTGCCGACAACCGCAGATGTTATTGTCGCAGCCAGACTGTTTTTTCAGAGGCTCAGTCAAGAGACGGGAACAAAGTGACAGTGCTGCAGGTACTAAGGAAGAAGGTACCAAAGACACATATCAGTGGAATATCAGGTTTCATGAGATGAGTGCACCTTTGGAGATTACCAACCTTTTAGCGGATCCCTTGGACTGCTGGATGCTCAATGACAGCATGTACTTCAATGTGGAAGTTGCGGACGAGCCTTTGGTGAGTGTGCCGACAAGCGCCGCCACCAATAAAGATAGCAACGACAACAACAACAATAGCAACAATAACAACGATACCCACGAGATCAGTAACAGCAGCAGCAGCAACAATTTGGTGCTGGCGCCGGTGCTGTCTACAAACAACGGTCATGGAAATGGACAGATTCATGCAAATACGCATCACCGTGTGACACTGAACATTCCTGCACACAAGTCACAACAAATTCGCATTGTACCCAAGATGGACATTGTCGGGCGAGACGCCGACCGGCTTCGTAAAGAAAAATACGTTGTTGAACATGTGACGCTGTATAACCGACGTCGACCACGAGAGCGGCGATATTTTGTGATTCGAGTGAGTCTTGGACATTTAAGCGAGTTTGCAATTGCGAGCGGGTCGAGGCATAGTTTTTGTGTACTTGAAAGGGCGATTATCCGACTTGGGCGGGAGATGGAGGCGCGAGAGGCGCTGGACTGGGTGGAAGAGCATCCAGGGGATACTAATCACCAAGTCCTGAGTGGTAGTGGAGAAGACGGAGGTGATTCGTTCTTCAGGTATATTTATATTGTGGATCAGTTAGTCTTTTACGGGACTCGAGAGCATGTTTCGGAAAGTTATGCGCAGCTGGCGCATTTACTCTTCAGGTATGTGAGAAACGATGAGCGAGCATAGATGACCATCAAGCTGACAGTTCATTTGTTTTTCTTTTGGCCAGCACATTATTCTCAAAACCTGTATTCAAGTCACGGGCACCAGGATTACTGCCTCCTATGTATTCAGTGCTGCCTGCATCGTCAACGCTATCAGCGTCGTCATCAGCGGCTCCCACCCCGGGTATATCACTTGCAACGTCTGGAGGCACAGGAATACCAACCAGCGCCATCGCGGACTCACCGTCGACTGGACCCATCACACCCATATGGCCGCAGCATCTGGCGAAATGGATCCGAGTATTCCTGTACTTTATGGACTTTTTCCCTGGACAGCGGTGGCCCGCGCTAGAACCGTTACGAGCACTGATGAAGGGTCTCGTTCTGCCGTCCGCCGGTTGAGAGTTTCTCTCGTGTACTGTACTTACGACGTCACCAACCTTTCCATCAAAGGACTCATGCCGATGCTGGGCGGCAACCATTTATGTATCATTTATATATCTATTATTCCACGGAGCCTAACGTAGCGTCTGCGTATGGCCGTCGCCTATGAATTTTCGCATTTGAGGACCTTTTAAATGGCGCATTGCGCGTTCATTTAACTTTATGACTGTGCCGCTTTGGGTGGATGTCGATGACTGTGCCTTTCATTCATTTCACGGCACAGTCACCCAACCTGTGGCACAGTTTGCGAAGCATTGAGCATTTCGCAGAAACGGCGAAAGAAAAGGTCACGTCGCCTCAGCTGACGGTGGTCTGTTCGCACGCGTGAGTTGCATTCGACGGACGACGACGAACGACGACGAGGAAAGCGAAAGCGAGAAGCGAGAAGCGAAGGAGAGAGAGGAGCGAGCGAGAGAGAGAAAGTAGAGGAACGACTAGGACGGACGAACGTTGGTGTGCAAGGCAAATTCCAACAGGAAGAAACAATGTCGCTGCTATCGGTTCAGCAGCCTCAATCCCCCCAACACCCCGACGACAACCACAACCACAATAGCCACAAGCAACCATCACAATCACAACAGCAGCAGCAACAACAGCAGTCACGGCAGTTACAACAGGAGCATTCACCTCTACCCGACGCTCCGGCGTCGCAGGACGACAAAGGAACCGTCAAGCTTAAACATGGAGGTAGCGATGCAAACAGCAACGATGGGACGGCTAAACTGAGTAAATCACCCAGTTCGTCAAGTATCACTCTACCATCTCTTGCGGCCGCAATCTCCAATCCAGACTCAGAGCAACACACAGACACAGATGAAGCACAGGCGCAGGCACAAGCACAAGCACAAGTGTACCAACAGTTGCAACAACATTCGCAACATCTATCTGAAGCGCAGCAGCTGATAGCTCAGGCAACAACTCAGCATGGACTCATGCAACAAATGGCGAATATGATCGCCCAAATCAACGGCGGGTTTGGCGTCAGCGGTCTTAACGCGGGTGTAGCTAATCTGCAGTCCAACCCTGCAGCTGCTGCTGCCGCTGCCGCCGCTGCTCAGACTTTGGCCGCCAGTGCCAGTCAACAGCAGCAACAGCAACAACAACAACAGCAGCAGCAACAACAGAGACAGCAACAGCGCCAACCGCAGCAGCAAGAACTTTCACCTGAGCAAGGTGGGAATCTGATCCTTTCAGCCGCTACTGGCCTGCCGATCACGCACCCGCACGCGTTTAGCACGACTAAAGCTCCAGTCGGGTCCGAAGAATGGCTGCGCCTGCGACGAGAAAATCATAAAGAGGTCGAACGACGCCGTCGGGAGACAATCAATGACGGGATAAACGAAATTGCCAAGCTCATTCCAGAAGGCGAGAAGAATAAAGGCCGCGTTCTACAACGTGCCGTACAATACATACATCAGCTAAAAGAGGCTGAGACGACCAACCTGGAAAAATGGACGCTCGAGAAATTGCTGTGTGAGCAGGCCATCCAGGAATTGAGTAATCAGGTAGAGGCGCTGAAACAAGAAAACGACGCATTGAGACAGCAGGTCGCGGTTTTAAGCGCCAATCAAGGTTTGGTGTCCGGTGGTGGACCTAGTGGCGATGAAAACACAGACTCTTTAGGTGAAGGCCCGAGTAGGAAGAGGCCGCGCATCGACGTGGATGATGTCGCGGATACAAACCACAACGAGTGAAGTATCCTTCCGGATGCTTTAGCGCTTGTCTCACACAAGGGCACTTATGGCATGCAGCCTGATAAAACAAGTTACATTGGAAATCACAATGTACAGCGCTATTACGTAGTCGTGGTAGTACCATGTGTGTTTGTTATAGTAAATAGCCAGGAATTTATGCTACTATCTTGTACCGATGTGTTGTCTAAGGCGCATTTTGGATATTCAAGAGGAATCGCGCAGTCCCTACTCCTGATTCCTAGCCTACGCTCCACAATCATCAACTCAGTATTACGCTTCGCGCGGATGGGCAAAAGAATCAGGCCTCGAAATTAAAGTCTATCGAATCTATAAAATCTACGCTGTTGTCTTTGTTCCAGCCTGCTTATGTACCTGCCAGCAGCTTTCGAAAATCTCTTTACACCTGATCTTTGCTCGCAGTTTAGTACATAACAGAAACGCCCCACTCAACTTGCGATGCAGTGAGTACGTCTCTTCCGGTGGAGGTGTCAGGCGTTCCCGCAGCATAAGCGGGATCTCCGCACGGACCCGATCTGTCACATCTTGAGCTGCAAAGTCATACAAGTCTGCACTGCTTTGCCGGAAGGGTTCAGAAAGGGTCAGAATTGAATTGACATGTGCATTTGTCATGGCCTGCACCGAATGCTATCAATAAAGTTTCGAGCAGCAAAACACTTAAGGTTCGAGCTCACCTGACTCTCCAAGCCCGTCAGAAATCCGAGCTGTTGGGACCAATACGCGCATCCCTCGCGATCTCCAACAGCAGCGGCCCGCAACACTTGCATATACTTGTCGGTGAAACTCTTATCAAACTCTCGTACAGCACCAAAATCTAGTAAGTGAATGGTATCCGTGTGTGCATCGTAGAGGAAGTTGGACCAATTCGGATCGGTTTGCATGTATCGGAACTCGAAAAGTTCTTGTAAACACAGACGGAGAATTCGTTCACCAATGCTATTGCGAGTGTGTTGTGGCAGGTCAGACAGCGATCCAATAGGTAAACCGTTCACGAAGTCCGTTGTGAGAACTTGTCGCGTACTTAAGTCAAAGTGAACAGAGGGGACGGAGAGCCCAGAAGAGCCGCGTGTGAGCTCCGCAAACCGCCGCATGCCTTCTGCCTCCCTCAAATAGTCGCACTCCCAAGCTAGTTCTTTTCGCGCAACCCGGATGGTGTTATCCAAATAGAGCCCTTTCGGCAAAAAGTTGCTGAACAGAATCAACGTCCTGAGATTGTCCAGATCGCTGTCAATGCTGTTTGCAACTCCCGGGTATTGTACTTTTACAGCGACTGTCCTTCCATTCTTCAAAACCGCCTTATGCACCTGACCTATAGATGCAGCGGCAATTGGCATTAAATCAAAACTCTCAAACTTGTCCCTCCAATTCTTCCCAAGTTCATTCGCCAGTGTCTTCTCCAGCTGGGAGTCCGGCATGTAGTTTGCACTATTCTGCACTCTCAGGAGTATACTCTCGAATTCTGATGGTATCATGGTGTGGTCTTGTATACTGAGCATCTGGCCCAGCTTCAAGGCAGCTCCGCGCATACGCGATAGCTTGTTCACTATGCGTTCAACATTAGACGAGCTGAGAACCAGTGATGTCCCACTACCTTGCGACAAGCCGGTTGCTCGCTTGACGGCTTCTCCTATGGTGCCCATTCCGACACTTGCTGCTAAGCTGCCGTAGTGCCAAAGGCGTCCAACCCGAGTCGCTGGCACCCTGGACTGTCTGAGCAAAGCTGGCTCATTTTGAGCTGAGGTAGCACGTCTTTCCGCAGGCTCCTCTACTGCAGAATGTCGTAGTAGTTCCGATGATAATAGATCTGGATCCGCAAGTGGTGTAGGTTTCAATGTTGATGGTAGTGTGATAGGTGGAGCCACAGTTGCCCGGTCGTGCGGTATCACATCAGTCGGCGGTGCACTAAAGGACACAGGAACAGGCGAGGTTTCTTTCAACGGAGCTGGAACCAATGTTTCTTTAGCCTTTCGTGAATGGGGTTAGTTATAATGTTGCATGTCTGTTGCTGTGGACAACTCACCACTGGTACTGTCACAGCCAAGCCTTCCTCCGTTGCGGTGGGTTTAGGAATTGGTTTCTGACGGCTACTCCAAACGTCGCCGAGAGCCCTTGGGATACTGCTAGTTTTGACATAATTGCTTACTCTCGTGCCTTGTTGTGATGCTACGTTTTGCAGAACTTGTCGAGATGCAAGCAGTAGCACTAAAGCAATCACCCAAATGATTAGCTACATCGAGATGCAGCCGTTACAAATGTACGCTCACCCAGAGCATCTGCGATTCCCTTTGAGCCCATCAGGCACCTATTGTAGTCTTCAAATTCAAGCAAGAAACTGTAAGAAGTTTAACAAGGGCCTCGCAGATCTTGGATTCGCGTTGACAAGTTCCGAGTTCAAACAGCCAAGTTCGGCGATTGTCCGTTAACGCCTTTGTTACAACGATGCAAAGAAGCTAGGTCTGAGCTTATACGGAAAACATGCCCGGCAACCTAATACTTTTGACTCAATTCTCCCACAGGCCAGCATGATGTCCTATTCATTTAATACTGTACGGAATCAACGGCCAGTTGCTGCTACTTGATGATAGTTACTCGCCGACTTCTTGCCTTTATTGCCCACAGCAAGGAATTGTTGTTCTGTCACTGCGCTTGTTTTCAAACTCATAGGATGCATGCCAGACTGTAGAATTCATGTCTTCACCACTCTGTCACCAAACCTACGCGCCACAAGTCATGCCTGCCAGCATACCATCGACAGACTGGTGATGCCTAGGTCCAGTTGTGTTGAATTGAGCAGAACACGGGACTTCAGGAGTTCCCGCATTTCTCTGCCGAGCACCAGTATCCGCGGTTGGGTTCTGTTCCACTTCCAGCGTTGAAGTGGTCATGAACGGCGTGTGGGTGGGCGAAATACGGGAGGGCAGAACGCATAGAGGTAACTACCACAATCAGGACAGCTTGAAGGAAGGAAATGAAGTGAAGAGATTGATTGTGATCAGCAATTAAGTGCTGATGGTTTCACTCTTGCTTGGTACACCCGGCCGATAATCATATTCAAATGTTATATCCACGGATGTTGCAACAGCCCTCACATATCATAGAAATGATACTTCATACCTCCACGCCAACCCGTTCGACAACTTTCATCATCACCATGTATCCCACCACGCCCACTGCAAGCCATCGCCATAGCATTTGACATGTGGACTTTCGCTGTTGTTGCTGCTGCTGCTGTTGTGGCTGCTGTTGTTGCTGCGCGCGCAGATGATGGGATGCTGCAAGCGGCGGCCTGTCCTGTTGCATTCTCCGCAGTGTGCCTTCTTCTCGTTCCTGTGGTATCGGTAGATGCGACTCCTCCCCCAATCCAGCTCGTCTCCGAACTCCATCTACATCCGTTGCGTTGTTGCGTTCACTTCTGGGGTTTTTCATTGGCGCATTCGGTAAGTCAACCATTTCAGCGCCACTCAGTTCAGGCCATACATCCCTGAACCGCTTTTGCTCAATATTCCACCCATGGCTTTTTCTTGCAAATATCCGCTTTTCATCCATGGATGTGCGAATGCTTCCCGTTGTCGCACTGTCTTCCAACATAAAGGATAACAGGCCAGTCAGGATGGTGGATACTGACCAAGCCGGATTCCACGTATTCGCTACAATTTAGTGGGACTCAGCAATACGATAACGGGAGCAATACAAACTGAGAGCACTTACGATGATAATCACTCATACTCAAACACAAACGATAATCACACATGAATCGACCATTCGGTGTCAACATCCGGATGCTGGGCGGTTTATACGGGTATTCACCAGGAAACACAATTTTCCCCCAGTACTCGCCACCCTCATAAGGAGAGTCTGGCGGACCTCTGATGATGTAGTGCCATTCAAGGATATTGGATTCAAGTGGTTTGGCGAGGATATAGTCGGGTGGGTTGCGGGTTATGTGGAGGTATTCTTTCGTAAGGCGGCGATGGGCAGCCTTTGAAGCCATGTTGGGTTATACTCAAAAGGGAGTTGTTCCTCCTTTGGATTGGATTGTAGAAGCCGGTTATCTGCTTGTCGTTCGTACCTTGGTGTTGTCTGTTCTCAGCGACAATAGTTATTAGAAAGTCGAAGGCGGCGACGCGGCCGTGACGCTGGGGTTAGGGTTAATAGCCACTTGGCGCGCCGAGCAACTGCGATTCCAAATACAATATTCATCCAACCACCGCAACTAATGGACGCCCGTCCTGACGGAGGCCCGCATCGTGATCATCCCCCTCTACTATCCTACCCTTCCTTCTCTTCAACTCTATCAACTGTATATGGAACATTCGCGACATCCTTTCTTTCAGGAGAAGCGACTCGACAATCCTAAATCTCCGTGAGATCGAGGACGTCAACATCAGAATTACTGATGTTTTTCTCATCGTGAGGTACTTGGCCATCATCAGCAAGCCCGTCGTCTTCAATCGCACATACGCCAATGTCAGCGATGGCAGCCCCCCTATTGTCACATGCACTGCTTGCAACCTTTTCAACATCCGCCATATTGAATTCCGTCTCATCTTCTCTCCGTTTTCGCTCACTTTCTTTCACTAAATCCTCCATAGCATCCAAGCCAGTGCTTGCAACTCCACCAAGAGCTGCCACTACCTGCATACCTAGCTCAGAGATTTTCATTCGCCAAGTCGCTAGATCTGTTCGCAATCCATCTAGACGAAACTGAATTAAGTCAAGGTCGTGGGATGCTTCAAGAGACTGAACAGTGGTTTCTTGTAGGACTTGAAGCGCTTCCGACGTCGATTGCTCGGATTCTGTGATGGCAGCTTTGCATGTGGCTAATAGCGAATCGCATTGTGACTTGGTGGAATGGGTTGGGACTGAGTGCCCAGTTTGAAACACAGCTGGGATCATTGCCGTAACTTGAGTCACAGGAGAAACATGCACCACATGATGACCGTCATTATTGACGTTGGTTGGCTGGCCCGGATACTCCTCTTGATAAGTAGAGTGTCCAGGGCGCACATGGGCTTGTTTTCCAAGGCCTGGAGTACTGTTCTCACGCATCTCATTTGGTCGCGCCTTTCCAGGCTTCAGCATCGGTGATACGCTGCGTTCGCGATTCTTCTCGCTAGCGTTGACATTCACGGGACTAAGCGACGGCGGTGCAGGCGTTATGTAATGGCCTTCTCGCACACTCATGTTATTAACATGGTTTCTTCCTTCTCCCATACTACTACGTGGTGCGAGCGCTGGAAAATCCGCAAGGCCATCGCAGTTCTCAACTGTTTCCGTATACGTTTGGTGCTCAACTGCCGCCTGTAGCTGAGACTGTCGAGGCTGAATAAGTGCACCAGCAGAAGTGGGCAACGAGAGCGAGGACGCATTAGGAATTGCTAATGGCACAGACAATGGTGACAGTGGCGGGGGCGGGGGCGCCTTGCCAAGTTCGATGCTGGATTGTCGTACACCGGGCTCATGGGAGGGCACAATGGGCGTGAGAGTGATGTCGCCCGAATCTCGAGCCGATTTTTCGGTATTAGCAGTGTCTACCTGAACCGTCCCAAGGTGAAGAGTGGCCTGAGACTCCGGGCTTCTGGTATCGTTCACAAGATTGGGAAACGCTGTAGGGTCGCCTGGAATAGGCTGTTCTGGTATATTCAATCCTAGATCAATCCGCGGCCGTTTGCTTGGCGGAGGGATGGGCAGCACATTTGGTTCAGCGCTCTCCTGAGGCCGTCCACTGTCCAGTAAACTTCCTATGCGCTTATTGGAATGTGCAGCTGTACGGTTTCCGCTTTCGCGGCTTTTCTGGCTAATGATGGGCATGGCGAGAAGTTTGCTGTTCGGTTGGGGTATGTCAGGTGATGTTCTCACGGGAGTCTGTTGCACTTGAAGGCTGGCCGACAGTTCTCTCGAGATGAGAGTTCCAGGGCTTGAGGCTATGTTGAGGCCGGGCGGTTTCATCACAACCATGCTCTTCGCCTTACGTAAACTGGGTACTGAGGGCCTTATTGGTGCAGGGCTAGGCGTTAACGTAGATGTTGCTGTTACTCCAGGGCTGGGCCGTGGCACTGATGCAGCCAATGAGGTGTCTTGAGCTTGTGCATTTGAACTTTGCTCTGCGCGTGCCAAAGCGGCGCCCCCAGGTTTGCTCGCATTGATGGCCGCTTTGGGGTTCCCACGGAAGAGTGGTTTGAAAGGTTTAGGCTTTGTTGTGCTGATGGGAGCACGTAGTGCTTGGACAGGCGCCTTGGGGGCATTGTTGACGGTGTGCGGTCCTTTTTTGGCGAAAGGTTTGATGCCCAACAGTGACGTGGCATCCGTAGAGGGGTTGGAGCTCCATTTTGTAGAAGTATCGGGGGATCCACCCAAGATGGAGTTGATATCAAAGAACGGCTTTGCATGGACCGTGCTGTCAGACTCTTCGCCTTCCGTCGGTGTATGATTCTGCTGCGACATCTGGTGAGCTACCATGCGGTCCCTGCTGCTTGATGCTTCATGCTCTTGATGTAGGCTCCATCATCCCCGCCGTCAATGTCCTTTCGAGGTGAACCTTTGAAGCCGTTGGAGGCGGCCGGGACGAGGCCAATCGCGTGGGAAAATCCACACTGACTTCACCTCACTTGGTGGGAAAGTTAACCACTCGGGCAACAGGAAACGGCAAATCAACGTACAATACCTCAATTGCTTCACGCCCTCCAGATCCAAGGTCTTGCGAAGGATTTTATTGAACCGTGGAGAGGATGCTTTTGAAATGATGAGGCGGTTATCTCTGGCAGCGTCGAAGTTCAAAGCACATGTCTTCCGTGAGAAAGCACCCCAAGACCACTGCTATGAATGAAATGCATCTGGGCAGCATGTTCTGTGGGTGTCTATGAAAGTTCCATCCCTCAAATGGTGCCAATGGAAACTGAAGCACCTATTCGGTAAACTGATTTTTTTTGGGTTCGAGCTGCTCACCCACCGGACCTGAACAGGATCCACCGCGCACACTAGGAGCATGATCGACCGGCCATTGACGACCACCCTTAAGCTCAACTCAACTTTGCGTCGAAGGCCAGAGCGCTTAACAACAATTCCATGTTACCTTTTCAATTAACGGCTTTCTCGTCCTTTCGATATCGTTGTTCAGCAACTCACCGCGGCTGTTGTCGATAAAGCAAATCTAAACAGTGCAAATGAAGGCTGGAACGGGCACCACCAACTGGACGGCATTCGACGAACTCTCGAACAATAGACTGTTGCGAGCCAATCACACTGCTTGGCAAGTTGTCATCATCGTTTTCTATTCCGTGCTCAATTTCGATTTGATAGGTTACGGGTCCTATGTCCCCATCCACGAAGGCCTACCTTTGGGACATTTACATTGCTGTATACCTTCTCTGCTTCGTCTTATGGGGGCTCCGTTATGCCTACATGGAGTTCCGCCGTAACCGCTCCGGGGTCCTCAACTTTGTCTTTGTCAGTTGCCCTGTGGGTGTATTCACACTTTGGGCTATACCAATCATAAACACCTCCGTTGCTGCGTACTTTGGAAAATACACACCACCTATTACAATAACCGAAGTGGCCGTTTGGGCGATGGCAGTACATCCGCTAATAAAATCACTGCGAAGGTCACGGTGTGATATTTCATTGGATCCGCACTCACCGGACACTTGGCGCACGGAATCGTCGACCGCGGCACTGATGGGAGCGGCAAGTGCCGCCTACTACCACACGCTACGTGCGACACGTTATTTTTGGTTGGCTCTTGTTGTGATACTTGTTGCGGGATACTGGACAGCGCTTCGAGAAGGGCGGGCAAAATGCGATCCCCAAGTCACTGCCACGAAGAGCCAACAAAATGCCGAAGTAAAAGAGAAGATAGACGTCGTATGTGCTGATTAACTACATTAGAGACCTCTTCCGTTTACTTGAACATATCCACATCGTCCGTCCTGCATCTGCTTGAATCCTTCCTTCGTTAGCGGTTGAACAGTCACATGACATGTCACATTATGTAAGCAACTCCGCTCGCGACTTTTGGGTGTTCGCACTGCTCCAGTGTTTTCTTTTCGTGACAGCAAACGCAGGTCGTTCGACAGGTGGCCCACGCACGCATCGTACATACAACGCACCTGCAGGCAAGCGATTTCTGTCTGATCATCGTTCGTTAGTTGATAGCGTTCCCTCGAAACGGCTGCGCATGACAACAAAGCGACATATTCCGCGCTCCATCAAGTAACGAACGGTGATCAGACAGGATGGCACCAAAAGCGAAGACTACGAAATCCTCGCAATTGAAGCAGCAGCAAATTGAGAGGGATCTCATGCTCTTTCCTGACGATTTTAAAAGGATGGGCATGGATCCGCCAGAGTTATCCCCCGCCGATTTAACGTCCATGTTGCAAAAGCGCTTGCGGAAGAAGGGGCCATTGCATGTCAAGTTTCTGGGTGTAAATGACGTCAACGAAGATATCGGTGGACTACCTTTACCCAGTAGACTCAGATTACAGGAAGAGGAAACGCAATATGTTGCATTTGCTTATAGCGCAGTGATGGACGAATTTGATTGCTGTCTGTGTATGGGCAACTACAATCTGCCAGGACTCCACGGTGAGTTTCATGTTTGTTGCCTACACATTTCCTTTCTTCATTCCACTGATCGTGTTAATTAGAGCTGACACCTAAGCAGGAGTCATCTGTTGAGGCCGGGGTTCTAGAAGTTACAACTGCTGAACGTAC
This sequence comes from Gaertneriomyces semiglobifer, assembly GCA_025558075.1. NCBI lineage: Eukaryota > Fungi > Chytridiomycota > Chytridiomycetes > Spizellomycetales > Spizellomycetaceae > Gaertneriomyces > Gaertneriomyces semiglobifer. The sequence goes on from JAHLKF010000006.1 coordinate 249,946, forward strand.
CTCTGAGGCCGCAGCCATTACGAACGTTGAAGAAGCTGCTGAGCAAGGCGCTTTTTCTGCCCGGCGGATGCTCCCCTCGTCGAGTATGACAACTGCACGTCGCCTTTCAGCTGTGTCAGCGGTCGTTGAGAGCCCCATGTTGTCCCTGCAAAGTGAAGCTTCGGCGGTGGCACATCCCCTCGCAATATCACAGGATGGCGCTGCCAGCATTTGGGACCCAAATGTAGTGAGTCGGTAACTTAACCGCCACGTCCAACGATATCTTAATCCCTTTTGCACCAGGAGTTGGTTTTTGTGGAAGGGGTCCCTTCGACAATCGAACTTGGATTCATTCCCGAACCTGAAGAGATCGTGTCACCAGACGAAGAGGAAGAAGAGAAAGACGAGGAAGACGAGGAAGACGAGGAAGAAGAGGAAGAAGAGGAAGAAGAAGCAGCACTTACGGTTCCGGAAGGTAAAACACCTTTCGAAAGGGTTTGTATTATTCCTTGAATTGTTTTCATGAGAGTAAGACTTATATAACCTGCGTCATAAGTATGTGATCCACGCGGTCGTCAAACTGGACAAGAAAGTCTCCAAGCTGGACAAAAAAGTCTCCGAACTGGACAAGAAGGTCTCCCAACTGGACCGTAGAGTTTCCCTACTGGACAAGAAGGTTATGAAATTGGGACATGACTTCTCGCCTTTAGATCGACATCAAGGAGACACGTTACTTTGAAGGATCGTCTTGAGAGGGTGTTTCACCTCGAGCTTACACTAGGACCAGGTTAGACAAAGAGTTCGCTCAGCCTCCGCCCAACTGTTTGGTTAATACCACGCGGAGGACTATTTTTTGGGGACTAATACTCGTTAATAGTCCCCTAGTGATAGCCCCGATTGTGTCGTCGGCAACGGACGTGGGACAAACGAATGCACACATGAGTATGATCTCTGATCATTGCGAGAATGTGGAGTGTTGCAACTTGCTGGCTCAAGTTGATCCAATGAGGTCACAATTATTGGAACACAGACAGAATCATTGGGGCTGCAATAAGAACTCAACAGGTAGCAGCTCTTACTCCTAGTGCTAGTGCAAGCAGTGATGTTCAGATTGCTTCGGGTTGTAGCGTTGCCTTCCATGTGCATATTACTATACGTCTGTTATCCCCTCGAAGTCCTCCACACGTGGCATTAATAAGTTATAGCACGCTTGTTACGGGCTATTTACGATAATCAGTGCCCTCGAACTGCTGCTTGGTGTTCTCGTGCAGTGTAGAATAGCCCTCGACAAGTCTCAGGCGATCAGTGTTCTACACTCGACCTACCTTGCAAACGCAGCTCTCGGGCACTGATTATCGTAAATAACCATACGCGGGGTGCTATAACTGGTGTAAGCACCCGACTTACACTCCAGGGCAAGGTACTTGTTTTTATCCACCAGCGACAGCGAAAACAGCGTCATTCTTTGCCCTAGCAAGGCAAGGCAGGTTTTGAATACGTAACGTACTGACACTTTTTGCATTACAATTCAGCCTACCAATTATTTGCAGGGCAAGGATTTCACGCTTCGTGCCTGTTCCGCAGGAGCATCCAAGTACTTGCAAAGACGGTACTTGGCTCCGTCGATGGCCTCATTGATGAGCTTTACGGTATCGTCTCCAGCGTGTCTCATGGTCTCAGCGTTGTCCGTGTCCGACCCACTGTGTTCAACATACGTGATCTCGGACCTATCTGCGGCCGCAATGCCCAGAACATCAACCGCAAAGGTTTGACGGTTGCCTTCACACATCTCACGCAAGGACTTGGTGCTGTTGGCCGGTCTTTCCACCCAGTCGAAGACAATGGTGTGGAAGGTGTGTTCCATATGCTTGAAAAGTGGTGAAACCTGCTCAATGAGGTGTTTTCGCTCCCGCCCCGGAACCAGAACGTTGCCGCTTAGGTGGCGCACCATCGCCCAAAAGTCAAATAGCACACTTCGTGCGACATGCAAATGTTTGTCGTCCTGATCATTTGAGGACAAAAGTATAGACGGTACGCCAGCAATGGGCTCAGCGATGATGTGCGTGATCATTTGCGGTACCGAGTCTGGAACACACGACATGTCGTGATCTCATTCATCTGGTTCACGTAGGGAGTCTGTTCTTCGGAAGGATCATGTCGTGAGGCTCGAGAGAAAGACAATGTCGGCCGCGGTGTCGAACTTGGTGCTTGTTGTAAACTGCGGTTTCATAGGCGAATGGAGGAACGGTCGGAACTCGCCCTGCATGAGACGTTCAGGAATAATTAATAAGCACCTTCGTCGGAGTCGTCGCTTCCTCTTCTGCGACGGCCTGGGTAGATTTGTTTGCTCTCTTCCTTTTCCCGGTGGTTTTATCAACTTTCCTCAGCTGTTCATCAGGGTTCACGCTTGCCAGTCTATTGAATAGGACCGGTACCCCCATAAGTGCCGGACTGCCTCTCAGGGCGCTCGTATTAAAGAAAGAATCGACTGCTTCCTGGAAGGTATTCGTCGTTGCCCTTCTAAGTGATGCCGTTCCAACTTCCTTTCGCGGTCGACCTTCTTGGTCTTGATGGTGGTCCCGTCCACGCTGGAAAGCGTGCGGGTTGTACCGGATGAAGGCGATGTTGATGGTGTTGCCTTCTAGCACTAAGGTATGGTGTACATCGGCCATTCTCCTCACTTCGCAGGAGACCGAATACGAGCTGTGCTGGTGCTCTTCTACTTCCAACAGCACAAACCCGGCCAGTTTTCCCTCCTCGTCATTCACCTCTACCAAGAAATCAATATAGGCCCGGGAGCCATCCGTCCCGGCGCAGCGGAAGTCAACCATGTGCTCCGTTTTGAAGGTGAGGCCGTTTTCCTTTAGCACGTCTTCAATTCGAGCTTGTTGGTGTACTCGCCGGACTTGCCAGGCGGTCGGGTGCTCCATACCCTTGTCCTTGCCGTTACGGTCAGCTACGTTGTGTGCATAATCTGGAAACGAGGTAATGTACTTCAACCTCGAACGTATATGCGCCCAGTTGATGACTTTCAGTCTAGGTCTTCGTCAGGGCTCACATTCGGTGAAGCAACTCAAGCTCACCCTGTTCATGTTCAAGGCAGCGTTCGCGTTCGCGTTTATATAGTTGGTCACCTGATGTGTCACATGAATTCACGTGCATCATGTGATTTCGTTAGAGGGACACGCGTGTAGTAATTCCAAGGAACTGAAAGTGGAACGAGCAGCAAACGTACGTCTAACGGACATTGTGAAGAAGCATCATTGAAGATAGAATAAGCAAGGACCGCTCGGAAACGCAATGGGGGTAGAACAAATGGACGTCGACAGAGATGTCACCGTTTGGCTACGAGAGTCTCGGGATAAGGTAGCTATCATCCTCTAGCATGATCTTGCCTTAGCGTTTCCTTGCGAATATGAATTTGACTGTAACTCTACAGGCATCACCAGCCCTAAAGGAGTTCTTCACTCGTTTTGAGGACCTTTATGATCGCAAACTGTATCACCAACTCACAGTCACATTGGAAGAATTTGTGAACCTCAAAAATGAAAATGTCGAGCAATGGTTTTTACCGCTCTATGAGCATTTCGTTTCGGATTGGGAAGGGAAAATGAACCAGTTGAGCCTGGTTCAGTTTGTTGTTAGGGCTAGTAAAGTACTGGGAGGTGAGATAGTGGTTCATCGTATTGAACAGATTGTTGATCTTGGGCGCAGTGATACTGACACCATGCATCAACTCAGACCCTGCAAAGTCAATCGAGTTCCTCACACCTTTACACACCCGCCTTTCCAACCCACCCAAAAGCAAAAAGGATGACAGCCCTACCCATACCACCGAAACCCTTTCCGCCCATGTCCTTCTTTCCACCGCCATCGCGTCCTACACCCTACACTCAAACATTGAGGCCGCCAAGGACTTGCTCGACAAATGCGAGTCCATCATGGACAAAGAGCTCACATATGTAGTTCCCATCGTCAGCGCCGCGTACTATCGTGTCGCCTCTGATTACTACAAGGCGAAGCTAATGTACCCCGAGTATTACCGTACTGCATTGCTATTCTTATCATCAGTCAGTTTGGATGAGTTGCGGGAGGTGGAAAAACAAGAACGTGCCTACGAGTTGGCAATTGCGGCTGTTTTGGGTGAGGGCGTGTACAATTTCGGGGAGCTGGTGAGTGTAAGCTGCGGCGGATCGTGCTGTCGGAAGTTTACTCACAAAAATACAAAAATAGTTGCAGCACCCCATTCTTAGCTCCCTCGAGTCGACACCATACTCTTTTCTTCCTAGCTTGCTCTCCTCATTCAACACCGGGGCCATCTCGCAATTCAGCGCTCTTTCCACGTCACCGGCGTTTCTTAAAACGCCACTGCTCGTTTCCAACATCTCGTTCCTTCACCAAAAGATCTGTTTGATGGCATTGGTGGAGATGGTATTCCACAAGACAAAAGATGAACGGGGTAGAATTACTTTTGAGGAGATCAGCGAAAAGTGTCAAGTTGGGCGGGACGATGTGGAACATCTTGTTATGAGAGGCATGAGGGTTGGCTTGGTGAAAGGAAATATCGACGAAGTTGAAGGCGTGGTGAATGTAAGTCTTGAATTACGCTGTATTTTCTTGGTGTTCTCCCTCTCTGTTTTTGGAGTGAACTGAATGATGAATTTGCAGATTACATGGGTGCAACCGCGCATTCTGTCTTCGGAACAGATCAAGACCATTCGGGATAGGTTGGCTGGTTGGAGCGATGCAGTCAAGTCAAGGGTGTTGGATTTGGAAACTGTTGAGATTGGAGAAGGCTTCAACCCGTAATTCATCAAATATAACACACAGTCTTTGCTTGGAACTGTTATCAAATTTGGTCATTTTGAATGTGGTTTACCCTTGCAACTACCTATTTGATAAAGTTTGACTTTCTAACTACAAAGTGAACTAGATGAATCTTGACTTGGATACTACAATTTCCTCTCACCCAACCCATCTTCATGAAACCCGCTCATACTCATAATCGGCGGATATTCCAAACTCCACAGTTTTTTCCAAGTGCGCTCAAGAAAAATACTGCCATGCGTATAAGCTTCCTCGGTATCATTACCATGCAAGTGCAGGAGTGTGCGTGCGTAGCCTTGCATGGCAGATTGAAAGTGCGTGGAAGCAAAGTCGAGCGGAGGCGGCGCGTGAGGATCAGCTTTGATGGATGGTGTGTCGATGTTTTCTGTTGATCCATTGTCGTTGGCGGAGGCTTGTGAAGTGGAGCTTTTAGATGGACTGTCCTCGGTACTGCCATTGTGGGCAGGTGTGGTACGAGGCGTGCGTGTTTCGGGAAAAAGCATCTGACGTGGCTTGGGTGTGCGGGTGGAGCGACGTTCAGGTTGGGCTGTGGTGACAGTTTTCTGCTTGGGAGTCTTTTTGGATGTCGCTGCGACCGGGCTAACTGGTGCGTCCACGCTTGCATCATTGTTGCTAGCAACAGACGTCGCTACAGCAGCACTAGGTAACGGATGACTCTTGGTGATCCATGACTTTAGTTTCTTTGGTGGTGGCTGGGTAAATGTCGCAGTAGGCGCGTGTGCATTTGGATCAGTTGCGGACTCCGCGTCCTGGATGGATTCGATTTTACGTTTGGAAGGAGTTCGTGTGCGTTTCGAAGGTGTGACTGGATCTTCAGCTGGTGTGGCGGATGTATCCATTTCCGCTTCAGCACTTTCGACCATTGCTTCGGATTCGGACTGGGGTGCAGGTTGGACTGCTGGCGATTGGGGTGGCGCCGGTGCCGGCACTTCTTGTTGTTGAAGATCTGGCTCTGTGCTCTCAACTACTACGTGGGCCATGATTCCCTCACCAGGCGAGTTCGCTTCCGGTTGCGGTGGTTGTTCTGCAGAAGACAAATCCGGTATAACTTCCACGGCATTGTCAGACGACAACGGATGTGCAGGCTCCGGTTCGGTTGAAATGTCGCTTCTCGGCGAGGGTATAGCTGCTTCCACCAAATCCGATTCTTGATTGCCGGCGCTGTTGTTGTTGACGTTGCTTGTGTCACTTGCAACATCTGCAGGGCGTTGCTCTTGGCTCAATGCAATTTTATTGTTCACATCCGCAGCCGCGTCACTAGGAGAAGTTGGGCCAGTCCTGATGCTTTCACCGGCCTCAAAAGTGCCACTGGCCTCGGGTTGGCCACTTGCTATAGAAGTCTCACCGGTGCCCATGTAAGCGATAGGTGAGGGCATGTGACTCGGCGAGTGAGGAAGCATAATTCCCATGGGACTAGCTGGAGTCGAGATCCCGGCGCCAGCTGGAGGAACACCCGTCTGAGGCACTCCAAAGTAAGCAATCTGGTGGGGGCCGACCGGAATGGCGTGCGGTACACCGTTAATAGTAACCGTTGTTGCGGGCTGGCCGTTGATATAAGTCACTGGAGGCAGCATGTGAAAGAGTTCGTGGGGTTGTTGATCAAGTTTGATTTTTTTCTCAAAGCGCGTTCGCGAATTAGGCTTATTCGGACCGGTATGCCTGGCTCTTAGTTCCTTGAGAAAATCACGACGCTCAGCGAGATTTCCTAGAGGTTCGTCGTCGTCGTCGTCCTCGTCTTCAGCTTCCTCTTCGTTTTCGTGGTGTTGAAGACCTTCACCGTCGTCAGCGTCTGGGAGCTTATCGGGCAGAAAGACGATTTTGGCAAAGTTTGGTTCTACACGGTACTGATGCCACTTTTGACCGCCCCTAAAATCTGTTTCGCAAGTTTGACGAGAGCAGATCCTGTGTGGGCCTTCAGTAATGCAGCCGTCACCGTCTTCTTTTGTATGCGTGACAAAGTCTTTACAGCACTGCTGGTTCCAGAGAGAGATGGCTGCTCTAACGGCGCCGGCTGGCTTTTTCGTGTGAGAGATAAAGTTGTAGCGTTTGTAGTATTCCGAGACTACTTGCGAACTTGACCACTGATTGTTGAGTTTCGCGAAACAAAAAAGCAACCTGCGACTAGCGATAAAGTTTTCTTCTGGCGGTATGACCTTTTGGTCGAGCTTCAGTCCCATTGTCTTTCTCTCTACGGGACCCAGTACCGCTCGCTACCTTGTCTTTCTCCGCCTATCTTTCTCTCAGTGGATCCACTAAGCAATCACTGGTTTGTAGATGGATAGTAGTGGGAAATATGTGTGACAGCCCAGTGGGAAAAAGTACGATTTCCGTGGGAAACAAAGGTGTCAATTGTGCGAACTGTGCAGTTCGCTATGCGTGTCCGAAACAACTGCTCCAAACCGGGGCCATCCAACGACAGAACCCGCGTGCGATACTACTGATTCAAAGGGTAACAGTAACTAACGCCGCCGCGTACGTATGTGAGCTGAGTGTGTCAACGGAGGGCCCCCAACTTATTAGTAATTGGGTGTGCACACACAACGGCGGATGGAAAGTTGCGCCTGCGAAAAAGGTGCCGTGCGACACGCATTAACGAAAACGGTGTGTGACTCATTTACATGACTGTGCGCTCTACGCGTGGCCCAGTCATGGTCTACAACAGCAACCGAGAGCACTTCCAATGACTTGCATTATGTTTTCATCACTTGCAATGTAATCTCATCGCTGCATTGTATTCAGTATTCTCCTTACTGCATCGTATTGTGAATCGGAACAACAATAGAGATTCCATCGATGATAATTTCAAGTGGCAGTCAGTGTGTCTGATGTTGCTGAACGCTGGCAACCGACAATGTGGAGCCCAGAATGTTATTCGAAGCTCATCCCGCAGATGCGTACACGTCCATCCACGCAGCGATGTTATCTAACAGTGGTGTGTTTGTCATTTCGTGCGGATCGCGTTCAAAAACAAAAATAAAAAACAGAACGCGGCCAGCGGGTATTCGAAATCGAAATGTTGAGCATTACTCAGATCATGACATAACTGATCGACCCTAATGTACTGATACGACCCACGCACCACATATAAAAGGGAATCCTCTTCCTCTCTTCTCTCAGCGCCCGTCCCTTTCTCTCATCTCGGCTTCTCCAGCGCCCCGGCACAGCTCCCAGCTTTTACATTAGAACTGCTACCAAATACACGATGCCTTCCATCCAAAGCGCAGATATTCCCTTTGCTTCCTCTTTTCCTGTTCCGTATGCGAAGCCTAAAAACCAGCCAATCGTTGGGAAGGCAGTTGAACCTCAGTCAAATGGCATTTTTTCAACCTTGAAAATCAAGGACTGTGAACTCAAAAATCGTATCATGGTCTCTCCCATGTGTCAATATTCGTACAATGATGGTACGCGAAAATACAATTCTAACTTACGGTGACTTTTCTGGGTTCTTATGGTTTCATTCGTACAGGCATGCCGAATCCCTGGTCATTTGTGCACCTCACCGAGTTCGCCGTCCGCGGAGCGGGATTGATTATGGCCGAAGCGTCCGCCGTGTCTCCCGAAGGCAGGATCACGCCAAAGGACGCTGGTATCTGGAACGATGACCAAGCACGTGTGTGGAAGGGCATTGTTGACACGGTGCACCTCTTGGGCGACACCAAGATTGGCATTCAGATCGCCCACGCCGGCCGAAAAGCGTCAACTTACGAACTCTGGGACCCTGTTCAAAATGGCACGAGCACCGCTTCTGTGGAAGATGGCGGATGGCCGGATGACGTTGTGTCGGCGTCCGCTGAAAGATTCCAAGATGACTATCCTCTTCCGAAACCCGCGTCCTCAGCAGAAATCCAACGCCTTATAACCTCGTTCAAAGACGCTGCCATCCGTGCGAATAACGCTGGATTCGACGTGCTCGAACTCCATTTCGCTCATGGGTACCTCGTGCATCAGTTCCTCTCCCCACTGTCCAACAAACGCACAGATGCCTACGGTGGCTCTTTTGAGAACCGCACTCGGTTTGCTGTGGAGATTGTCAAAGCCGTGCGACCCGTTTGGCCACAGAGCAAGCCTCTTTTCATTCGAATAAGTTGCACTGACTGGGTCGAAGGCGGTTGGGATATTGACCAGTCCGTCGAACTTGCCAAGATCTTCAAGAGTTTGGGAGTCGATGCTATTGACTGCTCCTCTGGAGGAGCCTCGCCGCTCCAAAAGATTCCAACTGCGTTCAAGGCATATCAAGTTCCATTCGCAGAACGTATCCGGAAAGACGTACCTGGACTTCTCACCGTAGCGGTGGGTCAGATTCATGACCCTAATGAAGCAAACGAGATCGTCGTCTCAGGGAAGGGTGACATAGTTGCGCTTGGACGTGTCTTTTTGGGAAATCCTAATTGGGTACTGGATGCTGCCAAGGTCTTGGGTGTTTCGGTAGGGTGGGCGGCTCAGTATATCTACGGTGCGGGTGGCAAGAGCAAGCGAAGACAGATTGCAGAAGAGAAAGCGCAAGAAAACGAACACCAGGCACAGCTAAAGCACGGTGCTGTGAGTGCTCAGTCTTGAGTTATACCTCTCGCGCATCTCCGAGTGATAGTTTTTTAAATTGCACCTGTTGTACTCTTTCCTTTTTGGTCCTTGAATATCATTAAATACTATGTGGTATGATCTTCATAATATCCACTGTTCTGTTGCATAATCCTCATCGTAGTTGCGAGTTCTTTTTTTGCTTTGCCGTTGGACGTATCGCATCTGGGAACGACGCGTTTTACCCGTGGGAAAATGGCGTACCACCGTGATTGGATCTAACGAAACTGGTTCTGGACGGTTAACGATTTGGCAGTATACCCTTAGATAGCCCGCGTTCATTCTGAGCGGACGCAAGACAGCCATCACTGCTAACGGTGGAATCGACTGGTGGCCGAACCATTTCGATCATGTCCGACATGTCTGCTACCCCCTGTGTTGCCTTAGCAATATCCTCCACTCTTCCCAATGGAAGCAGTGAGGGTGATCTTTACCTCTACGTCTGCGCCATCGATGGGTTCCGCAAATTCCTGTTCAGCTCAACAAACCACATGGTCCTTTTCGCCTCAAAGGCCGCTTGCCGCCGAGCAGCCACTCGAATTCTCAAAGACGTCAGCCCCAAGCTCAAGGTTTTCATGGATGAAAAACATTCTAGTTCAGCTGCTGATGATGATGACGCACTGCCCATGAGGGATCCTTATGCGCTGGAACCGACCCATACCTTGTTCCTCTCGCGGAAAGAAATTGGGAATTTGAAGAGTGTTGAGAAGATCATGACGTCCATGTTCGGACACTTGACAACACAATGTACCTTGAGAGGTTCTCTTGCCACGTTCGTGGATGCCAGCAGCGCTTCTGCCGCAGCAATGCAGCTGGCGAACACCACCAATGTGATCCACTACTATCATCGAGGTAAAGGCGGAGCCGTAACCAGATGGTCCCTTCACGTATGACTCACCTCACTCACACCATTGGTTGTGCCCGTAGGTAATCTCCCTGTCATCCCTCTTACCGACCAAACACAAATGGCCATAGTAGAGCTCCGCAACCCGGTTAAACATCTGAGTGCGCTACCCGACTTCCTTCAGCTTTTTCCCAAGTTCGTACGTCTCCTGGTGGGCCGTAATGTGGAGACTGACGCATTAGCAGTATTCGCCCTGTTCCAAAACGTTGACGCTGCAATCGTTGCGTACGACTACATCAAGCAGAATACGGCATTGGACCCTGTTCCAGCTTGGTACAGCCAGGTGCAACGGTGGTTTCCGTCCCATTCAAAGGTTCAAGGCGTGGAGAGCGAAACAATCCACGTGGCGCTGCCTGTGTCGTTGTCGAGCGAAGCCATGCGTAAACTTCTCTCGTATCTCGAGGGATTACAGGATGTGGAGAAAGAAAAGAGCACTACTGCAACGGGAGCGGTCACCTGTTATACCATACGGTTCCACTCGAAGGAGAGCGCCCGTGAAGCCATAGAGTACCTTGTTCAAGGTACAAACTTTGTGTGTACTTACCGCATCAGGGGCACTTGTCCAAAAACATGTCAGAACGTTCACTCGGACAGGTCGACGGGTAGCGACATTCTGCCGGTACCTGTCGCCGCTGTGCATAAACAAACGGATGTTGTGTTTCCCAAGGCTTCGGACGAAGAGTTGCCGTCCGAGAGTCAACCTTTGCCTGCTAACAACAAGAATGGACACGTTTCAGCGGCGGTGCATAACGGAGTAACCACGAAATCAGATGCCTCCGCTATGAGTACTGCGTCGGAGCCACGACTGAAAACGAGTCATACATCCGGAGTGGTCTTGACAGCGAGTGGTTCAACCACCCTTGAGGGGCGCGCTAACGGCGATACAAGGAGCGAGCCGGATGCGGGCAGTGCAGGAGTGCATGGAGACATAAATTCGAAGCATATTGCGGTCAGTAAGCCTCCAGCTGCCGACATCGTTGCGATGGACTTGAATAAGAATAGGCAAGGCGCTTCAAGGAACCGGGGTGAGGCTCCCGAAAATGTCTTATTACAGCACGCCGTTGCGGCGAAACCCCACGCGTCCGAAATAGTCGAGAGTCGGCCCCCACAGCAGGCAATCGATAGTAAACAAGGGATGAAGCCCATAGTCGTTCGCGGTGAGGAATCAGTGTCCGGTAAGAATGGTGCGAGCACAACTTTATCCAACAATTTGTATGCTCCGTCTGCGGAATCTGGTGCGAATGCAACCATCGACAAAGTAGCGCAAGTACAGCAAACATGGAAACGCAAGGATCGTGGGCCTGATCAGGGAGGAAGGTTAAAAGTTCTGCGCTTTACTGGAAAACTAGGTGGTCGTGACACTGGAGGCTTTCTCTACGCCATCTTGAGATCGTTCGAAGGGTTTATCGAACTGCGTAACATGGCCACATCGCATTCCACAGGATCTGTGACTTACGAAGCTTATTTTGACAACACAACGCTGCTTGAAAATGCTGTTAGGGCTCTGAGCGCTCTTTGTGATGACGAACTGCAGTGGGAACAAGTGGATGATTTGGCTCGAAGTGAGCTTTCGAGTTCGCCTTCTGTGGACGGCGGCACGTTGAGGAAAGAAAGAACGTGAAAGGTACTTAGTTGATCAGGCTGGCGCGCCCACGAATATCTGTTCCCTGAACTCGTTTAATGGTAATGATGCGATGGACACATATAACTTATTCCTTAGTTAGTTCGTCTGTGTGTGCACCATCCACGGACACATACAGTTCTTTCCTTCCACCAGACATGATCAGTCTGAAGAAATACATTACACAGTAGCCGTTATGTAAATGCCCTCATCATCTACGGCAAGGGACTACGTAACTTAACGACTTGAGTACGTCCTGAACGCGTATCCTGCTGCTTATCTCAGCAAACGCGTGGGAACTTACCGTGTCCGAGAGCATTACATGAAAGGGCGCCTGCGGTTTGGTTCGATGGATGTTCCAAATTTCTGTTGACTGCAGCACCCACGAAGATGACGGACAACAACCTCAACGATCACATTGATGTTCACGGTGAGGTGCAGAAAACTTAACGACACAGATTGTTGAAGGGCGTTCGACTGAGCAAGCGTTGGTTCATCTAGCGATAACATGCACAATATGTTTGAACATTTATACAAATCCCGTACGCCTTCCCAATTGCGAGCACATATTTTGTCGAGATTGCATTACTCAATGGCTAGATTCACCGTAAGTATGCGTTTGCCTGAGAAGTGTAATTGCACTCCCACACGCGTATTGATTGTCGATATGCAGGGTTTGCTGCAGCGCCTGTCCATTGTGTAAGCGGAATGCTAGAGGCGGGCACCGTCGACTGTATGAAGTAGCTGCGATTGCTGGCGTATGCGATGCGTATAGAAAGCGCGAGCAAGTAAACCTTTCACGCGCTCATGAACCGTCAAGCGAATCAGAAGCATTGGTCAAGAAGCCTGCTTCCTCAACAAAAGTATCTAACACCACACCGCCACCGTCTATAAAAACTGGACGTCGTTCAAAATTACGGTCGAGTGTTCGAAATGAAGAAACGGCGACAGAGCCAGCAGAAAAGTTGGAGGCTAAGGGACCGTCCCGTACTACTGGAGGAATCACAGACGAAAAAGAACCTTGCAAGCGTGTGGGATACTTAAGATCGCCTCCTAAAGCTCGGACAAGGATGACTCGTTCATGTGTAGCGTCAAATGTCGATGCTACTGAGAAGGAAAACAGCGATATGCCGAGGGGAGTAGTTGAGCCACGATATCCCGTCAGGAAGCGAGCGATCCTCTCTAGCCAAAAACATTCGACTAATACCCAACCGGAACCTACGCTGCATGATACAGCACATGCTGAGAAGGTATCTACTGTTACGGGAAGCGCAGCTAATCCCAGGCGGCAGAAATCGAAGGACGCGCCATCAATGCAAAGAACAGCCGGCCAAGTTCGACGGACCAAGTCGACGTTATCAAGTAATGAGAACACTCCTACGGATGGCCAAGCTGATGGATCACCTGTAGCGACCAATGCTCGCGCCGTTAAACCAGGGCGACGTGTGGGGTCTGCAAAAGATACGACTCCAGTTGAAGGACCTTCGGATAACTCACGGTCGCGTCCGAAGGCACGTAAACCTAGAGTAGCATCCGTGAGCCTGATCCAGCCGGGAAAGCGAACGAGAACAGTATGACTTGGCTCAAGCCAGCTGGACAGTCCGATCGGTTCCGCTTGCCTATAGTATACTGCAAGAACAGCACTTATGACAGCTATGACCTATAGGACCAATGAATATTAATATATTTCGCTTGTTAGTCACCACTGATCGAGTATCCCTTGGTGTTTCTCTGCTGATACTGCGCGACAGTGGAGGAGATCAAATAGATGGTAGGCCCGCCTTCTTACAAACAGGGTGCAGATGAGGCGAGATGGTATGAAGTGTTTTGATTTTAATAATGGATTGAAACCATGATAGCACAAAATAGTGGAGATCAAATAGCCTCCGTTAACAGTCTGTTAAGCTTGTTGATCTTGGATTGCACAGAGAGGTCGATGGTTTTGTCTCCAAAATCGACAACCAAACCGCCCAAAATGTTGGGGTCCACCTGAGGTTCTAATTAGCACGATACGCTTGACATAGTACGCTACATGAGAAACGCACCTTGTTGTTGAGAATAAGCTTGGATCCCTTGGCAACTAGCTTGCTTTTCTCGAGAATGCTCTGAAGTTGCTTAGTCGTCTTGGCGTCCAAAGCCTGTAAACACATGTTAATATAGGGTTGCTCAAGGGAGCCAAGAAACCGGCTAAGCGTGCCCAGTGGAAGGTCATCCAATGCCCTCAACACCGGAACGCCGTCCTTTTGGCTGAAAAATATCCGAAATCAAAAACGAACCTTGGTGGAGATGACGGTGACGGGAACTTCCTTGCGGTGTGCGGCCATCAGCTCTTCAAAGGCGGTCAAAACCTTGGTGGTGTGGTCGAGACGGCCGTTCTCTGCCATAGCATCGAAGAGGTTCTTTGTAACGTCAGAATACTTTCCGGAAAGCAAAGATTTCAAGGCATCCTTCTTCGTCTGCTTGTCGACCAAGGGAGATTCCAAGGTTGTCTTCATATCCTCGTTCTTGTTGAAAAGGTCCTTCACGCGGTTCAGTTCCGACTCGACAGCATCCAAACTTCCGTTCTTGGCAGCTGCAGTGTACAGAGCAGTGGCATACCGTCCATCAATTCCGTGAAGAGACAATGGGGCGGTGACATTCTACATGAATATGGGTTCCAACAACCACGGACATCGTGAGCATTCTGCACCATGGTAAAAAATCAGCATCTAGAATTAAATAGCTAACCTGGCTGGCTGCAGGAGCGGTAGCATAGCTACGAACGGCCGCCTGAGAACGTTGGTGGAAGAAGTTGTTAATTGAGCAACGGGTCCTCGGCAACTTCGCGCGATCTCAAGACCAGGAGTTTAATACATACCCGACTGGCAACGGCAACAGATCTCCTGAGAGCGAACATAGCGTGCATGTGCAGTGCGGATGGGATTAATGAGTGGATTGCACGGGGGTTGAAGTTGGCAACCGGTTTCCGCTAGCTCGACTTGCGATTTGCATCTCACAAAGGAACTTTGCAGCCGACCACCGCTAGAGTTGTTTCCATAGCAACGAAATAACGCGGCCTGGCACTCGAACGCGGCATTGCCGAGGAAAGATCATCGCCGGCGAGAACGACGACGCTGATGCAAGGATATCTACTTGGTGGATGTTGTCTGGGTGATTTTGCTGTTCGTTATGCTAGTTCCTGCGATAGATGCATAGACGAAAGGAGTCTCTGATGAACCCCGAATGCACATCTTCCGGGAGTCTTAAAGGGAAGGGAAACATTGGACCTTGATTGAGCTCAGGCTGTCCGGGTGTCCATTTTTGAGTCACCGGTTGCTCTGCATCCTGCTTTTACCAGCCGCTGCTGCTGTCTTCGTTTTGGCCTCGTCTTTCGTTCAACTTTTTGATCAAAACTTGCGACTGTGCCACCCACGTCCACGCGCATTGCAGCTCGACTTTACAGAGGTGAAAATGGACAAGAGCCCAAAAGCATGAACCTTTGTCATTCCGATGGCCTCCTCCGACACTGACTACTATGCGTTGCTGGACATTTCGTACGATGCCACCATTCAACAGATCCAGAAGGCCTACCGAAAGACTGCACTCAGGTTTCATCCAGACAAAGTCGGCCCTGATGACACCAAGGCAGGTATGTCCTTTTGGAAACATTAACAGAAGGGAGACCAACGACATTTATCTAATCTGTTGCTTGCGCTTTGCAGCGGAGATGTTTCACTTGCTGTCGTTGGCGAATGAAACGCTGACCGATCCAGCGAAGCGGTCGGCGTATGACGCCCTGTATAAAGCCAGGATTGCTCAAAAAGCCCGAATGGACAAAATGGATTCCCTCAGGCGGAAAGCAAGGAATGACTTAGAGGAACGTGAGAAAGCAGCGAAACGCTCGAAAGATGAGGCTTACATGGCCACAGTACAGCGTCATCAGGAAATTGAGCGTATTCGTGAAGAGGGATTACGAAAAGCCCGCGCTGAAGAGGAGCAGCGTCGGCAAATGAGTAACGCAACTTTATCCGCCGGTAAAGCAGCACGAAACGAGGAAATCAGGAAACATATCGAAGAAAGTGCGACCGTGCGTGACTGCACGTTAAAGATCAAGTGGAAGCACAAATTGAAGTCATTCACTGAAGATGAGCTGGAGAGTATTTTTCGCCAGTACGGGCCTGTGGAGAAGGTCATTATCTCGGCTAAGCGAAAAGGAAGTGCGATGATCATCTTCGACTCAATATTTTCAGCTGAAGCTGCTATGAATGCGCAAGCGACTGATGCCCCATCGCTTTTGCAATTGTCGTGGGCAGAGGGACAAGTACCCAAGCTATTATATGAATTCAATGAGAAAATAGCTCAAAGTTCTGAACAGCGCACCGCTGAGACGAGTGGATCATCCTCTGCAACACGGGCGGCGGCATTCACCCCTTCATTTACATTCAACACTTACAACGCTGCGTCTACAAATATTTTGGATGACGACTACGAAATGATTACGCTCCGAAAGATGCAGCAAGCAGCGGCACAACGGGCGACGGCAGCCGCAACCGTGGAACCCCTTGCATCGGGAAATGGGACTTGAAAGCGCAATTCAATTGCCGGAGATATAGCTTTACCTTGTGCGACTCGGTGAGCAGCAACAAATGACTTCATGTTGTACAAGGGAAGCACGCCTAAATATATGCATTTCATCCAAGATGGGACCGATGGCTCCATGCCGCCACCTATCGTACACTTAGGACGCGCGCGGGCGCTCCAGAACGGCAGATAGGGGGCGTGCAACTATGACGCGCTGCCATCAAAAATCCACTTTGAAAAGCCCGTCAGAACAGCCGTGCAATCGGTACTAGGCCAAAACACAATCCGCCTACCTCCGTCTGGGTCAGAATACATTCTATCAGTTGATTCTGGTACGTCATGTTCATCATATTCATATACGCAGTTTGCGCATCTTCCGGTGGCCGTATCAAAGTCGGCCTAATAAGTAGTATTGTGTTAGCATAGTCGCAACTTCGCGTTTTTAGTTAGCGCGCCTTACCCGAATACAATCGCAAGGTTTGCGGGTTCCATTTTATTTTCTTCGCTATGATCAGCGACTCGCCGCAAATGTCGGATCACATACTCGAGTGTGTCATAGTTGTGTTTCGGTAACGCCTGAACCAAGTTTTTGATCTCAATCAAGCGGGTATCGTAATCTTCGACTTTAGCTGCCGCCACGAAGCGATCGTAGAAGCCAAAGGGTATCAGAGGGTCCAGCAGTTCCCGGAAATATAGCTTGAGTAAACTGGCAATTACATTTATATCTGGCTCTTCGCTCAACTCTGCAGTGCTTGACTCGTTGTACTGTAGTCGAATCTTTTGCACGTTAGATGCATTTCCAGATAATCGGTATATTCCTTGTGATTGTAAACCACGCTTATCGACTTCGGTCACGCACGCTTCCACAATGCGAGGGATGTGCTTATGAGACACCGGCGAAATAAGGTCTGGTAGGTGCCCACCGAACACCTGGTCCTCGTCTCTAATGATGCCCTGTTCCTTCAATTTCTCCATGGTCGGTCGCTTATTGAAAAACGCACCAAGCTTTGATTTAATGGTGCTCTTTCGCCCTTCAAAATCGTCCTGTTCCGTGGTGGAGCCTTTAGAGCTCGTCGGACGACGAGACTTCGCGGCCCCGGGTTCATCACCACTATTCACAGTCGGACGCCGAGATCGACCTTTCTTATCTACTTTCTCTTCGTCGCCACTGGGGGTACTAGCAGTCGCACGCCGAGAACGGCCTTTCTTGGAGTCTTCTTTCTGACTACGAACGCGACCAAGCACCAGTTCTGTCGGCTCATCTGAGCGTATAGAAAACAACCTCGACGACGCATATTCGTATTCATTTGTTGTTGACCGCTCTCTCGACGCCTCTTTGATAGTATCCATCCATTCATGTATCTCAGCCTCCCTTACGGGTTGCAAAAGCCACGTTTCCCCTGCATCAGTAGCAAGACAGAAGGCGTTCTTCTTCTTTGTCTGATCCCTTCCCACAGCATCAATGTTAATGCAATTCAAGCGAATAACATGTGCCGGAGTATTGAGCCTATCAAATCGCCTCTTATTCTTCGCAGGCTCTTCCTTAAAAGCTATAAAGAAGCCGACGCATATAACAACCCAGTACTGGGTCCACGAGCCCTTCTTTGCTTCTTTAGCATTTGGCGCTTTTGACTTCATCAGTAGCCAACCTTCACGTCGGATAATTTCGGGCGGGACGCACTCGAGTGTTTGCAATATGCCATCCTCATCAATAGGAGAGTGCCCCGGTGAATCTTTCATTGTCGGAGACACTTGCGTGCCACCATCATCTGCACCGGTAGATTGCGACTCATTAGAATGTTGCATGTTGAGCCTTGGAGGATGAACAGCGCCCTTTTACACGTATTCCTATTAATGGGACGAAGGACGCGTTTCGCGAAAATGCAACACCATACCGTACTGGGGGCAATAGTTACGTCGTTCAACTTGTCACCAAGCTGGTCTATTAGTGCCCGAGGTGTTGTGTTAGCGATGTCCTGTTTACCGCTTTCCGGATCGGTCCAACGAACTTCGCCGGTGGTTACGTTCCAATAGTAGTTCCCGCGATGCTCATCACGCGCTATCTGCCAAGCCGATGCCGACTTGTTACTCGCCGCATCAGTCATAGCGCCACCTGTCTTATTCTCGACGCTCAATTGGGCGGCAGACGCTGCCGGAGAGAGTTCCTAAAAGGACTCAATATTCGCCTGATGGCCAAACGGTATTCAAAATGTGTTCACCCACCTTGATGGGCGGTGGCGAAGCTTGCGAGGTGTATGTGGCCAATCTAAAGGCTGGGGCACTATCATCTCGTACAGTAGAATCGGATAACGCAAGAGCGGCACGACCTGTTCTCTCATCAATATCAAGAACTGTCTTAGGGTCTGTAGGAAGGCATCATGGACACACCTTTTCCCAGAACGGTCACCCTGTTGGCTGGAAAGAAACCAACGGTTCCGTTTGCTAGTTTTCCTTCGTACCAGTCTTTGTTGCACTCTTCCAGTACTTGAATCAGGTCCCCAGCGTTGAATGATATTTCATTGTCCTGATGAGAATAAGTCAACCATCATGCACACAGCAAACCAATGCGCCTTCTTGCTCCTGACCTCAATCGCGGAATAGGCCCAGTTCGCCTGGGCAAACAAAACGTTCTCAAGATCGTCTCCATACCACTGACCACCAGATAATGGGGCCAGTGAGTTGCTGCTTGCGACCTGCGCCATTTCAATTACATTGACCGAGTTCTACGCGCAAACTCCACATTCGCCACCAAAGAGTCAGCGAGAGCAAATACTGAATTGATAGGCCGTGATGGTTTGTGGGTATCGTCTGCTTTGTATTGGAGGAATCTGTAACAGTTTAATCACGAGGCATTAGAACCATTGCTGGGCCGGGGGGGATGCCACAAATAGGCATGCAAGATTGAGCACACAAACAACCATCGTCCGACGACTAACGCTGAAAATATACTCTGCTGTATGAGCAGCGAGTTACTCGTATAAGGGTGAATTGCTGCAGACTCTCGGCCTGCTTCCTACTGAAGCTGATATGCGTTGCCGCTTATCCCATGGACTATGTATTTACTACTGAGCACTGACAATCGTCATTCCTTGGGTATCCATCCGATAAATTTGAAGACCTGCTTCCAAGCCCAAAGCAATTGCGGTGGCAACGGAAACGAAGAGGGCGGTCATGCCGAGTTTGGCCACGTCTAGCTCCTTACTTTCTTCAGAGTCTATAGGAGCAGGGATGCAGATGTGTCCGCACAGGCTGCCTCAAGGCAGCCAGCCATTGCCATTTCTACCAGTGTCCGCTCTCTAGGGTCCTTCCACCTTTTGGCAGACACTTCATGACCTCCCAGACGAATCGTACTCTGGCTCTGTCTTAATGCGTAGTGCAACTCGCGCGACGACTTGTTGGTCTCCAGTCAATGGCCATTAGGGTTATGCCCCTAGCGCTACGCGGTTACCCCTCCAGGCGCCTTGTATTATTCATGATACCTTCTCCTTCTTAACCTTACTTTCACGACGAGAACTTGTTGAAGGAAATCAGGGCTATGTCGTAACTAATACTCTAGAGGTAGAAGAATTGAGACGGTCTCAAGAAGCAAAGCAGGCAATTGTTTTCCGCAAATTGCGCCCTGTCAAGCCCTCCAGCGTCCTTGGCGCGTTCCTCCACAAGAACCCATCATCACTGACTCCAACAAGACCAAAGCAACAATGGCATCTACCGGAGAAATTGCTCGTCCAGCTTCCATTAGCGAGTTGAACGCCAAGGGCGCGGTTCGCGAACAGCCCAGTGCCCATGTTGCTAAGTTATGGGCCAAAGTTGCTTCGAATTGTTTCGAGCAGGTAAGCATTTGCTCGTCCTTCTGAGCATGCTAAGAACTTGCAAAAGTAAATCCCAGTGCTCTTCTTCTTCTTCTTCCAGGGAGACAGAGCTCACGACGCCAAAAACTATGAAGTTGCATACGTGCGGTATCTTAAGGCCATGACGTGAGTGATTATGTGTTTGTGGCATTACCCGCTATAACTAAAGTTCATCTTGTATCTTCTAGTATTGTTGTAGATATAATGCCCAAAGCGAAAGAGTACAATTCATACGACCCTGATTTTGTGAAGGTGAAAAAGGTACCGTCCTTAATTGGCGTACCATGTGTGCTGAGCGTGCCAATTTTACCTAAAGCGACGTCTTTCCAGTCATTGGACACCAAGATTAGGCAATACATACCGTTGGTTGAAAAACTCAAGGCAACGATACAGGCCCGGTATGATGCATGGGAAACCGAGCAGTTGCGAAGGAAGCAAAACCGAGCTGCGCCTGTTACCTCAAGTGCATATTCAACCACTCGTGCTCGGGCTACTGGACCTGCTTTGCCTGTAACAGATTCTTTAGACGCCTTCTTAAAAACCGATTACAACATCATCCGCCCGGCGGAGCTGCATAAGCTATTACAAAATGGGTCCCTGTCAATTCTCGTATTGGACGTGCGGCATGCTGAAGACTACATACATGGACATATCAGATGGAACTTCGACATCGGACCTTCTGGAAATTTGACTGGCGGTGTTGTGAACGTAGAGCCAGATTTTCTCAAGCAAGGGTTAGTCAATGGTTCACCATGTCCTGTTTCGCATGCCTGATCGGTATTCCAATTTTTGCTCCTGCTTAGATCATCTGCACAGGATATAGAAGGCTATCTACAGTCCTTCAAACGTGGTTCCAATACGCCGGTGGAATTGTTTATCAATCGGCGAGCCTACGATCTCATCGTCTACATGGATGCACGAAGTCAGGTACCCAAAGATTCTTCGATTCTTGGCAAATTGGTGGACGCTTTGTGCAACGACTCCTTTGTGCAACTTAAAAGAAAGCCGGTTTTACTATCCGGCGGTTTTGAAGGTTGGGAGGCGTATCTCAGGTCTTGTGGCATTGCAACGCCGCCATGGGTCGAAATCGGCGAGGGCTTCGGACGAAGGGTGTCTAAAGACATTTCGGCGCCCAGCCACGGATACTCTGGGAGTAATAACCTCGCCAGAAGCCCATACGATTATGTGAGTTCTGGCGCCTGTATAGTATTAAGCTTCACAGTTGCTGACGTATCGTTCCCTGTCCAAGGTTGCTTCAAGAACTCAGCCCACTCCAAACGGCAAGGATAAACATTCGTCACCGCATTCAGGAACCCACACGTTAGACAGCAAGCACAATCCGTTTTCCGACCGCACAAACATTCGCCTCGGTTCCGCGACCTCGGCAGTTCCGGTCATTGTGGGAGTTGATCGCCCGCGAACTGCATCCATTCCTCCGCGCATCCAGTCGCGATTTGATGACCCCTTCTATCGGTTCCATGGATCTCGGCCAAACCTTGAGGCCAATCAACCGCTCCAGTCACTTGGGTCGTCTACTTCGTCTTTGAAGGTGAATGGAAGTGGACAAGTAGCTCCAGCCTACCCAGTATTGGGGCAGCCCAACTCATATACGTCAGCTTCCGAGGGCTCATCTGTTATCGCATACCCCTCTACAGGGAGCGCCTCGCTGGTACCTAATCCTATACCACCACCGCTGCCTGTAAAAGCTGGCAGCCGGACCAACGTGTACCAACCCGCCCCAACAAAAGCCTACACCGATGCATCGCCATTATCATCAATACGTCCAATACCGCCTCATCAACCCCTTCCCTACCGACCACCACCGTTAGCACCGCTTTCTCACGCATATGCTATTCGACGTTCTTCCTCGCCTTCGGGATCTCCAAGTACGACTCGATTTTACGGCTTGCCGCCGACACCACCGATACCACCGAAGCCGACATCAACCCGTGGGCGCATGGTACAGGAAAATTCGCTGCGTGGTAGCGACGTCGTCCCATATTCACAGTTGGGTCCAGTGATGGGTATGGCAGGCCTGAAGAATCTCGGAAACACATGTTTCATGAACTGTGTGTTACAATGCTTGTCCGCAACGGTACCGCTTGCGCGTTACTTTTTGGGCGGGTCATACCGTAGGCATCTTAACCGCAAAAATCCGTTGGGTACGAAAGGAGAGGTGACTGACGTATATGGAGAACTCGTACGCGGGTTATGGTCAGGTCAGGAGGGAAATGTGGTCACTCCAACAAAATTCAAGAACACCGTTGGCACCTATCACCCTTCTTTTCGAGGCAACGAGCAACAGGATAGCCAGGAGTTCTTGGCATTCCTGCTGGATTCCTTGCACGAAGACTTGAACATTGCTCGTCGCGAAAACCGCCCAGCAGACAAAGATGGCGATGACGATGAGGATGGCGTACCAGACCAACTTCTATTAGAAAAGGCCTGGAAGCGATATCAAGAGAGGAACTGGTCAATCATAGTGGACCTTTTCCAGGGAATATTAAAATCAAAGCTTCGATGTTTGACCTGCGGCAAAACTTCAACCACCTTCAATCCTTTTATGTACTTGACTCTTCCAATACCAGAAAAGAATCAGGCCGGAGTCAAAGGTGGAGGCTTGTACCTGCAGGAATGCCTGGATAAGTTTGTCGAACAAGAAATACTTGATGGTGACGATGCATGGTATGGATGATCGATCGTGTTGAAGTTCTTGAGCATCTTTTAACAATCTCCGTAGGCGTTGTCCACGATGCAAGGTTCCCAGGCGTTCGACCAAGACGTTGACAATCGCCCGCTTACCGACTATCTTGTTGATTCACCTCAAACGGTTTTATTTCCAAGGACCATTCCGTAATCGCATTGACACGCTAGTGGACTTCCCATTCAAGTACGTGCTATTTTGTACCTGGTGAACGTTTTGAAGCTCAATGGTTTCGTCCACAGCGATCTCGATCTCACAGGGTATGTTGCCGATGCTAGACATAAGCAACCACCAGAATCATGCTCCTATGACCTCTACGCGGTGGCCAGCCATTACGGTGGTCTCAATGGAGGGCATTATATGGCTCAAGTGAAGAACAATTATAGAGGGAAGTGGTTCAATTTTGACGATTCCAGGCTAAGTGTTGTAGACGAAAGGGAAATCAAGGTATGTACATGTACATTCATTAGCGGCGGCAGCATCTGTGCATGGGTAACCTGGGTGCTTTGCCAGACATCCGCTGCATACATCCTTTTCTACTGCAAAAATTCCGAACACCTTTCAACACCGTATAACTGGTGGGGATCTGACCCTTCTGTTTCGAGAATTTGAACTTCAACTTTGTATTTTGTACATATACTGAATTACATACATGGCGTGTACGCCGCACAACTCATTTCAGGAACTCTCAAAGTGGATTTGCTCAAATGTGGGCCTGTTCCGACGACGTCGCTCCCATGGCGAGAATTTGCTTATTATCGAATATGTGATTACCTTGCTTTTCGGAGGGTTGACTGAGCCACTTGGACATGGCATGGGCGACGGTGCCTACGGGGACCGACAAGTTCGCCCATTTGCCAAACCGACCCGCCATCAAAGGAGCGACCAAATCTTCCCCCAAACGCTTCTCTGGGCGATGATGCTCTGTCACCAAAAAAGCTGGCCGAAATATAGCGCAACTTGTAAAGTTCATCTTTTTCAAGCCTTCTTCGATCTCCCCTTTGGTTTTCGGGTACAGGAACCAACTGTTTGGGTTAGCGTTCATGCTTGACACATAAAGGCATTGCACCGGAGTCGTTGGATTGGCCCCTTTGAACGCTCTGGCGGCATTCAGCACCTTAGACGGACTATTTATTCAATGGTAACTTTTGCAAACGAAAGAGGACGAACGTACATAGTCTCGGTCAATCTTTTGAAACGCCTCCGCACTTCCCGCCTGAGCGCGGGTGGTCCCAAGCGCACACGCAAAGACATCGTGGTCCTTAAAGTCCTCTTCCTTGAGATCTTCAAAGTTGACAACCTTTTGGACTAATGCTTCGGCATTTGGTCCATTGTATTCAAATGTTCGCCGTCCAAGCGAAGTCACTTTCGTCACGTTCGGATTCGTGAGAAGTTCCCGAAGAAGGCAGGAGCCCACAGCACCGGTGGCACCGAGAATGATACATGCGTGCTTCTGCTCCATCCTGCGGACAATATCTGCTCACAGTTCAGTTAGACCAGACGATGGAAGCTGAAGCTGATGCCAACACGCGAATGACATGGTTTTGTTATCGGTAACAAAACGTAATTGACGCGCCAAAAGTCCGCCAGTGAGAAAATTGAGTTCGACGGTCTGTCGAACTACGTGAGAGTCAACCATGCTGTCAAACTGAACTGTACCGCCGTACTCGGCAATTTTCTATAGCTGGCTGTCCTCATGGCCGCATTTTCTGTTACCGTAGATGTTGTCAATCGTACATTAGACTGCCATGAAGTACACAGTTTGGAAACAGCGCTTGACGAGGGTGCGCTTGCCAGGCATACATCTCACCGTTATTTGTATGGCGTTAGCCGCGGTGTGCCACGTTCTTTGGATGAACTACTTGCTCAATAGCCTCCCACTTATGTGGATGGATCAAGGTTATCTTGATGCATGGGACTCATTGCTGCTCCATTGGTTCATCTACCTAACATACATAGTGGCGACTGTTACTTACCCACTTGTGATAGCTGACGCGCATGACACCTGCGAGAGACCCAATGACTACAAAGTAGAGGCAAAAGATACAAACCGCGAAAACCCAGACACCGTGCCTGTTGATGTGCAAGCGTTCGAGTCATTCGTGCTCGCAATTGTAAACCGAGTGCTTGAGGAAACTTTAAAGGCCGACCTTCCGTGGCAGCTGCCTTCACCTGGAACCGTTGGTGCACCAGCCATTGTGGGAGAAGATCCGATTCATGAGCTTGCAGTATATGAGGGAGTTCTCAAACGTGCCGGGATTGATATCTCACTTCCGTTAACGACGACCGTGCCAAATACTGCCCAAACACATCATCGACGAGCCATCACTGAGTTTTATCATTATTGTGACGACGACGTCCAACAGACGGTTAAAAACATGGAAGAGTATGTGAAAGTGGTGAATTGTGATCCTGATCACGTTCCCAACTGGCAGACGTTTCGAGCAGCATTTATGGCCGTATTTTGTGGCAAGGTATATGCTTGTTGCCTTCGTCAACTGGGACAAAAGACAACTCCTTTCCCGGTGCAGCAGTCGCGAAGAGCACTTAGGACAGCACCTTCATAGAATGTCACAGGCCTACGTAGAACTACTGTATTCATGGGCCACGGGTGGTCCGTCTATTAAACCATTGGAGTTGGTTCCAAGTTAAGGACAACAAATACAACTGTTTACTTTGTCATTACTGGATATCAACTCACTGAGCAGGTACTATTTGCCTTTTGAGTTCTTGCACCTCCTCTTCCGCTCTGACAGCCCTCTGATTCGCGTCTTTTAACTGCGATTCTAGCGCAGTAAGACTACGAAGAATGCTGGCCCAATCAACTTCCAAATTGGTCCCCTTCCCGGATTCTACAGCTGATTGCAACACAGTGAGTATATATTCTGTACTTGGCTTGTCAGAATCCGGACGGGATGCTTCCGCTGGGACATTTGAAGAGCTTTCAGAAGTAGCGCTTCCACTGGAATGGTTTTTTTCACGGTTTAGTAAATGGGCTGGTGGCGCCTTACTTGGAGGCTTTATGTGCCCCATCATCGCAATTGGCGACATTATTGAGGGTGAGGTGCCTGCGACTGGCAGGTGTGACGGGGTATTTACGGGTTTCTTAACTTCCTCTGGCCGCACTTGTGGACTCTGGGTGCTTTCTTCTTTAGGCACTTGGCTATTTCCTTCTGCCGGCGGGTTACTTTGCTCAACTGGCGTGTCGGCCAGGTTCGGTGGCTTTGCAGCAACTTCGGAACTTGCGGGTCGTGATTCCACGTCAGAACCAACACTCTGTGCATCTGTGCTATCCGTAAATCCTTCACTGCCAGGAAACGACGATTGACGCGATGGTGGCGGAGGAAATGCCATACTCTTTCTCATACTATTCATCCGTGTTGTGCGTTTCCGCGTTCCACCGAGTGTTACAACTGAGTCTCGCTTCCCAGACAAGGATGACGACGTGATCGAGCTGACGGATGTGGATCTCGGCATACTGCCGTCCATCGAGCTGAATGACAAATGACCCCTGTCCAGGTCACTTATGTGACCACGCATGGTATTCTGTCGGGTTATTGTTCCTGTTGAATGGCAGTGAGGATGAGATTCAATGCTCGCCAAAAATCAGCAGTAAGAACCAACCTGTTGCAAATCCACCCAAGTTTATCTCTTCAGGTGACGGTCTTGGAGGAGGTGGTATAATTTGGTCATCAGTGAACTTTCGTATCATCTCAGCAATGTCCACGTTTCCACTCATGGAAGCCAATTGCGACGCCGTTTGCCCGCTTTTGTTCGTTTTCTCTCTTTCACATCCGCGCATGATTAGCCAGCGAGCGCATTCTTTAGCGTTGCGGGTGGCAGCAACATGCAGTGGGGTGTTTCCCACAGCATTTCCAACGTTGAGGTTTGCCCCATAGTCGATCAATAGGGAAGCAATAACCTCATTGTTCTGAAAAACGGCCTGATGCATTGGGCCCTTGCCGCTCTCATCGTAAACCTCGGTGTCCGCGCGAGCTGCAAGAAGCCTCAGCGTACAATCGTGGTGGCCTCCGACAACAGCGTAGTATAAAGGAGTCAAATTCAATGCATCTGGCGCATTCACCCAAGCACCAAATTGAATTAGGGCCTAGCAACTGTCTGGTGAGAAACATGCATGCGTAGTCAGTTTGCTGTGCTACGCACCTGTAATGCTCCGATCTTGTTGCTTTGGGCAGCAACATGTAGTGGCGTTTTCCATCCATCTTTCTTACTGAGCCGATAATCCAATATAGCACCATTCTCAACAAGGGTGGTGATCATGTCGCGGTCATTGTTCATCACCGCAATGCTCAACGGCGTCTCTGCAATAGTCATCAGAAACAAGAATTGCAACCTGCATCAGCAATGGCTCCTCGACCTACCTAAAGATTCAGTCCAGAAGTTGGGATCTAGACCTCTTGCGCCCTTCTCTTTGACTTTTTCAATATTGCCCCTCTGAACATCTTCCGCAAATTTCTTCTGCTTCTTCTTATTATGAAGAGCTGGCGAGCCAGGTTCTGCCTCCCCCGCGCCATTCACATTGACAACGCGGTGTTTCGGAACAAACTCGAGCAAACTCTGTAACAAGAGTATTCAATTCAGCGGACGACTAGCCTGACCTACGGCTATAGGTCTTACATTGTTATCGTTCAAATAAGTTCCAATTTCCCTCTTTTCATCCAAAAACTTTCCTTGCTTCCCACTTTTTACATCCGGGGGGAGTACAGTCCATAGTTAAGCACATCTTCGATTCCTGAGGCTACCTTTGAAATCACCTGCTGCTTCAATGACCACACTGTGTCCTTCAAGGCTACCTTCAACGCTTTTAAACGGTTTTCCGACGGGACTGATATGCGCACAATCAAGCCGCCGCCAGCGGCGGCACTCTGTAGAGGGCTGGACATTACTCCTGACGGGGTAATTGCGATATGCTCCGTGACAACGATAATCCCCAAAAACGAAACTCACTCCCAAACCGACGCATCTGTCGTCGGGTCAATGCTTTTGGTTCACATACTATTTTTGGGAACATGTGAATTCCGTTTACGAGAACCCGCTGATTTCTTCCAGCCCGCCATAGCCCTCGATCAATCCCGACTTGACGTTAAAACCAAAAACCTACGAAAACCCTCGAGGCCTCTCTGCTGGACGGACTGGCGAACGACGAACAGGCTCGTGTGTGCTGGCTCCGCGGACTTCGGCCTTTTGGTCAAGAACTAACCCGACGTCGCGTACAAATGATCTTATGTAAGCAGAGAGTCACCTGATATATTTAGAGGCCGCCGCTCCCGAATCCGAACGCTCTCCTTTTTCAGGCTCACTCTGGCTTTTGCACATGCAGTTTGCCCTCTCATTCCCACACCCGACTACCTGGCCTGTTTGCGGCATTGCCATGTCTGCGCAGAGAGCACCCACTCAGGATTTCAGTCTCGCCTCTGCTGAAGGTGTATCATGTATCAAGCCCATGCACGACCAGATCCAGATTCCAGACGTTGCCATGAATTTTCTGGGTATTTAAGAAATGGTGTGGCGCTGACAAAAAGATGCCCGTGAAATGCTGTCGTGAGATATGACTGTGCCACAACGTCAAACAAGTTGAAGATTCCCCCGCGCAGATGGGACAAAATTGACGGACAAGTGTCGACCCGACTATCTCCGCTCTGCCATGGGAACAGATTGTTGGTGTTGGGTCCAAAGGCGTGCGCTGATATCATCATCGTGTTCCTGTTCCGTGATATCAAGTGTTCAGGTGATAATGCACCGCGCATCCGCGCCCCGGCACACGTTGCCGACTTGCACCAAGCACGTCCGGCGGAGACTACAGTCCACGTTCCTGGCACGTGGACTCTTAATACTTAGATCCACAACCAAAGATTCCATTCGCATCATGGCGCGTCGCACACGCGCAATTCTCCGCTTGGGTCGGCGTTACACAAGAATTCCCAAAATTTATGACTGTCAAAACCGGCGCGTCCGTGCGCAAACTTCAAAAAATCGTGTCGGCGTTGGTGTTCAGTCGTCCGGCCGAAAATATTATAAAGCTTCGGCATAAAAACCAATGGGCCTCCTGGCCTGGCCGTGACGACCACATCCATAACAACACACACTCCAAGAACGTGTCGTGTGTATAATATCGACGGGGACTGCCTAGGGAGAAACCACCATGCGTCTCAACATTGCTATCGCCGCCCTTTGGGCGGCATCCGCTGCGATGGCTGCTCCCATCACCAACAAGTGTAAGCCTGTTCCTGCACCTACCCCTACGGCGACCACCCCAGCCTACCAGGTGCCGAATCCGACTTCCACTCCCGCACCACCGGCGATCAAAAAGAACTCTATGACCGTCCTCGCCACAAATGGTACGTATTTCCTCAATGTCATGAAGCGTTACAATGTTTGTGACGGGCCTCTATAACTCATCCCACTGTCTCCATCAGATATTCACACTCATCTTGATCAATTCAACTCTGGTGGTACTGACTGTCGCGAGAAGGACATCGTTGCCAACAAATGTTACGGTGGTGCCGCGCGTATCCAACACGTTGTGAACGAATTCCGTAGCAAGAACGACAATGTTGTCCTGCTTGATGCTGGTGACCAGTTCCAGGGAACTCTATTCTTCGAAGTCTTCGGTGGACGTGCCTCGGCCGACATCATGAACCAACTTGGCTACAGCGCCATGTCTCTCGGAAACCACGAATTTGACAAAGGTGTCGACACCCTTGTTGAGTTTGTCAAAGAACTCGACTTCCCTGTCGTCAACTCCAACATCGACATGTCCACCGCACCTGCCTTGTCTGACGCTGGTGTCAAACCTTATACCATTTTGGAGGAATATGGCGTAGGTGTGATTGGTTACATTACCAACACCACCGCTTCCATTACCACCGGCGCCAAAGACATTGTCTTCAGGAATCCTGCTCCCGTCGTTCAGGAATACATTGACGAATTGCATGCCAAGGGCATCAAGCGTATCATCTGCGTCTCCCACAACGGTTACGATCATGACCAGTACCTTGCCCAGAACACTCGTGGCATCAGCCTCATTGTTGGTGGCCACTCTCACTCCTTGTTGCACTCCAACTCATCTCTCGAGCAATGGGTTGGCCCGTACCCCACCAAAGTCACCAACCTCGATGGCAAGTCTACATACATTGTCCAGTCTCACCGCTACGGAGATTACCTTGGTCACGTCCAGCTTGAATGGGACCCTGTCACTCACGATTTGGTCAACTTGACCGGTGAATCCATTCTCCTGGACCAGGCTGTTCCTATCCATGAGCCTACCCACCTCAAAGTCCAAGAATGGAAGAAAGCCTTCGAGCAGCTCACCAAGCAGATCGTCGGTTTCGCCACCGCAGACTTCCCTAACGACGGCTGTAAAGCTGGCGAATGCGCTATTGGTAACTTGATCGCCGACTCTATGCTTGACGCCCAGCGCTCAGTGGGTGGTCAGATCGCGTTCACCAACTCTGGCGGTATCCGTGCCGGTATTTCCCAAGGAAACATCTCGTATGCTGATGTCATCACCATTCTTCCCTTCGGTAACCTTCTCGTGCAATTCGACTACACTGGCGCAGAGGTCAAGCAACTCTTGGAGCGCGTTGCTGCGGGCGTCACCGAAGCTGGACTTCCTGTCGTCTCTATTCCGCAATGGTCAGGAATCCAATGGTCCTACAACCCAGCACTCCCTGCTTACAGCCGTGTCGTCAGCGCGGATCTCATCAACGCCGATGGTACACGAGAACCTATCGATGCGTCCAAGACCTACAAAATGGTTACGTCCGACTTTGTCACTGGTGGTGGCGACAACATCATTCCCAAGGTCGAGAAGCCTGTCATGGGTTTGAGTCAGGATGTAGTGCTGAACCAATACCTTGGAAAGGTGAAGACTGTAACCCCAAAGATCGAGGGTCGCTTCACCAAAGTCTAAGCATGAGCCGATGTTTGCCTATGTTCAGAAACGATGCGATATTTAAAGAGAGCCAAGGTAGACGGCGAACTGGTTTCGACTGCTGCTAGCACTTCCATCACATAGATTGTGACGATAACTACCACATATACGTTACTCGCTTATAGATAGAGATTAATAGCTCTAGAGCCGCCCAAAGAGGTGACAGACATACATAATGACACTAGTGTTTCGATCAAGCTCTCTGTCCATTTTGAACCCGTGCGATATTCTGTTGTCGCAGAACAAGTCGCTCTCGCAACTAAGAACGTTCAACGTATCGATAAAAGCGACACGCGAAGTGGGAGCCTTTGTCCAAACAACGTCCGTCGAGGCCGTCAGCAGCTTGATACAGTAGCCTGCGAACGAACTACTAACCCTTCAACTATGTCGGTGCCCACACCACCTCCCGCAGAGCTCAAGTTCATCAATCCGTACCTGCAACGGGCACGGGAGCTTCAGTCCAAGGAGCCAATCGTGGCCTATTGGTGTAGGTGGTCGCGTAGGACTGCTAGTGCCTCGCAGTAAACGATTGTATGACTCTGGGTTCTCTTTTTCTCACCGTCATTGGTTTGTTTGGTATTCAGGCAAGTTTTATGCAGCAAAGCTCGCCATTGACAAGAGTGTGAAAGAAAAGGAATGTCAAATATTCTTATTGAACTTGATGGACGAGATGGAACAGGTACAAAACACTACTGAGAGATGGTTTCTTAGCGAAACAAGAACTAAATACGGCTTTATTTGACTAGGACAAGAAGGCTTTGGGTGCGAACGAGGCTATCACAAACGACGTCGTTGCATACGCTCATGTAGAAAACTTTGCATTGAGGATTTTTCAAAATGCGGACACCGAGGATCGACAAGGAAGAGCCAGCAAGTACGTCGCCATGTTTTTTCATTCAGACTGTGCCGATTCTAGTCTTAGTATCCCGTGACATGTGCCGTCCTAACAATCAATGCAGGAAAACTGCTAAAACATTCCTCGCGGCGTCAATATTTTTGGAACTTCTCAAAGTCTTCGGGGACATCGATTCAGAGGTGCGTTTTACTGCAAAGTAGTCTAAAATGATGCATTCCGGTAAACTAACTAAGTGCGTGTCAGGTCCACGACAAAATCGGATATTCCAAATTTAAAGCTGCAGATATCATCAAAGCTCTTCGTGAGGGACGTACCCCTACTCCTGGGTTGCCTGGTGAAGCTCCTCTACCGGATGATGAGACACAACATACAGGGGAGGGTTTTTCACAGCCAACAGAAGGCACCAGTGCTGCAGTGCCTCCTCCCTACCCATCTCAATGGTCATCAGCAGGTCAATCCTCACCGCCTGGTTCGTTCTCAGAATCTGGTCCCCACGAGCATATGCCATCGGCATCTGTACATCAACCGCGCCCTCCACCTACGACAACCGCTTCGCACGCCGCTCCAATGAGTTTGTCAACTCCCAGCGATCCAACGCCAATGTTATCAAGAGAGGAGTATGCTTCGAAATACAAAGCAGTTCAGGCTGCACAAAAGCATTCGCGGTTTGCCATCAGCGCCTTGCAATATGATGACATACCCACCGCAATTGACAATCTAGAGCAAGCGTTGACTGCGTTGCGACAATTGAAGCGATGAAGAGTCGCATGTGGCACCCATGCCGTTTGCATTACCTGGCATACCGGCTAGGCAGGTTGAGCAATGAGCAGTCGTGCTGATGAAATGTTAGCCGCCATGCAACATCCATTCGGATTATTTACTCTGTAGATCAGCTTTCTCTGTATGCATGGTATTGATTCAGTTATATATTAATGCGAACTATTTGCCGTCACCATGCTTCAAGGCAACCTAGGATCTCTAGGTCTCGCCGTGTGCATGGCGTTGAACTGATGTGTCGTTTGCTGCGACATGGCTG
Source organism: Gaertneriomyces semiglobifer (assembly GCA_025558075.1). Lineage (NCBI taxonomy): Eukaryota > Fungi > Chytridiomycota > Chytridiomycetes > Spizellomycetales > Spizellomycetaceae > Gaertneriomyces > Gaertneriomyces semiglobifer. The sequence continues at coordinate 282,834 of JAHLKF010000006.1, forward strand.
GTGGTAGCCCATGCACATTCTGCGAAGCACCAGCGGAATCCACACGAATAGGCGCAGGAGACGCAGATTCGGTGGCTGCGTTACGTTGCATCCAAGCGGATGTGAGCCACATATTCCCTAGAGGGTCGCTTGGTGGCACTATGGTTGTGGAAGCGGGAGCCATTGTGAAGGGTAAGATCAAAGGGAGTGAAAGGGCTGGTGACGATGACGGCGCCGAGGAAAATATCATTCCAGGCTTCATATTGGTGGTAGACTGTAATGAAACAGATTGCTGCTGATCGGCGGATACAGAAGGGCTTTGTACATGGCCTATCCGCTGCGTCGTAAGAGTCACGGTAGGAGGGGCTGGAATCTCCACATACACGTGCGCCGGTAGTGATTGCTCAACCACATCAAGCGTAACTGGCACGGGTCGCGAGGAGTCGGTTGCATCTTTGCCCGAACCCGTCGAACTGACTGGCGGCGAGTTCTCCCAGGAAACTTGCAGAGGATGAGTAGACTGCTGCTGCGGCACCCGAAGTTGGCTGGAAGCCAAGGCCGCCTGAGCACCCATTAATTGAATTTCTCGTTTTCGTAAAGCATTCTGTAGTTGCAAATCTTGGTGGCTTAAGGATGGCTGTCGCTGGGCGATACTCAGCGCCATTCGCATTCGAGCCACTGCATACCGCAGGTCCTGCTCAGTACGCTGTAATTCTGCCAAGCTGAGACCATGGTACTGAGACATATCTGCGTGCTGAGGTTGTTCCCGCCCTTGTTCAACCATGTCACCGGGAACACTCGACGTAATACCATGCGGTGCAGGCAGTCGCTGTGTAGGAATGGAGTCTTCCTTTGATATATCTGGTATGCTCGAAGAACATGCGGATGCCTCATCAAACTCCCACTGAAGCCCATCTTCGGAATCGCGCTCCATGAATTCATTATCCACCTCAAGTATGCCAATAAACGTCGGTTCGTTCGATTGTGAAAGAGTCAACAAATTCGGGTGTATACTGCGTGGCCTCTTCACAAAGTCCGCCGGCATAATGTACAGCTTGCGCGGGGGTTGCTTGTCGGCGCGGCTACCGTCTTCGTCGAACACAACCAGAATCTGACACCCATTAGCCATCAGGAAAGGCCCGGTAATCCTTAAACACATGTGGTATGACAGGGCTCACATTATTTTGTAAATGGCAATTTCTCCAAATGCGCCAAAGCTCATCGCGTTCCGGTTGATTCCCTATGTCGCGTGGACAAATGAGGAACTTCCGCGTTGAGCGCCGACAGAGTCTACTAATATGGGTTCGATTGAGCTGCGCGCGAGAAATACTGACTGTGTCATCTCTGTTAAACGCGGGATTCATGCGAAGATCCGTGCTTAGCAATGGTAAGGTCCGCGTTATACGCAGTGCTGGTTGCGCCCTAGTAATCGGTATGCAATGCATATCTGTAAGCAGTGAGAAGGCCGTTTCTATTATTTTTTCACCACTTACGTTTTGAAGCTCATGTCATCCTCGGTGAAGAAGTCTACATTGACCTTCGAAAAAACTGACTGGCCATCTGGCATAATCTCTTCCAGTGAACCGCTCCAAACCGGCCTACTCCAGCCGCTTGTGGAAGCATGTTTCTCATATAAGATCATTCCGGCAGCACGCCTCCAATATCGGCTAAACGCTTCCTGTACTTCGCTGTTCTGGCGGAGACGCAGGAGTTCATACTGCTTGTTGCACCAATCCTGTGGGTGGGCGTCATCAGAAATGCCTTCTCAAACACTCTTGTTCCATCTCGAGTCTTACGTCTAACCAGGTGTATGTTATGCCATGACCGTCGTGATTCACATCAAGCAGTGGAGAGGTTCCGTACTCGGCTTTGATGGCAGGCCCTCTCAGAGGATCTTCAAACTTCAGACTGCTACTCTCATTGGGAGAGCCTTGATTTGTGATGTCCGCGGAACCAACCGATTTCAAAAAGTCATCGTCGAACAGTCGCGATAGCTCCTCTCGTAGCTCTTCGATCTCGCGCAAATGCCTTTGCAGCAAATTGTTGAGTTGAAAATTCCACGATGTTTTGTATCCTTGGTAATTCGAGTAAATGGTCGATTTTGGAAAGTTCAACGTTTCACCGTCTCTTGAAGCAATTCAGCACGATAATAAGCATGAAGAAACCACAGACCGCGTGAGTAAATGCGACTTACTGGTCGTCCTCCGGAAACACTTCAACGTATGAGCTTAGATCTGGAGTCTACACAATTTCAGCGTCTTGTCGTATATCCATGAGAATTAGTTCGCTCATACCTCAAGCTTCTGAGGGGCCACTGATTCCGTAACAGACATTGTCGAAATTTAGAGTTTCTGTTCTCACCGCGGTGGGTAAAACCAAAGTTCCAAATCTGCCTCCAGCATTATAATCGATAACGGCTAGTAAGCGTGTCGGGGATTTTCCTCAAAACGTTGGCATCTTGTTGGAGGAAGTCTGTTTGGTGCAAAGGCCGCTCAGACCTCTTTTTTGGTGAAAATCTGCTTGCAATGCAACTCTCGCTCGAGAGGGAGGCTCAAGTGAGGCGATATGAGGATTTTGTCAATCACCAGCTACGGGTAGACCTCCAGAATACCCTTGCTCGGCGAGACAAGGTGTTCCACACCATCGCGGAATAGTTGAGTATACTTTTCCAACTAGCGTTCGAGTCTTTCAGAATCCTGATGCTCTGCATATTCATTTACAGTCTCAAGCTTAGAAATCAGATTGAGCTCATCAAATCACAGCATGTCAACGAACTCAAAACGATGATGGACATTGGTTGTGAATTCTTCATGCAAGCCAAAATGTTCGTGCTACTTTTGCCAACGCTTTTTTCTCTGTTTGACCACCGTGCTAACCGCCGTGCGCCCGGCTTTTTAATTGCTAGACCGGACACGTCTAAGGTAGTCATAAATCTCGGTGCTGGCTATCATGTGGAAATGACGCTGGACGAAGCGATACAATTTATCAACGAAAAGGGAAAGAGATTGACAGAGTAATATTTCCAAGTGTCTTTGCTTTTCAGAACCACAGGCCACGGGCTTATTCCACATTTCCATTATTTCACAGAGCTGCTGAGCGACATACGGATCTGGCTTCAAACATCAAAGCAAACATTAAAGTTGTACTGACAGCTATCGAAGAAATACTGCTACTGGAGCAAACCGAGCAAAAGGTTTACTAAGCCCAGCCCACAACAGCGATTTTCAGGAATGCATGTTTGCCGCGATAGTGCACGACGATTATCAAGACCCGACCGACTCTTGCACAGGAATTGCATTTATTAAGCATCACATAGCTCAACAGGCCAGCCTGTCATTCAGCTCGAAGAGCAGCAGTTTTCGCAGAGCTCTTGCTGGTGAGCGCCGTCATACGCGTGAAAGTCCCGCCTCCATCACATCGAGGGCCACAATAGTTTGACGGACGAACTGCATACTGTAAAATACAGTCAATTCATATATATATATATTCATATCGCCATGCCAGGACGCCTGGCTCGGACTGCATTTGGCTTTATTGGACTGGCAGTATTAGTGTCTTGGCTTAATCTTGGCCAGCGTGGTGGGAAAAAGTTACTTACGCCATTGACATCAAGCTCCGCTTTCCACAAAGACGGGCGTTCACCCGTGTACCTACAGACAGATCGCATATCTAATGACTACAACTATTGTCAGGCACGCATTCCTGATATTGAGAACTACGAACCGCTAGAAGTAAGTGGCCGTTCGGCAATTTCCAGCGGAACTCCCTCTTAATGCCTCCATTTAGGGCTACCAACTAAGCCAGGTCCACATATTCAGCCGACACGGCGACCGCGCACCATCCGCAAGCCTTTCCCGCGAAACCGTCGATGCCCCATGGGACGTTTGTCCGGCAGAGGCGGAGACGATATGGTTGAACAGAGAGGGTGCACTTCCATTTGTGCGGACCATGACAGTCCCCAGAGAAACACGTGGATACTGGATAGGTTCATGCAATATAGGTCAACTGACCACCCTGGGGATTGAGCAAATGGAAGAGCTGGGCGGCGCAGTTGAGAGGATATACTTAAGCAACCCCGGCGTGCGCTGGACAGACGACACGACACCGAATGAAAACAGCATCTTCGTGCGAAGTACGGACGTCTGGTGCGTGACCGGGTGGTTTTCATGTGCATTAATGAGGAGTAAACTCAACATCTACATGTAGGCGGACCATTCAGGCCGCTCAGGCATTCATCTCTGCGTTGATACCTTCATCTACGCCGAACTCTACTGCAAGACGCATACACGTGCGACCAAGGACTGTTGACCCGCTGTCCCTTGGATTGTCTCATTGCCCACGGCTAAGGAAGATATACCAGGAAGCCCGCCAGACTGGATGGTATTTGGACCTTTTGTCTAAGGGCGAGAGCTTGGCTCGCCGCTTGGAAGCTTTAGTGGCTAATGATGAATCACTGGACATTCATCGTTGGTTTGATATTTTGCAATGTCGGAGTTGTTGGGGCTATCCATACCCGTGCTGTGTAGATAACCCGACCCGCTGTGTGCCGGAAAGTCAGGCAGACGAAGTGCAACAGCTAGCCCTTCAATGGCTTCGCCACGAATATGACACTAGCCGAATAGAAGAAATGAGATTGAGGATCGGGCCACTGTTGATGGAGCTGCTTGAAGAGTTGACGTCCGCCAATGGAAGTGCATTATTTTACTATTCGGCTCATGACACCACCATCTCTGGTCTGCTGTCTGTACTGGAAACTGCTGAGAGTGAGCAGTGGCCGGCATACGCATCCACATTGATGTTGGAGCGTTGGGTGCACGCAAGCCATGGCACCATGTTGAGGTTCATGTACAATGGTCAATTCCTGCGCTTGATGTGGTGTCAAAACCAAACTGTTTGCTCTTTGGAGGCATTCAAGGAGCACCTTACTGAACTGGTGCCGCAGAGTGTTGAAGAGGAATGCTGGAACATGCGCGACTGAGCGGGGCAAAGTGGTAAAAATCCTACTACCACGGTGGGCGCATATGATAGCTTTTCAACAAATGTGAAGCACGTCGAACCAAATCCATTTAGCTGTCACTTATCAGTAAGGCTTCGCCGAACCGCATAGGATATATTTCAAAATTTGCAGATAATCATTTGAGGAATGATTTACCCGGAGCGAGGTCCTAGCTTATCAAGAGCTCGTGTGCCTTGCTCTTGCCATTCTTGCCTGGAAACCCAAAAGCTGTCCCTGTTCTTCATGATGTCACCGAGCACCGCACCGCCAACAAATACTGCGTGCTTGCGTCTAGGCGGGTCTTCAACCTTAATCTTAAATTTCTATGTAGCGCCGGGTTAAACTTGGAAGCAGTTTGTATGTCCTGGATTCAGATACTTACGCTCAATCGGCTGGTATCACCTTTAAGAACTCTCTCCAGGTAGAGCTGCTTCATCTCCTTCTCAAGGCGACTTGGAAGACCCGGGTACATAGAAGTTCCACCGGATAGGACAATGTGCTTGTACAACTCAGGACGAATGTCAATGTCCGCCGAATTGATAGAGTTGAACAGCAGGTCTACATTGACGTTGACACGGTCATCCTTCAGTGGTACTGAAGTCATCAGAGGAATCCATACCTGCAACACCGCCGGATTCGACATCAACAAGATGCGGTGAGAATAGCGCCTCTGGCGCCTGGAACCGCTCAGATCCAACTCTTATTACTCGGCCATCAGGGAGGGTGTATTCTTCAACCAAAACCGTCGTTTCATTCGCGAGTTTCTTTTCGAGGTCAAGGTCGTAACTAGAATATGTTGTCAGTGATTTGGGGAACTGCGAAGTCTAGCGCAGTTGCAGGATCGTACCCAACATAGCAAAGCTTCTCCTTCAGTTGGCGAACTGTTTCAAAATCAGCTGTTCGGTTGAAGGCATATCCGCGCAACAACAGAAGTTTGATGAGATATCTGGTAATATCACGGCCTGCAACATCCAAGCGCTTTGTGAGATGTGGAAGAGCGTATCCGTCGTACACAGGCACAATATGCGTGACACCGTCACCAGAGTCGACGACGACTCCAGTCTGCAAGCCTACATAGGTCAACGGACTTTTGAGCAATGCGCAACAAAATCGCGTAAAAAATCTGACAGTATACCTTGTGCGTATAATGTCAACACCGCTTGGATTGCCACATACGCGCCGTTGAAGCCATAATCTTCGAACATGGTTTCAACCATCCGTTCTCTGTTCCTTCGTGGGTTCATGGCGGGCTCGGTCAGTAGGATCTTATGGTCATTGCAGTTATCAATCTTGAGCCTTTCTCTGAATGTATAGTCCCAGAGATGGTGCATATCATCCCAGTTCCTGACAATTCCATTCTCCATTGGATACGAAATCTGCAGCATACTGCGGTATGCAGCGGCATCATCTCCCACCATGATATCTCTTAGCTGGGCGTCTCCGACACGTTCTTCAGCGCGGAGAATCGGACGGCCAACCATTGCTGGGAATATGGCTTCCGGAAAATTGCTGCCAGCAAAACCGCATTTCACAAACTAAGAAGAAGCTCCTACGTCAGATCCTCATCGGTGGTACGCGCCAAGACAAGTTGATCTACGGACGTACCCCAGTGCCATTATCGCACACCACGACTTCTCTTGTTACCGGCATCCTCGTCAGGTTTCTCCGTTTCGTTCAATGATAAGTGATGGATGATACCACGCGGGAATGACTGTGTCCACGCGTCTCGCAAGTTCGACCACCTTTGGTGAGCTGGGTAAGTACACGCGCTAAAGAAACCGCATGCGGATCAGTAAGCAAGACATCCCAACATAAACAAACGTCAAGATACGCTACCCACTTGTAAACACTGCTGCCCGGATCGCCGTCGCCCGTTAAAAGGTTCCCGTCGTCTACCAACTGTCGGCCCCGTTCGAGTGTTGGATATCTCAACGTCGTGTTCTAGTCGCACGTCCCCGGCACTGGCGGCGTTGACCCTAACCCTAGGCATGACTGTGCCACTTGACCGTGTTTGTGTTGGGCCATGGCAACGTTTTGAGGGCGAAGATCCGTTCAGCGAAACTCTTATAACCGAACGACGACGACGGCAACGACGGGCAGTTGCAAAGGAGGAACGGGAAGTGGAAGAGAGGGGAAGACATCGTGACGATGACATCCGCCTCGTTACGACCTGCGCTGCTAAGATGGTCTTGTACGGCATCCTCAAGTCGCCGATTGCTGTCCACGACTGCCAGTAGCAATGCCTTTGCACTTGCGTCTCAGATGCTGGAGCTGGAGAGGCAGGCAGTTCAGAAACGAATTACAGAGCTGGAAAGCATGGAGCCAAAAGAGACCGTAAAAGCCGAGATTGCTCGCAAACATTTAGAACTGGAATACGCTGATGTGCAGAACCACCGAACATTTGCACGTGGGCAAGGTTAGACTCAACTATTTTTCTGCATGACGACACAGCTATCTCAGAAACTATTCAACAGGGGATATCACAAAGCCAATATTTGCTAACATGCAGAACAAGAGATGGCGCTACTATTACATCCCTCGTCTTCTCAAGCACGCAGAAGAGCATCGTATTATTGGAGACACACTGCCAGAGCGCATAGTGCCAGAGGTCAACGTGGAGCTGAACTTCCAAAATACGAGATGGAATTGCCCATATGGACAACCTGTACCACCAATCTGGACCCTATATTCGCCTGAAATTGTCATCACCACGGGCTCGGAACAGTTACGGCATTACACTTTAATGCTCGTCGATTTAGATAGACCCGATCCCGACAGCAAATCTATTGAGGAATGGTGTCATTGGCTTGTCACAGATATTCCCGTACAAGGACGTCTAGTAATCCCCGGAGGATCTTCTCCATTGTTGCGTGCGCCGTCGGAAGCATCACAGACGATGTTGGCCGGCGCGAGTTTCATTCCTGCGCCACCAGCCAAAGAACCGACAATCCCTGGAAATGTAGTTTTCCCATACGTGCCTGCCCATCCAGCTGCATCCAATCCGCGGAAGGTTCACAGATACTTCTTAGCTGTTTTGGAACAACCAAGCAGCACATTGAAGTTGGACGTTGAAGGTTGGGGTCAGATTGCAGAAGAAGCGACTGCCAAGCTGAGAAAAGCTCAGACGAAAGGTAACACTCCGGCATATGCCAAAAGCACTGATGGCGAAGGAGAAAGACAGTTGAAAGTGCGCGAACGCGGTGTCCCTCTCCCTCTCACGAAATTCATGAAAGACTACGATTTAAGCATTAAAGGGCACGGGTTCTTTTCTGCGATATGGGACATTCATACCCCATACGTTTTTTCACGCCTAGGGATCCACGAACCGGTTTACGGTTCTATCGCCAGCGGTAACCCAGGCGTCACTGTGCGTCAATTGGAAACGGCGACCGAGCTTGTTGCGAACACTCCGACCCCATTAACACAACTATCTGTTGACGCCCTGAAGGGAATCAATTATGCCCAAAAGCCGCGACTGTCTCCCGCGAAATTGATTACACAAAGAGGGGTGGAGGTAGCCAACCGGCGGATAGCAGAGTCCGCTAAGGCAGAAAAGAAGGGTAAAAAGGCGATAGTGGAAAGTACACGCTCATTGGGGAAGACGCCGCGTCTTACTGTTTTGGGAGCTGCAGCTGTGGTAAAGAATAAAGATGGAGATATTGCGCGGGGTTTCCAGGGAGAGCTGGTAAGAAGCGTGAAGGAAAGGCGATATAGGTTCAAGAACGTGTAGCGATATATAGATATGCATAATGTAGCAGGTTCACATCATTCGAAACGCATATAGCATATCGGGGTCTTCCGTGCTAATTTACCAATCTTGGTTCTCTATCTCATCATTGGCGACCTCCGCCGGTATCAGCACTGGCTCAGGCTCGACAACATCGGGTACGTGGCTTACGCCTTGCAATTCCGCGACAGATTCGTCTCTGGCTTCCATATCCTTTTCTCCAAGAACTTCCAAAGATGTGAATATTCTCCCGCGGTAGTCGCAGAGAGTTGATAGGAAACGATGATGATGTGACGCTAAACAATCATCGGCGTCACTGGTTTGCACTACAACCGACTCTGGACATGTATCAGAGGAGCTTACCCAGTGGTAATCGCCCAGTAACATTCCCCTGCCGATGCCGAAAGCCATACTCATTTCCACGTCTGTCAAGAACTCCTAAGTATGGCAAGACTTGCAACGCGAGTACGGACTGCGCGTATTGCCCTGTTCAAGGAGTGTTAGCATTGTTACAAAGGATGGCAGATCGTACACGCTTGCCTCTCAGTTCTATTGCCGCATTCGTCGTACTTAGCATTCCAGGTTTTGTCCATAGCAGGCCCATTTCTCGTATCCCTGCTTCGAACTCCTTCTGTTTCCTAAGTAGCGTCCACATATCTGGCCGATGAAGCTGTTTATAACGGGTTTGTGGTATTGGTTGTGTATGGGAAAACATCAAACCGCGGGAAATAAGCGATGTGGTGTACGTTGAAAGCTGCGATCGATGCTGCCACGGCCCAGATAGGAGGTCCGCATCACTGAAGTAAGACGTCGCTGTTACCAACTCGTCCACCTCGGAACAGAACCCTAAATAGTTTTGGTGTAGGAATTGATTGAAGGTATCTGAGTCCAGGTGTGAATGGTCAAAAACCTGTTCCGGGTTTTCTTTGGTAGGAGTACGATAATGCGTAGCCAGATGCGCGGGCAGAGGCGGGCGCAGATCAACCCTTTCATCTGGTTTGTTGTAGAGGATTTTTCCCAGCGAGTGAAACAGAGCCAAATTAATTTCACGACCACCAATGGGTACTAGAGTGCTTTCTGGCCGTTGCTCGCTGGATACATTGCGCGTTGCAACCCGTGTCCAGCCGTCCGAGCTTGGTTTTCGTGACTCCTTCAACGACCAGAATTGCATGGCATTTAAAGCGCAACGGATGTCTCCCGCAGAAGCTTTGGCGATTGCATCAATGCTTGCTTTGTCGGGTCGCAGGTGAGCTTGTGCCGCAGACCTATACTCGCGATCGGCGACTCGTGTGAGCGCTTTAACAAGAAATGAATGGGCAATGGGGTTGAAGCTGATGGAGACACATGTGAATGCGAGCGCAAGGGTCTCATTTATATCACGTCCTACCTTATTTGCGTTGCTGCACCAGAGGCTAGAACGTCGGGTGGAATGAGATGCCGTATGCTAATAGCAGATTCTCGGTCTGGTCGCCGACGATCATCGGCGTCATTGACGGCAATTGTGTCCGTAATTATTAACACCAACGGATATTGAGTCCGCGGCGAACGCGCATGCGTCCGGATCGCATCTTGTACCGCCTGGCGCACAAACAGGTGAGACACGTTGGGAAGATCTTCAACAACAATGACCTTCCGATCATTCATTTCCGGCGGAGTTGCTGGTTGGCCGAGATTTATCTCCGGGTCATTTGTGAAGCATAACGACGGTGTCCTGCTGGCAAATGAAAGAAAGTCCTGAAATTTTTTCGTTACAGAGCTGAACCCTGTCGTTATCGCAACATCCGTCTCGGATTCTTGAGGTTCCGTGGCTTGCACTTGTGGAAATTCCACAGGATTTGACCATTCGAGCATTTGGAAATGCATTTCTTTTGATAGCAATCTCAATACCGCCGTCTTTCCTGCACCAGACGGACCAGTCAGAGCAAGAATTCTTGCCCGTTGTGGATATGATGAGCGATCTCCTAAGGCGCAGGCGAGCCAGGACCGAACTTCGCCAATTTTTCTGCTATTGACTGCACAGTCATATTCAGAGAATGGGTCATGCTTGTCTACCCACAGCTGCTTCTCCGCTCCCAGATCAGAAGGCAACACAGGATCGTCCTTTTTGTCTGCAAAAGCTGCATGCGCTCCTGCATTTCGCTTAGGGATCAAGAAATTCAATATCTTTCTGTTATCACCCTGGCCGCCCTTTATTCTTCGTTTTTTCTGAGCGGAACGATTCGAAGGAGCGTACTCGCCATCCGAGTCCACATGCTTGAGTTTTGGCAACGCCTGCTCGTCCAGATCAGAGTCCACATAAGAGATTTCCGTGGCCGGCCGCTTCGCAGTTATAGAGTCGGGAATGGCCCCTGCTTCACATGGCTTTTCGTGAGGAATTACATTGAAACCTCTGTCACCTGAAAGAGCGGGCAGTTTCAACAATGGCGGGGTGGTTACTGGTGCTACTGTGGGGATTGGTGTATGACTTGGTGCGTTTGTTTGTTCAGGCTCGGCAAGTTGCGGTGGCACGCCGTGTATATGGTCATCATCCGTCTCCTCATCAGAAAGCTCCAAGGAGGGTTCAACGTAGGAAATACTACGCTTTCCTCTGCTTCTTGTGTGGCGGCGGTTTTGGATGCCATCTATGACTGCGGGATTCTCAGGATTCTCTGCAACCTCATCTGGTACCGCATCGCAACTGCCCTTCGAGGTGCCTTTGTCATCCTGCAGCATTTGCCATATCAATCTTTGCGCGTTGACGGGTTTCTGAGCGGATTTAGCTTCAGAGGTTACTTCAGCATCCGTCGTCTCTGATCCACTGCACGCGGTTTTTTGGGATGTTGCGGCGCGCCGTCGCGGCTTGCTTCTTACAGTAGCAATGTTTAGACTAGGCGCCTTCAATGCTTCATCGTCGCTGACTTCTGCGGTGGTTTCATCGGAATCGGGCTGGTCATTCACACGAGGTGGCTTCCTCCGGCGCAGTTGCTGACGGGATGAACTCATTAACATGAACGCCAATGAAAGAGTACCAGCAACAGCCAATTACAATACCATCGTCACCGGTACGTCCTTCCGCTCCGCATGCGTGCCTTTCTTCCGGTTCGATTGCTTGCTTGCTTGCCTGTTTGCACTTTCGTAACGACCTCTTTGCCAATAGCGAAACGCTCGGACATCGCCGTTATCGATATCACATTCGGGCGGGGTTTGCAGAAATGCCTCATTCTCGAGCGCGCGACTGCGTTTCCCCAGAATTCATCCTGTTTTAGTGCTGTCATTGAGTTCATCGTGGTGACGATAAAGCAAATCGGTGAATTGGCAGCAGGATGAAACGCCAATTTGAAGAGACGAATGAGGATACTGCTGATGATGACTATATGTCTGATGCGCTACTGGGGATAGCCCAGGTTGCTGATCCTCGACCGCTCACGTACTCAGAGCGTCGCAAGAAGCAGCTACTGGAGCAACAGAAAAAGGGCGCAGTGAAATCACGAAGAGAGCAGGGTATCTGCGCTTTCTTGGCGATGTGTCTACAACTAGGAACAAATCGCTTACATTGAAAAGTTTTGTAGAAAAGGAGCGCCGGGAAGCTGGACTGACCACGCAATTGCCAGAAGACAACAAAGGTTTCAAGCTGTTGGCCAAGATGGGATACCAGTGCGTATATGGGCTCTACTTTATTGCCGTGAACTTGAATTGATTGTGAGGGAAAGGAAGGGCATGTCTATCGGCCCATCCGCAACAGAACAGGCCCTTACAGAACCGATAGCGGTCGTGGTCAAAAATGGTGGGCCCTGAACATGTAATAGACAGGAAGGCATCGGTCATCTTACCTGTTTTGAGAACTCTGTAGATCGACTTGGTATTGGGCTCGGCGACGACGCACCGGCGAAACGCCTACGGACGCAAGCTCAACAGCGTCAGCTGGATGAGGAAATGGAAGCTGCTCAGGAGGATTACCGAACGCAGATGAACCGCAAATATGAGGAACGCAAAATTTTGTCAGATCTTCGGAAGGCCCGGGTAGCATGCGAGACGCTAGATCTTGCGCGCGGTTTCCCCCGTCAAGACTTTTGGCTCCCAGAAACAAAGATTCACGAAGGCGACTCAAGCGAGGAGCAGAGGCTTGTAAACGAAGTGTCGGACGGTGAAGAAAGTGAGAAAGAGCTTCAATCGGAGTTCGACGTGATGGAGCCCGACCTGCAGTTGGCCGCTGTGAACCTTTATTTGCGCGCTGTCCACTATTACTGCATCTGGTGCGGTCATGCCTATGAATCAAACGAGGACCTTTCAGCCAAATGCCCTGGAGAGACAGCAGATGCTCATGACTGATCACTGGCAAATGTGAATATATAATTACGTCAGTCCCCGACATTTACGCCTTCTGCCCGCCGTCTTCATTATCTTCATCTTCTTCGCCTTCCTCCTCAACATTCTTGATATTAGCACGCTCCTTAGTGTCACTCGCATGAGTTGATTCCTTGGATCTTTTCACTTCTTCAACGGTGTCGGCCTTTTTATTACCCGCATCCAACTTGGACTGGCCGGGTGACACGCTGTCAACCTGCGCATAGCCTTGCGAGTAATACCAATTGCTATATGCGGCAGCGGCGCTAGGATCGCTTTGCCAGCCTTCATACTGTTGGCTGTAAGAAGCGGCTGGAACCCATTGAGCACCGTCCCAGTGCCATCCATTGTACTCTGTACCATACGATGAAGTGTTGCCTGCACCTTCATACACGGAGTCGCTAGCATCTCGTAATGATGCTACAAGGTCGCTCTCATCTTCGGCCCGTTCAATCCTAGCCTGCTTTGCAGGTGGGGCATAGTTGTCGGGCTGAGTGTAGTAACCCTCGTAATCCAAGACATTTCCCTTGTCCCCGATAACTGGGAGCTTCTGCTCCATGGTCTCAAACATCTGAAGTTCAATTCTTCTTTTCTTTGCTTCCTTCACGCGTGGATTGGGATCTTCCGTTGCCCATCGAACGTTTAGAATCTGAAAGTGGTGGATATGAGCAATAGAAAACCACATCGCTTGCAAGTGCGAAGTTGCACCTCATTGCTCTCCATCGACTGCCCGAGCATTGCTTCCCTTGCAAATTCGGCAGAAGATCGTCGTATGTAGCGGACAAATGCGACGGACTTTGTCAATAAACAATTAACTTGAAAGCAAGTTGATTAAGCTACATTCTTTGAGGACGGCGTTTGTTTAGAAACTTACTGTGCTCAATTTCTCCCCATTCACTAAAGTGCTTTTCGACGATTTTGTACATTTCTGACGGTTCCGCTTTGACATTCCCGACATAAAGCGTTCGATTATCCCTTTCGAAAGAGCCCACACCGCCCATATCATCACGGTCTTGACTATGTCTCTCCCGCCCAAATATATCCGTCGACGGAGACTCCGGATCTTCCGGTAACGGTATTCTATGCCAGTACGAGCATTCATGCCCTTTCATACAAGCACCACGTGAAAAATGCAAACAGAACGGTGATCCTTGCTGGGCCTTGGTATATCCCGCATCCTTTGCGATATTGCAGCGCCGTTCGGCTTTTTCAAGCTTGTACCGAGTTTTCCCTTCCCCTGTCCATTTACCATACCAGATATTGAAGGTGCCCGCTTGCTCAACGTTTACCGTGCTCTTTACTGGTGCCTTGGCCTTCGAGGTGGGGATCAGTCAGAAGTCCCAGATCGAGATCACCAGCGTACAAGCAAACAGACTTACCTGCTTACGGGCAGGCCGCTTCATCAACTGGCTCATAATATCGCTCATGATTGCTCGCCCCGTCGTTTACGTTTTGCAGATTGGCAATGGGTGCTCCGTTCAACTGAGATCCTTCAAGTTGCCGGGTTTTGTTTCAGCGGCACAGCAATTGAGTGCCGATAAATTTCATATAGTCATGAAATTTTGAGGTTTTGGTTTGTTCAAAAGAGGTCAACTTTTGGAAAGCTGGAATTTGAAGATGATCCCCCCCGTCACTAAGAAGAAGAGGTCTTTCTGTGTGTATGTCGCTGCTCAAAGAGAATCTACGAACTGCCTCAGTTTTGACAGGTCTACATAAGGAAGGATCTCCTGGTATTTCTTCTCTCGGTCCTGCACGTAGAATGGCTATGTGCTGACTATCATACTGGGATCTCACTAGATGCTGGCACGACAGAAGGGACACTCCAGGCCCGTTTGGAAGCAGTCAGTTTCCAGAATGGTGGCACCGACTCTCAAATTGCAGAAACTATCAGGGATAAGTTTACCTTAGCGTGCCTGCAGACCTTGGAGGCCATCCACGCCAGCGTACACAAGGAGGTGGTCGGGTCATCGGATCAGAAGACAATCGACACCCTGATTCAAATTATCATCTTCTGGGGTATATACCCCAGACTCGAGCACAATGTGGGTCTGCCACTAGCACAACGGTCACGATATGCCACGCACATTGCTGAAGGTCCGCTTCCATTTTTATGTGACCATTCACTTCTGATCATGAGAGCTTCATTAACCCGACTGTTTTATTCGCTTGGACCAACTCTCCTTTTCTCTTCATTTGCTGGTGTCAGTGAGCGCGGCGTGCACCGGGAACAGTCAAGCGTTTCTCAACAGAATCGCCTTGAGGCTCATCACGATCCTGAACATGGATGTGCACGGTATAGTTTCCAACATGATAGCAACGAGATATATGCCGGATATATATGCGGCGTTGCTACAGGTAGCGTATTCCCCTAACGCGGATTCCCAACACTCGCAAGAAGCTGTACGAGCATATGAAAAGATTTTTGGAAGGTTTGTCAGGTACCAAACGACTCTGCTATTCGCCTTCGAATTCCAATGTTCTTTACCGTAGATTGGACTCGCCGTCTTCCTTGCGTGCGCTGCTGACACTTCTCAACTGGTACCCTCCACAATGGCTGCGAATACAATGCACGCGGTATCTTGCTCAGATATTAATGAGACAAGACGGAGTGCAAGCAGTATTCGAATGCCTCCTTCCAGCTGACCTATCGCACGGTGAATACTCATAGCCCATGCCAGTTAGGACGCAGTCTAATTTTTCTCACTGTACAGGTGCACTTGATACGTTGCAGCTCCAGCACGTTGCTCGATTAGTGTCTGCGGTACCGGCGCAAGCCCCATCGGCCGACGGATACTACGCGGTTATCTGCCCGCAGCTTTTAACAACGATGAAAGACGCCAGCAAGGATAGCGTCGCATTTCATGCAGCAGTCTTCATTGCCGCTTTCATGATAAACAAAAACCCGAAGCTCTGCAAGCCGTATATACTGAATCCACTGATTGCACCGTTGTTGAGCTTTTATCAAGAGGAAGCCTTAGACGGTGCGGTTGCATTTGTAGACGTGCACGGGAGGCGTATCATTCAACAGGACAACGATATCGAGCTGGCGATTACCCATGCACTGAATTTCTTAGAAGGTGCACACCTTTCCCAGTCCGCACTGGCGGGATTTACTTCAATCATTCCGCCCATTTATTACGTTTACGACTTTGCCACGCAGAGCAAGTCTGGCGTGCGTTCCCTGGCCTTTGAGGTGCTACGTCAGTTCTTTGAACGCGCATCTGCGGAAGATTCAGTACTTGCACTCCGGCAAATCATAGTTGGCTTGCCACAAATGCGGACCGCGACACTAGCGGCTGGTGATCACGGCGGTGTTATGTTCGTGGAGGCAGCGGCAGATGATATATCACGGTATGCTCAAGCCTTGTGTCGAAAGGGCCCAGCGATTTAACTCGACTCACCCGCACTCAGTATACGTGTGAATGCCGATAGGCTACTTCTCCTACTCAAGCAGATTGCGTCAGAGACGCTCATGGGAGAGTTTTTTTTGTCACTACTACAAATACAAACTAGCACCGAGCACAGTGAATGGGGTGACAACGGGTACGTGACATTTTCCTTATTGCGCCGTCACTCCTCACTCAGGTTCTATGTAGTTTTACGAAAGTACTGGTCATGCAGCTGATTTTGGCGATCATGAGCACCTATGGCGAGAATATTGTCAAAAGGCCGGAGCAACTCTTACTTTTTGCCAAAAATATGCTTCAAAACGGAGAAAACGAGGCCATATCCATGGGGTTGGCACTACTGACCGCTATTTTCTCAGATGGTACGGCGGTTTTGAGGGGGGGTCGTGAACGCTTGTACATTCTGAGATTGTTATTACATTAGCTGATCCGGCATTTCTGAATGCCAATCGCGCTCATGTCGACGACGTGCTGACCATACTTCAAGTGCTTACCTCGCAAGGAGAATCGGAGATTCAGAGGATGGCCCGAGACGTGAGAGCAATGTTAATCACTGGAGCTACCTCATGGGACCAAGTTGGTACGTCCAATGTGCGATCTGCATGAGTTGTGCATCAGTTTTTCGAGCTATTTCTTTCAGACGACCAGCCCGCCAAGCAGAAGGCTGCAGAAACGTTCGAGGAAGCTTTGAAGGAACTGCAGGACGATTTGCTGCCAGTTCGTGCGCACGGCATGCATGTGCTACGCACTATGATTCATGAACGCGACCAAATTTTAGAGCTACACCTCCAGAAAGTGGTTTCCCTGTTTCTCGAGCAGATCTGCAATGAAGACAGGTATGATCGCTTGTACTTGCACTCGTCGTCTTTTATATTTACACGAGCACGCCAGCTTCATCTATCTAAACGCCATCAAAGGCCTTTCGTCGTTGGCCGATGTTTATCCTGCGGAAACACTCAGCACCATTACTTCGCGATACTCGGATGATTCGGTAGATATCGATTACCGCCTACGGATCGGCGAAGGGCTTTTGCAGACAATTCAACGCTGCGGAGAGGTTTTTCACAATTACTGTATGTACAATGCTTGTGCTTACAACGGCCTGCTGCCTGACATATTTCCGGGCAGCATCAAGCATCCTCCCTGCAATCCTTCGTGTATTACTAGACGAGAGGCGGGAGTTGCGGTCCAGCGCACAATCGCTACTGGCTTGCATTGCGGAAGTCTCGCCTTTCTCATTGCTCCCGGTTATTCATCAGGTGTGGGATTATGTTAAACATTCGTTGATACTTGAGAAGTCCGTCGAGACGAGACGAGGTGGGTTGAGTGCAAGCCACAAGTCATAAACACACAGAAGTTAACACGCACTACCAGGCGCTATGATGATTATCGTTTTTCTCATTCGCGGCTTGGGTCCACGACTGTTTGAGACGGTGGCAATGGATGTAATCAAGTCTATGCGAACGCAAATTCAGATCACAGCAGAGAACGATGAGGATGAATTAACACGTGGCCATGCCAAAGTGGCATTGACTGACCTGGAGACTATAGTTCGATCCATGTTGGGATGACGGTATCGTCAAGATTTCCGTCATTCCAACTGTTCTTAAATGTGAAATTTGTACATAAGAAACCACCACTAGATTTTTACATGAAACGTCCGAAGTTATGTCCTGAAAGGCGAGTTCTTTCATATTACTTTGCGCTGAACTTGGCTACGAAGGCCATAGGAATCCACCCTACTTCGGGCTTTGCCTCTCCAGGCTGCTGTGGAGGACCCCGTCGGAAACGATCAGGGAGCCCGCTAGCTGCTGGATAACCAGGAACTGGGGAATTTGAGCCTGAGGATAGGTCCTTTGGTTTTCGAGATAACTTGATGCCGTATATCCATGTGCCTTGACGTTTCCGCACTTCTAAGACATCTCCCTGCAAATAACGCTTAGTCATGCACTTCAGCCAAAGTAATATGCTGCAAGCTTACCTTGGTAAGTGACATTTCTTTCGTGCTGCGAGCAGAGAAATCATGTATCGCATAGACAAGGTCCACATCCTTGACAGTGGGCAGTGCGCCCACAAGACTTTCTGTCGCACCGACCACACTTCCCATCTGACTTTCTGCGTCGCCATCACCTCCTGCAACATACACGGCAGGATTTCTGGCTACTGCCTGTTGTGCCACGACTGGAATCGAAGCAATATGTGTGTTTTCGGCTACAAAGATTTCAGGATACAAGGAGGACAATGTGGAGGAGAGGGGAGTTTCTGCAGAGTCCACAACTGATGAATGAACGGTCGCTATCGGTTTCGATGTTGGAAAGGCCACACGTCGCTTTTCCCTCACGTTCTCTTTGTCGCTATCGGAGGTACTCGACCTTTCAGATGAACTTGGTATGGAGCGGATGATGGGTCGGGGTGGTGTCTGCGTCGCGGGCGTAGATATTGGCGACCCCGCACGCGGTGATCCAGTTGGAGTCGCCGATGCTTGTTTGGCTGGCATGTCGTCTGACAATGGCATGAACGTTGGAAGTGAGAGCTGAGGTGTCCCAGCCAGAAAGGCCGGAGAGCTTGCGTTCCGCATTGGTCTGGGCAAGTTCAACCTTTCGAGACTCTTGAACTGAGCATCAACTTCTACTATGCGAGGGCTCACACCTAGATTACTGTCAAGAGATCCTCGTCGGTTCTGTTGGTCGTCGGGATGAACCTTTTGAGTATCGGGCCTCTTGGCGGTTGCAGCCTTTTGATGCGTATGGTTGGGAGAAGTCACGTCTACAGAGCTGCGCCTTGACACTGATGGCAATATGCCATTCAGCTCGTTCGCCAGCTGCGCTGCGCCCTTTGACGACTGCCCAAAGACGTCGGCGTGTGTTCGGAGAACCGCAGCCCATTGATCCTGTATTGCTCGCATGTTGCGTGCCTCTTCGCCCAAAATGATGCTCTGGTTCACATATTTCAGGTTGTTCAGCTCTGCCGTAAAGCGTGAGAGATTTTGCAAAGCAGCTTGTAGCTGGTCCGGATTCCGAGTGCGTTTCTTCCGTGTTTCGGCCTCACTCTTTTTGATCTTGTCCTGGATCTCTCGTCCCATATAGGCTAGACGTTTCTCATTGGACGTCACCATCTGCGCATGCTGTTCTATGCTCTTCTGCAACGGTTCCTCCAAATCTCTCTGAAGGCGGTCCCCGAACTCTCGTAACCTCTTCGATGTCGTCGAGTGGAGTTCGCCACACTTTTGCAATCCGCTTGGTGCCAGGCCACTGTTCTTCAAACTTTCTGCTCCCCTAACGCTCTTGCACCTGGACAAGTCGACGATTGCGTCTGACATATCTTGCATTGCTCCTGCGAGGCCCCATAACGCCACTTTGTATTTCGCCGCAACTTTGAGCAACGTTTGGGACTTTGATATAGTCTCCTTGACGTCTTGTTTCGTCAGCAGCTCACTTGGGTGGTTGGAGTGTCCCGGTACGGGATTGGCACCAATCATTCTTGGTAGCTTTGGTTGATGAGGTTTACTGTTGTTGTTCTGTAGCAGTTCTAATCTAACACGCGAACAGCGCTTCCGCTAGTATGATATGCCCGTACGCCACACTCTGGGATGGCCGAACTGTGGAAACGTGAGAGCCCGCCCTTTTTGTATCCGCAAGTCCGTCCCCCGCAGTTTCCGCCAACTTGATTCTTTTCGGTGGAGGAGGTGTAAAAACCAGCTTGGCTGAGCCTCCAGGTAAAAAACTTTGTAGATCTGTGCACTGATACCTACTCGACTATGATATTCTGCCTGCCTGGGTTCCTGCCTAAAATGCACACACACCTTCAGCCTTCTTCCCAGCGCCGGCGTTTTCTCACCGTCCTCTCTATTTCTATTTCCTCTAAAATAACGTCGCCGGCTGAGAAGGAATCCAATTCCTACGCCCGGTGGTCGTAACGGTGTCAAATTCTGTGGCCTGAAACACGGTCGCGTTGAAAGGATTTCAGCGGACAGAACAAACCGAAGCGCCCGTCAAAAACCCGAAATGCGCAAGCGACCTGCAGCAGCTCGCAGGAGAAGGCTACAATCAGCAGCAGCAGCAGCAAGGATAGGATAGGACGGAACGAATACATGTGACAGTCATCATGGCAGTCACTAACTCGCCAGCGCTGGCGATCCTATCGTACTGCGTCTCCTCCATTTTGATGACTGTCACCAACAAGCTCGTGCTCTCCAGCTACGACTTCAAGATGAACTTTCTGTTACTTGCCATTCAGTCATTTCTCTGCGTTGCAACCTTGGAGACCTTTGCCGGCCTTGGACTGGTCAGCCATAGAAAGCTTCAACGACATGAAGCCAAACAATGTGCGTCAAAATGTGCCTGGGTTGAACCATCCATCACGGCGATCAATACCAACCTATTGCCATTTCGTCTTGTGTAGGGTTTATTGTCTCATTCTCTTTGGTTACAATGATCTATACAGGATCAAAGGCCCTACAGTATCTCTCCATACCAGTATTTACCATTTTTAAGAACCTGACGATTATCCTTATTGCGTTCGCCGAGAGAAGACTGTTACATGGAGCCGCTGTGACACAGTTGATGATGGTGTCCTTTGCTCTCATGGTGGTCTCGTCTATCATTGCCGGATGGGCGGACATCGCCGCAGGGAAGACCATGAAGAAGAATCCACGACAAGTGGGCTTCATTGTGGCATATGGATGGATGGCTTTGAACTGCATCACGACTGCGATGTATGCGCTGTTGATGAAAGCGAAGATCCGACAGGTCAACTTCAAAGAGTTCGATACAGTCTATTATAACAGTGAGTGATGTTGTGTTTTATGGTTTCATTCTCTTCGCCCACATGGATCTCTGATACTGTTATCCCTTGTCGCTCATCCTTCTAGATTTGCTCGCGATACCTATTCTTTTAGTAGCAACTATCAGCATGGAAGGTGCGGAAGCAAGAAGAACCTACGACAAATATTTTGCCACAACATCCGACAGCAACGACTTCCGGGGCCTTGTGTGGGGAATCGTCATCAGTGGCATAGCCAGCTTTGGCATTAGCTATAGCACCGCATGGTGCATGCGGGTCACATCCTCCACCACATACAGGTACGGACGCTTTGAGGCCATGTAGCGATTTCCCTCAAAACTAACAACCTCTTCGCAATGTAGCATGGTGGGAGCTCTGAATAAGCTTCCGATAGCAGTGGCCGGAATGGTCTTCTTCAGTGACCCGGTGACTTTTGGAGGTGTCGCTGGGGTCATCATTGGTAGGTTCCGTTCAAAGGAGATGATGAGCTGTAATCAATATCTAATTGGAATTACCCGTCTTCAGCTTTCGTCGCAGGGTTGCTTTACAATCATGCGAAAACCAAGCAAAGAGGACTGCAGCCCGTTTCAGATACCCCATTGTCTGAGCTGCCAGTCCCAGTCGGAACTCGCATTTCGTACAAAGAGGTACCGGCGGAGTAAGGCATCCAGCAAGGGAAAGCGCTTCAACGTTTTTGGTGTAATTTTGTACCTCTCATATACCAACCAGCATTGCTGATGCGACGCTTAATATTTATTTAAAGCAAGTCATCTCTGCTTTTACTCATTCAACAAAATATATATATACCGTAAAAGGGAACAAAAAAGTCTCATAGATACAGGTGCACGGGTAAAACTAACGCTCACAGTTTCGCCTTCGGGGACGCAAGCTTAAGGATGGCGTCTATTTTGGCGGCGAGACCCATGTTGCCCTTAATCTTGATCTTGCCGGCCATGAATGCCTTCTGCGGCTTGACCTTTCCAGAAGCAAGCTCAATGAAATCCTTGTCGCTGACAAGAACCGTCATGTCCGCCTTGCCAGGTGCGGGGCCAGCACCAACGGCTCCTTCACCGTTCTTCAAATCCACAAACCACGACTGCTTCTTGCCGTCGCTGTTGGTGATCTCGAAAGCAAAAATAGACTTGATCTGTGACCATGAAAATTCTCAATCAGCCTTGCGCATTTCACCACGCTTCAATTAATACGCACCTTCTTGACCTGGCCCAATCGTGCCGCGCTGGACGCCGAGTTCAAGCCTGCGGAAATGGCTTCGAAGACCTTTGAAGATGCAAAACCGGAAACAGCAACGCTGCCGCCGTTACCGGATGGTGCCGGTGCGCTCTCAGGCTTCACCGCCTTACCGCTCTCCGCAGCCGGTGCGGGAGCAGCATCGCCCGCAACGTTGTCAAAATTCGCTTGTACAGACGCGAAGGATTCCTGAGTGTTTGTGGGGTATGTAGCGCGACCATCCTCAAAGTCAGTGATTTCCTGCCATTTGCTGGCAATGTGTTCAGGAAGAAGAGGCTTGTTGATGGGGAAGCCGTAACCACCAGTGCGCTGCCACCGGACTTTGGCAATCCAAGCAGAACCAACTTCAAATACACCACCCGTCTCGGTGGTTGCCTCGTGGGCAAGGTAAGCAATCAGAGGTGAGACATATTCAGGCTTCAATGCCTCAACCATTTCTGGCGGCATCACGGTAGCA
The DNA here is from genome assembly GCA_025558075.1 of Gaertneriomyces semiglobifer. NCBI lineage: Eukaryota > Fungi > Chytridiomycota > Chytridiomycetes > Spizellomycetales > Spizellomycetaceae > Gaertneriomyces > Gaertneriomyces semiglobifer. The sequence goes on from JAHLKF010000006.1 coordinate 305,753, forward strand.
GTCATACGGGTACCCGCGTTCGGTGCAATGGTGTTAACAATGATGTTTGATCGTGCACCTTCCAAGGCAAGAGTGTTGCTCAAGGCGACGGTACCAGCCTTTGCGGCGGAGTAATTGGCCTGGCCGAAGTTACCGTAGAGGCCAACTGCCGACGTAGTGTTAATAATTCTGCCGTACTTCTGCTTGACCATGTGGGGCCACGCGGCCTTGATAACCTTGTAGGTACCGCGCAAGTGGACACGCTGGACCAAGTCCCTACATTGAAGAAGTGAACACATGTCTTCGTATGCTTGCCACCAATGAAACACGTACCAGTCATTGTCCGTCATCCTGGTGAAAGATTTGTCCCGGAGGATACCGGCATTGTTGACGATAATGTCGATGCGTCCGAACGCCTGAAGAGCAGTCTCGACCAACTTCTCACCATCCTCGACAGAGTCATAGTTGGCGACGGCCTGGCCCCCAGCAGCGCGGATCTCGTTGACGACCTTATCGGCTGGTGAGAGCTCAGCACCCTCACCCTTGGTGGAGACACCGAGGTCGTTCACGACAACGCTAGCACCTTGCTGCATTGAAAGTAAGTCATCTGAGTGCTACCGCACGATAATGTCGCCAACCTGCCCTACCTTTGCCAACAATAGCGCGTGTGCGCGTCCAAGTCCATTGCCAGCACCAGTAACAATGGCAACCTTCCCATCGAGACGGAGATCTGATCCAGCAGGGTTGCCGGTCAAGCCCTTTGCTTGCTCGAGGAGACCCACCCAGTCAGTGTCCATAATCGATGTGGGGTATTGAGGCTTCTCAAAGCTAGTTATTTCCGACCATTTTGCTCCAACAGAGCCAGGAGTGAAGGTAGAATCCGCTTTGAACACAGCACCAGCAGAGCGCTCCCAACGCAATTTAGAAGCAAAACCGGCGCCTACTTCGAACAGGGATCCAGTCTCTTCCGTGGATTCGTGGACGAGGTAAGCTACCAGAGGAACAACAAACTCAGGCTTCAGAGCCTCGAGAATTTCGGGGGGCATAACAGTCTCTGTCATGCGAGATGCAGCCAGTGGGGCGATTGTGTTTACACGGATGTTCTTCTTTTCTCCCTCCCGGGCGAGTGTTTGAGAGAACCCAAAAAGGGCCAGTTTTGCTGAAGCAAGAAATGTCAGTCTGAAAGAATCACAATCTCAAGCGTACAGATACCAAACGCACCAGCGGAGTAGTTTGCTTGACCAAAATTTCCGTAAATGCCAGCAGCCGAAGCGGTGTTGATGATGCTGAAATATGCGCAACTAAGAGAAATGTCGGGCGCTTTTATGCAGCAAAATCATCTCATACCGTCCAAAACCTTGCTTTTGCATGTGGGGCCACGCCGCTTTTGTGACCTTGTAAGATCCACGCACATGGACGCGCTGAACAAGGTCCCAATCGGCATCAGTCATACGCGCAAAGGATTTGTCGCGCAAGATACTACACGAGGAAATTTAATAACTGCTGCCCAAAACGCACAGGCGTGCATACGAACCCAGCATTGTTAATAATGACATCAACACGACCAAATGCATCCAGTGCCGTCTGTACAATTTTCTCGCCATCCTCGACGGAATCGTAGTTGGCGACAGCCTTTCCACCAGCTGTCTTAATTTCATTTACAACAACATCGGCGGCCTGTAACACACGTAGTGTGTTAGTCGTCACCACGCCAAGTGCCTCGTTTGGATATTAAATTCGACGACCCACCTTGTGGTCGCCACCAGCATCACCGGTACGGCTGGCACCAAGATCATTAACCACAACGGATGCACCTGAAAAGATGTCCATTAGAATTTGGCCATTTGAAAGAGCTACGATCCTAGCGTACCTCGTGAACCAAAAAATTTGGCGTAGGCCTAACGAAAAGAGGAAACTCAGTACTAAAAATCGAGAACATCAGGTTCTTCTTGTGAATACCTTTCCAAGACCTAAGTAGTAGTAGTCAGTAGTGTTCACGTGTAGTGTTCATTCAAGTTCAATTCCAACTTACCACCACCAGCGCCAGTGACAATAACGACGCGATCGTCAAAACGCAATTCAGACATGTTGCAGAGAGTGCAGGGGTAAAAGTGTATATATCAAAAAGTTAAAAAGTGCGTTCTCTTCGGTGAGAGAGAGGCGGCGACGACGGGAAGGGAGGGATCCGTGCTGATGGTTGCCTTTTATAGTGGGGCGATCAAAGATGAGTCGACGAATGGGGCGGCCACGGAATTTAAAGGATCATCTCGGGATGACCGGGTTGACCTCGTTGACCTCACGCGCTGCAATGGGAAATCGGACGCCCGCGTGACGAAGAGGCGTTAGGGCTTCGGCAGATGTGTATTGCCACAGTAGCACGCCCTTTTGCACGTGAGAATGACTGTCCATGTTATCGGAGACACCGATTAGCTAATACCCACTCATGCCCGTGGAGTGTCCGTTGGGAAAAGCAGGCAAATGAGGCGCCATGGCTCACGATGCATGCACGACGCGTAGGTAAGCGTCCTTGGTCACACACCCAAGCCCCTGTGCTATAATTAACCAATGGGCATATAAGGCCCAGGCCCGGTCCAGTACCGACCCACTGGATCCAGCCCTAACCCCTTACCGGCGGGTTCCCACCGAACAAAGTAAAAGAAGCTCAGCGCGACTCAGGTGTTGTGTTTTTTGGGGGGCATTTCAAGGCATTTCAACGGCCACGCAGGTCACCACCCACCTTCCCCCACACTCTCTCACTCGCTCTCTCGCTCATCTTCACGACGACGACAACGACAACGACAACAAACGACAACAGCAACAAACGTATACACTCGGTGCCTACATACACCACCATCTATCCAGGCTCGCATAACTAGCGGACACACACCACACCCAGTACACGAGAATGTGCTATGTGAAACCTATCAAGGCGGTCCATCAACCGGCCATCTTCAACCCCCTTCACCAAGGCCAGGTGAGCAGGGCCGCCGCGCAACAACAACAACAACAACAAGGAGTCCAATCCGCCCAACCACATCACAATGCAGAGGCGTCTCTAAAACCGGTCGATTTCGAGTACATGCAGGCGCTATACGGCGGTATTCCCACTGACCCGTTTGCTGCCGCGGGCCTTCTGCCCATGACCAGTCCATGGACCTCCACTACCGATACGATGTACCAGGACCTCATCAACGGACCAGCCATCGCCACCAACAACATGGCTGATTTCACCCTCTACGCTCAACCCGAAGCTTTTGATCCTTTGGACACGATCTTTAGTGAAATGGGCGGTCAGGACTCCACGCTCTCCATTGGCAGCGGAGTCACTATGAAGTCAGAACCGTCGGACTCTTCTAGCCCAGCCACCTTGGTTGATGAGAATGAGGTAGCGCACCTCTCTCCGGAGGAAAACCCTGGCAGTCGCAAAAGACGCGCCAGCGAAGACCAAGACGAAGACGAGTTCACTCTTATCAAGCGTAAAAAGGTGTGTGGACTTGTACCCTTCTCGAATGATCAAAGGTCGGTGTACTAACCTAATGATCTATGTATCAATAGAACACAGAAGCTGCCCGTCGGTGTCGTCAAAGAAAAGTCCAACGGCTTGGCGAGCTGCAACTTCAGGTCGATGGTCTCGAGGCCGACAAATCCGAGCTATTAACAAAGGTGGCCATCTTGGAAAGCGAGCGCAAGCTTTTCCAGGAACGTGAAAATGCCATGGTGACACGTATTGCCGAACTGGAGCGTCAGCTTTCTGAATCACATCGCGCCATGTTGGAGGTCGGCTTGCGTAAAGCGTAGATGTTTGGTTTCGTGTCTATGGACTTTGGAAACAACCACTTTACCCGGGCGGCCGACCTGCCAACTGACCATCGCATGGGCCCTTCTCATTCCAGTGGCCCGTGCCCGTCGAACCCGTACCGTTTCGTTCATTTCAACAATTCTGTGATATTACGCACACATGGGTGCCCTATTGCATCGTCATCACTAAAATTCCGGAGATCGCCTTTGTTGCCGCACCTGATTTCTCTAGAGTTTGTTCGTTCGTATGTATATCAAGTGTTTCGAATGGTTTGAATAAGATTGCATGAACTTTGACGTAAGCGACGTATGTTGCTGAAGAGCACGGGCATTGGCATGTGCCTTCAGCTTTCGCTGGTTGAAAGCTCCAACGACGTCCAGGTCTTGAATGCATTTCCCAATAGATTGTACATGAAGGCCATGAAGGCCATGAAAACAGGAATGGCACAAAATGACTGCAAATTCATGTCTTCGCGATCGCTTTGAGTCCACTTGTTCGCGGTCGTGGCGACTTCAGCGGGAACAACACCACGAGTAGATCTTGCTTGAAGTGTCGTTGGAATACACCATTGCTTGTCCAGTTAGTGCAATGCGGCCTGACTAAATACCAGCACTTTTGAAGCTTGCACTAACATAAGGACGCCATCTCTCGGTCGGACATCTTGATTCACGGCCTGGACGCATTGCACCCGAGTACATTTTACCAGTTCGCACTCTGCCTGCGAAGCAATTCCTGCGCAGTTAACTTTGGGTACCGTTGCTATTATCCACCCTAAAATCTATTCCAATTCTATATATAGCAAGCTCTACCACGAACGCTCTCCCTGACCGCAAGCAAAGAAAACAAACGCGGCCAACATCCCACAACCCGCAAGTTCTGCTTGATCCTCTAACCCCTTCACGAACCACCAGTACATCAGTACTAACGAAACTTGCACTCGTCCTTTCTGTAACTCACTACACTACGCCCATCATGCCAATCGTTCTTCGTGCGTCCGATAACCAAGAGTTCGTCATTGAGAAAGCCGTAGCGGAGCGCTCAATGCTGCTAAAAAACATGCTGGAAGATGTTGGTGAAGCAAGCGAACCGATTCCTCTCCCCAACGTCTCCGGCAACATTCTCAAGAAAGTCATTGACTACTGCGATCATCATAAAGATGAACCCGTGCCGAGTCCGGAAGACGACAAAGATGCTTTTGATGCTGTACGACGAAAAGTAGATGATATTGATGAGTGGGATGCGAATTTCTTGAAAGTGGACAATGAACAGTTGTTTGAGATCATTCTCGCCGCGAACTATCTTGATATCAAGCCTTTACTGGATTTGGGCTGTCGAGTAGTGGCCAACATGCTCCGGGGGAAGGTTAGTTCGCTCACTCTTACGTGCCGTGTTGAGAAAGATCCTCACATGTAACCCATGCCATTTGCAGTCACCTGAAGAGATCCGGGAAATGTTCAACATTGAGAATGACTTTACAAAGGAAGAGGAGGAGCAAATTCGCAGGTTTGTGCTTTCAGGCTGCCTTGCTTTCACAAAACGCGTGCCTCATACCCACCTTTTAGGGAGAATGAGTGGGCTGCTGACGCTTAATATGTAACTGCACGAGTTTCGTTTTTATAATTGTACAAAGTTTTGAAAATGCTGATTGCGCGCTCATGTGTATTTGGTTGGGCCGCGCCAATATATCGTTTGACTACTCGAGTGTCTTTTGGGACCACTCATCACTTCTAGAAAATCTCAGCAATTAAGTACAAACTGTGCCGATCATTGGCCAACGGCGCGTTCGATATAGTGCAGTAAGTTTGCTCCATGCAACAATAACACCGCCACTATCGCCCTTGCTGCCACGTGGGAGGCATGAATCCCGGAGGTGGGAAACCAGGTTGCGGCGGGTATCCTTGGCCGGGGAACGGGGGTGGTGGCATCGGTGGGCGACCGGGGAAAGCTGGTGGTGGACCGGGTGGGCCATCTGTGGTTCATCAATAGGATATCATGAGCATTTTTCTTAAACAACAAGGATAAATGATCAAACTTACGCATTGAAGGAGGGCCTGGAGGGAACCCTGCCATTGGTGGTGGACCAGGCGGAAACCCAGGTCGCGGTGGTTGGGGTTGGTATCCACCTGGCGGTGCACCGGCAGGTGGGAATGCCGGGAAGGTGGGTGGAGGTGGCATAAACTGCGGTACAGGTGCTGCGGCTACCGGAACAGGCGCTACCGGAGGAGCTGCGAGACCAGGTCGCGGGCGGGCTGGGATTTCTGCGAAGAACCGGTTCGGCATATGCGCAGGTTGGTTCTTTCTGGATTGGGCGGCGAGTAATCGTTCTGCAGCACTTCCGTGTCGTTCTCCTTTTCCATCCTTCTTGAATGCATACCCTACTGATATAGGTTTGTTCATCAGGAATTGTCCATTCATGGCTTCAATTGCGGCATCTGAAGCGTCAAAGTTATCGAATGCCACGAATCCGTAACCCTTCGAGTGACCGGTGTCCGGATCTCTGGCAACCTTCGGTGTCTGCACAATAACTCCAAATGCTGAGAAAGTGTCGTAGAGCAGCTTCTCATCGACATCTGGATCCAGGTTTCCGATGAACAGTGATGCTCCCACATCTTGATTCTTCTTATCTGATGTCGCCTTGTTCACGCGGATTGGTTTTGCGTAGAGCTTTATCATGTTCATAATCTAACAAGTAAACAGATTAATGGCCTGGCATCTGAGGTTTGGATTTGACAAGCGACATGTGTCATTACCTTAATTGCGTACTCGGCATCTTCTTCAGTCATATACTCCACAAACCCATACCCCTGATGTTGTTGCGTTACCCGGTCCTTTGGCAAGTGTACGTTAACTGAATTGTAAGAAAGAGTCCATTGTTAAGGCATTTTTCTACTTGGGCAACGATGTTCGAGAAATTACTGACCCACTGGACCTGCCTGGAGCATCAGTTCCCACAGCAAGCCTTCTGTGACCCGCTCATCCACATTCCCCACATACACCGTTGCATCCTGATTTCTCTCTTCCGGTCTATTCGACATGTTGCCTGTGTATATAGTCGTGGTTGTTCGTCACTGTCGTTTAAACGTTTGCTTGATTCGTCGAGGATCTGCAACTCGCCCGAAATGCGGTGGGGTTAGGGTTGAATTCTTGTTGGATTTGGGCAGATTTCATAATTTTGGCAAGACCGACAGGAAAGCTTATAACATATTAGCGACAGTGATGGGGGCGCATAAGGAAGAAAGGAGGACGAAGGGCAGGGGTGGTGATAGCGATGTGACGGACGAACAGGCGGCGCAATGGGCGGCTGACAAGCTTGAAGCAGCAATGCTGGCGCGTTTGGGTTTTGGGGGGCCAGTCGTGAGTAAGAAGAAACGGAAGGGCGATACAGTGGAGCGGACTAAGAAAACGAAGAAGCCAAAAGTTGACGGTGACAATGCGCATGACCCTTCAAGTCGTGAATTTGATAGCGAAGAGTCTGCAAATGACAGCAGCGCGGATGAACAAGCCTACTCAGCCAGCGACATTTCACCAGGAAGCCATGAGATTGAGGACATGCGTTCGGATGATGAAGAGGAATTGGATACGTTTATAAGTGGCGACTCGGACTCGGAATCAAGTGAGAGTGAGTACGAGATAGAGGACGATGCTGAATCAATATCACGACCACCAACCACGGGTCAGCCTGAAGTGGTAGTCTTCCAAGACGTGGGCACTAAATCTACAGGCGGAGGAATAAAAAGTGAATGGAGATCATTTATGTCTTCGAAAATTACGGATGTGTCTGGGGCCAAAAAACTGAAGCAAAAGCTATCCAAGAAGGAGGCGGATCAGGAGGCACAGGATGATGCTAATGATAGAGAGCTCATGGGTCTCCTTAAGGCCTCCAAATTAATTGAAGAGTTCACTGCATCAGAGTTGACCGGGAAGGACCGACGAAAGTATTTGGAAGAGAAAGTTGTCCAATTGGGTGGCAAAGCAGTCAGAGCGAAAGCGCCACGGGCAGTCGCAATGGGTATGATCGAGAAAAACAAGGAGCGCGCGGCGAAGCGACTACAAGAGGTAATTATTGCGTATATGTCGCTGCATATTGTACGTCACACTCACTTATATTCTCTTCTCAATTTTCTTTATGAACCTTAGGCGAAGGATATGGGCCTGTACCACACATCCCTGAAGGCCCAAATTCTTGGTGACGTTGGAAAGAAGCAACAGGTAGCCCAAGTGAAACGTATCAAAGATCGCCTCAAAGCTCGGAAAGGCGGAATCGATGGTGGGTTTGGGACCTTCAAGAACGGAACATTGCATGTGTCCAAAGAAGCTATCGAGAAGGTTGAGAAATCCGCCGCACGGGGGTCAGGACGTGGCCGCGGTCGGGGTCGGGGTCGTGGCCGAGGGAGGGGGGCCGGAAGGAGCTCACATTAGATTTTGCGCTTTCTTTGATATGACGCAAACGTATATATATATATATATATATATTTATCGTGACAGTATTCCCCCGTGCTCTACCCTGAACTATGCTATACCCTTATGGAATCAGGTTCAACTCCAATCGCCTGACATGTCTTAACGAAGCGTTCCAAATCCGTCCTCCGCAAGTACTTCAACATTTTCATCCGCTGCGAGACTATATGCTCCAAGCGACGTTTGGTAGAAATATCTTTACGGTGCGGGTTGGACGGGTTGCGCAAATGGTTAAGCATAGCTTGAATCTTGATAGTGAGGACAGCCGCTAAAGACACATGAATGGAAAGCAAATCATTGGTACATGCATTGAAAGATCCAAAAACCATGCGGATACAAACCTTGAACCTCGGGACTACCTGTATCGCCGGCTCTTCTTCCAAATACACTCACGCATCGCGCGACATTCCATTTGTTTACCATCTTCTGAGTTGCCATGTCCAAGCTGACTATTCTTCGGACAACCTCCGCTTGCGCTTCTGAACCCACGCTTCCGCTTGATTGGGGACCTCGTTCCATAGCTTCGGGTGCATCCTTCAACAGGAGCTCCAGCTCAGACGGAGTAAGGCCATAAGAGTAATATGGCCCTGCGGTTGCTGCAGTCGAGAACGGGTAGGGTGCTTTAGTGTTGGAAGATGGTACTTTCGGTATCGCGTTTGGCGGGAGTTCCAAAACTGCGGAGATGGTTGTCTCAGCTTCTCCTTGCTTCGTCGGCATTCGTAGTGATCCAGTAGGGTTGACAACCTTTTGTACAACCTTCTCGCCCATATCGTCCACACTTTTTAGTCCTTTTACACTTTCCATTGTGCTATCCAAGCTTCCGGCAACCACTCCCAAAGGCTTAGGACCTCCCAAATTACCACCAGCTAGAAAAGGCCTCAGCTTTACCTGCGGCTCAGGCTTCCGCGCTGCCTGGCTCTCGCTGGTACTCGACCGTTTTTCAGTAGTTGGGCTTCGTCGCTTGTCGCGGCCAATCTCCGCATACTTATCTCCCAAACGGTTCTTGAGCTTTGCTATTCTTTTTTGATTCCTTTCCCAAGAGTTGCGGGAGATGCGAACCTGTAAGGCGGGAATCCGGTTCAAGGTTTGTGGTGTGGTGTGGAAAGCGCGTGGAGTGGCGATGCCAGCACTGCAAGTCCTCGATAGCGGGGAGCGCTGGCATAGCTGCGGAACGAGGCGAAATGCTGCTCTCTCGGCCATTGCGACAACTTGCGGATGCTGGCGCTGTTGTTCAAATTCACCTTCGACGTTCGCTGATCTGGGCACTTCCAAACCTTGTCTTGTTGCCATGCCAAAGTAGAGATGACTGTGCCACGCGTCTTGTCGCCACTGAAACCTTCGTTGACGACGTTGTAACAACCTGTTGATGAGAATCAGTTGCAGACCGGCAGCTGTGAACGCATGGGGCGAGGGAATGGGCAGAGGCTTTTATAATGTACGCAGGCAGTGTCAGTATCAGTCTGCAGCCGAATGTCAGAAGATTACGATTGAGCTCAGATGTGAGTTTGGTACTCGAGGGTATGCTCTATTGTGTGTCCGATGGGAGCGTTGCCTGTATACTTTCCTTGGGCTGGGCCACATCATTCAGAGTTCAGCTGACTGCCTGGGGTAGCAGTTTGCGCAGGGTAAGCGAGATCCGTTTTGTGCGGGATATTGAGTTCCCCATCCATGAATCTTCTGTCCGTTCTGGGATGCCATGCATCCACTGCCACCTAGCGGGTCCAGTCAGGCATACAACATCGCCCGGTGATAGAAAAAATTCAATCGGTTCCTGCTTCTCGTCATCATTCCTTGTAAATTGCATTATGCAAGTTCCGCACAGGGAGAAAATAATGATCCCGTCCGCAAATTGATGTGGAATGTCAACATGCGCTCGCAAGCCTTCGCCAGGTTCATAATAATTGGCTATCATTTGGTCAAAGACGGGCTGCCTGGTGATCCAATCCTTGATGTATTAGCTGTTGAAATAGAGGCACTGGCCAATGTGGTCGACCTCACCTGAATCGTAATTGAGGAGGCAGAAGTTGAGATCCGAAATCTTCGAACGACCTTAACCAAACCGGTAACTTCCCAAAGCGCATCGCTTGATTCCGGCCAATAGCTGGGTCGAACCATTCTTCTCCCTCCATGCATCGCAAGGCTCGCTCAATCTCTTCGGTTGGCATACCCTGTGGTACATAACTCAGGCCTTCAATTGCCGGATGCCGTTGAATGGGGGATAACCCTGCACATTCTGCCTCAGATTCCGAATCCGACCCAAAGAGTTCTGCAAAATCAACGTCCATAAGTCGCCTGCTCTGACCAATAATGTAGCTGTAGGGCAACAGTTACAAACACTAACTGCATGACCTCCTGGGTCTTCAATAACAAAGCTCAAATTTAGTTATCGTACGCTTCTCTAACCGCCATTACGACCTTTTCGCAACTCTCCCAGTACCATTAGTGGCATATCAAAATTGGTCTCCTAGCGAGACTCTTCTGTTAACTCGGTGCTATATGTGTATTTCAATTGCTTTCTCATCATCAGTCGTCCTCTGTACACCTGCTCGTGGGTATCTGAATGCGCAAATTGTCATTACTATTGGTGTGCCAAGCTGCAACTCCTTGTAAGAAAATTGACTTACATCGGTTATACAGGCTTCCTGAGGGATGATAATGCTACTATCATCCATTATCTGCGGGAAGGTCAAGAAGGTCAACATTATGATCAGTGCGAAACGAAAGTCAAGGAGGGAAACTTCAACTCACGTCGAAGTACTTTATCAGATATAAGAACCTGGCATACAGATGACAATCACACTAGTAGCAGATGAGTTTTCGCGCCTGGTATCATTCAAAACAACCATATCCACATACCTCATATTCTGTGAACGTCTCTCGGTGGTTATACCATGCATGTGCAAAAATACGGTATATTCGCCTGGTGACGTTGGAGAAGTGCTTGATTGACGAGGCGGGTATAGTCACTCTACTTGGGAACGATTTGTGATTGTTGAGCAATGCCCACGCATTGTCCAACGTGTGCACACCGTAATCCATTGCACAGCACTAGCGTTTCAAGTATTTTTCAGCTTGTACTCGTAGATACCTGAACGTAATGGATACACACCTGCTGGGGATTGGCATGCGATGCACACAAGTATATCCATTCTGACGCTTTCATTTCTGGACACGACTCTGGAGTACATTCAGGTTCCAATGCTACCAAAAACGTGTTGAGCTCCTGGCATATCTGTCTGAAGTCAAATACGCGAACGCATGAGCCAAGCTCGGCGCGGTATCAACCGTCATGCCCAAAGACAAAGGCCTACCTAAGATGCTCATAGCGCCATAGATTTTTATCCTGGCCTGGTGGCAAGTCTACCAAAGCCGTCAGATTTGAAGGATCGTTTCGTATCTGTTCCTGCAGGTACTCTTGTATCAAAAACGTCGACTCCAGTTGATCTAAAGGAACTAGTGGCCACTGTGACCAGTCCTGAGACACCAAAACGTTGAGTAACATTCTCCGTCGAATAAGAACGTTGGTCAGCTGCTTCATTACCTCTTCGCGAACACCAGGCCGGTTTCTTCTCAATGATTTCTTTGGTGGTTCTGCCATGTCAGAGCTCCCGGATCCCAGGGTCCGTGTTCACTGCGAGCAGTAGATCGTTACTACCAGATACCGTTGCGTCTTCGTGTTCTCTCCAGTCTGTGTCGCAAGCTTTCCCCTCGCTATATAATGCCTCTGGCCATGAAACGATGGTCGGTGTCGTGCTGCCGTGTTAAGTTGTTGTCAATGTCAACCAAGTACGCCGCGTTTCCTCGTGGGCGTCTTTTTAGCGAGATCCTTGATAACACAGTACCGTTCACCCTCTCTCGCTACCGACCCATAGACGGTGATATACAGTAGAAGAAGTCAGCAAGAGAGAGAGAGAGGGGCTCTCCTTAGTTGGGCCTTCGATATAACAATTCTAAAAGGAACAAGTATTTATAGAGCAGGTCGCCGTTGGAACGATGGGGTTTTGGTCATCTCGTACGTCGGCGCCACAGACCGGGCCGCAACACTCGGAGAGCGCACTCATGGACTACCATCAACCGGAAAGCCATGATAGCCTAGAGTTGGAAAGGATACGTCGCTTTTTTGCAGACAACGCTTCTGTGGAACAAGATGGCGTGCGCTACATGAGTCCTGAGGACTTTGCCCGCGCCGTCTCGCCAAATCAGGAGTTCTACAAGGTTCGTTTTTCCACAAGTCGGTTGGTCATGAACGAAGTCGTAAACCAAACATGTTATCTTGTCACGTTTTCAGGGTCAGAAGGATGGCTATGGCCTGCTTTTTCAAGTCGCGGACCGCAGTAACCGTGGTCGCTTGGATGTGGAAGACTACATTAACTTTGAAAATGTCCTTGCGCGCCCCGACGCTGGATTTGAGATTGCTTTCCGCCTGTTCGACGAAGATCATGATGGACGGATTACCCTTGACCAATTCCGCCAGATCGTGACATCTAATCAACCCAAGGAGGCTGTTCCTTTTGATTTCAACAGTGATTGGATGACACTTTTTGTTGGAAAAAACCAGAAGAAAGACATCACTTATGAGGAATTCACGCAGTTGGTCAAAGGATTCCAGGCTGAACGCTTGAAGCAGGAATTCAAATATTTTGACAAAAGCGGGACAGGATCCATTAGCCCTGAGGATTTTCAGAAGATTATGCTTCACGTCGCTGGACACAAGCTCAATCCATATGTGGTGGAGGTCTTGCCGGAACTCAGCAAGTTGTACACCGGTGATGCCATCTCCTTTGCGAACCTCCGCGCCTGCTACAACGTTATCCGACAAATGGACATGGTGGAGCGCATAGCGAGGAAGGCTGCGATGACGAGCCCAACTGGTCAAATTACTAAGGCGGACTTCCAGAACACGGCCGCAAAAATGCTTCGCTTCAATGTCATGACACCGATGGAGGTCGATGTTTTGTTTTACCTAGCTGCCCAAGGGAAAAACCTGGAGTCCCCTCTTGCCATGTCTGCATTTGAGCGCTTATTTGACCCAAAGCTGCTGACGTCACCCGTTGAGAAGGAACAGACCAACGGAGTAGCTACCACTGCTGATGTGGCTGCGTTGGCCGCTGAGGTCGTCCATTTATCGGCTGCCATGGAAGCCTTGAAAAGCGCATATAATTTTACGCTTGGCTCAGTTGCTGGTGCTGTGGGTGCCACCGTTGTGTACCCAATTGGTACGTTATTTTGCAGCGACTGTTGCATATTATCTTGCTAACTTTACGCGAAGATCTCGTCAAAACGAGAATGCAGAATCAACGCTCGAAAGTTGTGGGTCAAGTTCTATATAAGAACGGAATTGATTGTTTCAAAAAAGTTGTTAAGAATGAAGGATTCAAAGGATTATACTCTGGTTTGGCTCCCCAACTTCTCGGAGGTATGTCGTTGTTCTATTACCTCAAATCTGCCAAATTCTGACAGTGGTCTATTAAAAACCAGTCGCGCCGGAAAAAGCAATCAAGCTTACCATGAACGACCTCGTTAGATCACACTTGAAAGATAAGAAAACCGGAGAAATCCCGTTGTGGGGTGAGATTCTTGCTGGTTGTACCGCAGGAGGAAGCCAAGTTGTGTTCACAAATCCGCTGGAGATTGTGAAAATTCGGCTGCAAGGTAATTTGAAGCCTTAACATCTTCCGGGCTGTTGGCGGCACACTCAATCTGTGTCAAAGTGCAGGGTGAGGCTGCCAAGAACGCCGTTGAAGCAATTCCAAGACAGTCTGCCGCACACATTGTACGTCAATTGGGGCTGTTCGGATTATACAAAGGAGCTGCTGCATGCTTGCTCCGCGATATTCCATTCTCTGGCATCTATTTCCCGACGTACGCCCACCTGAAGAAATCAATGTTTGATGAGGGGAAGAATGGAAAGCGTCTCAATGCGCTTGAGGTTCGTAAGCCCTTGATTGCTTGTACCACACATAGATGCTTATGAAGCTTGTGCAGCTGCTCGCCGCAGGTGCCCTCGCCGGCATGCCCGCCGCGTATCTTGTGACCCCAGCGGATGTAATAAAGGTACGATATACATGTCGCGAGATAAGATCATGGCCTTGTATTGAAAGAGCTATTCCAAATAGACGCGTCTGCAAGTGGCAGCAAGAAAGGGAGAGACAACGTATACGGGCTTGAGTGATGCATTCGTTAAGATCCTGCGTGAAGAGGGACCGCGGGCTTTCTTCAAGGGCGGTGTCGCGCGCGTCCTACGGTCATCACCACAATTTGGAGTCACACTTGCGACCTACGAGTTCCTGCAACGTGTATTCCCCCTCAACTTCGGAGAGACGCCACAGACACCGTATATCAAGAAAGCCGCCGTCGCCACAACGTTAGGCGAGAACAATGTTGCTGAACCTATAGAGGTTGGTAGACGTAACGCACTGCGGGTTTTGAACGATCTTTCGCCGGATTTAGTTAGAGCGCAAACAAAGCCGTAGATTGTGGTAATTTTTGTTAATCTACTGACTCATCTCATTATGCCAACTCCCTGTTTGTCAGAACGAACTGAATATTAGTTCTGAACTTATTAAGCGGAGCACTTGCCAATGCGAGCTCCTGCGATGTCATCACATGACTTAAGACAAAATTTCCCAATCGGGCCCATTGTTAATAATCATATCTGTTGGCAATCTCTCCGTAAATCCAACGAAGTCCCAGCCAAAGACCTTTGCTGCGTTTGCGGTTCGTCAGGCACATGCAGTTAGCAAAACAGGCTGGTTTCGCAATATCCCGCTCCTCAATCGCAACATCCAGTTCCGGCGCGTAAAGCTTCGTCCACGCTGACTTTCCTAAACGAGCTGTAACAACAATGATCCTTGAAGGCTTACGATACCGATCTATCATCGTAAGCTGATTCCCTGTCCTTGAGGTTGCGAATGCATGACAGGACTGAAGCTTTGATGCAGCCTGTTGTGAAGCATGACGCAAGAGTGTCTCTGCTCAGTCTGGTGGAGAGAAGCCCATGGCGCATGCAACGCCAGTATCGCTTATAAGGCCATACAGAAAGTATGTTGGCTCTTTCATATTAGATTCGCGGATGTACATGTCTACTTCGCCATCATCATCTTGACAAACTCCTCGTAATTGATTTGGCCATCTCCATCAACGTCTGCTTCCCGAATCATTTCATCAACCTACGGGGAAAGTAATGAGACAGAGGTTAGTTTTGCATAGGATCGGCCATTGGAGATGCCGGTGCCATTGTCATACGTACCTCTTCTTCCGTCAGCTTCTCGCCAAGGTTGGTCATGACGTGCCTCAGCTCAGCGGCAGAGATGAAACCGTTACCATCTTTGTCAAACACCTTGAAAGCTTCCTTGATTTCTTCTTCCGAGTCGGTGTCCTTCATCTTCCGGGCCATCATGGTGAGGAATTCGGGAAAGTCGATTGTCCCGTTACCATCAGCATCGACCTCGTTGATCATGTCTTGGAGCTCAGCTTCGGTCGGGTTCTGCCCCAACGAACGCATGACAGTTCCGAGTTCCTTGGTGGTAATGGTGCCATCGCCGTCCTTGTCAAAGAGGGAGAATGCCTCCTTGAATTCCGCAATCTGCTCTTCTGTCAGTTGATCAGCCATTCTTTGTCCTTTGACTTAGTTCGATATTTAAAAGATGATGCTTGTTGCTACTGTACTTGGTGTGTGAGACTTTGCGATGATGGAAGCCTTGGAATAATGGAAGCTTTGGTGTGCAATTATAGGATGGCGCGCGCGTACTTTCTATTAACTCCACAAACGTCTCACCTCAAGGCCTCGCTCCTTGGCGAGTTGATACCGTACAGCTCTGAATGCGCACCAGAGTAATTGCACTACGACGGCTCAACAGCTATCATACATATATTGATCTTGAGTATATCTCTATTAGGTTGTTTGTACATCAAACTCGAAGCTCTTCTAAATATTTACAGGAAGAACACACACACACACATCAAGCGTGGGAGGTGTGATAGTGTGCAATCAACTAGGCCTTGTTCTTTGTATCGCCGCTGGTTGAAACGACATCTTCACGCGGCTTTTCAACCTTTCGCGCTTGACTTGGTGTTTCCTGTAGTTGTGAATGGGTCAGAGGGGCTTCCAACCTGCATCGGTTTAATGTACAAACCTGCTGGGCTTTCTTCATTAACCGTGCAGCATCGAACTGCCATGTGTGAGCAGACCAGGCATCGAGCGCCGCACGGGCTTCCGCTTTCGAGGTCCGCGCTCGGCCTGTCCACGGCGTCGATGTACTGCGAAATGGGGCTGATTCTAGAAAGCTGGGCATCGTTGTGGCGGTTCGCTTGTGCGAAAGTGACGTGGCTGCTGCCATGTACACTGGCGAGGTAGCTGTAAGCCTTCCGCCGCTCCTTGTCGACGTTCTCAGTAAACTATGCATGATTGGCTCTCTTTCCTGCCCGACTACCTCTATCCTCTAGTGTAACTATTCAACTCTATGTAATCTACTGCCGTCCTGTCTCTGCGTGCCTCTTAAATATGCCCCGTTGGACGTTGTGGTCTGCGTAAAGATGTCCCGTCCTCGCAGCTTTTCAGCACGTCTCGCCTGCGCTCTTTTCCCACTGGCTTCGCGGGTCCGGCGTCCCGACGCTGAGGTAAGCTCATTCCGATGGTGTGCGTGACTGTGCAATTAATGAATGTGACTGTGCCGCCATAGCACCTGGGCTCGCAATTTCAAACATTTCATCTGCTCTGCCGACAAGAAAGTACCATTCTGATCTCGAGATGCTGGATGTGCAGCGTAAGTATATGTGTATATGGATTGCCTGGAGTGCATGGGAGTTTGCAGTGAGCATGTAGCGACAATGAAGGAACTGTATGGCTCGCCCGTTTGCAGAGAGTGTGTCAGATTGTAGCGACTGTGCTCAAAGTCAACGAAAGGCCAATGGCTCGTCCGTTTCCTGTCCCTTGATGAACTTGCCAGCCTGCAGTGTAAGTGGGCATAACACAGATGGTATCGATGAACTTGTTGCAGGGTTTTCGAACGAGCTCCAATCATAGTGTGCTCGTTCACCCAGTGCAGTTAACGGTTCGGATCCACCGCGAATTGAATTCGCAAAGCAACAGGCAAATAGCAGGCTCCTGATCCCCGAGCGGGCAGTGGATTGCACGAATGCCTTGGTTGAGTGCGGATCGAGTCTGGCCGCGCGACTGAACGTTCATCTCATACAAGGCTCCGTCTCGATATCCACGGTGCTCTGATGCTGCCATTTGCGACAGAGTCAATCAAGATCAATGCGTTTGGTTGTTGTCGATGGGTTTGTCGCCCAACATTAACACGGCGTCGCTCGTCGTTCGTGTCGGGAGAAATGTTGGCCGATGTGTCACGATCGCGTATATAACGCAGCTTCTGGTTTGCAGTTAGCTTTCGCCTCTGCTTCATGCCGGTAACTGGCAGGCTCTCCCAATCTCGTGAAGTTGGTTTGTAGTGTTGATCAGTAGCGGGAAGCTTTGCACAGAGTACTCACACAATGACGGTGGGGCCAAACACGAAGAGTCACCGAGCTGTGGCAGAAACTAACAGAACATCATACAGTTAAGCGTAGGCTCGCGCATGGATCCGCTGGTGCCCGAGTCGTTTAATCACAAGTATGCCTGGATCAACGGCATCCGCTATCATTATGTGGACGAAGGCAGCGGAGAGCTTATCTTCCTATGCCACGGCTTCCCAGACCTGTACTTAATCTCGTAATCCTTTCCGACTACTGAGTGCATGCTCACCTCTGACATTCACATAGGTGGTATGGCTGGCGCTATGTTATTCCCCACCTTGTGGGGCAAGGATATCGAGTGATCGCACCTGACATGCGTGGTAAAGACGTTTTTGGTACAACACGGGCTTGACGCTTCGTTATTCACGCGAAGGCACCAGGGTATGGAGAGACCGATGCGCCATACGCAAAGTTCGACGACCGTAAGGCGCTGGAACGCTATGGTCTGAAAAACATCTGCCGGGATATGGCGTCTTTGTTGGACCACGTCGCCGGTGCTGGATCTGCCGCCATCTTTATTGGTGCGTGGACTCACGAACAGCTTCATTGTACTCACACCCACGTTCTCACCTTTGTGTGCTGTAGGGCATGACTGGGGAGGTATGGCAGTCTGGCGCATGTGTTTGCATCATCCAGAGCGCGTCAAGGCTGTAGGTGCAATATGCACGGCGTTCTCGCCTCCAAACCCATCGTACATACCTCCCGAGGATCTCGTGAAAGCTTGGCCTCAATTCAAGTATCAATTATGGTTCATCAAGCCCGAGACGGATGCAGAGTTGGACGACAATGTTGACGTGGTTTTGCGGAATATTTTTCAAGGCGCGCATGAACAAACGCATCTTTTAGACAAAGGCGCCGTTCATTTGCTCCCGAAAAACACAGGGTTAAGCAAAAAGCTCAAGCTTTCAGAAAAGGAGTACGCCTATTACGTTCGTCAGTTCCAGCGGCGCTCATTTCACGGTGGTCTGAACTATTACCGAACACGCCGTATCAATTTTGATGATGAACGAGGTTTGCCAGGCCGAGTTGATCACCCAGCATTGATGGTAGTGGCAACTGCGGATCCCGCCCTTCCTGTAAGCATGGCGCAAAAGATGCACAAGTATGTACCCAATGTGGTCACAAAGCAAGTGGAAGCGGGACACTGGGTGCAAATGGAACAGAGTGATGCACTGAACAAGATCTTAGTTGATTGGCTGCGTGGCATTCGTAACCAGCAGGCAAAGTTGTAATCATGACTATCTCGGATGTATGTACAAAAAACGGTGTAATTTGACTTCTATTTCAATCGGAGAATTCATCGTCCTCTCCGGCCGCGATGTCCAGTGAGAACGCGGTGACTCCAGATTGGCCCAGCGCTTTTGAACGCTGCTTTACGCGATCAATCTCAGCTTTCAATTCGCGCACCTAACCAAACTCCGATTAGTCGGTTATGCTAAAGCCAGCGAGGTACTGGTCGTCGTACCTCTTTCGTGGTATCGTCAACGATGGATCGTTCGTCATCGAACTTTTCGTTTTCTACCGAGCGTAAGCTCGCACTATATAATCAATCTCATCAGCACAACATCAAGGTTGCTCATCCGCGCGATTGTTTGTACCGTAAACGCGCTGGGTTACGCGACGTCTCGTTGCGCAGCTTAAATGCATAATCTCGCTCAAGTCGCTCCCGGTCAAGCTGCAATCGGTCTAGGTCTCGTTCTGAAAGATCGCTGTCAGTGTTGGCCGTTAAGAAAGCTCATGCACCGGGGTACATACGCAAACGTCGTTTTTCCTCTCCCAATTCCATTTCACGCGAGCTTATCGTTGCCAGTTGTCGAGCCAGCGTCTCCGCTTTCGCTTCGGCACTCTGGCAACGCGATTGCAGCCGAGCGTGCGCTCTCTTTTCTTCCATCAATGACGCAAGTAATTCCTTTCGCCGGGTTTCTGCGCTAACCAATTGTGCATTCAAATCGTCCGTGCGTGCGGTGCCGCGCGACACCTGCAATCGTAGCTCTTCAACTTGGTGCTCGTAATGGGCAGCCGCTTGGGCGGCTTCATGCTTGCTGCCAGCAGAGCATCAGCATGGTGGAGGCTGACGAGTAAACAAGTTATCCATACCTCTTGTCGGATACCCTCTTGTGCTCAGAAAGTAGTTGCTGCACGTCCCTACATGTTCGAGAATGCGCCTCTGTAACATTCTCGAGCTTCTGCGACATCTCTTTGATCTGCCCAAACAGGATACGCAAAACTATCAGTTGGACCGTTTCAAACGCGCAAAGATCTGACGGCCAGGCAACAGACCTGATCTTCGTATCTCTTGACTGTACTGGTTAGCTCAGCTTCATGCTGAGTATCTGCTTTATGCTTCATATCTCCCAATTTTCTGTGGGCGTGCTCCAGTTCAGACATTCGCGTTAACAGCTTGGTGCGATCCTCCTGGGCAAAATATTTTAGTATGTTCTCAAAAGCCTGGCATTATCTCCAACGCTACCAACTTTGGCCTCCTCTAGTTCCCTTTCTGCACGACGGAGCCTCGTGTAAGCCTCTTGGCTCCGCTCGGCCATCAGTTGTTTATCTTTTTCGAACTGGTTCTCTTCCCGTACTAATCGTTGATGTAGTGATTCGACCTTATGGAGCGCATCATTCCGCTCTCTTTCCGAAGCTCGCAAACGCGTGTTAAGCTCCTCCAACATCATACTGATGCGATCAGCTTCCTCCGGCAAATGACGGGTCATTTTCTCCAACTCGGTTTCCGCTGAGCGCTTGTCACGGATGGCTCGATCAGCTTGATTCTGTAAATGCATACACTTGGTCTCCAGGTTGGTAATTTCCTCATTAAGCTGTCGCGATTCTAACTGAAACTGCATCCGCATGGTGGCCACCTCATTGTCCGCACGCTCTCGGTATTTCTGCGACACTTCCATCATTTTCGCATTGATACGTTGTACTTCCGCCTGCGCTTGCTGCTCTCGGATCAAAGATTTGTCCAACTCGAGCCTAGCTTCTTCGGCCTTCTCGTTTTGTGCGGCCATGTCTTTGTACATGTGGACCTCTTTCTCTTCAAGCTGGGAAATCCTCTTTTCCAGTCCTTGGGATATGCTTAAAAGCTCCGTGTGTTCCTCTAACAACGTTTGATATTCTGATGTCACATTCGCAAATTTGGATTTGAACTCATCCCTCTCTAATTCTACTGTTTTGAAGTTATCAAAGAGCTCTCGCTCCCTAGCGGCCAATGCCTGCGTTTCGCGGACGTGGCCTTGATATCTGGTAGTAATTTCTTCCAAAGAGCGCTTCAGCTCCGCAATTTTCGCATGAGCATTTTTGTTTTCCACTATGTGTCGTTTCACTTCTGATTGCAGACCATCCTTCTCCAAGCATGTGGCGGTCAAGTCATCCATACACATTTTCAGTTCCCTATCAGCCTGAAGCTTACGATCTTGCCATTCGTTGAGTTCCGCATGTAGGCCACGAATCTGTTCTTGCGCCTCTTGCATCTGCTCTTGCGTATCCGCCACTGCCAAGGAATCAGTATCAACACCCTCGCCCTCATTCCAGACACCAAGCGGTCACCTACAATGGCGTTTCTGGCGCTCCAGCTCATCTTGCAGGCGCTCAATTTCTGACTGCAAATCTTTATTCTTCTCTATGAGAACATTGTTTTCGCGGATGAAAATGTTTACGCGCTCGACGTTCTCTTGCCTGTCGCAACCGTATGAGGTGGTAACGAAGATTACTGCACGCAAACACAAACGCACCATTGTTCGGGAGTCACCTGTGCGAGGCGGGTGTTTGTGGCCTTTGCTGAATCGCATTCCTCTCGTAGCTTCTGGTTTTCGGACTCCAACTTCTGTAGCCTGTCCTGCAGGTTACGATTGTCACCCTGTACATGCGTTTACTACGTGTGCGCTCAGAGGATTTGCATGGCACCTCAACATACTTCCAAGTCTTGTATCCTACGCTCACAAGAACGGTGCTGATTTGAGTCCGACTATGAAATGCATGCGTTCTTGGTTGGGTCACTGAACTGTACGATGATCCGCGAGTGCGTGATGAACTTACTTGGATTACAGGCGCCGAATTAGATAAAAGAGGAGGAGCAATGACTGGTGGGGGCGGGGGCGGAGATATTGGTCTTTCTCGTACTGGGCTTTGACGTCGCGATGTTGCTCGGCCTGATGAACACGGATTAGATTGGTGACGGTGTCTGAAGTGCATACTATCGTCTGACTGCGCTTACTTCTAGCACTTGCAAACAGATTGCTGAATACGTCAGTGTTGAGATCATCCCGTCTGGACTGGGGTACTTCAAGGTCCCCGGGCTCTACGAGTCGCGGACTACTATCGGTCTCAACATTGCTCGTCTTCAACACTGTTTCTCGAAGCAGGCGAGCCCGGTCCTCCCTCGTGAGCATCGATCCCGCCGGAAACATTGCGTATACGAATTGCACAAGAACCGCCTCCCCCTGAACGCCAGCTTGCACTTCTTAGGTCTCTGAACGCTCTCTTGACAGGATTATGGCGCGACGCGTCCCGCAACGTGCTGACTTCAGCACCGACGCCCCCCGCGTCACAGGCCAAGTCCTTTCCACTCGGTTTGCCATCTGTTCGTGAATTCAAAAGGACTGCAGGACGACGAAATCGGATTTTATAGGCAGCAATGGTTGCATTTCTATGCACTTCGTACCAATAGTAGCATTGGTCTACCTATGTGAATGAATGCCTTCTCCTCATCAAGTTTGATTTTCAAGGATTTTGTCAAAGCAAGGAAAGATTGCGCGCGCAGGTTCTTACCGGCCATAGACAACGACTGCCTTCACGACTGGCTTCATACATTGTAGACCTACTCTCTCTCCCCTCTCTTTTCGAAGGTTCCTCAACCATTTTTATTTCATGGGGACGCTATTGCCAATCACGGTACACACCGGCAGTGCTCTGGTTCAGTTGGCATGTACAATATGGAGCTTGAAAACATTCACAGCCACCAGAACAGCTCGAACGCTGTTGTTAACCGCAGTGGCGTTACAGCTCTGCGTAGAAAATCTCGTCATCTCTATCGGACGCATTACTGGGAGCCACGACGATTCTCTATTAATATGGCACAACACCGTCCTTGCTGTGGGCGCTCTTACACAACCGGCACTATTTATCATTGGCTATGAGTTGGCCCACGCGTTACATGGTGGACCCAAGCGATCGCCGTTGAGTCAAGACCAGTTGGGTAGAGTGGGAACAGTCGTGCTTGCAATGGCTTTTGCCACCTACGGGATGGTCGACGTGTTGACGGGTATAGATGGGGCACATGAAGCTATGCCTGGCGACCCACTCGGCGCAGCGCCACTCTCATCGGCGATTGCTGTCAGATTCACCACAACGTTGATGTTATTAGCCGTGGGAGCTTGTTTATCTGCACGGACGTCATGGTCGTGGTTGGCGATATTGCAAGCTGTCGTGCTATGCGGTCGAGGTAAGTCTACGTTTTCCTTTGCGCTTCTGCATCTGCTGAACATAGTTGTGTACTAGTGATCAGCGTGTTGCGCACTTCATCATTCATAAACTCAGTGTTCGATGCTTTGAGCGTCATTTCCTTGATTCTAGCAGAAGCGCGAGTACGCGAGCATCAGGAAGATCCAGAGAGCATGTGGCATGTCAATCATATTCGAGGCATCTCTTGGTATGGTTCCATTGGCGAATTCCCACCGTGGGCAGATTCAAGGTCTTGCGCAACGGCTAAAGAAAGAGGCAAATGCTCCGGTCATCTTTCTTCACCTGCTACAGTCGAGAACGTACCGAATAGCGTAGAACGAGATGATAGTGACAGTACGATAGTCTAGTAATATATTTCTGACCCACTTTCATCCGCTGCACCATTTCACCTGCGTTTTCGGAAGCTCGATGGTTTCTTGGACAGTTTCAACGGCGTGGCATTGAGGTTCTTCCGTCCCATGCTTTTGAAACCTTTTCCCCCGCGAGATGCCTTTGTTACCACACCGCCATTTGAGCGCGACGTTTGCACCTTGCGCAAGTCGCTTGGCTTCTTCGTTCTCGTGGATTTACGACGTTCCAAGGTGGACATCTCTTCGACAGCCTCATCGTCAGACGAGGAACTAGAGCTACCATCCATGTGCGCTCCGTCTGCGCAAAAGACATGTACAAACGCGTTGTCCGACGTGGGGGCCTCTCGAAAAGCAGGGTTTGTCCTCTGCGGCGCATACCCGAGAGCACCAAAGGTTTCTGCTTCAAACGACGTCCTTTCCGTCATCCGCAGTCCTGCCTTTCTGGCAATCGTTTCAATGTCCCATTGGCGATAGAATGGTGTATCCCGTAACGTCACATGAACCTCACCACCTGACTTGATGAGCATGAGCGACTCCTTGAAGAAGCGTCCCAGAAGTTTTTGATTACTGCGTATGTCTTCTTTCTGACTCCCTCCCATATGTGGGAAGTTGAAAACTACTCTATCAAAGTCGCCGCCCTGGCGCCATTTCTCTAGAGCAGCATTTGAGCTCAGTTGCTGGGCGTCCACACGGTATAAAATAGTTCCGCCATATGACTTGAATTCACCCAAGGTTGCAGATATAGCTGGATACTTGGCGGTCAGCTCTGACAAGGAGTCCAGTGCGGTAGCTACAATGGTCGATGCATCTTTGAAGGTGACAGCCAATGCCCTGGCGAAAGTAAAGTCTCCTTCTCCCACTAGCAATATGCGTTGACCCGGTTGGTAGCGTTGTACCTTGCGCGATGAAGGTTTGGAACTAGTTGATAATGTCAATGCCAGCAGACTTGCCGTAGATAGTCCTCCAAAATTACCGAACGCCTGAGATGCCTTCGGGACGGTTAACGGAGCATGCGCACGGACTTTCTTGTCGTTGGCCCCTCCTTTCACTGACCCAGTCGCAGCGCTGGAATAAGGTCGTCGTCCTTTTTTGCCCATTTGCTCTCTAGCTGCCGAGGAATCTTTATCAAGAATTGGCACTTGGAAGAGATTCTAGCACTAAAAACATTCTGTCGTGTTATGTTGAAATTGTGCCATATCGATAAGCTGAAGTGTTCAACTGGCGAACAGACGTACGAGTTAATGTTAATGACAGGCAAGTTAAGCTCTAGAGCAAATCCAGACGAGCTACGGAATATGTAGTGTGTGGGAGTCCACGGAATCAGGACACAGGGAGCTATGGGCTTGATGAACCTCAATCATGTTCGGCCTAATAACTCGGTCCTAGCTGCTTTTCTCTCTCATCGACCCGATACGATGGGCGCTTGGAACACTGTACGTCCATCTATTCTCCAGGATTAATACCAAAGTACCCGTGTTTGGCCTGAGAATCTGCGGCACTCATGTTAGGTGGCTTGTAGAGCATTGTTTGGCTTGGAATGAGTCAGCGCAGATTACCTGCTTGAGTCTCGATTCCTCGAGTGTTGCCGTCGTCGGTGTCAATAAGGTGAGAAATGTCACGTTTCGCCTGTCCGTAGAAGGTTTGAGGTTCGTGAAGACGGAGGTCGGACTCTTTGTGTTTGTCGGCGCTCTTATGGGGACACGACGATGAGTTATTCATTGGCCTGTGCGGCTCCGTATCCCCGACGCTGCTGCTACCCGCACGAACGGGGTTGCGTTGGAGCTCGCTTTCAGTGTTATTGTTGTTGTGCTGCATTGTCAGTTTAATATGAAACTGCACACAAACGGCAAGAAGATGGCACGGCTTTGAGCGTTACAGCATGATGTCATGCTCCTTGCAACTGCGAAATCGAAAGTTCGCTACCACCATTGCCAACACTATAAGACGACGGCATGGGTAGACCCACTATTCCGATAGCAAACTTTGGTAGGTAAGCTGTACGAGGAGCAATGGTAAAAACTTCAGTGTAACTCAGAGCCCAGAGCACCTGCCAATGCAGATGCAAGGTTGTCCCTTCAAAAGATCATGTCTTCAGGACAGTGACCGATCCTTCGTTCATCATTAGATGAGCCCAGAGAGAGAGAGAGAGAGAGAGAGAGAGCGAGAGCACACTGATGCACCTCACACTGGCAGTCGCTCGCTTGCTTGCCCTTCGACCTCAACGCGCGCGCGTAGCCCAACAGCTCCCCTTTATTTCGCATGCGACGACAAGTACAACCATGACGAGTTTACCGTCCATGCAATTGGTAGAACAGGGGCCGGTCGCTGTGCATATTACCGTATGGTATGTTACGGAACAACGAACTCTAAAGCAACACTACCCAAATGCCTGTCATCAATTTGCTACAGAGGTAAAGTAAATACGTCGCAAGTTGACACTGCGGTATCCATTCGTCGCCACTGAAATTTTCGACCGACGGGCATCGGTCGTATTTCATCGTAAAGTCCGCCAACGTACCCGAGTCGAGTACCCAATTCTTGACTCCCTCTCCCCTTGGTCGCATTCGCTCCCGGATATTTTTCAACCAAGTGGTCGTCACGAATGCTTGCCAGTACTTGTGGGTTCGCCTTAAAACGTCGGCCGACAAGTCTTCTGGTAGTAAATCGCTTGCGGGTAGTGATGATACAGTGCCCACAACAATAAGAAGAACTCGCGGCAATTCTCATGCGACAGCTGATGGGACATGAATGTGGACAGAGAGATCGACAAGAATAGATTCAAATCAGAGCTTTCTGGCGTTGGGAAATACTGCACGTTGTCCTTCAGTGTTGCGGGCACCTCGCTGAATTTATCGAGTCCCTTCCACGCAGCATTCTCATCTTGTGGGGTCGGTGTTCCTCAGTCACCACCACGTAATTGATGACATAGGTACGGAGCGCTATTAAAGTTTGACCGTTCATCCACACAGGTAACTGTGATCCTTGGTGGGGATGTGCATAAACCTGCCAGTACGGCACGACGTCGTCCAGGAAGGGTTGCTGTGTTGTGTGCATTTCTTCCTGGGTATTGGAATCAATAGTGTCTATCCTCGGCCCCGTTGGACCCGTCATCGTCCTCCCGCGCCGCGTTGCTAGCGTCCATCTCGGTCCGCATCCTCTTCGCCGTTTCCGAAGGCGTTTCTGGCTGTCGGTAACGTTTGCGCAAGTGAGACAGAGGAGCACTGCCTTGGAACTCGAACACCGAATGCTCCGGAGTCTGTAGTGGCAAAGTAGTTTTCGTAGTAGTTTGCTTCTGAGAGTGATCTCGTAGATGGGCCTTCGTACATATTCAGGAAAAACACCTTCCCCTGTCTTCATTAATGCTCTCACAGCACACGTGGGAACCCTCCGGCAGCGTACACCCATTGAAGCCTTTAGGTTGAGCTCCCTGTTGTTTCTTTGCTGCTTGCTTCTTCAAAGCTGAGCGACACTTACGGAACTGGTCCGAGGATAACTTTTGTGGTTCAGAATATACCGCCAACAGTCGTGCCTGCGCGGTACTGGTGACCACCGCCTCAAACGGGTTCGAAAACAAAGCGTACACCTCATGAACGACTACGAGAGGTAGCAGCCACGATGGAACGACCTCCTCCCATTCTTTTCTGGATAAAGGGCGATTTTCAGGCGGCTCATTCTCAATGGTTTCCGTTTCTGCAATGAGTGGATCAAAATCTTCGCAACCACCTTCAACGTGGGACCAAGCACCCTCAGATGAATCGACGGTCGCTCACCGTGTTCACCCGGTAGGCAACCGTCTTGCTGCCATACGGACAAACAGAGCAGATGACATGACCAGGTCTCAGCCTGCAACCGTTGTAAGACAAAGGATGGAGGCCCACTCCTTGCTTCTGAGCTCTGTTGTTAACAGCCACAATCTTGGCCACGAAGCACTTATGGGTACCCTCCCAATCGGGATGTGCCTTTTTAAATCGTACAAAGGCTTCTTGCGGTAATATTGCCTTGTTCATGTCGAACAAGGAATAAGCTCATTAAGCCCAGGAATGCGGCTTGCCCACGCCGGGACCTGTAGTGGGTCAAGGTGGTTTCTATTCAATGACGAATCCACTTCTGCTTCTTGTGCTGTTGATGAAGTCCGACTGGGAGAAGCAGGCCGCGCTGCCTCTTGTACCAATGGATCCTGAAATGGAGAAAGAGAACACTGTTGTTGTATCCCAACCAGTAAAAATGACGGAGCCGGCGTAACAAAGCGGTTCGTTTCTTGTGTCGCTGGAACCGGTAAATCCGTGTGCTGAGCGGATGGAGTAGGAGTGAATATGACTGTAGTTGATAGAGCTGGCGTTATTGCGGCTGGCGCTGTTGTCGCTGACGATGTTGCCGCCGGAACTGTTGCCACTGGAGCAAGACTAGTCGCTTCCTGCGTAAACGAAGCATCTGCAAATAGAGTCTGGGCACCACCAAGCGCATCTTCCCTAGAAGAAGCATCACCAGATGGAGTCTGAGTAGAAACTATCACGTCCGGTAGGGATGGAGTCAGAACTGGCGAAGTCGGGGTACAACGAACTGCATGCTCCATAAATGGGGCCAGCGTTGTTGCAGCCGGAGTAAAAGTAGTTGCATCCATCCTCTTCCGACTACAGTCCCCAACGATTTCGGCAGCTTCAACTGCAGCCAGGTTTTGTGCTCTCTTTGCGGCGACATGCTGCAAAAGGTCTTTCTTGGATTCTTTGTAGGAAGAAAAGATAGACAAGTGTCTTCCTCCTACCATTTCCCAAAACGTCTGTAAGACTTCCGGCTCGTTTTGTATCTTATGCGGTGTAAAGTACGTGTTAGACGAAAGTCGGGAGGCGCTAACAAACACAGGGCATATTTGGACGGTTTCGCAAAAGAGAAAGCCGCGGCGGTGCTGCAACATTCTGCTCGGCACTGCTGATCCAGAACTGGCTTTCTCCCTACTCGGGGCCGTCAATTCAGGCTGGTATCAGCCCGTCCAGCAATGCGGGATCGGGCACGCCCTAGTCCAGATAACCCTGTGCACAGACCAGCCAAGTGTTCTAAGTACTTGCCTTCATGTCTACACCCTTCGCGTCAAGTAATGGTGGAGCCTGCAGCGGCGTTTTTTAAATTGCACATCTTCTGTGAATCGACGGGTGGTTGGTGTAGTAAATGGAGGGGAGGTGGCAGTGGCAGTGGGTAGCGTAGACGGTGTGGGAGGTGAAGAGGTGGATGCAGGTGACAACGAGGGGGGAGAGGAATGTCTTTCCTGAACATGTATTCCATCTACCGCTACATTTGATTGCATTCCGTCGCTAATACGGGAGAACGACTTCTTTGCTTCGAGCAACTGGGTCCACGTCCGTACTATGCATGACAGACACGAGACGACTACTGTCTGATCAGGGTGTTGTCTTCGGCACCATGATGTAGCGGTTTCAGGATGCCGAGATACTAGATATATATATACTGTGAGCGAAAAGAAGTCATCGTCCATGAGCTCCATTTTCTGAGAGCCAGGTCTAGTCTTAATTGAAATTGACGGTTTGGCGTTTGGGGAAGACGCGACGTGAGGCCTGCGCGTAACCCTAACCCCAGCAACGTCGCTTGTCACCGTCGACAGACATCCTTGAGATGCAGCTTTTGGCGGACGGAACTGGTGGTGAGCTGAGATCCCCCCGGCTACAGAGGGTGACGAAGGACACAGCGCACATATCAAGCAATGTGGTGCATGCAGTACTTTTTCTTCTTATTCCTGATCCCCTTTCCTCGCGAGTCGCCCGTGTTCCTGATCTCTTTTTTGTTGTCCATGTTTATAACTCACAAACCTTGCCTATACTGGTAAGATCTTCATCTGGCAGCAACCCGAGCAGCATCTTTGTTAACGTACTCGTTTGATTTTAGCTCCTTGGTTATATTTGGTCTGCTGGCATCCTCATGTCATTATTACGCCCCAACCGATGACGATGACGAGAAGCGGTGTTGGGTAGATCTCAACGCTCGAGCATTTAACGAGAGCAATTCCGTTGGAACGGCGTTCGACCTTGTCCAGGCGTTTATAAGATGAGATTCGTCAAGGCGAGATAGCGACCAATCTTGATTGAGGAGCATTCTCGCAGGGCATGAAGAAGCGCTTCGTCACTAGATGCTGCCCTTCCTGGGCGCGCGTGCGGGCCTGTATGGTACTCGTTACACCTTATTCCGACAACATTGCCTCGGGATCATTCGAGTGACCAAACAGCTCTCCCCAACTAGCGAGGCACGAAGCATGGTTGGCTTACTCAAGTTCAACCGCTTCTCTCGCAGAGCGAGACATTGCTTTGGGCTGGGTTGAGCACCCTCCGCTGACGACTGACGAGAGAGTTCATGGGAGAGAAAGAGCGGGGAAAAGACGCCGGGCAGCATGGCTAGTTGCAGTGTAGTTGACACATGAGAAGATCGTCGTGCCAATGCTAAAGATGGGTAAACTGGCGGTTCGACGTTGTAACGACACTATTAGATATCATTATGGAATACTATGTTTTGCAGGGAAACTACATGTGAGGTGCTGCTGTACATGCTAACCGTATCAGAGCCAGCAGCATGACCGTTTCTCTGGCGGCTCGGCTGGAAGCGGCCGGTGTGATCGCAGAGCTAGGTCGCCGTACTGAATCCCAGTGCCCATACGATCAGGATCAATCGCTCCTGTCTCGATGGCAGTCAATATACTTCTTGCTCCGGTGAGGAACGCCTCATCCACTTTCTCCCCTGTCAGCGCACTCGTTTCAATGAAAATGAGGCCCTTGTCATTTGCCCACTGACTCGCCTCCATAAAGCTCACTTCCCGGTTCTCTTCCAGGTCAATCTTGTTGCCAACCTACGACGCCAATCGTCAGCCCGCGTGCCAAGGCCCGGACAGATGTCCATAAGAATGGCACTCACCAACACCACAACCATGTCCGGACTGGCATATCTTCTAGCATCTTCGAGCCAGCTTCCTAGTGACGTAAAAGAATCTCGATTGGTGATATCATAAACCAGCAGACACCCAGCAGCGCCCCTCCAGTATGACCGCGTAACGGCACGAAACCGTTCTTGTCCTGCCGAATCCCATATCTGCAGCTTGACTGGCAGGTAACAGCATAACGCGTATCAGCTGAAGTTACGCCATACAGGCAATCTGTATCCAATGACATACCTGCTTTGCTCCCTAACTTGGCTACTTTGCTTCCAAATTCTATTCCAACCTGATAACGCATCATCAGACTTTAGTGTCGGGTAACACCCTTTGAAGGCCAAGAACCGCACAGCACTTACTGTATGAGGTGATCCTGCTTTAAAGCGTCGCTCTACAAATTGCGACAGCAGACAAGATCTGATTGCGACAAATCGATGGATGCGATGAGCGGGACATGTTTGTCGATACCACATTCTACGCCTATACTCACTTTCCACAGTTGCTCGTTCCTATTATCTAAAAGGCAGGTCACGTTCAGCAACAGTTCTTCTAGGCAAACCAACGTAGCTTTAAGCTTTCGACCACTTACGATCCACTTCTAAGAAAACGCAAAAACCGCGCGTAAACAATAGACGTCAGTGCTAGAGCTCTGCTTCAAAGTACGCCGTAGGAAACGAACCAAGAGAAAGTCATAGGGCTCAGACATTGTTCACCAGGCTTTCCAATCTTTTGAGAAAATGCTCCACGCCGAGCCTGGATAGTAATACTCTATATCCTGCGTGCATTCGTTTCGCTTTTTGGTGACGAGGTCAAACGCGATGTGCGAGTATGCATTTTCAGGCGCTGCTTTTTTGTGACTTATCAATTGCGGACCGCACCAAAGTCTATCGATAGTCCAAAGTGTACACTCCTGAGGGCGTTGGGGATGTGGACGCTATCTGAATCACTGTGCCACCCGTGCCACCGCAATCAAAGTTGCCCTAACCCTGACACGGATATAAAAGGGCCCCGACGCGCCCTGCCCAACGCTGGAGAATGCAAGACTCGTAGAGAAATGTGAACGCAAGATCAAGAAAAGGTGAGTGGCAGCATTACGGGATCTCGGTTGCTCCTGGCTCGTGGCTTCATCTGCTGCCGTCATTGGTCCTCTTTGTCATTCTCTCGCCCTGCTGTACCTCAGGTGCGTAGCTTGCTACGTATGGCTGGGTCAGCTGGGCCAGGTGGCTTTCAGCATCAATGTTATGTGCAGTGGATGGGGCACCTCTGATGGTCTTTACCGCTCTTGGGTCATCTCTCTTCCAGAGTTATACGGGGTTGTATCAACCTGCTGGTCTCTGTTTGGACGGGTCCCTTGACCGCTTCAGATTTCTAGGAGGTTTCCTGGTCTCATCTGCTGCCGTCACTGGTCCTCTTTGTCATTTTCTCGCCCTGCTGTACCTCAGGTGCGTAGCTTGCTACGTATGGCTGGGTCAGTTGGGCCAGGTGGCTTTCAGCATCAGTGTTATGTACAGTGGATGGGGCACATCTGATGGTCTTTACCACTCTTGGGTCATCCCTCTTTCAGAGTTATACGGGGTTGTATCAACCTGCTGGTCTCTGTTTAGACGGGTCCCTTGATTGCTTCAGATTTCTAGGAGGTTCAATGCTGACCATTCACCTTTTTTAGAATTGGTACTTTCCTAGTCAAGGTAGCTTGCGAAGATTAATACTGTGTTTTTATATGTATTGTATCTCTTATATAAGAAACGGTATCTGAATTGACCTATTTTGGCATGGCCCGCTATGCATTTCACAGCTCATGTCAGTACACAGACAGTTTACCTTCAGTTTACAGGAGATCCTTTCAACGTTATGAACTTGAACTTTTGCCATGCTTCCTTTCTTCACCTCTGGGAAGCGCTCTACTACTAATTCAAGATGGTTTTAGACAGATGCCCCAGTGCCAGGATACCGGAATAAGTCAGACAGGGGCAATCGAGGGAATCTCGACCGGCGTATCCGAACTTGCCAGCAGAAAGGGCGTCAAAGCGACAATGCCCCAAAGAAGTTCGATGCCCGATGCATGGATGTTCGTATGTTGATCCGCATGCCGAGAGTTATGAGAGCTTTGCCCGGGCTCATTACCCTGTTCATATTCGAACGAGACTGGGTCGCAGAGCGCAGAAAACAGAGCATCCTGTTGAGAATGGAGAACTTCATCAAACATCGCCTGCCTGCGGAACCCGTATTTCCATGCGGATGAAGGGGCTGATTACGAAAATGATGAGGAGAATGACGGCGAAAATGAGGAAGAGAATGTAACAGATTTATGGAAAGTGATGAGGAGAATGAACCTTTCCGCGCCTTGCATGTGATGAGGACGCTGATGAGTATGAGGCATGTATAGACGATCGAGACATGCATATGAGGAGAACGGTGTTCAGTAGATAGACTGTATACAGGACTATAGAGTTGTCGATATACAGGACTTGTAGAGCACATCTGCTGAGCGCCCACGGTTTGTATACTGATGTTTCACAGATTTCTGTAGACTCCGTTTTACAGACGTTCCGTGGCCCGTACTGAATATGGGATCGCATATACATGCACGGCTCCAAGACCTTGTAGGATGGGAAAGAACATTGCGTGCGTATCAGACATATGCAAGTACCCGCGCGCCAGTGTTCGTGCTCTCTCATGCCCGCGCCGAAACGGGAAACGAAAGAAAGAAATTGGCGATGACCTGCAATGAAAATGGAACACCATGCTGCAGAAGCATTCTGACGATCTCCACATATTGTATGGCGGTTGTCTATATCAATTTTCGACCCATTTGGCGTCTTCGAAGTTTGTCATTAACCAAAGACACTCCTATTTCTCATTTGAAAAACGCCGTTCCTCCTGTGTGCGGCTGATTAGTGGCTTACTAAGTTAGATCTAGAGAAAGGAGGAACGAGGTAGTCCACGATAGACAGACAAACATGAAGACGGGTTAGCGTCTGTCTGTCCATAGCGCCTTCCATGACCCCGCTATTTCTAACAGCCAAAGACGCTTGTTTTTTTTTTGTCTGGTCCATACTAATGCCATCTCACTCCTGCGGAAGGCGCTAGAGAAGACATCGCAGCAGAATGAACGAGAAAGGAAAACGGTAACGAAATCAGTTGGCTGCCAGCGTCTCTCTTCGCAGCGCCTCAGATTCGTGATCGCTTTCCTTCGTCGTTCATTCTGCTGAGGTGTCTCTTCTCTAGCGCCTTCCAGTACTATCGCAAGCCGAGCGCGGCTGTACCTCTCTCTTCCAAATATCTAGATGGATCCACGGCCGATGTCTCCTTTCCAATTATTTTTTTGAAATCCATCAAAACACTAACCTAAGACGCCAGTTTTTCTCTGTGGTGATGTCTGTTTTCTAGCGTCCATCACAGGCATATAAAAGCCGCGGGTGATCAGATCAGAAGTACCAATATCGGAACAGGAACTTGGCAATATACCCATAGAAGTAACCATGGTAGGTATGGAGTGACCAAGCATCGTATTCACGCCATGCTAACAAGTCCTCGTTAGGAATGCGACAAAGAACCAAACAAGCACACGCCTTACCAGTTCCCGGCATCCATTGCTGATGCAGAGTTTATTCGCGACACGCCGGAAGAAATCTGGCAACTCATCGTCAGCGACATCGTCCAGAACCCTTCCCACTACATGAATCTCCAGTCCAAGTGCCGTTGCACAAGAGAAACAACAATCGTGTTTGACGTGGAAAAGGAGGGGTTGATTGGCCCTATTGTCCGGCGTTTGTCGAAAAATATGGGGACCAGCAATGGCGGTCCACCCCGATCGCCAGCGTCGTGACGATGAAGCTACTTCTCAAGAAGTGGCTTGATGGCGGAGTCCTTGCTCCGAAGTCGGTCGTGTCGCTGCAAACAGCAGCCAGGACTTCGACTGCCTATAGGTATGCATATCTTGCACCACTCAAATCATGCTGCATCCATCTAAAAGGCGTTCATCGCAGAGTTATCTTGCACATGAGAAACCACCAAGATGCCCGGGACCTTGTCAAGAAACTTACCGCCCATCGCACATCGAGCGGCGCTTTGGGAACGCCAAAGCTTTTTTTCAATGTGGCGAACGTTTGGTTCCGGGGTGCGGACAAGCCAGCGCAACAATCCGCACCATCTGGGGAATTTGTATCCCCACAACCTGCTGAATCAGCGCGGAAGAAACGCCGATTGGAAGTGTCCTTGCCCGACGGTGCCCGACTTCGGGAGCATTTACGCTCCGCGAATGTCGACTTGGACGAGAAGCAGTTGCTGGTAGCGGTAGCCGCAATAAATATGGTGGGCTTAGACGAGATGGAAGCCTTGCTTGGGGCGATGAGAAGCCTCAATCTAGAATAGAATAGGGATGGTGAGAGAGGTTAGATATTGAGATCATAGAGATAGTGAGAGTCCAATACATCGTTGATGTAAACCACATTTCCTTTTCTCATTCTCCGTTTGAAGCCAACTGATCCTGATCCCCTGGCACTCTTGGCGAAAATCGTCGCCATCTTGCTCGACGAGCAGCTTCAGAACAGTTATGAAGTGTGTTAAGAGATTCCTCAGGCGCGAAGCAGCAATTATCGATTACACGTTATTGATCAAGAAAGTTAATCGCCGAGATGTTTTTCCTTGGAATTGTGATCTTGACAATGCTCTCTCCGCGAGTCTCTGAGCAAGCTGTCGCCCACCACCACAACCAATTCAAAGGGAATCACGTTTGTCATGTCGCAACGAATATTTACCTAGCTCTTGTATCGTTCGCTATGTGCTCAACACACAATGCCGCGCGGATCTCCCCTGCCGCAAGGAATCACCCACTCTGGTCACAGTCCGCCCGACGTCAACAGCCCACCCCACGCAGCAGTCACTGCGTGGACGCCTCTTCGCCTGAACAATGAACCAAAGATCCCGCTACCATCGTCCCCACGACCAGCCGTGTGGACAAAAGAACAGCATTTGCGAGGAGTTTGTTGGCCGTGCATTAGCTGCGGAAGGCGCCCGGGGGCTTCAGGACAAAGGATTTTAAACAGGAGTCCCAACAATTGATATTGAGATGAACAAGGCTTTCGCACAGCAAGTGGCATGCATGTTGTGGTTTGCTCGACAGATGTCCTGAATTCTTTTGTTATGGTGGTTCAGGTGTGATAGATCAGCTCTCAGCGAACTAGCCACAGATACTTTCTAGGGGTGTGTGCGCACATTGTCCCATTTCGTTCTTCAATATCCAAGGTTCAATGTTCTTGTACAGCAACTGAACAAGACGCTGAAAAATCTGGCTCGCCACACCCAAGAATGCACTCCTCATCCCTCTCCTCCGCCGAAAGTCATTAGCATTGCGTCTGCCAAAGTACAAACGGATGCAGCTGGTGATCCTTGGCGCATTGTACATGACAGTAAAGGCAGGGAGTGAAGACGACATCAATGAAATTTAGCGCGGCTAGCCAAGCTCAAGAGTCGTGGCTAGCTCGACATTTGCGTATTAGAACAGGTTCTATCTTATCTCTTGCTAGCTCTTGCATAACGGCTGTCATGGTTGCTGTGTATAGCCGCTCCTTCATCATGTCCACATGGAAATACGAAAGCATCTGTCAAGTGCGTGCAAGGAGAGTAATTGAAGCTGATCTCTCAAGTCAGCAGAACGGGTTTATATACACCGATTGTCTTCTCTTGGAAGCGAGGGGATGGTGCAAATGCATGCCGAGCGCCACCTCGCGGGATCTAGGAACTCACGGTATGTTGCGAGGATATCGCGCACAGCGATGCTTTCTAGCTTTGAATGCTTCCAGCTGCTAGCAGCTCTCATCATTGCAGCTTCCTGCCGTAGTTTCGTGATCGGCTTTCGTATAATAAGTGTTCACACTTCGCTGTTTGTTCCAAGTCGCGTGAACCTCGTCGTCTGAATTTTCTCCCGTAACCGAACGCCAACCGCTAGTGCTGCCCTCCCCCATTCATTGCGTCCCCTGAACCTCTTAACCTGATTTTCGTCAGTGTGCCAGGTTTCTGCAGTCCCTGAATACCGGATCTGGTGAAAAGAAAGCAAAGAAGGATCCAAAATGTCCCGGCTGGGTTACATTGTGAACAGCCTTGTTCTTACAGGTGCCGTGTCAGCGCCTACGTGGGTATCATACTATTACACCCGCACGGTTCCAGATCTGTGGACGCTGTTCTTAGCCAGCGTCATTGCCCTGATAGTATATAATGTGTTGGATATTCCACGTATAATAGATGAGGTGTGTGGGGTTGCTGCGATTGAAGATGTACCAAAGATGTTAGATGGATATGGACCTGAGACCGCTGTCCCGAAGGCGCTATCCATGGACGCACTACATAGTGAGCATGACGGCCCGGGGAACAAGCTTCTACACAACACCAACGACAACGATGATGAGTTTGATGAATCTCCACCCATCAATGACCCGTACATCGCCGACTTCCCTGCGCTAGAATCGGAACTGCTTGCTTTGGCCGACACTACGCTTTCACCAGCCAGTCCGAATAGTGACGAATGGCACACTGTCCTTTCTCAAACGTGGGGGAGATTCAAAATCGATATTCATAAACGAGTCGGCCGTGATTTCTTTTACCGCTATGTGATGGAATTGTGCGGAACCCCCGAAGAGACGTTTGATCTGTTATCTGACATCACGAAACGGCCGCAATGGGATGAGCTGTGTGAGGAGGGCGGTGTGGTGGAAAAGGTTTCTGGAAGAACGACTGTCCAGGTGAGTACCATGTCCAACTCACAAGCGACAGCCACGGATTCGCCACTAATAGAAAACTCTATTTGTAGTATTTTCGCACAAAAGGCATGTGGCCCACGAAACCTCGTTGTGCGCTGGTGGTCGGCTTTGTGAAAGATCTAGGAGAAAGGCGTTACCTCAACGTCACCAAATCCATCGACAGCCATCCGCAGTTCACATTTCGGAAAGGGGATGTGGTCATGAATGCCCGCATTGCCGGTCAGATCGTTGAACCGGACAGAGAGGGCCGTCCACGCATGTGTCGGGTTGTTCAGCTGCTCGATGGTGATCTAGGAGGTTACTTGCCAGGAAGCATCCTCAACCTTGTGACGACCAAAGCGATCCCCATCGGCATGCGGAAAGTGAACAAAGCGCTGAAAAGCATCGAGGAACAGAGGACAGTATCGGAATTTATTGCAGCTGCAGCAGCCGAAATACGCACGAGGGGCAAAGTAAAGGCTGTTGATGCTGTGAAATCAGTGGAGGACATTGCCGCCGACTTGAAATCCCCTGCGAATCCGCCATCGAAGGGTGTAAACTCGAATAACCAGCGCGCCAGCTCAACAACCCTTATCCGCCAATCGGTATCTGATAGGGGGATACTCATGGCAAAACCTAACGCGCTCCGCGTGATCCTATCCATATTGAGACGATCGCAGCCTTGGATGATTGTTTCCATTTTACTAGCGCTGGTTGCTGGTCGTTTCAAGCGGTAACATTACAGGAATTCTAAATACTTGAGTAACGTAGATGTGGACACTTTTCCAGCACGATGTTTAGTGCAATTAATGACTATCGCCAATGCTTGACGCTGGCCTCATTGTACATGTGAAATGTCTTTCCTTCAACCATGGAACGGTAGAAAAAACTTCATTTTACGCATTTACAAGGGAAGTACGGTAGATGACAAGGTGCATCAGTCCTACTTTCACTTTACCAATCCATCTTCTTTCCATCTTCCGAAACTACAGGTCTAACTACACGACCTTGTCCGTGATATCCCTTGCCATCCAACCAAGGCCACTCGTTGGTCCTTCTTTCCTCGAAGACCCGAATCACATCCTCCTTTTGCATCGTCAAGCCAATATCATCCAACCCATTGACCAAACAATGCTTTCGGAACTCCTCCACGTCAAATGATATAACTTCACCATTGTCTCGTCGGATGACTTGTGCAGGTAGGTCAACTTCCAAAGATTTGCCCTGTTTCGCGTCCTCGGCAAGGATTGCAACATCCTCAGCCGGTAACCGGATAGGCAGCATTCCATTTTTGAAGCAGTTGTTGAAAAAGATATCTGCAAACGATGGCGCAATGATGCATCGAATTCCGAAATCGTTGAGGGCCCACGGCGCGTGTTCGCGACTAGATCCACATCCAAAGTTTTCGCCGGCAACGAGAATGGAAGCATTGTTATACGGTGGAATATTCAACACAAAGTCCGGGCGGGGTTGATTGGTGGAAGGGTCGTACCGAAGTTCGTAGAACAAGGAAGTACCAAGTCCTGTGCGTTTGATGGTTTTGAGAAACTGTTTCGGAATAATCATGTCCGTGTCGATGTTAGCCATAGGGAGAGGCGCAGCAATTCCCTTGAGAATTGTGAAAGACGGCATCCCTGACGGTGTTGCTGTTGTTGAAGTCGCCGCTGCCTCGGAAGCAACTGTTTCTTGGCTTGCGCCGGATGGCTGTTGTGATGCAGCCAAAATTTCCGCTTCCAAAAATTCTTTCGGATCACGAACGGTAACGTTCAGCTGCGATTGCTCACCACCGCTAACTCCCAAAAGCTCCCGCACATCAGTGAGCCGCCCAGTCACAGCTGCTGCAGAGGCCATGGCAGGGCTGACAAGATGCGTACGTCCTTTCGGCCCCTGGCGTCCCTCGAAATTTCGGTTGGAGGTAGATGCGCATCGTTCAAGAGGCTTAAGCTGGTCCGGGTTCATGCCAAGGCACATAGAACAACCGGCTTCACGCCAATCGAAGCCAGCGTCAATGAAAATTTTGTCCAATCCTTCTGCTTCAGCCTGTTTCTTTACCAAGCCTGATCCAGGGACTACCATGGCATGTACGTTGGGTGCTACCTTGCGCCCGTATGCTACGCGAGCAGCACTTCTCAAGTCCTCAATTCGAGAATTGGTGCATGAACCAATAAAGACTTTGTCAACCGATATCGTGTTCATCTTGGTATTAGGCTCTAATCCCATGTACGCTAAGGCGCGTTCCACGGCGGCGCGCTTGGGCGGATCAGATATGGAGGCAGGGTCTGGGACGACCCCAGTGATAGGGACGACATCTTGAGGACTGGTGCCCCAAGTTACGGTGGGCACAATATCGTGAGCATCAATTTCAACTTCAATGTCATATTTTGCGCCCGGGTCTGAACGCAACGACGTCCAGTAAGCTTTCGCTGCCTCCCATTCTTCAGCTGTTGGGGCAAGTGGACGTCCTTTTAGATATTCGTAAGTGATGTCATCCGGGGCAATCATGCCAGCACGGGCACCAGCTTCAATCGCCATGTTGCATATGGACATTCGCGCTTCCATGGAGAGAGTTTGTATTGCTGAGCCGCAAAACTCTATGACGTGTCCGGTTCCTCCTGCTGTGCCGATTACACCAATGATATGTAAGATAACGTCTTTGGATCCGACGCCTTCGCAAAGGTCGCCATTCACGCGGATTCGCATGTTCTTCGATTTCTTCTGTAACAAGGTCTGCGTAGCGAGGACGTGTTCGACCTCCGACGTACCTATACCAAACGCCAAAGCACCAAAGGCACCGTGGGTGGAAGTATGGGAGTCTCCACAAACAAGGGTAGTTCCAGGTAGGGTGAACCCCTGCTCTGGACCAATGACGTGCACGATGCCTTGCCGCTTGTCACTCAAGCCAAAGTATGTCAAGGCAAACTCGGCGACATTGTCTTCCAGAGTTTGACACTGAGTACGTGAATCTGCTTGCTCAACAAAGGTAGCAATAGATTTGAAGTTTTTGCGATTGCCGGTAGTGGGAATGTTGTGATCTACTGTGGCTAGAGTCAGGTCGGTTCGTCGTACTTTGCGAGCGGCATTCCGTAAGCCTTCGAAAGCCTGCGGCGATGTGACTTCATGAACAAGGTGGCGATCGATGTATATAAGACAAGTGCCATCCGGCATGCGTTCGACGACGTGGTCGTCCCAGATCTTGTCGTAGAGGGTGCGGGGCACCGGTGACTATCGTGTCAAAAAGACGTCAGGGTCTCACATATTAACGACGAAGCGCAACAATGGCTTACCGAAATAGTCATTGTCGTTACAAGGCAGCCGGGTAGTGGTATCAAGTGTACGGTGGATATTCGTTCTCGGAACGTATGGAAGAAACAGAAAGTGGGGGCGTATTTTTATGTCGAGAAGGAGAATGTGGGGCAACACTGCGAGGTCGTCTCTGTAATCAGATCTCATCAGTGACTCACTCGACAGATCAGTCACGTGAATCACGTGTATCACACATCAACGTAAGCACGGCTGAATGTGGCAAACGTCTGGAAGGAAAGATCCACCATTGGATCTGGATTCATGTTCATGCCGAGTACGCGGTGAATTTGAAGGTTGGCTCTTTTGATGCTTCATTAATCGAAAACGAATTGAATTTGAAAGGTGCTTGGCGCTCCGCGGAGTTCGACGACATAAGTTTGGCTTGGCAAAGGACGGCAATGTTGCCAAGTTTTTGTGTGTGTTCTGGAATTAATCGCTGCGCCATCCGAAATTGTGATGATTGGGGCCACGGCACAAGCGTCATGGCACGTGCGGACAGTAAGGTTCGGGGCGCGTGCGAATATCCACATCTTTTATAATGGAAAGATCTGATCCGAGGATCACATGACACAATTAGCCGGAAACTCGAAATGCATAAATGTGTGTAACATGAGATAACGATCGATTATTCATGAGATATGTTTATGCCATGACTCTGCCACCTGTGCCACATCAGTTAGGTAACTGTGCGTTACCATGAGATTCTAATGAACCTTCCCCCCCCGGTCCCGTCAACACCCTTCTCTTGTGTGTTGGTTGATATTGATGCATGCCGCCCCCTGTTGCCCCCGTTCGACAAGACACCCCATTTTATTATTCAAATTCAACACAGACACGAGGGGACCGGGAAGGAAGAGAAAGGAGAGCAGAGCAGCCCAATACCAACGCACCCACGCAACAAGAGCAAAAAAAGGCCTCTCGGGCGGGCTGGCAGCAAAAAGCGACAAGAACCGAAAGTTGAGCAGGTTGATTCCCAGGGACGAAAGAAGATCAGATCGGCCTGCGTGGTACACACACACACACGCATTGACAATTGAGGAAGAGCAGCACATTCGTTGGCCACCAATCATCCGCTTTGTTGGTGTTTGTTTGGAAAAGGGCGTTGGAAATTGTGGGGATACGGAAAGAAGAGATTGAAGAATCGCAATCAACGAGCACACACACACAGCAGAGACTTAAAATCAGAGTCTGCGCAACGCCCCCCGCCCATCGCACCTGCTTTTTGCTGAATGATTTCGCAGCGGTCAAAGGAGGACATCCTTCACCGTAATTGCCATCTGGTTGACTCTACTAGTACTGCTGCAGTTGTTCCGACGAGTTCTGTTCCAATAGGCAACGCGGCTACAACTGCCAGTGACGTTTGTAACAATTCTACCAGTGGTCTCTTCTGTCGCGACATCGAGTACTTGAATTTCTCACCTCTTGTCTTGATTCCACCGGAGGTACCTGGTGTGCCGCCGGTTGCACGATCGACTACACTGCGCGACAAGTACATTTTCGCTTCTCGCCTGCCGGCTGGACCGGCAGAAGCTGACAAAAACGTTTCACAGGACTCCACCTTCAAGCTCGGCAGGGCTAGTCCCACCGTCGTCTCCGCAGCAGGAACTGACACCGCAGAGCATGCCCATTCATCGGATCCCGCTGACGGGTCTTCGAAAACGGTATCGAGCTTGTCAGCAGGACTCGCCGCCGCTGCTGCCGCCCTAAGTATATCTGCTTCCAACCAGTCTCCACGCCCTTCATCATCAAGAAAGGGGGGTGGTTTCATGGATTCTGGTAGTAGATCCAGACAACCTCAAT
This sequence comes from Gaertneriomyces semiglobifer, assembly GCA_025558075.1. Lineage (NCBI taxonomy): Eukaryota > Fungi > Chytridiomycota > Chytridiomycetes > Spizellomycetales > Spizellomycetaceae > Gaertneriomyces > Gaertneriomyces semiglobifer. Next base: position 348,086 of record JAHLKF010000006.1, read on the forward strand.
CCCAAGTTGGCCTAGGCATCACATCCGACTACCCCGACTCTCCCGCCACCACCTACGTTGGTGATTCCTGTTTACGACGACCACACGTACCGCATAGCAATCCAGCAAAGGCTGCAACCATACCACGATGCACTTCTCGACAGTCATCGCCAGCCGATGCTCCTGGTACCCGGACCATGCCTGTACATATACCCTCCGCTAGCGCGCAAAGCTATGATCGTTTCCTCAACAGTCCGCCGAGCACCATTTCCTCAGAGTCTTCGTCTCCAAGCGGGGCAGAGGTTGATTCTCAATCATGGTTCACCGCTCGGCATCGCGATTCGAGAGGAGGCATCCGTCGCTCGCGCCACAGTTTATCAGTTAATATTGTGCGCAGGAAAACGGCCAACTCTGGCGGCAGCTCGCCTGTTACCAGCGGCTCTTACTCGTCGCTCGCTCAGTCCCCCGCAGTCTCATTTTTGGCTACATTGGCTGATATGTCGGCCAACAAGTCAACACAACCCACTGGCGAATACAACCCCGGTGATCAGGTTGGCGATTATATTTTGGGCCGCGAGGTCGGATCTGGTGCATTCTCCCGCGTATTTGAAGCAGAAGTCATCGATGGGCCTCACAAGCACATGGGCAAAGTCGCCATCAAAGTAATCCGGAAGGACCTTCACAAAGATGCACAAGAGATTCAGCGACTGGTGGATCATGAGACTAACATATGGGCACGGCTACGACACCCACACATACTTGAAATGCTGGATCTAATGGACGGCGAAGATGCCATTTTCATTGTGTCTGAGCTTGCCTGCAACGGCAACCTCCTTGACCTTATCCGGAAAGAGACGCGTATTCCAGAGGCCCGCGCGCGCAAACTGTTTCTGCAAATTGCGGATGCTGTACGCTATATACACCAGGAAGTACAAGTTATCCACCGAGATATCAAGTGCGAAAACATATTGCTTGACTGTGAGGGGAACACGAAATTGGCGGATTTCGGGTTGGCCGTGGAATGGACGCCTCCTACCAACCCTGGTGAACCACCTACCGAACCAGTTTTTTGCAGCGGATCTTTGCACTACTGCTCCCCCGAGGAACTGAAGCAAAGCACGCATTACAATCCTGCCTCTGATATTTGGTCGCTTGGCTGTGTGTTGTTCGCCATGCTGGCTGGATCGTTGCCTTTCAACGACGGGTTCTTGCCGCGACTGCAAAAAATGATTGTGAATGGCCGCTATGATGTCAGTAAGCTGGCCAACGCCAACGTGTCTCAATCTGCGAAAGATTTGATTGCCGGCATGTTGAGGACAAAACCAGAAGAGAGATTTTCCATGCGCGATATCATGAACCATCCGTGGGTCATGCATGAGGCCGGTGCTTGTTGAGCACCATTGTATGCCATTCATGTGTGTGCCCGTGTCTCAGAGTACATATGGCGTGTGCCACCATAGAGCTGTTGCCCACAATGAGATCATCATTGGTGATGCTAGATCAGATTTGGAAAAGCTAGTAGTCTTCGAAAGTAACACCACGTTGCTGACTGGCGCCAATGGAGCAACTCAAGGGAACTCTCTACTTTCCCCTTGACCCTGATGAGGTTGACGAGTTTGCTATGAACCGTTCCTTCTGTTGAGGCCAGCTTGCTGGTTTTGGTGCGTGCATCATTCAACACCGATTATCGAGTGCCCCTCGACAGCGGATGTGATTGTGTAAATAAGAAGTTAAATAAAAACAAACCGACGTAAGCGTTTGCCTGTGCGAAACATTATTTTTTGAACTGCTGGGCAATGTCCGCCATTCTGATACTTCACGCGCCCGCTTTGAGCAGACGGCCCCGTCGCTACAGCGCAATATATAATATCTTGACCGACGCACGCAAGTGCACAGAAAGGAGTCGGGTATGTCTCTATTTACAGTGAACCAAAAAGTTTATTTTCACAAATGTTCCATAGTGAACCAAGCATCGCTTGCTATGATCAAGACGTTGCCCTGTTAAAGAATATCAGTATCAATATCCTGTAACAACCCGTGCATCCACTGGCGTTCAATAGCAGCACGTACCACCGCACCACGGCTTCCGGGCATTCCTTGTAGGCCTTCACTCCCATTTCAATTTGTTGGCTACTCAAGAGTAACCTCACCATTCGATGTTCCTTTGGACATTGCACACCCGCGCCGTCAATAGGTTTCATCATCTCCAGGGAGAGCAAGTGCTCAAACGCCTTGAATCGCAGTGCATCAGTGTTGAGCAAGTTTATCAATGCAGTGAGTGATGCAGGTGAATATGTCAACGCACCTTGAATGCGACGGGCTTCACAAAGAAAAGCGACCGTACCCCACCGCCATACGAGTTCGCTTTTTGGACAAAATCTCTGTAATCATCATAAACCATCTCGAAATTGAAAGCTTCCACCTGTCGCGACTCTTGTTGTTTCATGGCGATCAATAGACATAACTCTAGCATTGAAAGGCCTGTTGACACAAGGAAGTAGAGGTTAATGATACTGGTACCAGAAGTGCTACAGTCATCTGAACATTACTTTGAATTATTTCCATTTTTTGGTCTAACCGTTGCCGAACGGCAGATTCCAGCACAGATCCAGCTGTCAAGAATGGAGACAAGATGGACAGTCTGATCACCGCTCCATACTATGGAAAGAGCATTGAGTGTTGGCCAGCCAAGATCATCGAGGTGAGCCCGAACTTACAAATATCCGTAATAAAGTTCTGACATCTTTATTCAACTCGAAAGTCTCCTTTAATATTGTTTGTATCTCTGGTTGTCGCAAAACAGCCTGAAGGATTCACAAAATAATTATAATCAATTCGTGCTCGTTTACTTGAAAACGGAATTTTCCATACCTGAACAGCCTTGTTAAATTCGGTCACGTAATACGGCTCCTTAACTGGATCTTCCGGCGAAAGGCATAGCGTGGCCTGAAGCACTTGTTCGAACTGCCCGATTGTTTGTGGCGGGTGGAAGTAGACGTGTCGATGGGAGAAGCGAGATTTCACACGTTTTTCTAACAGGTAGATGAAGTCCTAGAGTTTGGCGTCGATGAGTACCTGCATCAACGCCGGAAGCTTTTCACACCTGCCCACCATTCGACACGTCAGTCCAACAACTGCGATTGGGTTCTGACTGCTTTGAGCAATATCAAACAAGTTGTAAAGTAACGCTTGTTTCGGGTGTTGGGCGAACAGGTCGATCTCGTCCAAAACAAAGATAACCGGAGTACTTTCCTTCGACCCCGCACTCAACGTATTTAGTACGAACGCCAGACATTCTGCAAACGAGCCCTAGACAGATGGTTAGGTTTGATCATCGAAAATGAATAACGCGAAGGATGGTACGAACCAATTGTTGGTCGTCCAGTTGTTGTTCTAAGTGCAGCTGTCGGATAATTTCGCGTAGCGCTAGCCGGTCGTCGGTATGAAACAAGCCATTTAGGTAAACTTCAAAGAATGTTTTGCCGGTCTGAGGCTGCCCTCCTTCCTCCTGTCCCCCTTCCGTGGGCGGTAGAGGCCGAGGAGTGAATTTTTGCCGTAATGCCTGTAGTGCCTTCCGTACGACTGCAGTTTTACCAGTTCCTCGGCTCCCAAGTAATAATACGGAGTTCGCTTCTCCTTCTGAGACAGTCTGCTCCAATAAGGTGTACACTTTTCTACACAAACAGACATATTCCGTTTTCGTTATGCGATCACCGGTACGACACAAGGACAAACAGCTCGGACCTGTACTGCTCCGATAACTCGATCAGCTCCAGCGGCGTCGTACGCCCTGTGATACGTCCCAATATGCAATTCCGCGCACTCGCAACTGTCGCATTTGATCTCACCGGTACCTTGCGTTTCTGCATGACAGAACCTCTCACGCCGCTGCCCGGCGTTTTCATGATGTTTTGCGATCGAGCAGCAGAAGTGGGTGTTGATGCAGTCTTTGGTACTACAGCCTTTGTCCGCTTGGGCGATCCAACCACAATCTCCAACCCGCCTGGTACGATTGATAGTCGCCTCGGTTTACGAGTGGAGGGCGGTATGAAATCTCGCGTTTTCTTTGTGGTTTTAGGACTTTTCGGCATCTCACCAACGTGTAGCTTCGACGTCGGGGTTCCAGGCACGGCAGCCGACGCAGTTGGCCCACCCAAGCTTTTCCTCCTGGCCGCGGTCCTGCTCGGTGTCGTCGCCGTTTCAATGGGTATTCCGTCGGCTCCCAAAAAATCTGCGACATGTTTATGACTCGGCGTACGATATCCGATTGGCTTTCTTTTGGAACCCGGGATGATTGTGGATCTTGAGCCGATAGATGGGCTTCCCATGCTGGTTAATCCTGCATTAGATTTGAGCGCTTCCTGGAGTTCATCCGCCTCGACATCTTCCGCTTCAACCCGCGATCTCTTGCGTTCTTGAGAGATGGGCGTTCCCGGATTCTGTTGGCCACCAAGCATGCTGTATTCTTGCGATAACTCCGTTGGTTGGGGAGCGATTCGAGCTGTGCTCTTCGTCGACTCTGAACGCGGCGACTTGTCCGAAACCGTCCACTCAGTATATCGATAACAATATTTTGCTTGTGACTGTGGTTCAGGTTCTGCTTGCAGATATATTCCATCAACCGTGCCATATCCAAGTTTAGTTGACTTTTGATTATTATAATAATAAATTCATGTATGTGTAACTATGCGGTTCATGCAAATCATGTACAGAGTGGAACCAGTGTACAGGTATATCCTCGTCGACGACAGCACAACAGAAGTGCTCCGATGGGCGCTGCCATGCTACTCCAACAATCCACTTTCGGTCAAAGCTTCGGAGAAACAGACGTTTCCCAGCGCCAAGAGGTCAGCAGCACCTTCCTCTTGTAGGGATGCTTCGGGGTCTGGCGGCGGCGTTACATCACTATCCGACAGCGACTCCTTCAATTCAAAGGAGCTGAACGTCGGAGTGCGTGATAAAGCAGACCCCTTGGCCCCCGATCGCGCAGTCTGGCTGTCATGACCTGCAACTGGTGCGCTGAATACCTTGCCATCCATAGGTATCGGTCCTCGCAATAAACTTTGACTGCTACCACCCATGCTCAATATGCTGGTCCTGCGGGATCGCATCGACCGCTTGACCCTTATGATCTTGTCAACATGCGGTGATAGCTTTCGGATCACAGTGTCGTTGCTCTCCACATGGATGCGGGGCTCAATATGCCTGACAATGTGCCCCTTGCCCTCTTCGGTGGAGCAAAATAGTACTCGCCGTGGGTCCAACCCGGAGGCGTACAATCCAGATGATTGTAGCAGCCGTTGTATTTGTCTCTCCTCCAAATCTGAAGTAACCACAGCAATAAGGTAAACCTCGTATAATCCGGATGACACTAGCGAATGCATAAACGGGAGGGCCGACTCGCGGAAGGCATGGTTCGGATTCTGCGGGTCAGGAGAAGGGTTCCAGAGAACAATCTAAATAGGTGGATCAGATTTGGCACATGTGCTACAAAGGTTGTCCTTGTTAGCCATCTGTAACTCACGTTCTTCATGGATATGGTAAGGACTCGCCGTGGCTTCCGAAGCCTCGCAGCGGCTGTTTCACCGGCCGTCCGGGTTCCATCAGGCAAAGAGCCGTCATCTCCCGACGGCGATCGGGAAGACCAGTAGTAGTAGGCAGCTCCAACCAACGTCGTCAACGTTATGAGAGCCCCGACACGTGCCCATATACGGGAGCGACGGCTTATGGTTGCGGGCATTTGCTATGTCTATCCGTGGTGACGTTGAAGTGAGCCAGTTCGATATGGTTTGAGAGATTTGTAGTCGAGCACTGCACCGGCGAGGCTGCTGGCGAATCACTAGCAATTGTCGCCTCTGTCCAATGGCTGCAAAATCTCAATTTGGTCGTCGGCTTTCCGTCTTGGCAGCTGGAATGCCTACTTTTGTCTGGAGCTCTCAGGGTTCAAAATTCAACCAACGTCCGAGGTGCTGAGATCACACGCCTCGTGTCACTGCGACGCTTCCCGCTGTCATATGCATGGCGGACAACGACGACGACGGCCACTAGCAAGGTCCTGGTTATCACCGAGCATGCGGGAATAAAGAACAACGTGGACGTGGGATGAGTCCCAATATCCATGCTGGTCGGGTGGGTAGGGCGGTCGTGGAGCAGGACGCTGGCCACGCTTGAGGTTTAATACACTACTTGCTGGGCTGCCTTGCAGGTGTCAGTTGTTTCGCAATCATGTCTCTACGATGCTCACCAGCCTGATGAGGAGAACAGACACTACGAAATCATAGTTCACTTGTGTGTCCAGGCGCACATCCATCTTAGCTGTGTTGGCCATTAAAGTTTCACTGCAGTCCTGGGTAACACCCATTATAGGATGGCAGTGCGGCAACGAAGACTAGACGACCATTGGCTTTCGCGGCAAGCGAGGCTACATATAGCTACTCTAGTAGCTCCTATAGAATTTCTGCTATGGTCGAGGGATCCTGCGCGCCACTCACATCCTCTGCTCCCTTGGAAGGAATGGCCCGAACGTTGCGCAGGATTTTGCCGGAGAATCGACGAGCATCGAAACAGAAGATATTGTCGATAGGTAGATCCTTTCCAGACAATACCTTCAATATATCCTGTGCGGCAAAGCCTCCTAGAACCGCGCAAACTGGCTGAATTGCTGCACCAGGCGATTGAAGCAAACACCTGCTCGTCTATGGGTTAGAACCATGCTATCCAAGTTGCCATTGACGTAGAAGGCCCTACCTCACAAAGTCATCACTGAGGAAGCTCTCGTCACAAGATACGGACTTCATGACAGTCGGTTTCATAGTTTGCAACACTTTTAGGTCATCGCTGTTGTCAGGAATTGGTAGGCGTCCTTGAGCTTCTTGAAATCGCCAGAGAACTGTATGGGGCCTATGTTCAATGCACAAAGTCAGGCGCGAAACGGAAACATGAGAACATACGCATGAACGCAAAGAGAACTGGATCAGCGGACTGATTGAATTTACGCAGTTTCGCCTTTGACAGTCTCTTAAAGTCAGTTACGTCCCACTTATGGGAGAGAGTTTCTTTCAAACTTGGATATCCAATGGCCTTCTCGACGCGATTAACCTTCGATGTATCGTCTTTCGGTTTGTGTTCTCTATCGTATCACCCAGTATCAACACCAAGCGCAAAAAGTCAAAAACGCGGGTTATAAAGCAAATGCTTACTCCACGTAGCTATGCGCTGATAGATCGCAAAATATATATCCAAGGAATCCGCACGAACCAGCCGCATAGAATTTGACGCCCTTTTGCCGGCAAATATCATCTACTTTCATCTATTTTTAAGTCATCAGCGAGGTGGTTTAGAAGGATGAATAAGCAAATCGGCAGTACCAAAGTTGTCAAGTCGTAATCGCAGAGACACACAATGTCATAGTCGTCAAAAAATGCCGGATTGCACTCACGGACATCTTTGACGAGTGGTCTAAGGGTCACTCGCGGATTTAGCGCTTGAATCCGCGGTGCACTGGCTTCAGCTCTCTATAATAAGACGATTTAGAATGGGGGAACCTACGAAACAGAAATCTCACGCACGTTGTGACCAATATCCTCCTTTCGAAGAAAGAACTGTGATCCCAAATCCTTTTCTGCAACGGTTCCAGCAGCCATGACGGTCATAGCTCCAACACCAGCAAGGACAAGGTTTTTGCATATCTCATTGCTTATTCCGGTTATTCCAGCTATAAGAATGTTTGCATTTCGCATTCTAAGTAGGTAGAATCATTAGCGCTGCGGCACACATCGCTTGATGTCATTCAGTAGCAACCTTTGTTGTGCTTCCATTCCCCATAAGCGGATTTGCCTATCATATAGATCAGCTTCTTCTTTTGTAATCCTTCCGCCATTGAGTTCCTCTCCATTTGAACGCACTGGGGTGCCGGTGGTATTCTCCGCGCCGCCTGCTTTAATCTTTTTATGCTTCGCTGCGTGGTCATTGGACGCACCGCCGTTGTCATCTTCAAAGGATCTCTTGCTCATAGCTTTTATTAGCTCGCTGTATGGGTGGAAAAAAGGACCCGTTCTTGTCAAAGATCCTCGAGGACATTGCAAGCGTTCAACGCGATGACTTGAGTCACGTCAAGTGAGCCGAAGCTGCTAACGTAAGCTTCTCCGCCAACGCGAACCTCACCTCCAAACCGACAACATGTTCCATAACCGAAGACTACAAAATGCCTCCAAAGAAAGGTAAAGGAAAGAAGAAAGGAGGTGAAGGCGGACAAAAGGGCGAGTTTGCTTCAATCAAAGATGAAGAGTCCCGTCGAAAGTTCTTACAGGATATCAAAGACAAGGCCAAGGTTAGTACACTTCGACCTGGATTGAAGTTGTTGGTCGGTTTACTAATAATGTTATCCTCATCCTACAACTAGGAAAAACAAGCTATAGAAGAGAAAAATGGCCGTTTGAACTCTTTGAAAATTCAAACGCGATGGCGAGAGGTCATGAAAGCCGGTTAGTTACTGCTCTCTCAAGGTATCAAGCGCCACTAGCAACTAATTTTGCATTTCAGCTAAGGCCCGTGAGCTCGCACAGCAAATTGCGGTACTCAAGCAGGTTCATGAAAGGCATTTGGACCAGAAAAATGCAGCAATCAAGGATTTAGCGAAGAATGTAGAAGATGCTGAGGAGCAGCTGCAGGCTGCTATACAGTCCCATTGCATGAACATCGACACCTTGATACAACTGCATGAATCTCGAATGCGGACATTGCAGGATCAATTTGAGGTTGATTTGGGGGTTCTTGATGAAGAATTTAGCAGTGAGAGGTAGGTATGTTTTTTCTCTCCTGTTGGAACCTAGCTGAGATTGATCGCAGAATGCGGCTACAAGCGCATCACACAAAAGAAAAGGCAGACGTCCTGGGGATATCCACCCGAATGGATCAGGACTATCAAGATACAGAGGCCGATGCGAGACACGAGTTCTCCAGTATGAGAGATGACGTGAAAAACAAGAACTTGGAAGAAAAACACGCTCTTCGGATTCAATTGGAAGGAACGGTTGAAGATCTATGGAGACAATTTCAAGCTGCGTTGAATCAGTACAATGCATCAACGGAGGAACGAAAAAAACAATTTGAGGAGTTGAAGCTAAAGGATCAACGGAATGCCAAGGATATAGAGCAACAAATGAAGAAGCTCCTAAAACTGCAGGAGACAATTGCTCATTTAAAAACCAAGTTTGGCAATAATTCCAAGGAGTATGAAGAACGTAATCGCGCACTTCGTGAGGAAAAAGACGCTATTCAGGCCCATTTTCAGTCTCTGAAAAGAAAGATGAATTCATTCCGGGAGCAGGAACGACGAAAATTGACGGAATTGACCATTGTTAGCACTAAGGCGATCAAAGATTTGCGCTCCAAAGTTGACAAGGCTGAGAAAATTATCAGGCTTGCCGAAATGAACCGGAAGCTTGAAACGGAAGAAGAGAAGATTCTCCCATTTTACAATGAGTCTTGGAAGGAGGAACTAGATCAGGAAGTGTTGGAGACGGTATGTGCTGATTTGCTTTGGTATATTGTGCGTCGTGCTTACTACTGATGGTTTTTAGGCCGAGAAGTTAGCACCGTCGGTTCAACTACCCAAAGAGTTCGCCGCGATGGAGCAGTTCCATAAGCGCTTTAACAAAGTTGGCCTGGATCGTCTTGCACTGGAAAAGCAGCGAGCGCATCTGCAGGAGGAGAACAGTCACTTGAAGCTACTCCTGAAGCAGTACTTGGATGGCATAAGCGTCAACGAGGAAGTGTTAGAGCAAGCGAACCCATTGGTGGTGATTAACGGTATGGCCATCTGCATTGACGAATGACCCTTCCAAATGGTTGTTAACGAGCTACTTGCGATAGGTCGGACAAACGCCCCAATGCGACGTCCACACGGACCTTTGAACATCACATATGTGGAAGCGGGTCAATCGTATCGTGCCCAACGCATTCCCGCATAAGACTAGCGCACTGTTCGTGTCAACTACAAAGCGATGACAGAACACGTAGCTCAGAGTGCTCGACGACTGACCTCATACCATTTGTAGCTACGGTCCTTGTTGAAGATTATATATTCTCATTGTTTCTCCTTTTGGCGTTGGCGTTGTATATCGATAACAAGGCCTTTTTCGACGCGTTTTGGTCGTTTAGCTTTTGGAAGCAGATCCTGCAGAGTAGAAGGTACCGCCGACTACCAGTACCACACCATGCTGCCCAGCGGAGCATTTTGGCTGCAATCTATAGGGGCCGTCCGTCTCCATAGATGCACCGGTTGGTTAAGTAGTAGTGGTTATGGCTCTGGTGTTGCTCTTGGAATCACTCGAAGAGAGGCAAAACGGCGACGCACACATACCCACAGCGACAAACTAACATCAGCTACGAGAGTGCGCTTTGCTCCGAGTCCTACTGGTTACCTACATTTGGGAGGTCTTCGCACCGCTCTGTTTAATTTTCTCCTTGCCAAAAAGGAAGCTTCTCAAGGGGCTTTTGTCCTTCGAATAGAAGATACAGACCGCGAACGGTTAGTTCCTGACGCAACTTCCAAACTCAAAGAGGACCTAGAATGGTGTGGTCTACATTACGATGAGTTTTATGTTCAGGTATGGTAGTCGCTACTTGCTGCATTTAGCTTGCAGATGGTTCCTCAGAGCTTATGATCAGCATGTTTTTGTTGATTACGGCTGATCTCCAACCCGTACTAGTCAGAGAGAACAGCGATTTACAAAGAACATACAGAAAAACTTTTGGCTGAAGGGAAGGCATATAGGTGCTTTTGCAGTCCAGAGCGCCTGGCCAGTCTGCGCAAATCACAACGCAGCTCCAACCTGCCAACCGGATATGACAGGCATTGCCGACATTTGGAAGAATCCCTGATTCAAGAGAACCTTTCCAATGGCGTACCTTACACCGTCCGGTTCAAAGTGGGTATTTAGTCGACACCTGGGTGGCAATCCGATGCACCACTCAATCTTAAAGTTTGAAGGTACCTGATGGATCCACCACAGTAAGGGACCTAGTACATGGCGAGATTGTCTTCCAAAACCAGACGCTCGACGACACTATCATTCTTAAATCCGACGGTCTACCTACTTACCACCTTGCCAATGTTGTCGATGACCATCTCATGAGAATAACGCACGTGTTGCGTGGCGAGGTATAACCAGCAGTAGCAATGCAATCCTCATGGAATTCGATTGACATCTCCTTCCCAAAGGAATGGGTATCATCCACTCCGAAGCATTTGCTTCTATACGGTGCCTTTAAATGGGAACCACCTCAGTATGCACACCTGCCACTTCTGGTGAATAAATCTGGTGGAAAACTAAGCAAGCGGCAAGATGACGTTAACATTGGTTCTTTGCGGGTAAGATTAATGGCACATCATGCGCAACTTGCTTCCGTCAAGCGGTGTAACTGGTTTCAAATGGCAGGAAAAGGGGTACCTTTCATCAGCGCTACTCAACTTTGTAGCTCTTCTGGGTTGGGGAGTTCCACAGGATTCGGGGAAGGTCCAAGGTTCATCCCCCCCGTCAGAATTGAATTTCGCCACGCATCCGGAGTTTTTGACCATGAACACGCTTCTTTCAAGATTTTCGCTGCAGATAAACAAGCACCCAGCCGCAGTGAGCTACGATAAGTTAAATTATCTCAACCATCTTCACATTCAACACCACCTATCCCACGAAGGCTTGCGTACTCCTCTTGTACAGCAGTTCCGCAAGTTGATCATGGCTGAGATTGGCTGCACATCTGACCTCTGGACATCACAGCGTTTGCAGGATGATGTCTATTTTGAACAAGTTGTTGATGCGGTCAAGGACCGCATCCATTTAGTGACAGATTTCAAGAAATTCGCCAAACCCTTCTTTGTTGCCCCTGACATATCAAGTCCCACCTCTGACGCTTTCAAGCTGCTCAACAAAGTCCCACCCAAGCAATTAGCATCAGTTTCTGGCAGCCTCCTGGACCGATTAGCTAAAGAATCAGATTCGGTGTGGACGGAAAATACTATCCGCCAGCTGTTTCTTGATGTTTCAACGAGCGCTGGGGTAGGATTTATTGACGTGGTAAAGCCCGTCAGAGCGATGGTGACAGGGAGTAAGTCTGGCGTAGATCTCGTCACAGTCCTGAAAGTCATCGGGTTATCTGAATGTCAACGCCGTATTGAGCGAGGAGTTCAAAGCATCTCGAGCTTTTAATATGGCGGTGCATCACCGCCCTCAGCATGTCCGTCAAAATAAGAAGTTACATAGCTTGGATCTAATCTCTGTCTAATGAGGTATGCAAATGTACATGTTTACTCTAATGATCTGCGCGCTGGGTAGCTAGTACGTTCCAAAGTAGCGATCTATAAGTCGAACGACAGAAGCTATGAATTAGCCGAACTGTTAGCATAAAATAAGAAATGTACCACGCACCGCCAAAGTTGCCGAATCCCGGCACAATGAATCCTTGATCGTTCAGCTCCTGATCTACTTCAGCAGTGACAATTCGTATGTCTGGGAATGCATTTGCGATAGCATGAAGACCAAGTGGTGCAGCGATCAGAGATAGGAATATAATGTGGGATTGCGGTACGTCATGATCAAGGATGACACGGATGGCCATCAAGGCTGCAGCACCTGTTGTTGCCAGCGCACACGAGGCACACATGAGAAATTAGTAAACACTACGACAGCGTAGCTCCAAATATCAGCGCTTCTATGCATGGCCTGTACCACTTACCAGTTGCAATCTGTGCATCGGAAATTAAGACATATCTTTGTGAAATATCGCCTGGGAGTTTGCAGAAATGGAGCTGCGGCTCACCCGTGGCAGGGTCTGTTTGGATCAAGATCTTTCCAATGGGAATATCTTTGACAACCGAACGCAACCCGCGCTCCATGGTGGCCCCACTCCGGATGATACTGACCCCGCACACCATCCCGTTGCTCTGTAATCCAGAATAACTTTTATCTATCGGTGTAGTGACAGTAATGGGACTGAAGGGCAACTCGGCTAAGCCACGTTCGACAATAATACGTGAAAGTCGCTCAGCATAGAAAATGAAGTCGTCACGATGTGTGCTTTTGTCACGAATAATGGTGAGAAGCGCCTTTAGTTCCGACGTCTGCTTCAGAAGCCGAAGGGTGGACGGAAGACCAGATTTCCTCGCAAGAGCTTTGAGCGCAACCTTGAGACTAAGCCCACGCTCGTTGAGTTGTCGGGCCAAGTGCTTGGTGATAACGTCGATGGCTGCAACATTGTCCAAACCACGTGGGATAATCACATCGGCATACTTCATGGTTGGATAAATGTGTTCATCGAAGGCAGGCTTTACGAACTTTTCATACTGTTGTAACACGCCACGGATATCGCGGCCTCTCTCGGCGATATCCCGTTTCAGACGACGAGCAAGCCGGACATCAGCGTCGGTATCCACAAAAATCTTCAAATCCATCAAATCCCGCACTTTCTTGTCATACAGAGCAAAGATGCCTTCAAATACGACAACGTTGGCACCGTATACCGTTTGCGTCTTGTCAAGACGGTTATGTGTATTGAAGTCGTAGATTGGCACGTCCACTTTATTGCCTCTTTTCAAGTTCAGCAGCGTTTGGTACAGCGATTCGTAGTCGAATGCGTTCGGATGGTCGAAGTCGTATTCATTCTGATGTGCGAGGGCGGATTGTTCCGGGTTAAGGGGCTTGTAAAAGGAGTCCATGGAGAGAAGAACAACCTGTCGCACATCCCATTAGCACGATTTCAGGACTTGAATGCAGCATATGAAGATACAGAGTGTCACATACCCATGGCACACCTAGGTTTCTGATAATACGCGCAGAAACACTGGTCTTTCCACTGGCACTTCCACCGGCCATGCCAATGATAAATGGTTCAATGGGTGTCCCATCGATGTTATACCTGAGAACATAACCCAACGCATTTAGCGGACGGAGCAAGAATTTAGCATAAATGAACTGGACAACTCACCAGGGAAATCTCCCCGCGGACATGAATGTGGAAACTTTCCGCGAAGGTAGCGGTGGAGTTTGAACGTTAGACATCTGTATGGACAGCGTTTGCGTTGTCGTACTGGCCTCCTCCACTCTCCAATGTTTCTCAACGATATAACCTTGTTTGCTGTTACGGCGTTCGTCGCTAATCCTCAACTTTTTACTTGTGATCGATAACGCGGAGCTGCGAACGTGAAGGCTTTAGCACCTCCACGTCTTCATTCCTTCATACAATGGTAAGAACAGACGGCGATGGAATGTCCTCACCATTGGCGCCCGCAATTACTTCCGCGATTAGTAGTGAGTCCAACGGGAACACAAGCACTGCCAGGTGACCTTGATGCAATAGAGTGGGCTATTCTATTGTCATGCGTGCACCACTGGTATGGAGCCATAATTCATTTATTCCTTCCACGACATGATGAAGAAGTTCGCCGATGTCGCTGACGACCTTGGTCACCTACTGGGTGAAGATCTTCTCGCTATGGTTCTCTTCTGTCCCGTGGGCAACCGCCGCGGAACGTCTAATGCGAAGCTGGATGATATGACGTTAGCGAGTCGGCCTCTACATATGTACACTAATTATTTGATCACATTTAATTAAATACAAGCCATATAAGCCGTCCATCTTCGGGACTTCCTTTTCAAATGAGAACGACCTCTCCCAAAACCCTGCCTAATTGCGCGAACCTTCGATCGTGAACCCATTTCCACACCAGCTGACTTTCGATAGTCATAAAGAGATGCTGATACCTTTCATCACCCAGGTCAAGACGCTCATCAACAGTGGCCGCGGGCTCGCAGGATTCATTATTGGCGCCGAGAGCCCCTTTCTCTGTGTCCAACAGCTTTTCTCCTTCCTGAACGACTTCTTCCGGTTGAGCCATCGGCTGCCCGTCGAATGGCTTCTCTGAGACAGGCGTATCCGTTTTGCTCAAACTTTTAATGGCACGGAACAGATTTCGCAGTACTAGCATGGCCGTTAGCGGGATACCGCTCGGCTCTTCGCTTGACGGAAGCTGCGCAAGGGACTGCTGAAGAGCAAGGGCTAACGACGGGGGCAGCACATTGCCTGCCACGCTTCCAACTGAGGTCGCGGTGTCCGCAGCACCCGACGCATTCTTCTTTGACGTGGTGGTTGTGGGTGGTGTGGTCAAATGCGTACCAAGATGTTTGACAATCTTGATCCGGCCAGCGTCTCTAACATTGCAGTGCCAAGTGCATTTACCTCCCCATCCACATTTCCATTCCCAGCCATCATCGGCATGCGGACTGTTCACGGGAAGCTCAGTTGATTGATCGATGTCCATGCGATCTGTCTTACGTATTTCTGATGGAATATGGGATTTCTGTAGGTGTTCGAATAAGCCTTGAAGTGACTGATACGATTCCTCACAGCTGGAAAAGCGACATGGATACGATTCCGATATCTCCATAGATTCCGAAGTGGTTTCGACTGCTTCAGCCGTATTCTCCTCTGCGGTTGCCGATGATGCTGGCTGCTCTTTCTTTGTTATTGTGGCCACTGGTGCATTTGTTGATGTCGTACCACTAGTAGACGGTAAGGTGCTCGCGATCGCACTCGTTGATGCCTTCCGAAATCCAGCCCAACTCAAAAATTTCACAAAAACCCTCAGGACGTTGAATCCGACACACTTCACGACCTTCTGTCCACCTATGCCATTCCCACCGGTAGTAAACTCGTAAAACCATTCCAGGACGCAGTTCACAATGTCTTCATCCGGCACCAAAAGAAGCTCCAAAAATCGTTTCAAAATCGAATCAATGGTCTTCTCTGGTAATGAATGGATGATCTTTTTGTTTGCGTTGATATTCAGCAGACGGGTCAGTGATGTGACGGAAGTCAGGATAATATACTTGTCGTCCGAAAAGGCGTGTTGATGCAATATAGTCAAGAAAAAGTCATTTTGACCACGAAGAAGGATATACGGCGTGATGTTTTCTAGAATGTCCAGGGCATTCGTTGTTATTTGTAGGTGTGGCAATGCAATAGATTTGGCAAGAATAGTGAGCAAGTCGTAAGATTTGGCTAGCATAAGGGCGTTGTCCGCATAAAACGACATATTCCTCAAAATATGCAAAGTCTGTAATGTCCGTTCTTCCCGCGTCTTATATTGGGCATCTGCAAACAGTTGCCTCAAGTTCGTTTGAGTTGATACCGTCTCAATTAGTCCGTTGGGATGCTGAGTTATCGCCAAGTCGGAAAAGAAGCACGACAGATGGTCCAAGAGCGCTTCGAAGAGGCCAGGAAGCACTCCCAAAAAAAAGTTCCGAGAATACGAAAGTCGAATAAGCTTGTTGAATGCCCAATCCACTTCGTTAGGCAAATCGGAGGATAAGGCTAACGTGAGACGATTTTTCCACGCTCCGTACAAGTACTTTTCATCGCGCCCGTCATCATCCGGGTTGACCAAGATCATGTTTATCGCCGGTGGAGCTCTGGTTGGCTGAATGAGTTGCTGTAGCGGGGGCATGGAGCTGTTTTTACGGGTAGATTGTGGGGTACTCGCAGGTTTTGACGCGAGGGAGGCTTCTGCCATGGTACGTAAACGTTTGAAAAGTGGCTCATCCTGCCGTCGTCCAGAAGGCACTGGAGTGCTTGCAATGGATCCAGGAGAGGCTATCGCGGCGGCTGCGGCAGCCGCTGCCCGGCGTTTCCCTCTGGTATCAGGACTACTCGGCGTTTCCGCTCTCGGAATAGGTGTCTCCGGAATAACACTCTTGACAGGCGGCGAGTTCCATAAGGGCGGAGGATGAGGAGGAGTAGGACTGTTTGGGGCAGAAACAGGCAGCATCGGAGCGTTCGGTGGGCCGTTTGGATAGTTGGCATGTTCCCAATCCAGCAAGTACTTTTGGTATACCTGTTTTATCACGTACGCACTATTTGTGCACGTCGAAGGAAGATTGAACGGCTCCGCCATTCGTTTCCACCCTCTTGCTTGGGTCACAGCTTCGAAACCGCCAGCATCGATCACCCATTTGTAAATCTTGAGCATGTCCAATTTCTTACCGCCCAGAACGGGTTCTCTTTGAAGTGCCGCCCTAAAGTACATGCGTAAGGCCACAGCCATCCGGATACACTAAAAAGGGCAATCCAACATACCCTCGCGCAAGCAGGAACTGCTCGAGATTGTTCATGAACGTCTCATACTCGTCAGTGCGCTCGATCACATCTTCGTAATCTGCTTTTGATCGTGGTCGTGCGACACGAGTCGGCGTGGACACTAGTCCGAACGGATTGTAAATCTCGGATGACTGATTATCACCCTGCATCCTGAAAGCCTATGCCGGTTCCCTTGTTGAAGCTGCTGCAGGTTTAACAACGGTGTGTGAGGTGGAAATCACAGCTCGGCACGATGCGCGTTGGGTTTAGGGCTTTGAAATGAACATGCGAACTCGGACCAACCTCCGCGGAGGTGAGTATCGCTTGGCGACTATTCCGCTCACACGTTTACTCCTCATCAGCGGTTGCGTTGGAGGGAGGAAGAAGAAGGGTAGTAGCTTGCGGTCATGGTGCGAACAGCTCCGGGCGGATCCTCGACGAATACACCCGGTCGTAAAAACCTTGCTCGCAAAACTGCCCCACAGCAACGACCACCACCGCCAGCCAGAAATCCTCCTAAACCGCATCGATATCGTCCTGGAACTGTTGCTCTTCGCGAAATTCGGAAATATCAGAAATCGACCAACTTATTGTTACGAAAACTTCCATTCGCGCGTCTGGTTAAAGAAGTTAGCGCTGACTTGAGTACTATGGAGTATACCGGTGGACAGCCGCCACGATGGCAGAGCACTGCCGTGCTTGCCCTTCAAGAAGCGAGCGAGGCGTTCATGGTGCATCTCTTTGAGGATGCTAATTTGTGTGCCATCCATGCGAAACGAGTTACAGTTATGCAGAAGGATATCCAACTCGCTCGTCGGATCAGAGGGCCGTGGGGAGGTCTAGGATGATGGATCAAATGCCATCTTCTCTTCCCATGAGCTGACAAGAAGCAGAAAATATTCCCTCCAAACGACGCTTATTATTAGCGGGAATACGCCTCTATTATTGTATATAGCTACTTCGATTCGATTACCTGACAAGCGTCCGTTCTACGAACTTCGGCCGGCTGTGAAGTTTTCACAAACTCTCAAACGTGCGGCGCAATATCAAATGGGTAACGAGAAACATGTACATGTATAACATCCGTATGAATCTACAAACTAGCATCCATTAATGGGCGGCGGGTATCAGTTAAAACCCTTTTTCTCGTGTACTCTTCTATGTCTTGAAACCTGATCTGGTCGAGCAAACCGCTTGGTACATTGTTCGACCGGGCACTTGAAAGGTCTCTCACCAGTGTGAACTCGAAGCTAACGAAGAAAAGCAAACCATTGTTAGATGCGAAAATTGGGTTCGCCGCAGGCATCAACATGAGCTTACATGTTTAGTAAGGTTGCTACTCTCTGAAAATCGTTTCTCGCAACCATCCATTTTGCATTTGAAAGGTTTCTCCCCGGTATGCTTGCGCTTATGAATGGTCAACGCGCCCGGAATTGCAAATTGCTTGGCACATCCATCTTCTGGACACTTGTACGGCCTCTCGCCAGTATGTGTTCTCATATGTTGGGTCATAATACCACTCTCTGAAAATCGCTGCTTGCATATGGTGCACTGATAGGGTTTATCTCCAGTATGTGTCTGAATATGCCTCATCACCTTTTGGCGTTGATTAAACGGCTTCCCCTTTCGCTCGCAATTTTCCCAGCAACAGATATACTCGCTTTGACCAGATCCAATATGCTCTTCGGAGACATGGTTGGTGAGGTCGTCAAAGTTGGTGAAACGCGAGTTGCAGCCATTCCAGAGGCAACCATGGGGACGGGTAGTAAATGAGAGGGAGAGGTGGTCGCTGCAGAGATGCGCAATCAAGTCGTCAATGGAAAAGAAGTCAGACAGCTTGCACAGCGCCCACTTGCAGGCGTGTATAAACCTGTTTGTCGATTGAATGTCTCGGGGAGAGTTATCTTCGGGGGACGTTGGTAAATCAGCGAGCTCCGCGGCGCAAGGCGTCCCCGTGTTGCTTTCCGCCACAGGTCTAACATGAGTTGATTCTAGCGGCATGTCCGTGGGAGTATGCTCCACGTCTATCGATGAATTGCTGGCATGACTGGACAGGGGGGTCTCAGTATTCAAAGTCCCGCTTTTACGTTTCCGAGGTTGATTGACACGGTTGGCAGATAAGTGCAGTTTAGAGATATGTGGCAATAGTTCGTCCGTTGAGCGGAACTGCGCTGTACATGTAGCCCACTTACAGCGTGCCTCATCCTCCGACGAAAGATGTCCATCAAGTCGAGGCAAGTCCGGAAAGCTCCTCATGTTCGGCGTCTGTGTGACTGCAGTAGTTAGTTGCTCTTCGTTAGCGTTGTACGATGCCGATTGCACGGCGTCCGTGAACGTGTTACGGTCAGCAAGCATTGCGCGACGAAATCCCGCATAATCCAACTCCATCGGTTCAGAGTGAACAGGCTGTGTATGAATTCCAGTAACGCTTGGGGCAGGCGGTAGAGGATTTCCAGCTCCCACCCACGCATGGTCCACCAAGGTCGACTCTGACCCGGAACGCCTCAAATATTGACCAGCTGCTTCGTAAAACGGATCGAGGTGACCGGCCCCAGCAACAGGCGGGGGTAGCAGAAATGAAGGAGCCCCATCGGCTCGCACAGGAGGGAGTGGAGAAGGTCTGACATTTGGCAGACGGGCCAGAAGGGAATGATACTCTTTTAACACGTCCTGACAGACTTGGTTGTCGCATGAACCTGCGCAGTTGGGTAGTTCCTCGGAATGCTGCGGGCAATAATGTCAGGATCCATATGTCGCATTTGAGTGCTGAATGCGGCACGAAACCCTGTGACATCAAACGCTCACCTCCATATCTTCAACGATCGACTGATTTAATGTCGTCTCTTTCACATTTAAAATGTCTGCTTGCAACAAACCACCACTTCCAACTCCTTAACGTCTGCCTACAATGCTGATATCAAATCTCTCACCACCACTGGGTAACTGATGGCCGGTCGCTCGTTGATGGCCTACTTTGTGTGTGTCAGAATTTATTGTTGGGCCAAATTCCAAATGCATCCATTCTCAGTCACGCTTTGGGGACTCCCATTTCCCATATTTGGTAAGTAACATCACATGACACCAAAACATAATATTGATAAACAAAATGGATGCCCTTATATGCTGAGAGGAACTTAAGGAGACAGTAGATGGTCGGTAGCAACGTATTGGGCATGAACGAGGGCGATTGGTAAAGTATTTCCATTTGCTGCATCAGCGTATCAGCTCGAACAACAAGGTCGCCTAGAGTGAGCTTGAAATATCTAATCCGAGCTACCTCTATAATCCAAAACAGCTGCTTGTCACTCAATCTAAGGTTTCCTAATCCGACCGCTTGGCAGAGCGCGCAGTCTTTGTCATGAGGTCTTCGTCTTTCTTTGGCTTCCGCAAGCGCCAGTGGTGTTCACTGAGGTTCTGTAGCCACTTGGCCCTTGGTCGAATGTAAATCACGAGCGTCGCGAGTCCAACCAGAACCGAAAGTACACCAACGACATAGTATCCGTCGCGGCTTACAACACACTGCCCGCCCGCGGACGCGCATTGCTGCTTGTAGGGCTCCGTATGGCATGGCGATATCTTGTCTGCACCAGTCGGCAACACACAAGCGGAGCTGGTAAACGCATCCACAGCCTATGCAACATTTGTATGTTTCGCGTAAGCGAGTAAGCATTCCATTGGTCTCAACAATGCGAACTTTACCTCTAGCACGAAATATCGAGGCCATGTGCCGCCTAGATTACTTAAAGTGTTCAACTGGAATGGGAAATTAGTCAGAAACAAGAGCAATAGTAAGAGGGCTAGTGGCATACCAGTGTCATGTACGTGCCGCCGATCATCGGATCGCTGATCCTGGTGAAAAAGCTCCCCATGCCTACAAACTGCACGGTACTCATGAAGGAGTTCAGGACGGTAGCTGCCATGACTGCCCAGAAGTAGCCCGTGGTAGCACCTCCTTCGGGAAAAGATTTTACAAGAATCATGCCGGCGGCGGCAAAGGCGAGCCGACCATAAAACGCGTACAGCCACTGCAGCTTGACATTAGCAATGAATGCTTGCAGTGTGTGACCGAAACACCTACAGGTTGAAGTGGTTCTCTGCCGCTGCTCCATTTGGCGGCGTAATACCCGAACAGGATTTGAAACGGAAAGTCGATCAGCACGCTAAGCGCCATGTCCTCCTTCTTGAGGCCTTTATCCAATAATTTAAGTGGTGTGACAGCTTCATTTGCAATAAATCCGATCTTTGCGACCAGTAAAAGCCCAATGAATTGCTTCATATCTGAGTAAATTAAAATCATCAAAACGTGCGCCCAGGGACAAAAAACACGGCTGGGACATACGTGGCATGCTACACACTTCCCAAATAGTCTTGTAGACCGTCTTGATATTTTCGACAGACTCTCTATCATCAATGACCTGATATGTAGACTGGTGAATTGATGCATCCGATAGCTCCGATAGTGAGTGCTGAGACGGTCAGTACCTCTTTTTTGACAAAAATGAGATAGGCATTACAAAGCAGAAACATTGCGCCCCAGAACCGCATGTACCCGCCAAGTGCCAATAGCCCGACATCTTGCGGCGAGCTACGCAAATAAGCGTTGCTATTGATGAGAGTGAGTACTCGAATCCGGTACCCAGCGAATGCCATCGAAAGAGCATACCAAAACTCCGGTGAATTGAGCGCCAAAAAAATTGTGAAGGAAAGAAAATAGCCTTCACACCACCGTTAGCCTAGTATTGTAACAGCTGCAGCTAGTGAAGCGTACCTGTATTGAGCCCAATTGTTTGGGCTGATGCACGCCGGAGCAGATGATAAATACACGAACTGAACATACGCAGAGCTGCGACAACATACCAGTCGATGCGTAACCCTGAGGGAGCCTATTTAGTTTTGTACAAAGACACAATTCCGATAGTTGCCTTACCTTGTTTTCCTCCCGTAATAAGGTTAATGCCCAGCCATCCACGGCGATGTCTGCAGACGAAGGCATTGTCAATACAATAAAAATTGTCACCAACACACGGGTCGTAGGTACCTTGTGTCGCGCAAAGGGCCACGAGCAAAGTGAAAGTAACAGCCAAACTAGCTACTGGTAGATGTTCCTGAAAGTAGTGGTTAGTAACGCCTCGATACGTCCGCAAAGGGTCGGTCACATACTTGCTGCAATATGCCGTCTATCTGGGTGCCTAGGACCAAAAGCCAAATGCCGGTGACAAATTGAATGGGAACTATCCAAGATTTCCTTCTTCCCAACCATTTAAAGTATACCGAGTCGACGAGCGGGGACCATAGAAGCTGTTTGCGCAGAGTCAGTAACTGCATGCATCCATTACGCACCAACAAAATGAGATAACCTTCAAGGAGTACGGGTACGATGATAATGAAAAGAGTGCAATGTCTCCATAACTTAATTTGGATTTCAAAAGAAACGGTATTGCGCCAAAGCTGAGTCCTAGTGGCACTCCTTGAAGAAGATCTGGAAATCAGTCGTGTACAGAAGGTCAGCGCTGATGGTGGCCGGGTGCGTCAAGCTGGTGCAACTTACAAAGGCACACCAGGAGCACGATGTTTCCAGCATCTTTATAAAGGTCTGCTGGGCTGTTGGAGCCAGAATCTTTTCTCCGGCTGCCCGGATCTTTTCCTTCTTCGAAGCCTTCGGTAGGCACTAACTTCCCCATATTGATGATGAGAGAATGACCTGGCGCTACAGATCCGTCGCCAGCGTTACTGTGAGAGTGGCCACTCGTCGGCAACAGAGGTTCCCTCGTTGATGCTTCCCGTGCAGGAGGTTCGAAAATACCGGATGCCAGGGTGACTTCGTTATATCTATGTGAAGTGTATCTATTTACGCTTGTTGGCGCTTCTTGTGACTTTCGCAAATAAGAGTGTTAGGTCGACCCTGTCGTGTTGAGCCAACATTAACAACTTGAGAACGAAGACACGACACATGGCAGAATGGACTTTAGGAGGGCTGCGAACGTCTGGGCATATATAGCTCTTCTAGCTCATTGAGCGGGTCAGAGATTAGACTTGCTTAAATCTGCTCTCGTAAGGATACGCCATCTTTCAACAAAGGTTGCCACAGAATTGCTTTGCAACTGAGAGCTGACAATGCGACTCCGTGGACGTGATTCGTTCCTCCTCCTCGCGCTAATCATGCGACGGCATATTTCAGAGCGGTGTCAACTCTGTAATGGAGAGAGGTGCCCCTGGACCGGATATGGTTGACTTGTCCCTACGAATGTGGTTTACCTGGAGGTTATGTTCGTGCATTCAGGATCCACTGTTCAGAGTTAAGATCTCGCCGGCGGCTGTTCGACGTTCCGCTCTGCTGCCTCATCCAGTTTATTCTCCTTTCAAGGTACAATAGTTTCTACCTGAGGAATCATCACCGCAAGGTCTTGCTTCACGTTCCTTTCTCTCAGTTGTTACCACGCCAGGCTTCAAGCTGATGCTCTCGCAAGAGATGCCATATTCATGTGGAGCCAAGCTATTTAGAGTCTTGTCCCAATGGATAGTATGCCAGTACAGGGTTGTCGGATGGGACGCCTATGCGCCCTTCATCGACCAACTGAGTGGGAAAGTATTACGTGGACAGAGACTGGAGCCGTTTCGCATATTCGCATCACTTGAGCGGGATCTCGTTGGTGCATGCAGTTAAGGTGTTCTTCTGTTGAGTGAATAATACCACCGGTGAACGCGAGCGCAAGATCGCCTACCACTTCCAGTTCTCTGGGTTGGAGATGATGTCGCAGATGATGGGTAAAGTCACATGTTATTGTATCTGATATTATGGCATACAACCTCCACATTTATGGTCTTCAGACCTCAATTCGAGACGATCTTTGTACAAAGTTCCAGTCATTCAATCACGCTCCACCAGCTGGGGACTACCAAACAACCCGAATCCCCTAACGTGTTGGCTCGGCGACGTTTGAAAGAAATTCTTGTAGGGCTTTTCCGGGCTTTTGTGCCTGATGGGCGGAATGTTTTCCGTATCTTCTTGGTGACCATCAGCGGCAGGAGCCACCTCACCTTCGGCTCTTTCGGGCGGGGTGTCAAGTGCACCATCGCTCGCGTTTTCTCTTACTTCTATCCGCCGACCTTCGAGCTCTGATCCTTCCACAACATGACTGGAGCTCGCCACTAGTTCGTCTGTGAGATTTCTCGTACTGGTAGTGTATTCATCGGCAAGGACCCAGCTGGCGGCGCGCTCCAGACTACCAGCAACATTGTGGGGGGAATCCTTGCGCTCGTTGGATGGTGTGGGTGACTCGGAACGACGCGATACAGATTGCCTCCGGCGCAGATAGGCGCTCAGTGATACTTCTCTTTCCGTCGCGCTTGACCCATCCAACCAATCAGGCGCACGGTACCCATTATGCGTCCTTTGGTAGTACGATGCCATTGTCCGACAATATGTTCTGTACTCCTCATTTTCAACAGTTTCTGCTTGCTCCCGAGGACCGTCTTCTTTGCTGATGATGTGGAACATCCTCGGAGGTGCATACTTGCGAACTTGGGGAGTGATCTTATCAGCGTATTCTTTGAGTACCTGCGCCTGCAAGATATCTCTGTCACGAATCAGAGTTTGAAACGTCTTAACCAGGTAATGCGTCTGCAACGCCATATGTCAGTTATCATCTTATGCTTCAACGCGTGCGAGGATACTAACAATGATGACATTGATGAGTGCAATAGGCAAGCAAACAGCCCAGTTGTCCAGGGAAAGCATGTAAAGGATGGCAACATGGACCGGGGACAGCCAGCTATCACAATCCGTATGAGTCAATGATCACGCCTATTCTGCACATAATTTCAACATACCAGAAGAGAGTCGTACTTCCTGATGGGGGATCCCAAACTTTTAAGCGCCAAACGCGACGGGATCTGTCTGTCATAGGTTCATCCATATTTGCGAAATAGGAAAACCTACCCGCGGATCCCGTTAGCTTGGAACTCGCTTGCGTTAAACAAATACAGCAACAAACCATTGTGGCCTCCAATCTTTTTTTTGTCGCTCTTTCTCCTCAGAAGTAGTGTACCCCATGTCGAGGGTAACAATTTGGGCATTTGGACTACTTATCCTCCAGCCACCGGGATCCTGAAAAGCACCAGGTGCTGGCTAGTGAAGCACGTCAGTACGATTGATTCAAGATAAACTCAATGCATTGGTGCAGTCTATACGTTACCCCTGTAGGGTGGTTGAATAAGTAGTATTCCTTAGATCTCCAGAACAAGTAGGCGGTGTTAATGACGCTTATTGAAGCCACAAGCAGCTCTGTCCAGAAAGGCTGGAAACGTGTCAGTGCACGCCTCGAGACAACAACGTGAACTGCAAATCCTCTGCCTACCCATAACAACGGAGTAAGGGGAGTATCATCTCCAAAATCAGTATAGATTTCATCAACGACCAGGTCACTATCGTAGAGCTTGGCGAGAAGGAACAGTCCATTTAAGATCCCCGCGGTTGTCGTGCTTGATCGTTTCGAACGAATGTCAATGCTTCAAAAACATTTTTGATCAAGGGTTTACCCAACTCACCTAAATCGGTTAAAAAGGGCCTGAAAGTCGACGGAAGCCCATTCCGTCTGGAGAACGAGCATGATATCCTTTGGACGGTCGGATATGGGTGCACGTTGTCGAACAGCCTTTCTACGGCGCGAAGACGGCGCGGGAGAGCTCATGGCACTGGCAGTCGTCATGATGTAGCAGGAGATCCCAAGAGTCAACCGTTGTCGATTGACAAAGGGATTTTAGCAGTTTTGCGAGTGTGAAGTCGGGGAGTTGCAAGTTGCGCGCGCAGCGAAACGACCCCTACCACTTTCTTTTTGTCCAGGATTTTTGACAATTTTTTGGAACTTCACACTCATAGTACATACACGGCACTCTCACATGGCCAACGATTCAATAGATCAGCAGCACGACCCGGAAGCGCTGCTCACACACGCTCAGAAGGCGTTAGACGACTGTCTACCGGACCTTGCGCGCAAGTTCCTTCTGCGCGCTCTACAGATTCGACCAGACCATGTTCCGACTTTAGAAACGCTCGGGGTAACGGAAATGGAGGACATGGTCGCTGCAGGTGAAAGTGGAGAGGAACAAAAGACGGCAGAGTGTGCAGAAAGAGCGTATCAATATTTTCTGCGAGCAGCAACTGTCAACCCTGACGAAGGTTACGAAAAATATCTATACCTAGGACAACTTACAGAAGGCAAGGATGCATTAGAGTTCTATCGTAGAGGAGTGGTGATTATGGAGAAGTTATTGGGATCAGTTGCTGCTGGCAGCGAGGAAGAGCGCTTGATTAGGCGAAAGCTGTCGGACGTGCTTTGCTCAATGACAGAGACATACATGACGGACTGCTGGTACGTATTCTTGGATTCGTGCGCACCAGTGCACTGTTTGACGTGATCTCCGTTTTTATGTCATTTTAGTGATGAACCGGAAGCAGAATCATGTTGTGACCAATTCGCAACAAATGCGATAAAATACGACCCGTCAAATCCAGAGGCGCATCAAACACTAGCATCAGTGCGGATGTCACAGTGTCGACCAGATGAGGCCCGCGCTGCGATTGAGACGAGCATGGATACATGGTTCAAGACGGCGAGAGTTGGAGATACAAACTGGCCCGCGTACCCTGCCCGAGTGGCTTTAGCAAAAATTCTCCTGGAGTTGGCGCTTCACGAACGTGCCCTCGCTGTCCTGCAGACTTTGCAGGACGAGAACGATGAAGATCCGGAGGCTTGGTATTTGTACGGGTGGTGTTATTATAGAATGGGTGGCGGTGGCGAAGACACCGCAAGTATAAGAGTGGAGGACCAAGTCGATGCATGGGATAACGCAAAGGACTGTTTCGAATCGGTGATACAGGTAGCCGCATCTTTGTCCCCTTTTCTGACGAGCGTTGACACTTAACCAGACTTTATTACTTAGTTGCATGAACGATTCGGTAACGGCGATGAAGTGATTGAACATACACAACAATTATTGGAAGAGATCACGCCGTTTGTGGATGCCAACGGGCATTTGCTCGGCCAATCTGGGATGGCCAGAGTCCCCGACGTGGCGGCTGCAAACAACGATGCCATGGAGATATAGTGGAGATGGGCTCTAAGGCTGTGCGACTTCCTGCTACCAACTAAGTTATGTTTCAAGTAATAAATTATGTCACAATTTTCTGACTCTGTCGATGGCGTCGACTATCACACCGCCTAACAAAATCAACGAAGGCTTTCGCGTTTCATCGTTATCTCCTTTTCTTTGCTGCGTTGCGACTCTTCTTGACAGCTCTACCAAACTCGTCCTTTCCACCATGGTGTCTCTGCCTGTGTGCAACGCTCTGTAATAAATCGGCCGCATCCTCGTATTTCCTTTTTCGTCGGATTTCGTTCGCGCGGTGGTTTTTCTTTTGCACCAGACCCGCACCAAACTTGAGTTCGTCTTCGTCTGTAACAGCCTTATGAAGGGATGACAGCTGGGAAAAGTCCTCATCAAGTGCCTTCGGAATTGTTTACATGAGCGAGGGAGAACAGACGGATAGAATCACGATGCTTACCTGAAACTCATCGTGGAATCGCAATAAGGCTCCCTTCTGGCTGAGCTTCTTCTGCAGCTTCTTGTCCTCGCGGGTTAAATTCAAACGAACGAAATTCTCCTCCTCAAACGTTTCTCGCTCCGTCCACCGCTCATCCTCTTTGCTCGCTCCAACCTCCTGAGCGCCATATCCAGTCCCTTGAGCCGTCATTTCTTCCGGTCTGTCATCGTACTGGGACCGTAAGTCACGTAGGAGACGTGAACGTGATACTTTTTCTTTCTCTTTCTGAGTCAATTTACCGGTTTTGGCGCGAGGTTCGTCCTCAAAGTGTACGGGCGCCAGCTTTGGCGGGCGATACACTCCAGATTTTTCATCTTCCTGTGCATCGTCTGCATCGCCCTTGTGGGATAGGAGAGCAGCTGGGTTCGGTTTGAACTTCAATGGATCCGCAATGGCAGCTTCGTCGGCCGTTCTGGCGCGGCCTGCAATGAATTCTTCATCCTCCTGCATTGCAGCTGCCTTGACAAGCTTATCAATCTGATATTTCAATTTTTGTTCAAGCGGTTTAATTTTTTCCAACACAATTCGATCCTCCACCAGTTGCATTACGCATGGATGACCTTCCACCTTTAAGCCGTGGAGTTTCAAAAGCATAAAGAAGGTAAGATTTGTAAGATAGCTCAGCATGGTGTGAAGCTTGACTTCCAGTAAAGACACGCCATTGAAGGTTTGACGTTTGCCTGATTCAAGGTCTGTAAGGACAGGAGTTAAACGAGATTGAAGGTCGGCTGCTTTCTCTTTGAAATCTTTCACAAGCGTAACAAATTCCGTGACATCTTTCTCCACAAGCGTCTGCGTCTTGAGCGCAAAATGCTCTTCTAAAAAACATACAAGAATAAGTATGAATTTTACAAATGGGTTGTCAGAGGCTGAACCACACGTATGTTCGGATCGCTCAGTCGTCGGTATTCCACCAGCAGGATTCCAACGAACAACGGATCCACGTTATATGCCACGCGTGGACAATCAACACCGTCTTTCAATAGCGGGCGACAAAAATCACTTTGCACGAACCCTGCCACTTTGACTAGTAGCTTTGGACGTGCGGGCGTGGATGATATCACTGCTCCCGTTCCTTCGTCTCCAGTCAGCGTCAGCGCCCATACCTTTTACGGTTGACGCATCGGACTCGCTTCCATCTTCGGCTTCTTCTTCCTCTTCAACATTTGTGCCTTGAAACTGGGCTTCTGATTCCTGTTCGCTTTCGTCTTGAATGTCTTGCTCACTAGCACTTCTGGGTTCGGATTCATTCAAATCAGGTATTCTCCCGTCATCAGATTCATCATTGTTGCTATCCACGTCCTCCTCTTTTCTTCCATTGATGCCATCGGCAATTTCGACCCCGGGGAAACTATCCAGTATTGAAGTATCATTTGTATCGTCGTCGTCGCTATCTTCACTCAAGATTGAATTTGGGTCTCGTTCGCTCTCGCTCCCCCCGTATGCTGTATAGAACTCAGTCTCATCGGAACCGCTGCCAGAGTCCGACCTTGAAGCATCGTGCATTTTCAAGTTCATCGTGCAAAGGCGGTGCGTTAGTCGCTCTTTGGTCAAAGGTATCTTTGGTCAAAAAGTCAAAAACCCCCTCCAACTTTTTCGGGGCACGGCAGCACGTGATAGTTAAAGGTCACATGTGCAGAGCCACGTGTATTTGCCGGTCACATGACTGGCACAAATCGGTGACGTTTCGGTGCAAGTACTTCATGATTGAACTAGAGCGCTAGATTCCACAGCGCTGCGATAATGAAAGTATGCGCCCCAGCAGCAAGGACAAGTCGTCTCCTTGACCACGCCTTGGTCGCTTTTCAATATCTTGTGTTGGAAACCATGAATCGGTTTTGCGGGCTTGGGTGTGAACGTAAGCTCGTTGGAAAGGCAAGGTTTCAGTTCGGGTAGATCTACCCAGCAAGCACATGCATCATTGTGGCATCAGCCCTATAAAACTCTTAACTTTTTCCCTGCGGAGTGCTGTGCTTCATCTCTGATTGTGCGTCATCCGACAGGGGATCGTGCCCAGTTCGTCATAACAGTCGCGTACTGGAGGTATTTGAAAAGCAACACTCCAAGCTCTCCCAGCAGTAGATGAGCATAGTCTCTTGGTGACGGCCATAATAGAACCCTTTGTATTGTAGTGTGGAATACGACCTCGTGGGAAATCCTCCGCAACGGCCGTGCGCCAGTCGACTCGTGGGCTCCAGCTATCTTCAGCGTCCTCCTTGAGAACCCTCAGTGAGATCAAGATGAGTACAGTCACCTCCGGCGGAGGGCACTATGTCAAGGGGGAAGACGAACGCGAAAGAGGATACCTTCCTATAGGTACGGGTCATTTGTTCGTTTCCACAGTGAGGTGCCGACCAACCAACCATATTATTTATCAGAGAACTATGGCATGATTGGTAATATGCGTACCGTCGCCCTATGTGGCACAGGTGGGGTGACTGCTGTGGATAACGGATGGTAGTCATCGTCTCTGACTATTGTTCGTTAGACGGTTCGATCGACATGTTCTGCTATCCACGCTTTGACAGTCCTTCAATGTAAGCGCCAGGTGTCTGACCTCTGTGCGAAACCTGAGTCTCAAGCATTTAGCCCAGCTTTGCCCGCATATTGGACCAGCACAAAGGTGGACATTTCCACATCAATCCTGTGGGAAACACTCGCCACAAACAGCAGTACCTTCCCAACAACAACATACTGCAAACTCGCTTCATGTCCGAAGAGGGTACGTTCTGCGATTGCGCGCAAGCACCTCGCAACCGGACCTAACCGCTCGCAGGTGTTATTCATGTGACGGATTACATGCACGTTCCTTCAGGAGAACCTCACGCGAATGTGCTGTTACCGTGGCTTATTCGGCAGGTCGAATGCCGGCGCGGAACATACAAGGTGCGAGTTGAGGTGTATCCGGCCTTCGATTATGCTCGCGCGAGGCACACAACCAAAGTTATAAATGGCAAGTACATGGTTCAACGCGGCGTTGATATATGGTGATTTTAACATGATGCTTAGAAAACTTAACACATGAGAACCCGGTGCATTATCATTCTGGTGGATCCACGTCCTTGCGCGGACCTCACCGAGTCCTTTTTGACAGCGAAAATGGTCTTAAAATGGATCTGCGCTACATGATGCATTGCAGCGAGGCTACTGCTGAGACGGAAGAAGCTCGTCGTGCGAGCGAGGAAGGTGATGACGAACTTAGTGAGTCGGACGAGTTGTCGATTGAGGAAAAAGACGGTCTCAAGTGTCACATGCCACGCCTGCAGTGGAATGTTGATGAACGGGATGGGATGCTCGGAGCCGGTGTTTGGGCAGAGTTTCAGATGTGCGAAGGCCAGCGGATTACCTTCGTGTTTAGGGAGGTACCGCCTGTTGGAAAGGAAGGTGGAGAGGAGGATCCCCCTCTCACGACCCCGTTGATGGACTCCCTTCTACGGCAGACTGCTCGATACTGGGTGAAATGGATCAACAAGAGCACTTTTAAAGGCCGATGGAGAGAAGTAGTCTACAGAAGGTAAGCGCTCTCCTCCGAGTTTTCTTGGATCGATCTGACGCAAAGAGGTGTAGTGCGCTCGCGTTAAAATTGATGATATATGAACCGGTATGCAATGCCGTGTGGCATACCTAAGGATGCGCATTCTGACGGGTTCGTTATTTAAAGACAGGTGCCGTTGTTGCAGCACCCACGTTCGGTATTCCCGAAGGTACAATTGACGCGCTCGGCGAACTTATTATCTGGTTTATGCATGTTTAATTCTCTCGCACAGAAATTGGTGGCGTACGGAACTGGGATTATCGGTATACATGGATAAGGGATTCCGCATTTACTGTATATGCGTTAGTTCGTATTGGCCTTACAGAGGAGGCTGAGGGATTTATGCGCTTCATTGAGGCGCGGTGCCAGGAACTGAACTCCGATGGTTCCTTGCAAGTGATGTATGGGATTGATGGGAGACATGAGTTGCCCGAGACGTCCCTTGATCACTTGGAAGGATATCGGGGATCAAAACCAGTTCGAGTCGGGAACGCTGCGTACGACCACCTGCAGCTTGATATTTACGGTGAACTTCTCGACTCCATATACCTCTACAACAAGTACCGATCCCCCATCAGCTACGACACGTGGGTTGCGGTCAGACGCTTGGTAAATTACGTCTGCGATAACTGGCATCGTGAGGACATGTCGATTTGGGAAGTGCGTGGGAACGCCAAAAATTTCGTTTACAGCAAAGTCATGTGTTGGGTTGCTGTTGACCGAGGTAGGTCAAGTCGCTTTACCCTATTACTCACATGATACCAGGCAGGATTTTTTACTCTATCTTCGACAGGGTTGCGGCTGGCCGAGAAACGAAGTGTATGTTATGATTCCGAATTTTTGTGTTTCCATCATTCTGACATATCCCACAGCTCCCCTGCCCTGATAGAGACCGATGGTTCCGTACCAGGGATGAGATTTACGGTATCTGAATGTTCTTCCTGTGTGGTACTTCCAAGCACCGTACTCATTCTTCACATTTAGAAACGGTAATGGCGCGAGGCTATTCTAAAACACGCAATTGCTTCGTCCAGAGCTTTGAGGATATTGAACAACCCATTCTGGACGCGAGCTTACTTGTTATGCCACTCTGTTTCTTTATTAGGTTGGTGCCGTTTTGTGTCAGCCACTTCAACGGCTTAAACTGACAGTTTACGCTCATAGCCCTACCGATCCGAGACTGCTGAATACGATCAAAGAGATTATGAAGCCGCCAAGGAAGGGTGGGCTTTTGGCGAACAACCTGGTATATCGGTATGACCATAGCCACTTCAGTGACGGTCTTTCTGGGGGCGACATGGAGGGTTCTTTCTCGATGTGTAAGTCACCCAAGCATGATAAGGCTTGTTCGGGTTTTTCTGAAATGGCACCTGTTGGGGCATGTAAGTTGCCTCCATTGGTGAAGCTACCTTTATTAACTATTCATTTATACTGCCCGTTTTTTCCTTTCATAGGTACCTTCTGGCTAGTGGAAGCGTTAACGCGCGCCGGGCAGTGGAACTCGGAATTTTTGCAACGCGCCATCATCATTTTCGAACAGATGATTGCTTATGGTGGGTTGTCTTGAAGTCAATGGTCGGAGGTCAACTTCTGGACAACTGATGAATGTTGCGCAACTTTGCACAGGCAATCACGTTACATTGTTTTCTGAAGAAATTGCTCGAACTGGTGAAATGCTCGGCAATTTCCCACAGGCGTTCACCCATATTGCGTTGATGAGTGCTGCGTTCAATCTTGACAAAGTCCTAAGCGGCTCTTACGTCGGATCCACTTAGCGGGGCCAGACCGACGTGAAATGCCTGTATGTTACCGTGGATTTGTATAAGGACAACTTTGTGATTGACGATCATGCCCAGTGAGAAACGTCAATTCATGAGCTACCATTGACGCGTACCGTGTGTTATCGTTAAGCGAACTACACAACCTCGTCACCCGCTGCCCAGATCCTCCTGCGTGTGTTTCTGCACAATCCCTGCGATTGAGAACTAGGTAGCCCCATTGCAGTAGCAGCAGCAGGCCATCTTGTCCTGGTAATTTTGTAATCCCTTTTAATAAGATGGCCGCAATGTTGCCTCAGAACGGACGTGCAATTGTTAAAAATGTTCTGTCCGGAGACACCATCATACTACGGGGAGCTCCCCGTGGGGGTCCCCCGCCAGAGAAGGTTTTGTCACTATCGAACCTAGTTGCTCCACGTCTTGGCTCTGCCAAGGACCCTTCGAAGGAAGAGGTATGTGTCTTATGGATCCCATTGGAGGCA
Source organism: Gaertneriomyces semiglobifer (assembly GCA_025558075.1). Classification (NCBI taxonomy): domain Eukaryota; kingdom Fungi; phylum Chytridiomycota; class Chytridiomycetes; order Spizellomycetales; family Spizellomycetaceae; genus Gaertneriomyces; species Gaertneriomyces semiglobifer. The sequence goes on from JAHLKF010000006.1 coordinate 381,593, forward strand.
GTTGAAGGTATCAAACCGTTTAGGTGACGACTGATACCGCGTGCGCCATTAGGAATTCGCTTTCGAATCTAGAGAATTTCTCCGTCATTTGCTGGTCGGGAAAGAGGTCTCTTATTCGGTGGAGTACATTACTAATACCAACCAGCGTGATTTCGGGGTAGTAGTGTTACCCCAGGCTGTCAATGGCGAGACCAAGCTTAACCGCGTAATCGTGAGTGAAGGTTGGGCCCGAGTCAAAGTTCTTGATGGCAAAAGAGCTGCTAGCGAAGAACAGGAGACGCTGACCCAGCTGGAGGATGCCGCCATAGCAGCGAAAAAGGGGATCTGGGCGGATTCTCCTACTGCACCTTCCGCGCGCTACGACTTGAGCGGCGATGCGCGGTCATTTTTGGAGAAACACAAGGGTGTGCCAATAAATGCTGTTTTGGAACAAGTTCGTGACGGCTCCACGTATCGGGTATGCCTTCTGCTAGGGAACGGTGTACGGCAGTATATCACTTTGTTGCTCTCTGGAATTAAGGCTCCAACGCGTCGCAAAGGCATCCCGAATGTGGAAGATTTAGTGGAACCACATAGTGAAGAAGCCAAATTCTTTGTGGAATCCAGACTGTTACAACGCGATATCAAAGTTGTTCTGGAAGGCCTTTCCACGAACGACAACTTGGTCGGAAGCGTCCAGTTTCCTGCGGGCAACATCGCTGAGGCCCTGTTGGCCGAGGGCCTTGCTAAAGTGGTTGATTGGAACATTGCCCTTGTTACTGGCGGTGCTCAGCGCTATCGAGCAGCTGAGAAGAGAGCAAAAGATAAGAAACTGCGTTTGTGGAAAAACTGGGTCGGCAAAGCCAAAGTTGGGGGCCCTGAGCCAGAGTTCGATGGTATCGTTACCCGCGTCCTTTCTGGAGATACCATATTTGTAGAGAGCACAAGTAGCGGAAAGGAGCATAGGCTCCAGCTTGCGAGTATCCGCGCTCCAAAAGGACCGGAGAAGTCATCGATTGCAAACAAAGATCCATCGATCAAGGAGTATGGTTATGATTTTGAGGCGAGAGAGTTTCTGCGCTCCCGGTATATTGGAAAGTCAGTTCATGTGCTTATTGACTACATCAAGCCAGCAGAAGGTCAATACGAGGAACGCGAATGTGCCACGGTAACGCATGGATCCAAAAACCTTGCCGAAACCTTAGTCAGCCGTGGCCTCGCGGATATTATCCGCCATCGACGTGATGACGATAACCGCAGTTCTCAATACGACCAACTGCTGGTAGCTCTCGACAAAGCTCAAACAGCGCAGAAAGGGATTCACTCGCAGAAGGATGCCCCTCTTCACCGTATCGGTGATGCTTCCGCTTCTGCCGCTAAAGCCCGCCAGTTCTTGCCTTTCCTACAAAGGTCTGGGCGCGTCTCCGGTGTGGTCGACTATGTGTCCAGCGGTAGTCGTTTCAGGATTTACGTACCGTCCCAGAGCTGCTCCATCACTTTGGTGCTGGGAGGAGTGCGGGTTCCAAAGGTTGGCCGATCCAACGAGAAGAGTGAGCCTTACGGGCCCGAAGCGCTGGATTTTATGAGCAAGCGTGCCATGCAGCGGGATGTTGAGTTTTCTGTCGCCGGTGTGGACAAGGTTGGGGGCTTCATTGGCAGCCTCTATGTTCCCGTGAATGGTGAGCACAAGGATGCTGCCCTCATGCTGCTAGAAGAGGGATACGCGTATGTTCATGAATACTCTGCCAACCAAAACTCAAGCGCGCCCGCGCTGTATGCAGCTGAGAGAAACGCCCGCGACGCAGTCAAAGGTGTGTGGAAGGACTACAAGCCCGAGGAGAAGGATGCCGCCACGGAAGAGCCGCTGCAGAACGAGGCCAAGGCTGAAAACAAGGATGCAATCGTCAGTAACATAGAAGGAGGAGGACGCTTATTCTTGCAGATTTTTGGATCTGAACTGGACCGTCTGGAGAAGCTCATGTCAGACTTCGCACTACATCATCGCACGGAAACTGCGTCTTATAAACCACGCGTGGGAGAGTACTGCAGCGGCAAGTTCACGGTTGATGGGCAGTGGTACCGCGCTCGCGTGAAGCAAGTTAATTCGGACAACACGTATCTGCTGGTATACGTTGATTACGGAAACTCAGAAACTGTCTCAGCATCTCACATTCGGCCGCTGGACTCGAGCTTCAACACCATGGCTCTTGCACCGCAGGCTGTCGAAGCGAAGTTGGCGTACATCTCGGTTCCAGGGTTGGACGAGGATTACGGTGATGAAGCGTTTGAGAGCCTTCGGGACCTCACTGAAGGACGCACTTTGCAAGCAACAATCCTTGGACGTGTTGCTAGCGTCACCGGAACTGGGCAGGCGTTGAGTGTCGTATTGGTTGATCCCAAGAAACGATCGGCCGGTTCCATTAATGAGGAATTGGTCAAAGCGGGTCTAGCAACCGTTGAGAAATCAGTGGCCAAGCGCTTCACGGCCAGTCAGAAAGCAGGCGGGCGTGATGCTAAGAAGGGTGTGATTGGGGCGTTGATAGATGCGCAAGATTATGCCAAGAAGACTAGGGTATGTTATCTGCTTTTTCGCGTTGTAAAGTGCCTGGATGATATTAAGTGTAACAACAGGCGAACATGTGGCGGTATGGCGATTTCACCGCGGACGAAGAGTAAAGACACACCAGGACTTCAACTCTGTAGCAACCTCATATTTATTGGATGCATGCAGTGCAAGCACATATTTCTGAACATCGTAACATGTATGCTTGGAATCGACTTGCCATCGCAGGTTCTCAAATCTAGATTCTATAGTATGATGCAATGAATCGGTTAAAATCCAGTAAACAGGTCTCCGAACTCATCGTCTCTGCCGTCATCTCCTCCCCGCAAATACAACAGGATATCCTCAAGACCGTCATCGACATCCCACAACTCCTGCTGCTTTACGTGAATGGTGGGGTCCAACGGAGGAACCAACCGACACTGGGCGGTAGTATCCCAATTCAGGTCGCTAAACCATGGATGTGCCTTGACTTCTGCCGCACTATTTCTTCCTAATCGCTTGGGTGCCTTTGCCATCAAGCCCTTCAACAAATCTTGTACGTGACCTTTTGGTATACGAACGCTCCACTTTACATCACCAGCAAGAATTTTGTCATATGTCTCTTTTTTAGTTGAACCCATAAATGGTACATGCCCCGTTAGGAGTTCGTACGTCACCACTCCCAATGCGTATAAATCAATGCTGAAGCTGTACGGTTGCCGCTGAATGAACTCTGGGGCGAGATACTCGGACGTCCCACAGAAGGAGGACGTCGTACCATTCTCCGCTAGACGCTTGGCAAAACCGAAGTCTGTGAGCTTAACATGGCCTGTTGACGTGAGAAGCACATTTTCTGGCTTGAGATCCCGATAAATGATTTTGCGTTTATGGAGATAGTCCAAAGCCAGAAGAATCTCCGCTGCATAAAATCGCGCGACTTCTTCCTTCATGTTCTTGTATGCATGGTTAGGCGCCGCATCCATCCGAAACTTCAGTGTAGTCGCGAAGTACTCACCCCAACTTCTCGCAACAGCGAAAATAAGTCACCACCACCTTCGTAACCCACAACGAGCGCAAGGCATCTCGGCGTTTGAAAGGACATAATGAAATCTACCAGAAACGGGTTGTGCACTTCCTGCAGTAGCTTGCGCTCCTCCATGACGTGATGATCCTGATTCCATTCAACAACCAGACCCTTGGCCATCCATTTCAGTGCTACTTTATCACCATTTGTGGTGGTACACAGATAAACATGGGAAAAGCCGCCTTGTCCAAGGAGTTTTCGCGGCGTAAGATCTGCAGGAGATGTGATTCCCTTCGCAATGGTTTCTGCATCAGCGTTGCCAGGAGTGCCTCCCGTAGACGGCCTACGTAGAGACTCCAGCGATGCCTTCATTGACAATCCTCGGGCAGTAAGATTGGCGGGTACGTCCAGGAACTCATGGCTTCCTTTGGGTACGTCGGAGAGTGGACGACAATGCGTCTCTAACCCAATCACAGACGCTGCCCGACGACTTGAAGCGCCAGAGGTCGGCGATTGTACCTCTTTCAATGGTTTCCGGCTTGTCGTCATGGCTCTTTTGGAAATTTTCTTCATCTCTTTGCCTGACGCATCCATGCCTCCTCCAGAGGCATTTGAGTCCTCTGATAGCCTATTGCGTAGTGCCTCAGACGACCTCGGGCGGGGCACCGTTGATGACCTTTTTGTGCTAATAGGAACTCTTTCATCTTTCCTAAAGACGTTCGATAACCGTCTCATTAGCTTCTTCCCCTGCATTCTCGTCTGCGTTTGGAGGCTTCAAAGCAATTGAGAGAGGTACTCAAGTTCTTGCTCAGTGTCCAATGTTGAAAAGCTGAATATGCTTCGGCTTTCATTTCGCCTAGATCATTTAATGATGGGTCTACAGAAAATGCCCCGTTGTGTACGGCCATTTTGACATCGCTGGTGCTGAGCGAGACTATGCTATTTTCGGCTGGCAAAGAATTCGTTGATGAGGTTGATGAGCGGATATTATGAAAACCGTGGGGCGGCGTGACAAGGTGCCAAGCGGAGTTACGTAACTGTAATGGCTGTGCCATCCGCGCGTTCCTTTATGACTGTGCCGTGGTTGCATCAAGCGCAACAGCCAACAAAGTCCGAATGCCCTGCGCATGAGGTGCACCACATCGTCGCCTTACGGTAAATATGTGGTAACGTGCGTATGTCTTTTCACACCTCTCCAAGGCTCCACTGATCCATGAGTCGAGATCGAGTAGCTTTGAGACCCTTTGGAACGGATGGGTCAGCGATATGCATGTGCTGGGGCGGCTCCTTTAGTCAACCTGCCCGGGATTTTCCCGGCCTCGTTATGAGGTTTAACATGCGTCTTGCAATCGCAAAGACCTCGTCATACGTCCTTGTTTTTGCAGCTCAGCTCACAGGGTCAAATTTCGACTGGCAATGCGGGATTTTATCAAACTCCGACCTCGCGTGAGGCCCACGCGTTGGTCCACGATGGTCGCTAAAATGTTAACGATACACTGCTGCAGACCCTTCTGGAGGGCCAAGCAAGTTGCAGTGACATCAAAGATCTTCCAAAAAAAACTTTGGCAAATTAATGAGCTTGTGTCACTGTGAAAAGTAAATGCGAGGAATATCAAACTCCGAAGTCCGAGGCGAATCTTGAACCCTGGCTGCCTGACAGCATGCCTCATGTAGGTCCAGCTCGCGTGGTTTAACCACCCTTCCCTCAAACTCATCATCGATCTTTGCAGAGTGTTTTCTTCGTTGCAAACGTCATTTGCATCTCATGAAGCAGGAAAAGCTTCAGCAATTATGGAGGCCCAGCACAACCGTCACGTCGGGTTAGGAAATCAGGGCTCGGCTTCCGAATAATCGTGTGCTGCAGGTTGGATTGGATCATGCTGCTGTGAGGTCGTGATACGGTGGAAAAGCCTAATTGCTACGCTTCCTGCCTTTACGTGGAGTTTTTCCTGTTGACTTGTCGCATAATACGGGTGGAAGCGTTTGGACTGGGAAAAGGAAAATCAGACGGCATGGAGATTCACACGACTTGCCTTTTTTCCTTGCAATTGCCGTTAGTGTCGCCTCATGCCCTAAGCAAACCGGTGGGCCATTGGGGAACAAATGAGCTGTATGCCATCCTCATGGCTTGGAGTGTCGAATTGGTGCGCTCCACGATTCTAAGTCAATGGGAAAGCAGGCGATTTCAAAGCATGATGACCTCCTCGTAGTTGCGACGATGAGAGATGAGAACGGGTATAAAAGGAGCACCGAAGTTCGCAACTGGGGAGAGAGTTCAGTCTTCAGCCAAGAGCATCTCATACAGCCAGGAAACCTCATATACGACAAAGCAACATTCGTCATATCCCACCATAATGGCAGTCTTGAAGTATCTTCTTCCCATTGCTACACTCCTTGTGGGCCAGGCCGTTGCATTGCCGACCAACTTCACGACCACTGCACTGGGCGGCCAATATGTGAATGACATTCGCCAATGCCCTCCTCTGCCCAAACGCACTACGCCTTCCAGTGTCAAAGATCTACGCCCTGATGATTTCAAAGCAATCATGGCGTTAGGCGACAGTATCACGGTATGTTCTCTTATGTAAAAGCTTGCAACTATCAACTCAGTCTCTGATGCATGTTCTCCTGTAGGCGGGATTCGCAGCTGAAGGACTTCAACTGAACCCAATTGAAAACCTCTTCGAGAATCGTGGTCTCAGTTTCTCCATGGGTGGAGACCGGGGTGCAATTACCTTGGCCAACATGTTCAAGACTTATTCCTCCGGCCTCCGTGGTGCCAGCACCGGCGACCGCATTGTCAGCGTAAGTGTTCTGGCAAGTTTGTTGATTGGTTGGGTTGATGACTTAACAGCTTTGTGTTGCTTAGTATTGCGGTGGGTCGTTCTGTCCTCCAGGACAATACCGCGATGAGGATTACTTCAACGCCGCCCAGTCCGGTGCCAAAGTCGAGAATCTCGACTACGAGGCCAACTGGCTCATCGGCCGTGTCAAGGCAGACCGTAATATCAACGTCCAGAATGACTGGAAGGTACAACCATGGTGTCGTCGCGGCATGTCGTTCTCAACACTCACAGCTGTTCCTGTTCATCACTAGTTCCTTCAAGTCCTTATCGGTGCCAATGACATGTGTGGAGTTTGCAAAGACGGAAAGCTTACGGGCGACGTCTATGAAAGGCAGCTGCGGGCAGTTTTGGAAAAGATTCGCACCAACCTTCCCAGGACCGTGGTCAACGTCATGAGTATCTTCAAAGTCTCTCAAGTATGGGACTTGACCAAGAATGAATTTGATTGCAAGGTCAAGCGCGCAATTGGTCTCAAGTTCCTTTGCGAGTGCGCTTTCCCCGATGGCGACAGTACGTGTATTGTACTTTTTGCTTTGACTGCGTGAATATGCTAAAATGCCGTCCTTGTAGCTGCTTCGGGCGTCGCTAAGCGCAAGGTCATGGATAACTACGCTAACGAATGGAACGCCCGGTTGTTCAAACTCGTTGATGAGTACCGTGGCAAATATGACGACTTTGCAGTCATCGCAGACCCTGCTGGTGCCAACACGCCCTTGGTAGGTGGAGCGTGCAGTAGTCGCGATACTTTGCGAGGCCTCTCGTTAACCAATTTACCTCCTTCTGCAGACCCAATACAAGGAAGATTTTGTCTCCAACCTTGACTGCTTCCACCCCGCTACCTCGGCTCACCAATTCATGGCGAAGAACCTTTGGAACAACCTCTTCTTGAGCTCTGCCAACAAGCAGCAGAAGTGGGGTACCAACATGAAGCCCCAGATCTACTGCCCTACGGAGGCCGACCGCATTCAGGTCGTTTGAGCAGCGAGTTCACGCCGCTATTAGATATGCGAAGTTAGATATGTTGTGTGCTTATACTGTGATCCTGATGTACTTAAAATGCGGCTGGTCCGCCAATCAAAGAATTTCTGACAATTGAGAAACAATATCACTCTCTATTACGAGTCTTGCCTATCCAAGCAGAACGCATCAGCACATCCAACTATCATACGGTAGCTTGTACAGCGTTGTCTTCCATAAACCCTTCGACAACGCTAGCAAGGTAGCCTCCTAAGTACCACGACTCTGCAAAGATTTTCAGCCAGGTAACCCTCAGCCCAAACTGTTTCCTCAGATCAGCCATATCCTCGCTTTGCTCAGGAGTGGGTGTAACATCATCGTCTTGGCACATACTATACTGCGTCTTCATAACCACGGCCAAAGCAATCGAAGAGTAGAAGGTAAAGTAAGCACCAATGAGTGATACATGCATCACACTGGGATCAATACGCAGGACGTGCTCAATAATTTGCGAGACTTTGCCGCAATGGTACCGGTGAAGAGAAACCAAACGGTGAAAGTCGTCGGGTGGAGGGCACAGTCCGCCAGAGTACGCGGCGAACAGCGTAGGAAGGTAGAGTGCAACATAACACTCGTGATAGACGAGAAGAACAGAGACGAGTTGCCAAGGAGGTGGGAACTGAGATGCAGTGCTAGCGGTAAATACATGGTGCTGAGTCACATTCCTCGCCCACTCTGGCAGCTGATCCAACCAAGCGTCGAGCTTACGTTCCAGTTCTTGCCGTCGTAATATGTGCTGCCTGTATCCTATCGCATCATCGGTGGATGGCAGACTCCCTTCCGCGCCATGCGATGGACGGCGCCCTGCGTTACTACTAGCGTCTTTAACGATCCGGTTCATTTCTGCCCCGAGATCTTGAATCTCGGCAAAAATCCTGGTCAAACGCACGCTCTGCTCTGCACAATGTAAATCGTGCCCCGGACGAAAGGGAACCATTGCGGGAAGACCGTCTTCGGTCCTTACAGACTCAAACATCGCATCCGGTGCAGGCGCTCTCACGCGTCTGCTCGAGTCATGGAGTACTGGAATCCGATCCAGAAGAGGTTGGTCAGCGTCTGATACCATGCGGCTAACATGGTCTCTTAAGCTGCAGTCCGTGACCTCCATCGCGCATAGCGTCCACCACAATCTTCGACGCATCTCCTTATTGAGCCAGCTGGCGGGTGGGTGAACGTCCTCAAAATCCGGATCGACGTCGTAGCGAAGACCCACAGCCATGCGAATGGAGAGTGCGAGAAGCTGGCCGGCTGAAGCTTCCCCCATACGCGTCGCCGCTAAGAGGTGACGACAGCAACAGAAATAAGTATCCCGTGCGATCAACGCGAGAATGAGTACGCATCACCTACCGATCGCCAGATACAGCAGACCTATCGTAGTATCCACGTTTGGCGCTTCAAGTAGTTCCGGAAGCATTGCCTTTGCCCGGTAATAGTAAGGCTCCCCTGCCCGATATTGTGGCAAATTCCGTTGCGCCAAATACGCAAGTACGGCAGGATGAGAACAATACGGAGCGCTGCCGGCACATATCGTCATAATCAAGAAGGGAGAGTGCTGAGATATAGGCTTGGCCATGAATGTCAGTCGATGCAAAGGGGAATTGAACCACCTGTTCGCGAGATATCGGAAATAAATGTGAAGAAGGTCCATAATAACATCTTCCTGCATCATCCGATGCGCAATGTGGTCTAAGGGCGGGGCAACCGAATCAATTGGACTGGGACATGCGGGCATGCCAGGTTGTGCAACTGGATGCGGGCTGTGACTTATGGGCGACGGTATAGGCGCCGGCGCCGGGGTTGAACTACTAGGAACCATGGAACTGGTGCGCCGGTAAAGTTCCAAACGCGCGGACATGGGTAGTATTCTTTCAACTTCGCGTAACCGCTCTTCGAGCATGTGTACGTCTGTTTATCCAGGATGGGTATCAGCAACGATGCAATGAAGTTTCCAAAGTGCTTGATACTCACAAGCATCCACAGTCATAGACCTGCGCCTTCTCCTTCCCGCGCCTAAACCCCGTTCTCGTGCAGTATAGGAGCAACTGAAGTCTCCTCTCTTGCAAGTAGAGCAGGATGGACGGCCAGAGTCGCATTTGCTTTTGAGTCTATAACCTGCAATATTCAGAATTTCAATGGATGCATAAACGGATCAGCGAAAGTCTTAATAACATACATCTGTCGCACGCCCAAATGGTGTTACTGGATTTGACTCTCCTAGCGGTCTCGTACTGGCGACTTTTTTGGGGCATGTTCGGCGGAACAGAGTCACTGGACGGTGTCGTACTAGATAAACTGACAGAGGAACCCTGCTCGGATCCTGCAGTCGTCAGATCGCCTATGGCGGGAATGGATCAACCGATCGCAGATTTAGTGCCGGGCCTTTGTTGACAGTGTTTTCATGCTTCATCACTCGAAGGGTTTGCTTCACTCACCATCGTCATTCTCGCTGCTCATCTATTCAGGATGCCTATCAGCGCCCCACCTTCTGCCAAGACCGTCTTAGGCTTCACGCGTCTGCACACCGGGGACAAGGAAGTAGAGCTACAGAGGGATATGGATGGCCATTCGCAGAAAGAATGTTGGTGACAAATATGGGGAGGGGCGAAGCGGGTTGGGTGGAATTATAACGATTAGTATTGTATGCTCTCAGGGATTTACACAGAATGGAATGAAAGGTTTTGCGAAAAAGGGGGGTCACCTCGGAGCCGCTCTTTTCTTACTTCCATGGATTGTTGACGTGTGAACATTCACCCTTGACTTGTCAATGGGTCCGCAAATGCTCCGTGCAGCACATACAGGGCAGGCGCTCAAATTCAGTGCCATGGAAATAAAAGGAAGCAATGCCCCTGTTCGAAATGCATCACTTCCATAACAAACAACAAAACCCTGGCAGAGAATTCCAATCTGGAAACATTCGATGAGCTGTCGATACCAGCTGGGTTTCTATCACGGCGTGACTTGATTCCTCTCAGTCATCGCTTCACGGTGCCCCAAGCAATCGTCACCTTGTATCATCAGGTTTTTTTGGTCCAGTCGAATGCTGGCCGAGTGTTTTGTTGTACCCAGCGGATGTTCCGGCGATGAATCGGTTTAACGGGCCGGACATGAGACCTTAGCCGCGGTTCTGGTTCAATATCGGAGGCTCGCCGACCGGAACATATAATAACGTTACCTGTTGATGAGTAAACACGCGTCGTTCCGCTGGTAAGCTGAACGAAACTATACTTAAACTGAATAGAAAGTATAGTCTTATTCAAGGCCAGCTTCTGGAAGCGAATGCTTTCCTAACTACTTGAAAGAGAAGATATTAGCGCACAACGCTCACAACTGTAGGCATGTTTTTTTGTTGGTGAGTGAGTAGTGTTTTGAAGTGCCTCATAATATCATGACCGACTGACATGCGTACGGTCTCACCAATTTTAGTATTAGCCGGACAAACGACGACGACGCGAGAAGGAAAATCATTATCAGCACTGCCACCACCGCCGCTTAGCTCGGCAAGTTTTTCCAACCAGCCCAGATCGACGAGGATATTGTTGTACAAGGATTAACCCAGTGAGATGAGGCGTGACCCTGTTCTTGTCGTGAACACCAGAGACGAGCAATAAAGAGTAACGCTTTTTCCTTGTGTTTGTAAAGCCGCTGAGCTATGCGGTTTCACAGACGCAAGGAAGAAGAGGGAACAGCGCCTGCGAAGATCTCTGTAAGGAATTCGACGACCATTTTGGCGTAATCATGATGGGCAAACGCGCGCTGACAGCAAATACGGTGCGAATAAAGGGAGTTTTATCTCTGTAAACAAAAACAAAACTACCTATACCCCCGGGTATGTTCTAGTCCCTTTGGGTCCTAAAATGATCAGGTTTGCTAGCTTGGTGCCGCGGTTGAACACATGAGGTGCAAATCACCAGTCTATCCAATGCTATGTCTATTCTATGGCGTTTTGGCGTACTACGACATACCAGATGTCGAACGCATTTTGTTCCTATTCTATATAACCTAGTCCACAATATTCCACAACCTCAACGCTTTGGTCACCTGATCAGCGATGACTTTGTGTGTTCGCGATGAGGGGTGCAAGTCATACATGATCAGCTTGTCGGGGTCTGAGCAGGTTGTCCAATCCGTTGGTGCGAGAAGATCATTGGAGGGGAAGGACGGCTGAACCAGACACTGCTTCGTCACGTCCGCCAAAGGCACATCAAAACCAAGGCTCTGACGGTTGATAACCAAGTAGGCGAATTCGATGGTCATATCAATTGGAACGATCTTCATGTCGGGGTTCTTTGCGGCAAATGCAAGGACCTTCAATCCCAGTTGGAGGTTGTGCTCCACAAACGGCACACTGCTGGATCCAGGCGGTAGATTGAAAACCACCACCTTCTTTGCGCCCGCATTCGCAAGCGCTTGAAGTCCATTCACGATTCTGTCCGCGATTTTCGCAGGCGTGTTGTTGGCACCGTCGCCGTAAAAGTAGTCGTTACCTCCACTCCACACGCTGAACAAGGTTTTTTTCGGATCGAACTGGGGGTTTGTAGACTTCCATTGTGTGATTTGTTGGGCTAATCCCGGCATGCTGGGACGGGGAAACCCTGATGGCGCATGACCGACAATGGCGTTCGTGTCCGTTGTCGAACCGCCATAGGCACGATTCTCATGAGTGAGCTTCAAGCTGGACGCGAGATGTTCTGTCCAGACGGGTCCGTTTGAGTAGCGGCCTTGGAAGTAGTGGGACGGATACGGGTAGCTGTTGTTCAGTAACTTGAAGGTGTTACCTACAAGCGAAAGATTAGTCAAGAATTATCGAAGCAAAGGCACGCGCACGCACGTTCGGCTTACCATTGTCACTTAACGAATCACCGAAAGCGATTAACTTTGTTAAACCATCAGCTTTGAACCATGTCCATGGCGATGATAAAAAACGCTTTTCCACCACTGGGTTCACCGGGGCGGCAACGGCCGCCGTGGCAAGAAGGACACAGCCGACAGTTGCGAATGAGATGTGCATATTGAAAGATGCCGGTAGTTGTTGGTGATGAGGGGATACACACAGCGGGACCTGGCTATGGACAAGCCCTTTTATATTTAAGTCTGGAAGTCGTGGAGCAAGCGGCAACGGCAATGCTCGAAGAAAGCAGGATACTCCATGGCAGGACTTTGACCGTTGCCTCTGTAAATCCAAGAACGGCGTTGTGCATCCTTACGATAAATTTGCTCCCCTTTCCCTTGAGCGTTAAACGATAGATATAACGGCGGGCAAGTAGCCTGCCGCAGAGGGGGTACATTGTATTAAGGGCGCACGGCTTGCGACACTGCTGAACACGCCGTGTACATGTACGCGGGCTGTTAAGTGGCGCGCCTTTGAATTTACAAAAAGAAGGGCGGGGGATGGACGAGCAGAACGCACAACCTTTCCGTGGGATGTAGATCAGAGAGATTGCTGCTATCATGAACCGCATCGACACCAATGGGAAACACCACCAACCCCACAGATCCAGATCCAGTGCGAAAGATGCAAATACCGTCTGCGTAAGTTCTCATCACCTCCATTCATTAATTCACCGGCTGCATTGCGCAGGCTGGACATGGATTCTCGAACAACAGCGGCCTTTCACCAGCCAACTGCTGACTGACGAGTGAGAAATCCTGTGGCCGGGCAGCACTTTCTTTGCGTCGCACGGCGGCAACGCGACTGTGGCACAATGTTTTAAACGCCCGTCCTGAAAATGTGACGAGCCAAAACATTTTAATTTCCGAAATTGTCACATTGCGGCACAACTTGTATCCGTGATCTTTTTCCCACTCCCCGCGGTAAACCGTCACCGTTATTAATAGGGAATTCGTATGACGTAAGCGATGATTCCCAACGCGAACTTGCATCGAACAGGATTCTGAACGGTGAAGAGCAGACTCATCTTCTTCAAGTAGAGACCCCTCATCAAATCATCGCACTGCAGCAATGGCGCCAACCGCGTCTTCTAACTCTCAAAAGCCTCGTCTCATTCCGTTCTCTGAAGTCCAATCGCACACGTCCAAGGACGACTGCTGGTGCATCATCTACAACAAAGTCTACAACCTCACCCCGTTTCTGTCCGACCACCCAGGCGGCGTCAAACCAATCGTAACCTACGCCGGACGCGATGCAACAGCTGCCTTTGATCCTATCCATCCGCCCGGCACCATCGAAAAGTTTCTCACGCCAGAGTTGTGTTTGGGAGAAATCGATACCACCACCTTGCCCAAAGACTCACCAGCATTAAAAATTAAACCACAAGGAAACGAAGTGCAAAATGTGGAGAAACCACCGTTGACTGCTATTTTCAATACGTTTGATTTTGAGAGTGTTGCGCGGTCGGTGCTCCGACCCAACGCATGGGCGTATTACTCCTCTGGTGCTGAGGATGAGCAAACCTTACAGGAGAACCGGGCAGTGTTTCTTCGAGTATACCTCAAACCCCGGGTACTACGTAATGTTAGACTTGTCAACCCCTCGACGTCTCTCAATGGGAGCCCATCTGCGTTGCCGATCTACATCTCTGCAACAGCATTGGGAAGACTGGGCCACCCAGACGGCGAGATGGTCTTAACCCGTGGAGCGGCGCGAAAAGGGATTATTCAGATGATCCCAACTTTGGCGAGTTGCTCTCTCGACGAAATCGCGTCAGCAATGGATTCAAAGCAAACAATGTGGTTTCAGGTGTACGTCAATAAAGACCGTGAACGGACCAAGACCTTGATCCAGGAAGCCATCCAAAAGTGTCGTGCGTCAGCCGTGTTTGTGACTGTCGATGCCCCGCAACTGGGACGCAGGGAGAAAGATATGCGCACCCGGTTCGTAGATGCTCCACCGTCAGTGCAGAGTCAGCATCAATCTGAAAACGTGGAGATGGAAGGCAAAGATGAGGAAGTGGAGAGAGATAAAGGCGCAGCTCAGGCCATCACGGGGTTCATCGATCCAGGATTAAACTGGGACGATATCAAAGACTTTGCTAGCACTTTTGGAGCTCCTATTTATCTGAAAGGTGTACAGACTGCTGAAGATGCGATCCTTGCGGTGAAGACAGGGTATGTCAAGGGAATTGTCGTATCGAATCATGGTGGACGGCAAGTAGATACAGCAAGGTCTGGACTGGAATGTCTCGCGGAAATCACGGGTGCGCTTCGGAAAGAGGGCTTGTTACGTCCAGACTTTGAAATATATATGGATGGAGGCATTCGTCGCGGTTCTGATATTTTCAAGGCTCTTGCTTTGGGCGCACGTGGTGTTGGTCTTGGTCGGCCGTTTCTGTATGCAATGAGCTCGTACGGGCGAGAAGGTGTGGAACATTTGATAGACTTGTTAAGAGAAGAGTTCTGCGCCGTAATGAGAATGATGGGCGTAACCAGAGTAGACCAGATCAATGGAAGCTATGTGCAGACCGGCAGTCTGGAGACTCATTCCGATGGACGCGTGAAGGATGGGCTTGGCGCAGAAGTGTATGAGAGGATGAAAGCGGTAGCAGCGAGCAAGCTGTGATTATCTACATACACCGTGGTTTCACACTTGTATCGTATATTGTTCTATCTGATCTAGCAAAATGTACAAAGAACCGAACCCGCAGATCGGAACAAAACAAGAGAAAGTCTCGCACTTTGATGGCTATGTACAAAAGCGTTTCCTTGGAAAAAAAACGCCACAATCCTTCGCGACAGTCGGATAAAAAAATCTAGAAATTCTCCTTGCCGTAGAAGAACCGAGTTCCATTCTCGGTCGCTTCTGTCCACTTGTTGCACGCCTTGTGCAACGCTCCACTCAGAACCTTTGGTCCACAGAACAAGACACCAACGTCCGTTCCGGGATGATTCATCCGGACATATTTGAAGATCTGATCCCAATTCGGCCGTCCGAAATGCGTGGGCGCTTTTAGTCCGGTGATAGCATCCGCAACGCCTTCTTCGTCGTTGACAATGATATTCTTCACCTCGTCGATTTTCAATCCTTGTGTCAGGTATGTATGGATTTCCAGGAAGCCGTCAATGTTTTCTTCTTCAAGTGTCATGAGCAGGTCTTGGAACCACTCGAAAGCGTCCTTATCTCTGCATACCCAGTAGAAATACACCTTCTTTAACCGAACAGCGCCGGAGCCGGGGTTGTTGAGACGGTACCAAACAGTTTTGAGGATAGAAGCAAAAGGAGTGACACCGATACCGGCACCGACGAGAATAGCGGCCTCGTAATCAAACACGTCTTCAGAGGCGGAACCGTAAGGGCCATCAATCATGATCAAAGGAAGGGAAGTGGGAGCGGGCATATTGGCTTCGTCAGCATCGCCAAACCTGCAACCGCAACGCTTGGCAAATTTAGTGGTCCAGTCGCCAACCACACGGATATGAATAGACACAAAGTCTTCGTACGGGGACGAAGTAAGTGTGAATGGGTGCCATTCGAAATTGGAGATTTCCGGACAGGAGATGAAAATGTACTGTCCAGCGCGCGTCTTGCAAGATGGCTTTTTGACCTGGATCTCCACGACTTTGGATGGGTGTTGTACGACCTTCGATATGTAAGTCTTGCGGCGGCCGCGAACCTCCCGGAGAATACGTTCAAGAAGGTAGGCGAATCCCGAAAGGACCCACCATTTCCAGAAAGTGGCACCACCACGGCAGGGATCGTCGGTTGTGCCTGCGTCTGCTTTGATGAAGCAGAATGATCCATGCATAAGCAGTCCGCCGAAGAAGACGATAAAGAGGTGGTGAGTGAACCAGAACTGCTCAAAATATTTCCTGCGGACGCCCTCAAGCGCAGATGTCACCATCAAGAAAAAGGCAAGGGTAACCACCTGACCAGTGAGACCCGGACCCGATATCCATGAGAGTTTCATGGCAGACATGTCTACGACACCAAGGACCTTTTCCACATTCATGTAGTTGAAGTAGTGGCCCACACAATGGACATATGCCCAAAAGACGATACACCAAGCGATATGAATGTGGAACGTGATGTTCTTGTCGAATGGGATGAATTTACCAAGGAACGAAGTTCTGACGCGGGAGATGAGGTTGCGGCAGACAGTGAAGAGAAGGATGGCGCAGTTCAAATTGATTAAGTTTGCCGCACCGCGAGCGACAGGAAGACCGTGTCCGATGACTGAACGGAAGAATGAAAGGTTCGGTGTAGTCCACAGGACGTTGTATGAGTAGGCAAAATACGCCGCTTGGATCAAAGTCCATAAACAGACGAAGATCGTTCTAGGTCCTATTCGTGGAAGGGATCTTGTTAGTACCATACCCTTTGCACCAATGCGCGAACATTATCAACATTATTGTCTGCACCCGACCGGCTTCCCGTGCACTTTGCCAATCTGCTCCCATCCCGCCCTCTCGTTTTCCATGCAGGGGCCACCTCATTCCGTCCCATGCCATGCGACTAAAGCGCTTCCTTCCGCCAGCAACCTTCCATCCCATGTACACTTTCGCGCATCTATCCTACAACATGAAAATCCGTACATACCTTCATTGACCATCCAGTTGTCGAAGCGAACTCTTAGCTTTGACTTTTTGGTGCGAGGAGGGAGCACGCCAATGTCGACGCTGAGCTGCCCAGCATTGTTCCTATAGTAGACGCTGTTCATTGCTACGTGCAAGGGTTGTCCGGACCCACGCAGGCTCGCCAATCAAGCTTGATACCAGCCGTCGGTGGTGACCAGTGCCAATTGGAAGAAGATAGAGCGAGGATGCACTGAGCGAACTCAGGACCAGTTATGTGGAGTTGTCTCTCTCCAGAACGATGGGACGGATGATCTCTCCCGTTTGGGCTCTTGGGGAGGAGGAAGCCAGTGTCGAGGCGACCTTTTGTTGAATTGATGTAGAGGAGGCAAGCAGCAATGGCCGCTGGTGGAATCAACGGGGGGGCGATGTATGCAACGTGCGTCGTACCCGGGGTTGGCCGTCCGTTTGTTCGTCGAGAAGGAACCCAGTCAAACCACCACAATAATAATAAAATAATGAGGAAAGGAAGGGGGCACCTTGCTCTACGTACGCCAGACACCTAACTATGATACTAATAACTAATTAATAGGGGAGCCCCCATATAATGATAATAGAGAGTAATAGTAATAAATTGTTGTATGTGCTGGACATGAAACAGTGGCCCCCTTTTTTGTTATTGGCACAGATGAGAAGTGGTCTCTCCTTTTTGCGCTTGGTGCGACACAACCCACGCCGCTTCGTTCGGGTTTGGGTTTGGTTGGTGGGGCAAAAAAGGGGGGGGAGGCAAGAGTGTGCAACCAGGCAGCAGAAGAGATGGCGTTGGGAATTCAGGAAGAGGCAGTGTTTGGGACCATGGACTGACCTGTGCCTGCGACAATAGAACCTTCTTCTCTCGTGTTGATGAATTTCTGGGCGAAATTGGAGAATTCCCCGTCCCTTGCGGATGAGACATTTTGACTTGGCCGCAGCGATGATTTCTATTAGAATGAGTCGTTTGAGTGAATCGTGAGTGAAAAGTCAGGACAGGAGCTGTGACTCTGTCAGATTGGGTGGGACAGTCACCCAACTCGCCGACATGAGTACACGTGAGCACAAATCACGGGATGTCAGTGGCTGTCAGTGGGTGTCATATGCGCTCACGTAGAGTTACACGTGATCGGACATTTTCGGGCAGTATCCAAGGCGCCTCGCCGGGATCTCGCCTCCCTTTGTCTTTGGCACCTTTCGTCTTCGTCCCGTCGTCGGCCAGCTTCGCAGCTTTTTTATACCCTCCTCCCCATTTATTTTGCTTGGTAGTGTGCTTTGTAGACCTCCCTCATCGCCCCCATCCACAACCAAATCTAAAGATGTCTGCCGTCGTTCCCGGAAGAAAGTGGGATGCTCGCTATGCCGGCCCCGTCCCCCACGACACTGCCTACTACGCAAAGTGCACCCTTGGTGGTGTACTTGCCTGTGGTTTGACCCATGCTGCCATCACCCCTCTTGACAACGTCAAGTGTAATATGCAGGCAAGTACTTGAAGATGTCAAGCTCGCCGTTATCCGAGATCTCATTGCCAATATGTACATAGGTCAACCCCGCAAAGTACAGGGGTTTGGTTGGTGGTATGCGCACCATCATGACTGAAGAGGGTGCTCGTGCCATATGGAAGGGGTGGTTCCCAACTCTTGCTGGTTACTCTGCTCAGGGTGCCTTCAAGTACGGTCTCTATGAGTTCTTCAAGGACACCTACTCCACCATGCTTGGTGAAGAGAATGCTGCCAAATACAAGGGTCTCGTCTGGTGTGCTGGTTCCGCGTCCGCAGAGTTCTTTGCCGACATTGCTCTCTGCCCTCTTGAGATGGTCAAGGTCAAGGTCCAGACCTCTGTGCCCGGTACCTTCCCCACCTCCTTCGGTGCCGCTGTTGCCAAGATCTCCGCCGACCGCGCTGTCACCCGCTTCCCCTTCGGCTCCCTCGTCCCTCTTTGGTCCCGTCAGATCCCATACACTGTCGCCAAGTTCTTCTTCTTCGAGAAGGCGGTACAATTCTTCTACTCCAACGTCTTCACGGCTCCCAAGGAGACCTACTCCAAGGGCACTCAGTTGGGCATCACCTTTGCTTCTGGTTACTCTGCTGGTGTTATTTGCGCTATTGTCTCTCACCCCGCCGACACCATCGTCTCTCTTATGTCTAAACCCGCCAACAAGGGCAAGGGATTCGGTCAGATCGCTACAGAATTCGGTTACCTCAACCTCGCCACAAAGGGTCTCGGAACCCGTGTGCTGATGATCGGTACCCTCACCGGTACGTTGTCAGACCTCAGGGACAGTAGTTTGCATCCGGAACCGTTGGTTAATCCTATTTTTTGTAGGTCTTCAATGGTGGATCTACGACAGTTTCAAGACCATCATGGGTCTTGGAACCACCGGTGGCAAATAAGGCCCCTGATGTCGCACCCAAAAATGAGCAGACCATGCTTGAGCAACTATCTTTTTATTGCACATTCTTTTGTTACCATTTTGTTGAATAGAATAGTTGAGAAGTCTGTCCCGGACCATGGATGAGCGATCTACCTGCATGGCGCACGGCCTGCACTTCCCGCTCTTTGTTGTCAATCCCAACGCACGTTCCTTAGATCCCTCGTCATGGGTCGGACAAGAGCAACTCATTTCTCTACGAGAAGTGGTTTGTTCAAAGTTGCCGATCCTCCAGCCTTCTGGTTGTGATATTGGCGAGGCTTGAGTCATAAACGTGCAACATTATCTTTGGAATTTCAAACGACATTACTCCGGAGGAAACCTTTGGTCATTGCTCACGCTTTTTGTGTGGGCGATACCTTTCCCATGGGTTTCTGGAGGTCGCTTGGAACATTTCTCGTGCTCACCTATATGGTCCTGCTGGACTACAAACGAGGTTTTGTAATGATCGTCAGGTCCAGGCCCTGATGCGTGGGTTCCTCCATCATACTCATTGTTTGGTGCTTGTCGTCCTCCCTTTGATTGTAAATGTCCTACCAGGTTTGTCTCGCTCGCAGGAGAGGTTCAGATGGAACCACCATTTGCATTTGCATTTGGGGCATGAATATGAAGTGAGAAAATGTCGAAAAGAGACGGCAAACGCTTGGCTGTCTGGGAACGCATGGAATATTGCAGGGGATTCATATCCTTACGCTTAATGGGTGAGATATGTGAAATAGCATGCTATGTTCATAGACAGCCAGTCATCTCCAAACGTTCTTTGGTATCAAGACTCCGACTATCCCGCGTCCTGCATGAACTCACAGGAACTGATAGTAGAATGACTAGAAATGCTGGTAGCATCTGGCATGCCTAAGCATTTTTCTCTGTCTGGAACAAATCCATCTGCCTATTCCCGGCTCAGACATGCTAAAATTGTGCCGTGTGCCCGAAATTCCGCGGAGTTCTGGAAGGTCATGCGTAAACGACACGGTCGTGGGAGCTGCGTACTTGTCACATGGATCTATAAGTATTTTGGTGCGTGTAATAAGCATAGAGCGAACCTCCATTCAATGAAAGAGGCAGCACTCGCTATTCATAGGGGTTCGAGCACAAGGAGATACGGTCCCAACAGCCCATACGGATGAATGAGTTATGTTCCAATAAGTCTATCGCTCTCAAGAAGTCCATTCTTTATATATATACATATTACATTCGGTCGAGGCAATCATCCGCAAAACATAGCGATTCTCGAGAGGGCAACCCAAAAAGAAAAACAAGGGAGAAACATAGTGTTCCAAACTATCAAAAAAGCGCAAACGACTGTAACAGCTTGCGGCATCCAAACCCAACCAAACCCCCGTCTAGAACGAAGAACTTGCATCGGATTCCGCTTCTTCATTTGCAACTGCCTTTAAAAGAGCTTTTTTCCATCTCGGTTCCTCTGACTCGTTGGGACTTGACAGACCAGGAGACGGGTAATCGCCTGGATTTATACCCGAACGGACCGCGCGTACGACAGGTGACTCGTCATAAGGTTTACTTGGTTCTGGCGCGACACGTGTGAAAGCGGGAGGCGTCTTTTGCCTGAAAAGCGGCGACCGTGGTCGTCTCGGCACAACAGGTGATGGTGGGTTTTCGCCACGAGGCGAAGGCGACGGTGAAGAATTGGTTGAGGATGGTGCAGAGGCAGTATCCAATGTCTCATCGCTTCGTCTTATGGAAATGTCGGGTTTCGGCCTGACCGATGGGGCAGTGGTAACTTTTACACTGATCGATTGACCAGAATACGTTCCTGGCGGATTATCATCCATAGGTGTGTTGGCCACGGTCGCCGATCCAGACAAGCTGCCCTCTACATAGTCACTGCTGGTTTCAGATGACCCGGATGGTTCAACCCTGGTAACTAGGGGAACAGCAGGGAAATAGCCATCAACAGATGCTCCAGTTCCATCACTGGCACCGCTGCCATCTTTGTGGCCAGTCTCACCCCACGACTCTGCGGCATGCTTGGGTTGCTTGACAGGGAAGAATACCGGTTCATGTGATCCATGCCCATCACGCGAATTGGATGCGGGTCCCATTCCACTGCCGTGTCCTTGAGCCAAGGCAGCCCGCGCCCGAGCGTTCTCAGCAGCTTCCTTCCATGGATCCAAGGCCGCCATGCATGTTTGCAGATCGTTCTCATCAACATCTTTCAGCCAAGGATGTTCCAAAAGCTCCTTTGCATTCGGCCGTTGAGTAGCCGGGCGCGTAAAACACTTGTGCAGGAAGTCGGAGCATTCAGCGCTCGCTTCATGTGGTTCAGGAAGCGGCGGATGTCTGTCTGTCATGCCAATGTGATACATGACCGCCCACTCGTTGTCGAGACCGCTCCACGGTTTACGGCCAGTCACCATCTCCAACATACAGCATCCTAAACTCCATATATCTTGTGCCCCGTGGCGTCCTAAACCTTCGCCGGTGATGACCTCTGGAGCGATGTAATGCGGAGTCCCCACCAGAGTGTTTGCCTCGCCATTTGCGCCAACAATGGTCTTCTGAGTCTTGTAAATCTTGGACGCACCAAAGTCTACAAACTTGATCTGCCCCTCTTGCCCCAGTAACGTATTGGCTGGTTTGACGTCGCGGTGGACAATACCTCTGCCATGTAAGTACTCCAAACCCTTCAGCATCTGCTTCGCGTAAATTCTGACAACACGTTCGTCCGCAAAGCGGCCGCCGTGCTCCAGCAGGCTCGAGATTGAGTGTGGACAGTATTCCATGAAAATGTACAGCTTGTCCCTGTGCACTTCAACTCCGTAATACTCAACGATATTGGGATGATGCAAAAGCTTCAAGACTGTCATCTCGTCCTTGATAGAGCGTTGAAGAGACTCAAGAGAAGACACGTCAGAGAACCGGATTTCCTTCACGGCCATAAGATCAGCGGTCTCCAAATTGATGCCCAAGTATACAGATCCGAAGGAGCCTCCACCAAGGAACTTGCCCTGCTGCCAACGCAGAGAAATCGAAGAGCTTGTGCTGGCAAGAAAGCTGATATTGCGTTCGACCACATTTCCACTGTCCAGCACTTTTCCAACCATCCTGGCTGCTTGCTGTCTCGCATGCCGCTCTTCTTCAAGTTTAGTGATTCCAGCCAACCATGCCTTTTGCTTCCGCTGCATGAAACTGTCACCGTGATATGCGTTACGGCCCACAGGGTTTGGCTCTGTTGGTCGGGGAGCAGTCTTTGCCTCAGGAGGCGACTCATCCGACGAGGTCGAGTCGCGCTTCATGTCACGGCCTGGCGCTTCGGTCGAAGCTATTGAGGACGTTGACGTGGCTATATCGTCAGTTTTCTCAGCCTTGTCCTTTGAGACAGGCGACTTTGCATCCGGCTCCAGGTCATCACCCTCCGAGTCACTGTTGTTGCGCAAACACTGTATCTCTTTCTTTACGCTCGCCTTCGGTGCCGCCTCTTTCGGTGGCTCCAACATGGCCCCAGCGCGCTTACTTCCACCAGAGAGCACAGTCCCAACGGCCTCCTCCAAAGTAGCACCACCCGCTTCATATCCACCCTGTTCAAATCCCCGAATGAGTACTCGCATACATCTCGCCACACCAAGTTTTAGCTCCGCAAATTCTGGTTCACCAAGATAATAGACTCTCCCGCCGCTTGTGGTCGTCATGGCAAACTCTAATGCTCGCAGACTCCATTTGATAGCCTTCTGTTGCATTCCTAATCCAACTGCCGTATTCGGCGGATTGGAGCTGGTGCCCAACGTTATGGATTTGGGCGTGCCGCTCGTGGCTAGCCCGCCATTGACTGTTGGACCACCCAAATTATCTGCCCCGCAGAAGTCCACCCATTCTTTAGCAAACCAAACCAGTCGCTTCATCATCGCAGTCGTGCGCTTCTTGTTATTACCAACGTACTCCATGGCTCCCCATGCGAAGTCGCCAGAAAAACTGAACATATCTGCAATCAGATCCGCAGCACTTATGACAGCTTCAACATTGTTCGCTGGAGCGGAGGCAGCACTCACAACACTTCCAGTCGGTGACAGACTGGCGCTACTATTCGCCGTCGAGGGTATTCCGGGGGAAACGCCACCGGTAATTGCCACGCGACTCAAAACTTCACGCACTTTGCCAACACTGTCAACAATGCCTTCACTCAACCTGAAAAGCGTTCGCTTCACCTCTTTCATACCACGATGAACGTCTTCCACATGTGGTCGACTCGGCTTCACGCAGTGCACCGCACCGTTGACAATCGCCTCAAAAATACCCCGAGAACTAGTTAACCCTTCCATATTCCAGGCAACCAGACGAAGTCGGTCAGGCTTGATTATAATCGGACGTCCGCCCTTGCCCAATCGAACTTGCATACTCCGGCCCTGCCAATTAGTGCCCCGGTGGCGCTCCTTTGGCGACAGCAAAAGAATGTATCCGTCAACGACTCCAGTGTCTACTTTCACAAAACAAGACTTCAGCAACCTCGCAACGGTATCGGGTTTGTTCTGTAGTGATGGACTCGCAAATATGAAAAGGCCTTGATTGGCGTACGCGTCCGTCCTAACAAGCGAGTGGCCGGATTGCGACAGAGTTCGAAACAGCACCGGTAGGGCGAAACTCTGAGTATACTCCGACGCATTTTCAAATTCTCGCATGAGGGACGTTTGAAACTTGAGAAGTTTTTTTGCGCGACTTCTCACGTTGTCCAGCATGCGCGCATACCAGCGCACGATGGCGCCTGCTGTTAAAGGCTTGCCGTCATTATCTGCTGTACCCGCTTCACCAACACCTTTGAGTCCATTTTCCAGATATGTCAGCACTTTGCTCAATAATTGCTTTTGTAACTCCAAAAATTGCGTTGCGGTTTCCAGATCTCCACCATCAATGTAGGAACAAATAGCAGACATAAAGTTCCATTCGTTCTCCAACATCTCAGCTTCTTTGAAGAAAACAGTATCGGTAGTAGATTTCAATCTTCGGTTGAGCAACATATAATAGCACTTGAGTGATTTCAGCAGAATCATGTCGTACGACGGGGACAGACTGTTGCGAATGCTCCATCCTTCCGCCTGGGTATCAAGCTCCTGACACTCGTGCTTCACTCGAATCGCTAGGTTCAAACTAATACCGAAGTCTTCAATTATCTGATCCAACATGACCCCCGAATGTTTCGCCAACTTCTCCGTATACTCCAATCGAACTTTAAGAATCTCTTCCATAAGGTTCGATGGAAAGGAGGCAAGCTGTTGCAGCTCGTTGATGTACGTCGGAAGTTGCATTTTCTTGAATGCGGCGGCATTATCAATCATCGAAGCCTTACACCTTGCCAATAGTCCACGCAGAACAGACATGATTCGAATCTCGAATGTTCGCTTCACACCGCTCTCCTTCAATAACCGCTCAATGAAAGACGTATCAATACGTTTCGAAGGGTCAAGAGGGTGCTGAGAACGGGATATCAACAAGTCCTCACTTCCAGTCCAGTTTTTCAACACTTGGAGCTGAAGACGTAAAGAATTACTGATCGTCATCCAGCTGTTGAGCGCTTCAACCTTATGTTGGAATGGCACTCCCGCATATACAGGTTTATCCAAGATCAATAATTTGCGAGTTGGATAAAGCGATTCCAATTTGTCCACTTTAGCAAGAATCTCCATCACTTGCTCGTATTCGGATTTCGTAGCAGTCGACTGCACCTCAAACTTGAGTACTTCATCAATAGTGGCCTCCGCATCCACTCGACGTTCGTCCACACGCTGCCTTTCCTCAGGAACCGAACGTCCCCGAAGGTATGCTCGTATTCCGAGCCACGTCTGATACATTTGATCCAATTGTTGCTTTTGAGTAACGGTGCCGTTGATTCGACTTTTTTCCGATCGAATGACTTCACCGGCGAGCACCGACGCGAGCATGGTCTGCCACTGAGCGCGCTCGTCATCCATTGCTGCCTCAGGTATGATTGGATCCGCTAGAAGAGGTACTTCAGGTCCATTGTTGCGGTTGTTGAGTCCGAGAGGTGGTATTACTGGCCGTGGAGGTGTTCCAGGCCGCACGAGATTGCTCCCCTCACGATCGGTTACGAGGACCTGGTCCCGTCGCCTGACAATTGGACGTGCTTTATGATCCAACTCTTCCACATTGCTCTCCCGTTTGGGCCCCAATGGATCATTTCGTACTTCAAACAAACCAGGATTGTGGGCAGCTTCCCGATTTGCCATCGCGTCTGCAATAGGTTTGGGCAGAAGTTCCACCCGCTTACCAATGGATGCATTTCGAACCAGACTCGCCGGACTGCGAGGTACGCCATCCAGTGAAATGTCCTTCGCGGAGAGAGACTTTTTAGCAGCCCCGGTGATATACTTAATCTTGGCGGGACGGGGCGTTGAATGAATGCAGACTTTGTCCGACGGAGCGCCTGACGCAGATTGCTGTGAACTAGTGCGGGAGAACGACGACCTTGGTGTCTCCGCCGAGACTCCAAGCGCCGCCAAGTCAGGCTTTGATGTCGAGCGTCGCACGGTAGATGATCGACGAACCGGGGCGCGTATATGATCTTCTTCGTCGCTACTCGGTTGAAGGGAGATTCGCTTTGGGCTCGATCGTGCCGGGAAATCCGTGTTGTAACGTTTAATAGAGGGACGCTCTGCGGTGTGAACGTCTGCGCGCATATGTGACTTGTGGGACCGTTGAATAGGTTCATTCGCAGATGGTGGTTCACTGGCGGATCGCAGAATGCGTGGGCGGCCTTTAGCAATCAACTGACCGTCACGGTCCAGCCGGACAGCCTCATAATCGGAATGATTTAAGAGTGCACGATCCATGATACATTGCCATACGAAGGTGTCTGTGACAACGGGTATCCCTCGCACTGCAGCTTCCTGTACAAAATCAGCAAGTTCCGCCAAATAACGATCGGGCAAGTCTTTCTCGGGCAACTCTGCAAGCGCGTTGGCGAGTTCAGGTGTAAGCTCTAAGACAAGATGGGTAATAGGTTCATCCAGGTTGCCCAAAAGGTCAATTTGACCGCCATGAGCTTTAATGCTGGTAATCAAACTTTGCCGTATGTCATTCTCTTCTCGGATGAACTTGAGACAAAAGTTGGCTCCGTAAAAAAAATGAGCGGCTTGATGACCAAGCGGGCTATCAGGTAAATGTGGGGCACTTGAGGATGGCGGCGGTGATTGTGTGGATGCCGGACCTGCTGCGTTGCTGCCGAGACCATTGTCCCTGTCATTCTGATTGTTGCTCGTGTCGTTATCGTCGTCATCGTCTGACCACTTTTCCACACCATTGGCAATGACAGGTGACGGGGATGGAGCTGATTCTTGTGGTATATGCTCTCGCCGACTATCATCAGTCCCTGTCGCGGAAGCTTCATTCGCCGTTATAGGACTCTCATTCGCTGACCCAGAGAAAGAAAGCGTATCTTCTGACGACATGTTGTCTCCCGATATGTAAGAAGAAGTTTGGGGCGTTAGACGGTTCGTAAAGTGATGTAGTAGTGTCGTCAGCATTGATACGGCAAGGAGCTTCCCGAGCTTGCAGGCTTGGGTTGTGGTGTGGCAGAATGAGGAAGGGACACGGCAGGGGTATCACTCGGTTATATATTCATTAGCAGGGAACAGCACGGTAAGCGACAAGGGGAAGATGGATGGCCAGTTGCCAGTTGGCGTTGCGTTGGGATAAGAGCGTTTGCCGAACGCAAAGGCAGGCTGCTGTTGGGGCAAGTGGAGGTTAGCTGTTGCCGGTCCTGCTCTGCGGGATACCGTTCGATGGGTGGGCAAGGGTTGTGTCCGTCGCTTGTTCTTAATAGTCAAACCAACAGAGCTGCTTACTCAGCAAAGGTGTTAGGGTTGCAGTACACCTCCGCGGCGATGGGAAGCCGAATTGGATCGAGAGTCGCCGACACCGATCCCCGATCGCTTTGGACGGCCGCAGCACGTGATAAATTAGTTGCATAAGCGTAAAGGCACGTGCAGAGACATGACTTGCTTATGCAATACAGTGACTTTTAAGTGACTGTTAAGTGAAGTGAGCGTTGAAATGTTGCGCTGATTTCTTTTTGTCGTTGAAAGTTCGGTTGCCACATACAGACGGGCGGGGAAGGGTAACCAGCGAGCGACGGTGGGGAAGACAGAGAGAGACAGCGAGACAGCAGAGAAGAAGAGTGAGACTGGTAATCAGTGTGACTAAGGCAAGAGACAGCTTCTTGAACCAATATAGAGCATTGTTCACAATGAGCATGGACAATGACCCGCCACCACCGACCCCATCGGGACGCCAAATATACAGAAGGCTCCAACAGCAACATCAAGCGCAACAACGTACACTGCAAGTACATCGTTGCAAAGTTGTCAAATACACCCCTTCGGAAATCGTGAGTCTCGCTTTCACACCTGGGGCATCGACCCAATGGGGAAGAAAACGCGTGCTGCTTGCATGTGCAAGAGCAAACGGAAATATCGAGATATGGAATCCTAGAGGGCAGGGATGGTTCTGCGAAAGGGTATGTTCATTTCACAACTACGCGGCGGATGCGCATTCAGGGCACGAGTTGACCTGGCCCGTTTTCAGATCATTCCAGGATCGGCAGATGCACCGATTGAGAAGGTGTTATGGATTCATCAGACGGACATCAGTGCCGACGAGGCTTCAGAGGCTGGTCTCGACACACCAGAGGAGCGTGCGACGTATGTTCAGTCGCTTCGTAATGCTGCTCCCCGACTCCTTACCGTCGGTCTGGATGGATGCATCGCTGAATGGGATACAGTTTCGCTGAAACCACGCCGAATTGCCGAACCCGGCGGTGGTGCGATCTGGTGTGCTGCTGTAAACCCTTCTCATACCCGCCTCGCTGTGGGTTCAGAAGATGGGCACGTTCGAATCTTCAACATTGCGGATGGCCAACTCGAATTTCTTAGAGTCCTGGAGAAGGCGCCTACGAGAATAATGTCCATTGCGTGGCATTATAACGGGAGTTTTCTTGTAACGGGCGGGGCGGATAGCAGTATCCGTAAACTGGATGTCAAAACAGGACGTACCATTGGCCGTATGACCACAACGACTGTGGACGATGTGGAAACTCTCATCTGGGATTTGACTGTCCTCAAAGACAGCACCATCGTAACGGGTGATTCTATGGGCCATGTGTCATTCTGGGATTGGAAGACTGGAACCTTGAAGCAATCCATCAAGGCGCACGATGCTGACGTCTTATGCTTGACCGCTAATTCGTCAGGATCAAAAGTCTGGACGTCTGGGGTCGACCGTAAGGTCGTTCAGGTGTCCTTCATTGCAAGTGCAGTACATGCTGGCGATCACACCAAAGGCAAACCACAAAAGAAAGGAGTGAATCACACGGGTAAGCGCTGGGTAGTCTCTGGAAGCAAGCGATACCACTCCCACGATGTCCGCGCCCTGGCTGTGCTAGAGGAGCGTCCATTTGATGTGCTCGCCTCTGGTGGTATTGACCGCACTCTCGTCTTGTCGAGTCCGTTAAAGGAGTTTCCTTTCCTGAAACAGTACCGACAGCCGAATTTTCCGCAACGCTCAATCATACAGATTACACGTCAGAGTCGGCTGTTGCTTGCCCGCTTCCAGGATCATATCAAAGTATGGCAACTCGGCCGCGCCATGCCAGTGGAGAAAGATCCTCGCTACCTGCGCGACCACGAGAAGATTGATTACCAGCGAGAGACGTTGATGTTGAACATCAAACCCAAGTGCGCAACGAACCTTTCCGCTAGTGCTATATCCGAAGATGGAAGATGGATCGCAATATCGGATATGCAAAGTGTGAAATTGTTTCGGGTCGAAGGGAGAGGCATGGACCAGTTGCGTGTGAGAAAGATGAAATCTTTCCCGTCACCGACAATTCTCCCTGCCGCGCACGTGTTGTGCTTCACACCTGATTCATTGCGTCTCATTGTTGCCGGTTGCGATTCTGTTATTTATGTCGTGGATTTAAGCAGAGGACTAGATAATGTGTTCGAAGTGATCAAGAAGTTTGGTGTCCATCGTGGTGACGAGGATGAAGATCTTTTTATCTCATCAACTGCAGAGATTGAGGCCATGGATGTTGATACCGCTCACTCAACGGGAAAAACGCTATTGGGTGGTGCAAGAGAAACAATCTCCAGCTTAACTGTATCTGGCGACGGCCAATGGTTAGCATCTGGAGACTTGCTCAACCGTATTCACATTTTCAACCTGGACGCGTTACACCACCACTCCACACTACCCAGTTTCTCCTCGCTACATACGACAATTTCTTTCCACCCCACATCACCCGTACTATTGATCACCACCACCTCCAACCGATTCTATCTGTACGATGTTGAAGACAGTCGACTGACCGACTGGAGCAAAGAGTATAGCGAACGACTTCCTTTAAGATGGTTAGGCCGCAAAGAGTGCGTTATGGGAGTGGGCTACGACCCGCGTCAACCCGGTGTCCTAACCATGTGGGCGGAAAAGCACGTTACATGGGTGGATCTGGAAAAACCGATTGGCAGTCGTGATGCGGTAATCAGCGTTGAAGGGAAAAAGTTGATTGCACACAGAAAGAGAATCCAAGCTAAAAGGAATGCGGGGAAACAAGTTTCGGAGACCGAGGAGATGGATGGCGAAGCAGAAGAGCTTGAACGCAAAGCAGCGGAACGCCGAAGAAAAAATGCCCAGATGGATATTGTAAAAGCGACGAATGGAGTTAATGGAGTGAACGGACATGCTAAGGCCAATGGCACAACTGCTGAGGGTGAAGACGAGGATGAAGTTATACTCATCGAGTCCGATTCGGAAGATGACGAGCTTGACATGCATCCGCTTGCATCCAATGTCACTTCTTCGGAAACTGGAGCTGTAAATGGTATCCACGCGGGAACAAAGCGATCATTGGAGACTGATTTGGTACCTTTCAACAACAATGCCCCGAGTGCCCTACTGGGTCAATACAACCCGCTGACTGCGACCCCTAGCGATGCATTCTCCATGACTTACCGATACGGGCCCATCATGGGATTAGGATACATTGGAGAGGACGAGTTGGTTGTCGTGGAACGCCCGGTTTTGGACGTACTGAAAGACGTGGGAGGAGCGTTCTACAAGAAGAAGTACGGTACTTAAAACAGGAAGTTCGTCCTGTAGCCCGCCGCAATGTGTGCAGGATCAGAGTATCTCGAGCAACATGCATCAGACCTGACTATATCGTCGAAGCGGATTTTGTTGCTTTATGTTTATTTATAATACTATTCTTGCATTTTGCCATCGATAGGAATTCATAATCCCTATTTGACCAGATATTGTGGCACCACAGCATACGTGATATCTATTATTGTGCAGCTGACTGAGAAACCGATAGACTATTGCTGCTCAGCAGTGGCCTTTGCTGCAACACGGCCAGCCGCCTTGCGCTCGAGGAGAGCGGTACGGTCCTTGTCCATCTTAATCTTGGTGATGACAACCTTAGAAGGGTGGATGGGAATGGGTACGGAGGCACCTGCAGCAAGAAGGCAATGAGTTCACAGCCCCGCCAGTAGCGTAGCAGATAGAGCAAAAATACCAACCGTTGACCTTGTCCCTGGTTACCTTCTCAACGTAGATGCACCACTTCTTACGGTAGACGGTGGTGACCTTGCCTTCACGGCCATTGTAGGTACCGCGGACAATCTTTACCTCATCGTCCTTACGGATAGGAATGGAGCGGCACTACAGAAAGCAGGACCAAAGCAATATCAGCTTTCCACTGCTTTATGTACTGTGCCCAACCCTCACCCTGCTCCCAGCATTTGACATGCTGAGAAACAAGGGGGCTTTCCATCGGAAATTGGGAAACATTCCACTCAACGTACGTTGTGCTTCTCGCGCAATTCTTTGTCCAAAGGAGCGGACATGATCTTCCGGCGCATGCTGGATGGGGCGGAGAAGTGGGCCTTGCGGCTCTTGCGCCTGTCAGACGAAACTGCACAAGGTCTTGGTCAACCAGCGGGCACACGCTATATTGCTAAAACAGACACTAAACGTACCGGCAGTAGAGTACTTCATCTTGACCTTAATTTACGATGTCCGTCTCGGGATCCAAACAAGTGGCCGTGGAGAACGTTTCGCTGTGTGGTGTGCGTGCGAATTAACTGTTCAATGTCCAGACGACGGTGAAAAAGGACGAGAGCAGCGACGCGCATAGAGTTAGGGTTACGATGGCACAGTCATGCCACGCTGCTCGGTGATCCCCAACCATACTAAACAAGCAGCTTGGCCAGACGGCCTCATTAGACCCAACTACACTAGACAATCCTCAAGGAACGTATGCTAGAGGCGAATATCCTATTATCTTTTTATTATCCACTCAGAATGCAGTCGATCAAGTCAATGCAGGTTTGAAAGCTTCAATAGCTGTCTCAGCGAACTTCTCACGGACGGCGGACGCTCGAACCTGTGCCACCGTTGCGCTGACTGTGCCGCTTGCGCGTCGTCGCGAGGTGACAAGCTGATGATGACCTTACAAGAAGCTCGCTATCGCGGCTTATTTTTCCATTTCACAGCGATGGATACAATTCATTCCTGGCTCAGTAACGCCGGTGCCGCATCTCAGTCGGCTCGATATAAAGTAAGTTCTCAACCGCAGCCAACTGTTAACGGCGGATTTGATAGCTAATAAGCCTTGCGCGTCGTCATTGTAAAGGAGGCGTTCAATCTCTACCTTCGTACTGCTACAGTTATCGTCGATCGCCTTTTGACCGAGACCACTTGGGGAGATGATCGTATGTGGATATGCAATGAAGCTACATAGTTTGGGCAAGGATTCATGATGACCGTTGTGTTGTGCCCTTTGCTGTACAGGTGTCACGCGCAAACCAGAGAACACCAGCGAATTATGGAGGATACTGCAACAATGTGTGCGTAAGGGCGAGGAAGTCCTTCAGGTTGGCAGCGAGCGGGTTGTGGACCTGCGTCCCGCGCGACGACGTACAGAGACCTCGGCTGACGCGTCCCAAGATTTGATGGAGCAACCTGAGAGATATATTGCGGCCGATTTGCCGCTCATACCTTTATCCAGCGTAACGAAAAAGTTACAATGGAACAAATACTATCTGCAGATTGCTGAAGGGCGGTATCAAGAGTCTCAACAAGATCGCAGTGATACAAGTGATGTTGATCAGATTCTTGTAAAAACCAGACGACTGGCGGAAGATGTTGGGATGTATCGCTCCAAAGTTGCCGCCGGTCAGAATGTCATTAATGCGTGTGCGGCAGAACAGGCGCTGTTATTGACCTTCAAAGTGGACATTTTTGCGAGGGAGGTAGCTAGGATAAATGTGGGGCTGTTTGCTAGTGTGGACATCAGGAATGGAATGGTTGGTGCCGTTATGGCTGATGAGGAAGATGAACATGTGAAGAGATGTTTGGATTTTCGACGGTATTTGACGCGAATATTGATTACTGCCGTTCTCACCGCGACAACCCCGACCGAGGCTGTGACATTTCTCCTGAACGTAGCAGACCGGCTATTTCATGCGTATCGTGATTTGAGCGGCCTTTCAACGATATTGGCAACGTTGGAGTCTCCATATATCGCAAGGCTGAAATCTGTCTGGACGCGAGAACTGAGAGAGAAACTTTCCCAATTGCGCGAAGACGTCGGAAACGACACCGCACAAGATCAGACAGATCTCGTTTTACAGATGCTACAGTATCATTCTGGGCATGAGACAAGCGGGCTCGTCGTTGTCCCAAATTTGAGTATATTCCACTCGGAAATCCATGATATACGTAATGCTTATGCGACCACCATTGACCGATCCAGCCATCAAAATGGTGCTGCCTTGCTGACAGATATTGGTACCAGAGCATTAGAAGATGTTATAGCCCTTCTGGAACGATGCCAAGGGAGGTTGCAGAATTCACGATCTCGCGAACCAGCGACATCCTCATCGAATCAGCAGGAAGGGATTGATTTGTCACGGCTGCCAAGTGATCCGATGGCAGAGCACTGGATTCTAACTAGAGTTTATTGGAGTGCACGTGCGCTGTGGGATTGGAGTACGAGCATTTTGCCCCAAGACAGAAGTGAAAGCATTCCCTCGGAAGTGGCCACCGACGGCAAAACGAGTTCGCAACATATAGCATCAAGGCAAGCAAATCCACCGCAGCCGAGAACTGGGGATTACATGGATCGGTATTTGGGCGATATTTCGGCCGAGGGGGCGGATGAAAATGACGTACCCGTCAGTGCTGCCATTGTAGAAGACGCAAGCGAGTATCCGATACTGCAACAATTGGCTTCGTTGCCGACGGTTCCATCGAAGTTCCCCGATATCCCTAACGATGAAGTTGAAACCATTGGCACGGGTGACTACATGGATGCTTATCTGGGGCCACTGGATGATGATGTATATGGTTTTTCTCGGGACGGGGCGGACAGCGAAGGCATCGTCGACGCGAAACACCTGGGGTCTGTGGACCAATTCCGCAGAGAAGGGCGACCGCTTGATGATGCTTCCGCAGGCGTGACGACTGAAGGTGCTACAGAAGCAGGGGCCAACGATGATGGCACGACCCAATTTCAAGATTCGCACGAACCACGTGAAACGGGAGAGCTAGACCGCGAAAGAAATAGTACAGCTGTTGGAGACGTGGACCCGACGCCGTTTGATTATATGGATCAATTTCTGGGTCCGACGGATCTTCGGGATGAGGTGGCCGACGCCTCCTTGTCAACGGAGCCACGTGATGTCGTGCTCGATGAAAGAGTGGAAAGTGAAGAAGACAATATATCGAATGCCAAGCATGAATTGGAACTTCATCATGAAACTGAGAAGTCTTCACTGCCTGACGAACCTATATCGAACGCTGAAAGCACGCCTGCCAGTGATAACACTACTGCAGAAAAGAACCCAAGCACATCAGCGCAACCAGTTGACATGGCCGAGTCTGAAGTCGCAGATATTCAGTCTAGCAGTCCAGTGAATGTAGGTACCGTGCGTAGCAGTGAAAGTAGTGAGCGCGTCGAAGGCGTTGACCAGATAGACAAGGAGATAACGGCAAAACGGTCGTGAATGCGTATGGCATCTATAACATTGCCTCTCTCTTCCACTTTTCCCATTGAAACCACTGTTAATGCCGTTAACCAATGACGTGCTGGTGTGTCGCGATGAGTTTCAAGTTCGCATACTAAAAGTCCAAACAGCGCATCAATGACTCCTGATTATTTGACGTGTGAAGCCACTTGTTTAGATACATCGAACATGCTGAAGGTAGCTGATATGTTGTGACAGCCGAGCTTATGTTCTCATGATACCCTCATCCCCTCGTTGCAGCCTTCATTGTGATCCTGTGATGAGGAAAACGCAAAGGGCAAAGCAGGAAACAATGTATTCGAGCTTTAACTGGTATCGTAGGCGCCGGACACAGCCATTTCGACTGATTTGGAGAGTGGTGGTGGATTGAAAGGGAACAGAGTCTTTACAACTCTAGCTCAGCGCCTTGCCCGATATGAATGACAGAGATCGGAGGAAGTCCTTGATGAACGAGTCTCGTGCTTGTAGTAGGGTGACACCTGTCATTGGCATTTCAGGGTCACATCCATTGCAGTCTCATTGCGGGAAGAAGGAAGCCTGACACTATATAGGCATCAGGGACATCGTAAAAAGGGTTTGTCAATTCGGTGTTCCGGGCCGCGTTAAATGAAGGGCAGTGGGAAAATCACCTGACGCTCGAGCAAAGTATGCAAGCAATTGGCAGCTCACACTGGCAGCCTCAGGGCGGCAGCAGAAAGCTCAGGTTTGCTCTTTCCCGAATTGCGCCTTCACGCCTAACGTCCGAACAACGTATGGCTGAATCATGTCGAAGTCTCTTAGGCGCGCGCTTTCGATCAGGCTGGGTTCGCATGACTGCCCTTTTTCTCACCGGACAAGTTCTTGTAAATCATTGCACACCTGCGATGCATGGGTCAGGGAAAAGAAGTGCCGCACATTGCTTACATTGTGCGCCACATTGACGGGTGAAAGGGGAAGGAGGGCTGGGTTGGCGATGTATTGGGCAGTGTAGACCTTTGCAGTCCTGCTATAAAAGGTAGTCTTGGAGAGGACAATAACAGCGGTGCTTCAAGGAACGCAGGCTCCGTATGCTTGGACCTAAATATTCGGCTCCACGTACTCCCATCCTTTCCGTACGCCAAGCAACCATGCTTCTTAGCCTGTTCATTCTTCCGCTGTTTACGTCCGCCGTCCTCGGCCAGGGTGTTACGTATACCTCGAACAATGTCTCTCTCCCCGATTTCCTTCCCGACTCTGAGCATCTTCAACGAACCTTGTACATCGACTACATGGATGCTTCGAGCGACATGTGCTTGATAAATGAAGGGTGCTTCTCGGGCGAAGGAAAGAGAAAATTGCTGAAGTTTGGGACGAAAGTGCACAACGTGGGCACAAAGGATGCTTATCTAGGTCAACCACCTGCAGAAATTGACGGGAACGATATTCCAGCTTACTGGCATTGGGACACGTGTCATAAGTAAGTGCTATGAGCTTTCCGCTTACCCTGCATTCTAAAGTCTAATTATCTTGCTGGTGAAGGCACTGGCATTTCACCGCATATGCCAATTATCGCCTTTTGGATTCAAATCGTACGAAGGTTGTTCTGACCGGTCATAAGAACGGATTCTGCCTCGAAGACCTTGGTTGTACCGTGGAGGGCAGTACACCGAAGTATAATTGTGGAAACCAAGGCGTTACAGTTGGGTGTTATGATCTTTATGACGAGACTTTGCCCTGCCAATGGATCGACAGTAAGGATGTGCAACGTTAGGAGCGTATATCTCCTTGTTTGGCGGTACAACTTACCTTTATTTTTGTCAGTCACCGACCTCGAGAAAGAGCCCGACTACACGCCGTCCACGATCTACTGGCTTGAAGTCATTGTGAATGAGCAAGGCTTTTTCCCAGAGCTCTCCACAGACAATAACCGGGCGTACGCGAAAATTGTTATCGAGCGAGTACCCAAATATGAGGGGCCTAGCTTGGTTGAAGTGGAGGCACCGAATGGGCCCGGTGAACCGTCGACAACTGGCACACAAGCGCCCCCGTCGGGGGTTTGGGAGACTGTGTACGTTACGGTGGAAGCGTAGCTATGTATTAGATCGGCATTACTGTGAGAGACAGTCAACTCCTTCGGGGCGGTGTTATTTGTTTGTCTCTGTAGGTATGGGTGAATCCCAAATATTGATCATTGCTGTGGTGCCTTCTTTCAACTGCTTTAGCAATATGCACAGGCTCGATGTGCTGGTTGCAATCCGCCCTAGCGATATAGAGTAACTACTAGGGCACATCAGGAACTTGTCGAGAAGCCACCTTTGACACCCTCTATTCGAAACATCACTACGCATAACTATGGAGTGAGAGCTACTTTTTAATGGCTTCCTTATCCTTCTTCCCTGCACTCATAGCAACACCGTACACCTTCGTGATTTCAGTCTCAGCTTTCGGATGATGGAAGCGCCTGTCGAGAATTTGCGCTGGCGGTGGTGGTGGGAAGAACCCATATATTTGATTACTGGTGAGTGGAAGTAGCGGCGGCGTACGAGCCGGAACTACAAAGAGCGGGAGCCCAGTAGACCGTGAGAAAGTGAAGCAAACTTCAAAACTGAAGGCTGACAGTTCGATCAAACCTTGGTCTTCTATGGGAATGGGATCAAACGCGGACTTCTCGATCTCTTGTACGGAGATTTTATTGGGTTTCTCGGCTACAACCAAACCTTTTCTCACATTTGGGGTAAGCATGTAGTGTTCGTACACGTGGTGTCGTCTCATCTCCTTTTTGACGGTTTCGGCGTGGATCATGTCGCGGAACACCGGGTTCGTCGTGATGACGGCTGTCGGCTGTTGTTCGGACATGTTGTGCGTTTGCAAGCGGGTATTGCAAGCTGTATGAGGTTCTTCTTTGTAGCAACGGTTTAGCGTGTGAGAGCGCTGGATGAAAGATTTGACAACTCGTGATGGAGATTTATTTTGTCAATTTTTATTTTCCGATGGGCATGGGGTTTTCCACTAATTATAGACGTTAGACTTTGAAGGACAAAGAAATAGTGTTTCGGGGAATTCCGGAGGATTGCGGACCTTAAAGGTTGTCCCAAACTCAAGAAGGCAATCGGTGCAGATGTTATAGATGGGTTAACAAGGGAACAGAAGCGCTAGGTTCACGGTCAGCTAATCATGTCGTGTTTGCTTCAACTCAGCGTTGGAGTGCGAGACAAGTGCAACGCTCATCAGATAATTACGAAACGCCTGTTTATCCTTTGACGTTCGCATGATACACAGTAGTTGTGCAGACTCTCATACTTAATTTGCTGCTACAGTAACGTCTTGGCAGTTGACGACGTAACGTTAAGTTTGAATGCAGCGCTCTTATTTTCACATCACGTTGAGACAAAGACGTTGCGCTTCGCCTTACGCTAACTCACGATGACCCATAAGAGGATATGAAGTGCATAACTACAAATCAATTCCACAAGCCAAAATTAAGATGGACTTCAGCACATCGGCGGAGTTCGACCGCGTCGGTGGTAATGAGATTATGTCATCAAAGGGTTAGGGTTGCCCGGTAACAACGTCGCGGCGACGGTGAAGATCCGGCAGACGTTTTCTCATCTTTTGTCTGGAGCGTAGGCTAGTCCGACAACGACGCATATACCATCGCATACAGTTACAGGTATGTATCTTGGTGCGATAGCGGGCATCTCGATGACACTTTCATTTATGCTGGTTCTGCAAAGCTTCTCCCAAGATGTTCCGTCAAGCTCTGCGCGCTTTCCCCCGTCGCATGATGTCGACAACCCCGGCACAGTCTGCCGAGTCATACTCTGTGGCTCGCGCAGACTTCCCTCCTCTTCAGAAGGTCATGCTGCAGGAAAACTATGAAGCTATGCAGCACGCTCACCGTACGTAACCTCATTGGTCGCCTACTTTGATTGGAATGGCAATTCCCTTAACCATTTGGCTGTTTATAGACTCTGTGTCTGCTTGGAAGAAGTACAACGCTTTCCTTGTTATTCCCGCTTTGGCTTTGGTTGCTTTCTACACCATCCCTCAAGAAGTCGAGCATCTTCACCACTTGTCCGAGCACCCCAACACCTTCCAGGCCTACCCCTACATGCGCAAGCGTAAGAACGTATGTGCAGTCATAGTTTATGTGTGTGCTTTATGCTGTTCATCTGCTGACGGGTTTTACTTACTTAGCCGTACGCTTGGGGAGACGACAACTTGTTCTACAACCCGAACGCCAACCCGAGGCCCGAATAAGCTTGTGGAGATCTCTCAGTCACTTGCCCTAGAGGCGATTTTACACAGAAAAAAGACCGAGTGCTTCCCTCCGAATGCAAAAATAACTAATATTCGAGTCTGATGAGCAAAATCAGATTGCATCCTCTCTGAAAAGAACGTCATATTTTGCCGCTTTGACGAATCCATCGTATTGCGTACCTCCTGAAGTTTGCCCTTGCCGAAAGCTGGTGTCATTGGATGTTGTGCCTTCAAATCTATGGTTTCTGTTATCAATGGTGCCACAATCTTGGTTCGCATCTAAGCTGCATCTGATGATCATATTCCAAGGGTGCGCAGCGGAAGGCGCGATGCATAGATTTATGCTCATCTCTGTCGGATTTTCGTTGATTCCTCAGATCCATTAGACATATGCTATTACACTATACGGTATTCGATGAACCCGTAAAGAGAGTGGATAATCCACTGCTAACGCAGCGACTACCGAAAATCTCCCTCGGCGACTTCCGGGAAGATCCACTGAACAATTTCGTCTAGCATCACATACGCAATCTGTCTGTTTAATCTCTGGTTTTGCACCGCGCTCCATATCCGCCCAGCCCCTTTCTTCGCGTTCTGCCGCCCCACAATACCACCGAGCAACTCGGGCACGATATACTTGAGTCGGCTCTCCGCCTCTAATTTCGCTCGCCGCATCTGATCACCTGTCCGTGGCTGCGCGGGAACTGCCGGTAGTTGACCTTCCGGCCACACCGTATTTCGCGCCATCTTTAGCCACTCCACCAACCTATCTTCTTCCGCAAGTAATCGAACAGCTTCCGTAACCCGTCTTTCAACCGCCCCACCGAACAGATTCTGCAAAAGCAGCGCAATGGCTTGACGACGTAACCAGTTGGTTCTGGCGTTGAGATCAAAAAGCTCAATGAGAAGGTCCAGCACAATATCCACTGTGGATGTAGAACCGGTCGGGGACTTTAACAAGACGGGAGATCGTTGAGGTTGAAATGTCGGGGTCGTTGAGGGCAACGCTTGACGGGGATGTTCGGTAGAAACATCCAAATAAGATGACGATAAAGATCCTGATTCTCCTTCGGCCCGAGTGAATCTCCTTTGGTTAAGTGGAACTGTGACATTGTTCGATACATTGACTGCACTCGGTATACCCCCAGTCTCGTCCTCTGGGGAGGCTAGTTGCCGGAACAAAGAATCTAGCACCTCTTGCCCGCACACGAACTCTCTGACTGGCTCATACCCGCAGATCTCACGTATACTCATCACGGCCTAACAATCGATTCATTGATACTGAGCCAGACATGCTTGATCATGAAACGTAACATACCTTCAGCCAGGATTCCAGACCTTTTCGTCTGTCCTCCACGGCATCCTTGCGAAACTTCATAACCCCTGTCAGCACCTTTCCTGGGAAGTTGAATCTCCCCACTGAGGGCCACTTTTGCTTCAATTCTTGGTGAAGGGTGAAGAATTCGCTATATCGTCGTTGGACAAGCCATTCGGAGGCGACCCCATCCGTATTGCGGTGGGAAACAAGTATAGCGAATACTGCATACTTTTTGGAAAGCGATGTATGGACATTGTGGGAAGGAATGCTGACGGTCGTGCTAGGCTACTCTCCATGACATTAGTCTCCGCGACTTTGCTTCTGTAAATCGCGACAAGGAACCTACCGGTGATAGAAATTCTGCCAGAAGCTGATCTGCAAGAGCCTTCCTGCGCTGTTTTGCTTGACCCGCTAAAGTTATCAACCCGAGACGCATTAGCTGTAATTCCTGCAATCGATCTTCGGACAAATCTTGCATCTCAGCCGTCGCAATTGTAGCTTGTAGTTGCCGCTCAGCGTGTTCGTGTTTCTTTATCTGCGACGAGATCTCGTAAAAAGCTGCGGGAAGTTTGACGGTTGTGTTCAACTCCTCTTCCTCTTGGCTGTTGCGCCGCCATTCAGAAGCCGTTGGTTGACCTGTAGTTGTAGGGTCTGAGGAAAGCATGTCATCGCGAGGAAAGGAAAGAATCTCCTGAGTAAGCTCCGCGCCCTGAGCACTAATATCTGCTTTGAGATTTCGCGGTTCGGCTCCAGTAAGTTCATCTTGCTTGACATCAACCAATGTATCGATGCTTTTTGTAAACTTCAGGGATTTGCTGCTTTTCTTTGTACTTCCCCCAGACAGTGACCTCATGAGTTTTGGCTTCAGAAAGCCCCTAAAGGTCCCGCTTGTAGACGGTTTTGCGATGCAAGTGTCGTCTTCCGGTTCGCTCAATGCACCCATTTTTGTGCGGCTGAACTCGCCATCGGAACCCGCGCCACTAACTCGGTCCGCCGACCGGCTCTTTTTCTTGAGCAAGGAGCGTTTACCAAACACTGCATCCTCATCTCCGCTAAGAATAGCAGTCAACTCTGCCTCGACGTTATCAGTGGAGTCTGAGCGCAATGGTATCAGATCAATCGGCCGCGCGTCGCCCAGGAACCGCTGCCAGCTCGATTTGCGTCTCCGATTCCGGAACATGCTCATCAGGGGCTTGCTCTGCTTCTCCATCACTTCGGGAACAGAGTCCAACTGGGTCGGGATCCTGTCACTCTCCGACGATAACCCGCTCTTGGAAGCCTCATTTGCAACGTTGTTCGGAAAAGTCTCTTCGCCAGCGCTATCTTGCATTCGATGCGCCAAAAGTCTTCGATAGATATTACTACGTAAAAATCCCACATAATCTTCTCGTTCCAGAACGGAAAACACTTGTATTTGCGAATACTGAAGGGTTTGCAGTGCCTCTGCCACGCTATCCGTGCCGTTGGTATCGGTGGCGTAGGCCAAACGACTCAGACGATCACGCAATCCATCGTCCACGATAACCTTGAGAGGGGCATCGGGCGCAAAGTGCTCTTGATAAACGCCAGCAAGATCTTCCCGAAAAATTCCGGCTTCTACCGCCAAACTCGCACTCTCTTCATCCATTTCATCAATATTCCACTGCTTGCTAAGACCATTTAATGTCATCCAACACTGGAGATAAGACAGTCTACCCTCTTGATCCATGTACTCCGTGAAATAGGATAGCAATAGCGGGTCGTTCAATATTTCCCGAATGTCTGGACGGCGATTAAGCGTAGGTGTATAATTCGAGACCTTGGACCGCCCGCCCAGCGCAACAATCCGTTTCTCAGCCCTTTTCAACGCGACCTGCAAGCGATTGAGATATATTCTAGTGTCGGCAACTTTGACGCCATTGATAATATCAGAGCTTCTACAATTGGCGATTTCACGCCGCTTCGTAAGAAGTTCGGTAGAGATCATGTCGCGAATCCTGAGGGCATCCAATAAATTATCACACTGTTTAATCATCTTTACGAATTCCTCAAAGGTGCGCCGTTGGGGAACGTCAGTGCTAGATGTTTGGTTTGCGAGGACATTATCTCTATCTAGCGCTTCCCGTATTTTTCGGAGCAGAACTTGCTCCTCTTGAACCATCGCCTGTGTCAACATACATATCATTTGATTCCAGTAATCCGGAGCGACCAGCATGTCTATCAGAGGCAATAACACCTTGCACACCAGAATTTCACGAATCAAGAATCTAAAGGTCCGGCTCCTACACTCTTCCGGCGGAAATATCAATGGTAAGATCTTTTCAACAACATGCCGCAAATACGCCAACTCCAAAGGAACCGTCGGCGTGGGGTTGGCGGATATCGCAGGATGCAGTCGTCCACCGCGGTATTGACTCGCCAGCTGACAGTCTAGCTCATTCGATTCTGTCACGGACCTCTGAAGCCGCTGTCCACGCAGCGCCTGCTCGGCACGATGGTACTCGGTAATATGTGTCGTCAACAACGGAACAGCGCGATTGATGACAAACTGGACAAAGTCGACGCTCGATAACCGGTTTTTGATCGTCGCAAGCGCACGATATAAAAGCTTGTCCACGTGGTTGGGGAATGTCGGATCGGGTGTAATGTATTGGCTGAACCAGCTTGCGATAAAATCCCGAAGAATGTACGACTGAATATCATCCAACACGGTCTGAATACTGGCATTCTGCACGAGAGCGCTACGCTGTGATGGGGCACTTTCTTTTCGCCGCCTGTACAAGTATGCTTGCCAATCTCTCGGTCGTGTAAACCGCAGGGCACGTCGAGTCACAGGCGCGGCCGGTAACAATGCTGGTCGACGCTGGAAGGCGTGCCACCAGCCATACAGCACTATCGCACCGATGAGAACAAAGATATAGTATGCTACCCAATAGAGAAGCCGGTATGTGAAAGCAAACTGGGCAACGACAAAGATAAACAGAGTAGCAATGGGGTGCTGCAGCGCTCGTGTCCCAGCATACTCGAGCACATTGTAGCAGGTTCTAAGCCTAGTAACTACTGTATGAAGCACCCCATGGTCAGGCATGACCTCTCTGCGTTGATACCATTGATTCCTCACGCAAGAGCAAGTCCTACATGCGGTAGCTCAAAGGTGTGAGGTCCTGTTCGAGTTCTGACGAGTCTTTGGATCTTCGTAACATTGGCTTATCGATCACACACTCTACATCTCGGTTTGCTGCAATGCTCTTGCTACAACCTCAACGAACACACCGGACCATAATCATAAATACGCAGACACCAAGTATATTGAAGTAACAAAGTGTACAACAGTAAATAGATGCGTGCCGAATGTCCTTGGGAGGGGACGCACAAGGTTCGGACGACTTGCGGGGACAGCTTCCATCGCTTAAGCGACAAGGGTGGAAGCAGTGGAAGACTCGCTGTAAAGAACCCAGCGTCAGTATTCTGATTGACGACGATTATAGAGCAAACACTCAGCCCCGAGGGGCCAAGAGTAACCCATATAATGCCCAGTTTAATTCACACGAATGCACTGCACATCGGCATACTTTCATGTGAAAGCGCGATGGCAAAACGAGCACGTGCATCGTGGAATGCTACAGAAGCAACAACAAAGGGACACAGATACTTACTACTTCCAGTTGGGGGCCAACTGACCAGTCTTCTTGTAGTAACGAGCCAAACGGTGGACACGGGACTCGATCAAAATGAGACGGAACTTGGCATCACAGTCCTTCCTGTTACGCTCAAGGTGACGACGGACAGCGACAGCCTTCTTGATAAGGTGGTACAAGTCCTCGGGGAGCTCAGGGGCAAGACCGGAAGACTTCAAGATACGAAGAATCTTGTTACCGGTGACGTTGCGAACCTGGGCAACACCGTGCTGGTCCCTAATATGCACTCATCAAAAACTGCATCGCAGCCTTCTCCAACTGTCACCAAAATAGATAACCAACCTGAGGATGACACCAATCTGGGAAGGGCTCAAACCCTTCTTGGCCAACTTGCAGATCTGCTCAACGACCTCCTCGGGAGTAACCTTCAACCATGAAGGGGGAGTACGACGGTAGGGCAGCGCAGAGCTGGAGATACCCTTTCCGGGAGCGTGCATACGACCCATCTTGACCTGCACCTCACATATTAGCTTTTCGTAAATCCGGCATGCCTTAATAACCAGCAACTTACAGATTTCTAGCGCTAGGAAGGCGTAGATAAGGGTTAGTTCGGCTCGTCGAAGGAGGTAGACGAGATGCGAAGTGATGAAAGTGGAAGAGAAGGGAAAGTGTCCGCAGCTGTTTGCTGAAAAGTCGTTGGCGATTTTTTGAGTCGCGTCATGTGACTTGCTTGCTTATGCAATTGCTTCGAGACACGTCGCGCGCAATTTATTTTTAACTTTTCGGTTGGTGTGCACTCAACCAACAGTGCACTGCTATAATTGCTGCCAAAAAAGCCTTTATACATGGTGATTCTACTGGACTAACAGCTAGCGGGTGCCCGTCATGCAGGCCTACATGTCTACTTGTTAAAGACTGTTTGCGCTGCGCTTCGCTCGTTCAATACCCTTGCGCAGAGTCCCATACTCAAGCAACCAACGGCTCGTTCAGGTTCCTATCATTTCTAACCTGCTTCCGCTGCTCTTGTCGTGATTGTTGCTTGGGTAACGTTTGATCTTCCTCCACATTCACTTCAGCATCATCCAGCGTCCTCAATCCTACCCTTAACCGTTCCTCATACACCTTCCCTTCCAAGTCGCTTCTCACACCCTCTAGAATACCCATTGCCTTCCGCGCCACGTCCTCAAACGTCTCTTTATATACCTCGCTTCCCAGCCGCCCCTTCACAACCGCTCCCCACATACACGCAGCAGCAAGGCCAATCCATCCCGTGCGTTGCAAAACGATTTCGCTACCTGCAGCACTCAAAAGACCAGAATACGCCACTGCTACGATGGCAGCCGAAACACTGCCGGTCACATACGCAGGTATGATT
This sequence comes from Gaertneriomyces semiglobifer, assembly GCA_025558075.1. Taxonomy (NCBI): domain Eukaryota; kingdom Fungi; phylum Chytridiomycota; class Chytridiomycetes; order Spizellomycetales; family Spizellomycetaceae; genus Gaertneriomyces; species Gaertneriomyces semiglobifer. The sequence goes on from JAHLKF010000006.1 coordinate 426,511, forward strand.
GCTTTATCCGCGCTTTCCCCTTTGTCCAAGCGTTCAAGCGCCTCGACGAGCGCGGAGAGTCGCTTGTAATCTGACTTTACGACAGACGGTATTGGTAGCCCCAGGGATTTGCGATCGGCAATCCAGTAGGAGATGGATGCTAAACTGGACCGACATTGTGATAGGAGTGATCGAAATTGTGTGAGGAATTGTGAATGGCCGTGTTGCTTGGAGGCGTGGTACGCCGTATAAATGGACAGGGCGGAGAATGTGGATGTGATGACTGTTCGGGATACTATTAATTGAGAAGAGCTGGGTCCAACTTCTGTCGATTGATTTGTGCCAGTTTCAGCCTTGTCATTGTTGTCTGCCGTTTGTACAGGGTCTGCCATATCCACTCCCTCCGGAGAAGTACGCTCCCGTTCTGATTGTTGACCAACTCCCGATGGTGATGATGCTGAAGTTGAAGCTTTGTTCCGTTTCTGTGCGGATTCCTTCTCCTTCTTCTGACGTTGATCCTCTTCTTCTCTTCTTGCTCTTTCACGCTCCCGCTCCCGCTCCCTTTCTCGTCGCATCTCAGTCTCCGCGCTGCTTGTCAAGAAAACTTTCATAGCTTCTACCGCCACCTTTCCGACGCTTTCCACCATCGCTCGTTTCCAGATCCCATCCCCTTCCCTGTTACTACCGGAGTCGTCCTTCTCAGCCTTTGGCTTCTTTGAGTCCAGATGTTCCTGTAAAATCCTGGGCGCAAACTCTACCAACTCTCGGAAAGTCTCCGATAGGGAATACGTGTTGCCGTACCGGTCGTAAAGCTCGCTCGGAAACGCTAGATCGTCGTAGAGAACTGTCGCCATTTTCTTGTATGTCGAGTACAATTCCGCAAACTAATGCCGTCCAGCGTTAATTCGAATCCGTGTCAAAATTCTTGGCGCACCTTGTCAACTGCCATTAATTTTAATATGGAATCGGGGAAAGCACCAATCCGACGCATAGCTTGAGCGCTCAAGAGGAGCCCATGCTTACTTACATGAGGACATATAGTTCATATGGTTCATGGTTGGAGATACGCACATGAAAAATTCCCGACCAGGTAAATCAGCGAACCCAGCTCCTGATTCACGAAGCAGTACGCCTGAGTCATGAAAGCAGACAAAGATCGGGAAGACAAGGGCCAGCAGAACAGCGGATCTCGGAAGTTTCGTCGTCAACAAACGCCCCTCCAATGATCTCTGATCGGCGGAAGGAACTGGCTCGTCTCATCAGTCAATCTCAGTACATGCGACCCATCTGGTTTCGCTGAATACTAGAATGGGGTAGAAATTGGACAACGCACAACCCCTTGCTGGCGAAAAATCCTACCGATAGAACACTGCAAACGGCAGGATTAAAGGCTTCGCTCAACCTGCGCGAGACATTAATTTAATGGTATCCAGGTGTTATCAGTTCATGTGTTAGTCGAGTAGAATATGACGCGCATCAGTGAAACCGCTTCTCTGTCTGCCCATGGCACGCACAACGGAAGGACTTTCGAATATTGAAATGTGGAAATGAAAGCGCCTTGCGCATTTAGCGGCGAGAGGCAGATGTCGCCCTATTTCTTTGAGATCGGTTCTGTTCCGACCATTTACTGTGCATGACCCGACACAACCGGTATCCCGCCATGCTCCATCTGAGGTCTTGACAAATGGTATTGAATGCCTCTTCCCGGATGGCCGCCTCAAGCAGGTAATCGATCTTGATGTTGGCCTCAGCCGGATGACTGGAAAAGCCGCCGACTTCTGTTTGCAAACGTTCCGGCGTAGCATTTTGGCCGTGAGGGCATTTTGGAGCTCTCGGGTATATAGCATTGGTTCAATACAAGCGCTAAGCCACCAGTGGGACAGTGCCGAATTTGCTATCCTATGAGCTTTTTTTTGGCAGGACTCGCTTGCTTCTTCAACGACCAACAAAGGCAGTTAAATTGCCGAAATTGTCGAGGTAAGGGGGTCCGAGGATCCCATTCCAAGAAGTTCTCCCAATTCATCGCAAGAGGCAGGGGCCATCAGGAGAGGCAGGGATCATCAGAAGAGGCAGAGACCTGCCTACATTTACCCGCCCAACAGGCTGCGGTTTACTTCGACCGGAGCAACGTTCTCAAAACCAAAAGCGCGAAGGACAACTTGGCGATGCTGCGTCGGAGTTACGTAATCGCCCGTCGGCGTAACTGAGCGCGTTCAATTCAGACGTGATGAATACTGTTAATCCTCCGCAACATCATTTTCCCTCATCTTATTACTTTTGCAAAGGAGTCTCTAAATAAATCACATTCATCACAGAGGGGCGGTGCGCCAGCGAGTGTATTGATCGTGTGTGGGCTTGGGTGTGAAGATCTGACTGGGGTCATGGTCGTTGCGTAGATAGTCGTTATGTGCGAATCGCCGTGTGTTCCACAAACAAAAAACGTAGGAGGGAAATCTAAAGCGACAAAAAATATTGATGTAGTTTCCCAAAACTAAGTTTCTCCTATAACGCTCTCCATGGTTTGAATTTACGTACTAAAAGAACCGGGGCATCTGTGGGGGCTGTATAAAAGACCAGCATAGACATTCACCACACTAACAACAACCAAAACTACAACAAGGACAAAAGCATACACACAACATAACAGCCAAAAACTTCTTCTCCACGGTTCTAATTCGGAGACTAAAAGATCTGGGTGTTATCTATCCGCGAGCTTTCGAATCTCGGTTCTAAATCTAAAATCTACACACACACCCCCTTCGCAATCCCCCTCAACACACATTATACCCCACCCTTCCGATAGTCTTTTTTTTTGGGGGCTCACCCTCTTCGGCGCTTTTGAAGACGAAGGCAGCTACATTGTCCGGGCTTTTTCGGGTTGCACCCCCACTTCCACCCTCCTTCCGATTTCTGGCTGGGTTTACGGGACTGAACAAGCCCACCAACAATCACGCGCAGAGGAATCGCATATATCTTATATCACCATATATACACCATATATACACACGGCCAAACCCTCCGTTTGCAAAGGGACTTTTATTCTCCGCCGTGGTATTAACCGCACAAAAAGGAACCGGTATCTTGTAATATTGAGGTGTTCGTGAGCGTTCGTTGGGAGAGAATACACTCGCGTTACCTGCACGGCCTACCTCAACTCTTTCCCTCTCTCACCGATTGGAACGTGCTTCTCCCCGAGTTTGTCAGGTTTGCGGAATCTGTCAATCCTTGGGATCTGGACGAGAAATCGGCAGAGGGAAAAGCTTTCTGTTTCTTTCGCAACTTCTTCACGATTCTGCAAGAACACGCCTTACGAACGTTTTACTCTTCAAACGAGTAGACTGGGCTTTCCTGTAACCACCATATCAACGGGTTAGGAAGAACCCAACGTGAAAGAAACCACTCGTCATCGACTTGTTCTTACGCTTTAGGGTAAATCGGCAAACTACCCGACCCAAGAGCTAACAACCGGACACTACATTCCGGAGATCCTTATAACCGTTCCCCTTCCCCTATCTTTCTCGCTCGCCGTTCAAAAATGGCCCGCGAAAAAGAAACATCATCCGCTCTGTCTCTCACTGACGAAGAAGACAACACGATCGTCCCACCCCCACCAACGCGACGTCGCGGGTCAGTTCTCGACGATACCATCATGCGTGACATGTTAGCACATCGCGTTGCCCCAGCTGAAGGCGTGGAGAACGATGAAGAACGCGAGAGGATGGAGAGGATGTATGTGATGCTCCGATGGTCGAAAAAGTATCGACAGGCGTTGGTGAGGGATGCGAATGCCAATTGGGATTTAGTGGATGACCCGCACTCTTGTCCCAATCATGATAATGATACGGATATGAGAACGAATGAGCGGAGAGGTGATGGTGGGAATGAAGAGTCGGATTTTGATATGGGGTTGGATTTAGAAGATGGGGTTGTGGGTTCGTCTGTGGCGGATCAGGGTGATCATAATGAGGGTGTGTTTCCAGGTCACCCAAGCGATTTCAACGGCGGGAGCACAGCGACTACGACGGCGCGGGATAGGCTGTATGTTCCGTCCGCGCACCGTCCGATTTCCCGATCTGACATGGCGGCCCGTCGATCGTCCATGTGCACACCCGGGTTCGGCGCCGGTCGGATTTTTAGTGCCGAAGAGTTGGACGACGCATTGGGGAAACCCGAGCTACATGCAGATATCGTTATACACCCATCCTCCCCGTCCACGACCATTTCCACGCTTCATTCGCTTTCCAATGAAGGATCGAATTCCCCGCTGTCGATGAGCCTCCGACCTGTGTCGCCATCCATCCGTTCGAGTATGAAAACTTCATCGTCGTCAAGGTCGTCGTCCGCGAGTCTGAGCGGGTATCGTAGTAATAAGGGTCATCATCGCGACGGGAGAAAGAAAGTCGTCACGTTTAATGACGATGTGATACATATTCCACACGAACACCGGGGCCCTGGTGGTGGGAGTGACCCAGACTCAGACACCCATCACCGCCACCACCGAAATCCAAACGATGACCCGCTCACTGCCGACAAACGCAAAGACAACCAATCCACCACCACCGGTGACGCTGACGACGATACCGACACGGACACCGTCGACGAAGACACCAATACCAACTCTCTATATACCACCACACAGAAAGATCAGCGTGACAGCAACAACAGCAGCAGCAGGGAATCGGATAAACCCAAGACGCGGTTACGCAAGCTTAGCAGAACTTTCAAAAAGGCCTTTGGGAGGACGACGAAGCCGGACGTGGTGGCGATCCGACCGTCGCGCTTAAGCGTGGGATAAATGTGTACCATCAACCAAAAAAAATGGGGAGAGGGGATGCTTTTTGGTTTGTGGGTGGGCTCTTTCTGATAGGGTGTGTGTGTACACGACCCTTCCTTAAAAAAGCTGAAACTTGGGGCAAACCGCTGAAACTGACGGATGACTTGTGGGAAAGTGGAAAGTGAGGAACACCACCAACCAAGCAAGCTCTCTTCTGGACATCACATCCTTCCCATCACCATCCGCGTTCCTTCACGACACAATAAACGCACACACAACTCGTCACTCGTCACGGAATGATGAGTTTCAACCCACTTGCGATCCCCACGCTGCACTCTTCACTTTTTCTGGTTCTGGTGAAACTCTGCTTCGCGTTTGTTTTCTTCTTTTGGCTTCTGGAATTGGATAATGCGAGACCCCTCCCTCGTTGAGGAAGCACCTTTTTATGTTTTTTGGTCTTACTTTTGTCGTTTAATGTTGAGGGGGAAATTATCTCCCAACCAAATAGAAAAAGAAACATCCGTTTTACAACCAAAACTAAAAGCCCGTCTGTTTTACTTTTTTTTTGGTGTGGGAAAATGATTCGAGTGTTGCGTTTTATCGTACCATTATCCACAACTAAGAAACAGTAATGTTGATGTTGGTCGTCCATCCATGGGTGTATCAAATATGAGAAAAACTGGTAAACATAATGATTGAACTTTGCGTTTGATTTTCGCACTATGTATATTGACCGAAACAACGTAAAGTGGCAAAACAAAAAACGGACACTCGTCTTTCTTTGCGTGTGTGTGTGTGTGTGTGTGTGTGTGTGTGTGTGAGCAAAAGGGTACGCCTTTTCAACGCTGTTTCTGCGCAATCTGAGCATCATAAGTAACATACAATCCAGTAGTAGCAATCACTTGTTTCGCCTGTCAAATATAAAAAACTTAACACCCATAAATACGTAACACCCATACTTGCATTGCAAAATAACTTACATTCTCAAGAATATCCTTCACAGCACTCTCCTCTTCCACCTGTTCATTCACATACCACATCAAAAACCCCTCACTCGTAAAATCTCCTTCCTCACGTGCATGTTTGACAAGTTCCAAAATTGAATTCGAATTCTCGATTTCCAATTGTAATGCTTTCTCCCATACGCCGACGGGGGAGGTCCATCCGGCTTCAATTTCTCCCTTGTGCGATACCATTCCGCCTTTAGCCCTCCGCTTTACGACGTGATCAAAGATCTTGAGTGCGTGGCCCCGCTCTTCGTCGGATTGGGCGCGACACCAACGCGCGGATCCGGGGAGTTCGTGGTCGAGAAAGTAGAGGGACATGGAGAGGTAGGTTGATGACGAGAGGAGTTCACGGTTGGCCTTTTAATAGTTGGAAATGATGTCCGGGAGAAAAAAGGGTGGAATGAAAGGGGTTCATGTTGAGGAAACAGAATGGTTTGCGTTTTTGGATATGAAAAGTAACTTTGATCGTACCTGTTGCACCAACCCGTTCAACATCCTAGAAGAAATTCGCATCGCCATTTCGTCGCTTCTCTCTCCCTCTCTCTCTCTCTCTCTTCGTATTTGGTTATGTATATGTTTCACCCACTTCCAGGAATCGTATCAAAAAAACGACAAGAGATATACTCGCTTGCATGATGATGAAGATGGTGATGATGCTGCACTAGCAAGAACCCTTTGCGCATTTTGACGCGTTATGACAACACACACGAACGCGTGGGTGCAAAATGGAAATGCTTGAGCTTGAAAGAGAGCCCGACACTACGATTTTATCACACAGGACAGCGTCGAGGATGAGCTAGGTCAGTGTTCAACCGTAGATGCACGTCCCCATCAGATTCGGTACTTGTGGCCAGGCATGCCAACATATGGGAGAAAACACTTGCAAGAAGAGTTCTGCCGAATGGTTGAAACTGGTATCCACAGGATAACAGTAGGGTTTACCTTCAGTGCAGGAATGCATGTGTATTTGCTTGTTCTGCAATACCAAACCATGCCAAATAGACGTAACCATTCTTCCTACTGTACTCCCTCTAAATATTGTGTATAGCAGAAGGAAGTGGTGAGATTGCGAACGGCACAATGGGATCCTCCGGAAAAGGGCTAGAAGACAAATGGACATCGACATCATCGATATTGTAGCGGCGGCGTTGCTGCTTCGCTAACTCATCCAGGGTCCGGCGCTGCAGGGTGTACCATGTGAGTCTTTTACATGCCAAAAGTGTTGTTGCTGATTGATTTCTGAGAGGTCACCTTAATTAATTTCCAAATCGCTGCATGACAAGAGATGGATCATTCGGCAACTTTCGTCTTCACAGATTGTCATCTCGTACATCTCAATCGTGCTGCCTACAATTACGAAAGAGTTCTTTAGTATTGAATCACGATTGGAGGGCACGTCGTGGAGACTTTGCCTCCACAAAAATCTCTTCGAGATCGAAGTCGCGAGATAAAACGATACCGTCGGGTTTTCGGCCTCTGGCCTTTAGGCGACAAGGGCTCGATTACGCGTTGGAGCTTGAGCTTTCGGAGTTGACTCTGCGTTGCGTTTCGTTTAACTGTGGCGGAAAATGCCGGGGAACAATGTGGCTGTTTTCAAAGGGTTGATTGACGCACCATCGAATTACGAGCGAATCGCCAGTAAATATCTCGTCAAAGAGGGTATGTAAAGTGCTGTGAACCTTGGTCTCCTCGTCTACAGTTACATCCGCGATCCGGTCAGATTTTTCCAAGGCTTCATAACTGTAAGAAAGTAGTTAGGAATCGTGGCACGCGATGGCAACCCTCATGCATGGAATACGTACAATCACCGCACTATCAATACGACCCGGAATTGATCCTTCGATTCCGCCAGATTCGCATGTTTCCATACGGCTTTTTCGAACGCTCGCCGCGGCCGACATCTCATGACAGCCTTGAAACAGCACGGTTAGCAATGTTATCTGGATCGAAGTGCTGATGACATTTGCCGACTTTGGGAAAACGCCGCTGCCTCTTAGCCACACTTTCGTAACGCGCAACTGACTTGGGCAAAACTTGGTGAATAACGGTGTGCAGGTGAGAGCCTCGAACGATTCTTCCTCGTTATCGGCGTCCTTGTACGAAAATCGTCCAACGCTCCTGATCTTACCTGCACACCAACTCCTCGCTAGTTTCGTGGATCCATTCGACCTTTTTAACATAACTCAGCGCCCGCCTGCAATGCCTTCGCTTCGCCGATTGTGCAGGTAGGAGGCTCAAACGATCTTTTTCGTTATCCAGCTCCGTTGTAAAGAAGATCGTTTGAGCCTCCTACGCGCCTTCTCGTTCGCAAGGTTTGTGGAACCAAGTCCACCCTCTTCCATATCGCCACGCCCCCAGCAACCGCCCCGCAGTAATACCACCTGTTGATCTGGCAGTAACGCAGTAGGAAAGCAACGTCGACTAAAACACCTTGATTCGCGGGGTGGCCCACCGCAATAGCTTCGCCTTGAATTCTTAGACGCCACGAGAATCTACACCTCCGCCTTGAATTCTTTCAGCGCCGCAGGCCTCGCTCTGTTTATTTCCATCTTTCCCTCAATCCGATCTTTCTCTTATCCGCACCGTGGAAAAAATCCGCTTTTGAACGGCCTTATGAGTTCACTGCGGCGCTGTCCGCATTCGTAACCTCTTCCAAATGCTAAAAATTTGATCTCAAAATCTGTGTCTGTAGCACCTCCAAGGTTTTTCTGTAGCGAGCCACTCTCCGCATCAGTGAAAAAGCACCTACTACTTGTTTTGTCTGCTGCACGGTGAGTAAGACCCGTATTCTCACAAAAGTAAGGTCATTGGGAAATCCGGGTGTCAATGACACCCACATCCACGTGGGACTGTGCGACCGTGACTCTCATCTCATTCACCAAAGACTTGTAGCAGTGATGCTTTTTACCTCTACGGCCATCAACCGATCTTTTTTTCGTCCGTAACGTGAAAGTCGGGGCGTTTTGACGGGCACCAATGGAGCCGTGTTGTCGTACGTCCAGGCCAACCCCCGCGCGTAAACCAGGTGAAAATATGGCCATAACAAACTTATCGCACCAGGTTCGTTCGGAAACGGTCCTCTCTGGGAGGCGAACATCCAAGACACTGTGCAAAATGCTCCAGAAGCACAGGCCAGGGAGCACTCCTCCGTGCAGTTTTCGTTTTCGACGTTTACGCGGTTACCCGCGATTAGTATGCTTGGCCTGTCGAATGCGTACGGGCTTCCATTGGAAGCTTTGCTTTTCGAAGTCGGCGTTCTTCGGAAGCATTAACGGTCCAAAGCTTTCTCTTATACCGAACTTGTACTCCTCATTCCTCATCCGTGAAAATACAGTAATACTTGTTTTTGGGTTTGTTGACCGTGAGTAGGACAGTATTATCGCCGGTATCTGAAGGTTTCACCTCTACCTTCCCTCAATCCGATCTTTCGCACTTATCCGCGTTTTGAGGGTATCGATGGGTCGTATATTCTCGTGGGTCCACGCCGGTATGGTATGGGCGTCACAACCTGCTAGGCTTCGGCGTCGGTTCACGAACCGTGTTTCCCCCCCTCTCTGCGAGATTTCATCTACGCCCCTTGTACACCACAATGAGCGTACTCGCGTGTCGCATTCGTATGGCTTCAGCCACGCTTTTTGTTTGTTCCATGGTGCAGGTAAGAGGCTCAAACGATTTTTCTACGGTATAAGTTTCCTTGTAAGAAAGATCGTTTGAGCCTCTTTACCTGCACACCAACTTCTTCGCAATCCAGTCGACCCGTTGAAATAGCGTAGCGCTGTCATTAAAATGCCCCAGTTTGATCTGACAAATAACACAGTTCGGGATCGCGGGCATCGTCCCACGTCGCAACCTCGATCTCCACCGCGACAAAAACACGCTGATTCGAAAACGGTGCACCACACCATCGAGGATCGGGACGCACAACTTGGCCGGGTGGCCCTTTGGCTGAAACCGTCGCCATACCTTCCGCCTGGGAAATCTGGTCCGCTTTCGTAAAGGCGACATGATCGTATATTCGCCCCCCAAGATAAGCCCCGCGCATGGGCTAAGAGAAAACCATGTCGTAGTAGCGATGGCCTGGCCTGTAAGGAGTCAAAGTGGTGTGGAAGCTTCGTGCGTGAGGATTGCATGCCAAGTGGGCAGGTTCGTTAAGTGATGTGCTGGGCACAATAATGTATGTTCACGGGGTAAGACCAGCACGGCCTGGCCCCAAGCCGTTTGAGTTTTCGGTTGCTTGATGCGGAATGAATACGCTAGGCCTCGGGCGAAGGTATGGGAGTAACATCTTGAATGCGTAATAAGCTTGGCGCAGTAATGGTGTCGGTAAGAACTTCGCGGCGCCGGGTAAGTGCCCAGAAGGCGACAAGAGCTATTGTAACATGTAAAAAACACAAGGTGGTTGTGAACGTCGAGGCGGAGTCGTCTAGCAAGAGCACGATGTTTTCCTCATACCACAGTGCTCGGCGAATTACGTTTTCTCACTCGAAGGATGGTTTCATCACCGTTTTTCTCTTTCAATTCTTTCTGCGCTCTACAACCCCCGCGCGAGATGACCGCTTAATTAGCAAGTACTGAAATTTGAAGAGAAATATTCATTAAAAGCGTACCACAACCACCTGACCTCGCCAAATTTTTGAACAAGGTACCAAAACCACGGGGACTCTACTTTCTCGTCTCTTCGTTTTCTTTTCCTTGGCGGTTGCGATCATCCCCAGTCCCCGTGGTTGTGGTACCTTGTTCACGAAACCCCTCTTGAAGCGTAAACTGACCTCCCAAAGAACGTCCGACCTCCAGGAATACCGGACATCTCTTAGCATATTCCCGAAACCTCAAAGAGAACTGACCAACACATCAGTCTTTCACGGGCGAAGAAACATAGATACGCTTTTCATACTCGGTACTCAACGGTTTGGGTTCCATGTTTTTTCCCACGAGAAAGTATTCCATAAATGGTCGGTTGGGTGACGGGGGGTTCAATAACCGCGCACGCTGTTCAAATTGCTTTCTTCTTGACGCAGCAAAATCTCTGTCTTTTTCATTCTTTGACTTTGTTTCTTCGTCTTTACAAAACCTCCCGCGTGAGATTGACACTTTGTTAGTACTGACATACATCAATCAATATCGACATATGCGAATGACTTACATGTACGGTTTTAACGCAACCACCACCTCATTGACTGCCAACTTTCAGCGTCTACCCTCAAATTTATTCTCAACTGTTCGTTCTTTTCGTTCTTCAGACTTCACGCTTGTTATGAACCCCCGTTAAACCGTCTGTGAGAGACGTACTTGAATAAACATAAATGATGGGGTTAAAGACAAAAGTGTCAAATAAACAAAAGTGTCAAAAGGAGAGAGTGACAAGCAAAGCAGAGAGTGACAGGTCTGAGAGAGCGACAGAGTTCTCACCCCCGATTCGTTTATTCACCAACCGTCCCTTTATAACTTCACAACCCCGCTACTTAACTCTCCACAACCCCACCCACCGGTACCTGTCGAACCCCCGTCCCTGTCCCTTCCGACATAATTGACAGATTGACAGATTGACTTAACCTGTCACTTACATATATACACGGACCTGCACACCTTACCAAACAGCTTTTCAAATATGATAGATCTCACCGGAAAAACCAAATTATGTTAACGTTAGTTCCTCAAAAACAAAAACCGTCATTTTGATCAAGTCGATCCAAAACAGAGACAGTGAGAAAGTCGAGAAACGACAGAAAAAGTGAGCAACGATAGAAATAGAAGAAATCCGGGACCTGCCGCGGACAACGGTATATATAATATAACCCTCACAAAAAACCCTCACAAAACACCAACGCCCCACCACAAGAAAAAAAAACAAAAAAAAGAACACAAAACTAACAAAAACAATAAAAAGGAAACCCCAACAGAGTAAAAGCACAGCTTAACCCCCAACCCATCATCGAACCACAATAACCCCCCACCCCCCATAAATCACAAAACTTTGAATTTCTCACCGTCCACCAGCCAACGCAATTTCTACCGTCCACCAGCCAACGCCATGAGTCCCATCACACCCCTCGCCTCATCATCATCCAGTCTCTCGAAGGTGGTCATCAACGACGTGGGTGGGGCAGTGGTAGAACCACCCGGTTGCATCGTCGGTTGTTGCATCTGCGCCCCCTTCGTCGATTGCATCGTCGTGGTTGTCGTCGACACCATCGTCGTACGCGTGTCATCAAACGATTGAATACTGGGTAACGACATCTTGGGATGCGTACCACCTCGCTTGCCATACCCCCTATCTTTCCCTTGCTGTACCTGTACTTGTTGTATCTGTAGTACTTGCTGTACTTGCGGTTGCGGTTGTTTGTGTTGTTGATACACCACATCCACATCCTCCTCCCGTCTGCCTTCCTTCCCACCCTCTCCCTCGTCCATATCCATACTATCACTCAAAGTTTGGTCCGGCCGCACCGCCACACCTTCATCACTACTACCATCACTACCACAATTGGCACTACTGCCTTCTAACAACATCCTTAGCCTCAATATCTCATTCTCAATCTCTTTCCGAGTTTTCAACGTCGTGGTAGTAGTAGCAGTTGTCGTAGTTAATGCATCAGGTTTAGTTTGTGGTACCAGTACTGATCCACGATCCATCATCGAAGCATGTGTCGATTGTTGCATAGTCATCTGCATCGACATGGCCATGTGATGCATCCCGACACCACTCGTAACAGCACCAGGAGTAGGAGTATTACCACCCATAGCAACCGGTAACGGTAACGTGATCATCGGTCGTCTTTGTAACCCCTGCATATGCTGTTGTTGTTGCATGACATGATGATGATGGTGAAGATGCGGATGCGGATGCAAAGCAGCAGATCCCGACATCCCACCACCAACACCATTCACACCAGTAAGAGCACCAGCACCACCATCCACACCACCGCCCATACTCAAATTCATACTCGGCAGAATCGACTTCAAAGGCGGCAACACCACTCCCGTCCCATTCGCACACCCCTGATGATGCGAATGCTGATGCTGATGCTGCTTTCCATTACCAGTATTGACCAACGACATATCGGCACCTTCAACCTCCTTGACCCTCTTTCGTCGCTTGATAACGTTGCGTTTCATGGTCACCGGCCGACTCATCCCGTGCAGCTTGTAGTACAACCCGCAGGCGTTGCAGATAGGGTTTCCCTTTGTATCGCGTCGCCAGAGGGGCGTATAAGTTGTTGAGCAATTGATGCATTGCATCGAGTCGCGCGTGGAGAGTGCATTGGTTAATGGAGTAGTCGATGCATGCGTGGTTGTAGTGCTGGTGGTGGGAGGGGATGGAGCGGGTGTCAGTGTGGATGCTGAACGTACAGTCGTAGGTTGTTTGAATGCAGAGGGAGTAGGAGGGTAGGTGATGGGGTACGCTTGGTCTTGCAAGTGGGAAGGGGTGGTCGGTGGTCCGCTAGGGGTAGTAGGCGAGACAGTGTCATCGTCGCACGGCGGTGTAGGTGGTATCCCGGTGGGTATTAAAGACACTTTTGCCAAAGAGGCGGGAGGCAATGGGAGGGTGGTTGAGAGTGCGTTGACTTGTTCGGGTATGGCGATACTAGCAAATACTTCTTGCTGCTGTTGTTGTTGTTGTTGTTGTTGATTGGGTAAAGCAGCAGGCGTTGCTGCCGTTGGTGCAGCAGTGGTACTTGCTTTTTTGGCCCTCCTCTGCTTCAACCAAGTGGGCCTGTAGGTATTTCTCGCCTTGAGGTAGAGACCGCAGGCATTGCAAATGATCTCGCCCTTGGGACCTCTTCTCCAGAGGGGAGTGGAGGTGGTACCGCAGTTGGCACACTTGTTGAGCGGTTTGACGGGTTTGTTGGAAGAAGGCAGTGGGACCTGATGATGATGATGATGCTGTAGTTGTTGCAGGACTTGTTGCTGTTGTTGCTGTAATTGCTGCAGGTGCTGGAGCTGCTGCAAGTGTCCGATTGAGAACTGGGCCAGTGAATGATTGGCCGTTGCAGAAAGGGACGGACTCGATGGTAATGGTAATGATGATGTGACAGTATTTGCGGTAGAAGGAGCTGTACCAGGTAATACACATGCAGCCGCAGCCGTCAAGGTATTACCAGTAGAAGACTGTTGATCCAAGCCAAACGGCTTCATGGGCGCGAGACGGTACCCATATTTCCGTTCATAGATGGCCGGATTGACGGCTGTTTTCTTATGCTGGTGATACATTGTGTGTTATTATGAATATTCCCCAACCTTGCCAATATCTCTTGTTTCTCTTACCTCGCCTTCGCCATCGACGGACATTGCCGATGTCATATTGACCATTCTCTATGCGTTGGTTGTTGTTTCCTTGTTGGTTAGTAGTCGGTGGTTCCTTGTTGGTTGTCGGCGGTCAGTAGGTAGCCGTTAGCACCAGTACTAGCAGTGCGTTAGTGGCAGTAAACGTAAGATCACTGACACTCTACTAGTACTACTAGTAATAAGTATAAGTATATAAATCACTGATAATCTAACATCCCCTGCGAAGAAGGATAGATCATCGAGAGATATTATGATTATTGTCCGTTGTTGTTGTTGCTGTGTCCGCAGCGTCTGGAGCTCCGCCTGAGTGCATGCAATGCGTCTTGCTTCGTAGTACCACACTCTCTCAATTGTCAATTGTCAATTCCTGCTCTGTCGATCTGCTCTGCTCTCTGCTTGCCCCTCTCTCTCGATCTGATCTCTCTCTCTCTTCCAATTCCCTCTCACAAATTCATGTTCACTCTTCCGTCTCATCACAACACTCAATCACAACAACACAAATCAAACAACAAACCAAAAGGAATCAGCGGGTCGAATTCAAATTGCAGCGCGTATGAGTGAGTGACTTATGAAGTGAGTACTCATTATTAGTACTAGTTATGAAGTGGAGTGAGTATCAGTCATTGAATATAAATTGAAGTGAGAGTGAGAGTGAACTGATGAGTGATGGGCACTTTGCAAGCCATGAATTCACATCTTACTCACTCCGCTTACATAATTACAAAAATGACGCGTTTGTTGTTTGTTGGGCTTATCTTTTTTTTTTGATTTTGATTTTGATTTTGATTTTCTTTGAAATTTGCCCCATCGGTTTGCGGTGCAACAAACTTGACTTGATCACTTGATCTCGCCATATCATCGGGGATGTGCGGGGTAAATAGTATTTGTGCTTACGTATTATGCGATAAGATGGGGCGCATCGCCCGCACCCAGTTAGGGCCAAGGACTTTATTTCGTGGATATGTGGGTCATGTGTAACGTCATGTGCAGTGTCATGTGTAGTGTCATGTGTAGGGTCATGTGAGCAAGGAGGAGCATGTGACATTGACTATGGCATTCGCAGCAGGGACACTCACAACCCGACTAATCTTCGAGACCGGCTTTGAGTCTGAGCATCTTGACCCACACCTCCCCCGCCCCCACAATCACCGCCATCACAATCAACACAATAATAATCCACGTAATATACGCTGCCTCATTACTATTCATATGCGCCGTCAACGTCCCCAGTAAATCACTCACAATCTGCACTCTCGAATTCAACAGTTTAGCCCGCTGACTGATCTCCAAATACCCCCGTATGGCATTATACAGTCCCTCCAATTCAGGCTCACTCCAAAACAACTCGGGCGTATCCAACACATTCGAAATCAAATTCACATCCACTCGCAGTCGAAACAACTTGCCCACAATCTTCATCACATCCCGTCGTGTCATGTGGATATCCCCATACCGCGCCATCATACGGGGAAGGTCGATACACCCCTCGATCGTCCCGTCCATCACGTTCTCGAAATATGCGAGTTTCACACTCTGGCCAATCCCATGACTGATCGTCAGTTTCATCAGACTGTTGCCGCTTTTAAGTGTGATCATGTCGTTGTAGATCCGTTGGCTGCCGTTGGATGAGTATTGGAAATGAAAGTCTTCGGATTCGCGTACTGTCGGGGGGAGGATGTGGATGGCGAACGGTTGGATGAGTCCCAGGTACGCGTGTTCGGCGGGTTGAGAGAGGTTCCAGAACACGATCACTCCATAATCAAAAATAAAGATATCCGATCGTGTCGTCGTCGTTACGATCGTGCTCGTGTTGTGATCATCCACGTTTCGATGTGCATCCACGTTCCGATGTACGTCACCATGCACTTTCATATTCTCCGCCCCCAACTTCATCCCCCCCTCATACCACACATACAAACACTCATCATACATTTTAGGATTCACACCCTGCTCCCTCCTCAAAAACTTGGCCAGATCGCGTAACTTGTATCCCTCTGCCACGCAGTAACTCGTTACCCTAGGTAAACGTGTTTGCGTCCTCACTTCTTTGGATAACATCTCGGCCTCTGTCTGGCCTTTATTGGTTTCTTCTTCCCGCTCACGATCGCGCGTGAGGTCGGTGAGGAGACCGTCGACTTGGACTTGGTCGTCGTCGTCTATTACGACTGTGGGTGTCATCGGTGGTTGTTGGTGTGTAAGGGTGTCATCGTACCATCCACGCGTCTGTACCTGCAACTGCTGCTGTTGGTTTTGCAACTGTTGTTGATTTTGGTTTTGTTGTTGTTGTTGTTGCAATTGTTGTTGGTCTTCATCAGGAAACAACACCAGTTTCTGTGTAGTCTTCGTCGTCCGCTGGGGTGCAAACTGTCTAGGATGAATCGCACGTGACGATCTCCTATTCGGTTGATTCAATCTCTGCTGTGTCTGTGTCTGTGTCTGTCCACTACCACTATTGTTATTGGTACGAGATGGTAGCGTCGGGTTGGGCGGGAACGAGAGACCGTAAGGCGATAACCCCGTCGTACGCGGGAAAGAGTCCACATAAGGGTTATGTTCGAGATCTGTGGGTTGATGCTGATGCAGGGTTTGGTGGAGTGTAATGGGGGGAGATGGGATGGAGGGGTGCGAGAGTGTGAGGGGGTCTCTGTTAATGTTACTGTTGATGAGAGTGTTGGTGAGGGTGGTACTCTCTCTGTTGGTATTATTCGTTTCTTCGATCTCTCGGTCTCGGTGTCGGTGACTGTGATGGGTGTGAGGAAACGAGATATGGGATGTCGGACGGGGTCGTGCCTGCTGTTGCTGCTGCTGTCCCTGTTGTTGTTGAGCTTGTTGAGCCTGCTGTTGACTCTGTTGAGCCGTGCCATACGTGCGGTCCGGCGAATGTGGCATGTCTGTATAATGTACACACACAATAATCCTTCAGAAAGTATGTGTGTGTGTGTGTTGACTGTTCAACTGGTGCAAGAACAGTTCTGCGAATTGCGAAAGACTACTCTTCAATTCATTGTATTATGTGTATTGATAAGTGGGCTGTGTGTACGGTTTGGTTATCGCTTAACGTGTGATATTATGGGGAATGAAGTTAAAGTGTCACCCTTTCATCGGCGTTAAAGAAATAACGATATGCATTGAAACATGAATTATAAATTGAATGAATGGTGAAAGATCCTCGTTCACTCAGAGAAACCGTGCTCTTCGTTGTGTCTATCCACTATTGCCGGAGTTCTCCGCCATCACACACACAGAGGGACAGTAAGCGAGAGACGGTAGAGACACACCAGACAGACAGAGTGAGACAGAGAGACAAAGAATAACCCACACACAAAAACATCCTTTCACTCATCCGCAACCCCCACCCTCCACAACCCCTCCTCACCCTCCCCTCCCTCCCTCTTACACCTCTCACACCCCACCTCCCTCTCCACCCCATACACACTCCTCACAACCTTCTCCTCTCCACTCAAATACGACCCCGTATGCACATGTCGCAACACCACGGGCGTGTCAGTCCTTATGGGTTCACCAATCATTTCGAAACGGAGGTCGGGGGAGGGATGGTGCAGTTCGAAATGGGAGAGGTGGCTTGGTCTGGGTGAGAGGTAGGCGCTTTGGAGACGGGTGTGCGGGGAGAGGAGTGGTGATGCCGGTGTGGATGTCAGATACCACTAAAAAAAACATCCACCCCAAAAAAAAAAAGAAAGAGAAACGAGTTTCTGATCAGTATTTTTGTCAAGTGAGAAATATCACACCTACACTGATTTAACTCACCGATTCCGAGAAGAGCTCTTCACAACTCCACATCACCATCACTTTCTCTCCATACCGAACCACACCATCATTATTTTCTTCATTTTCTTCATTACTGACTCGCACAATTTGAAACGTCGTCCGTGTCATTGGTCCAACATCGACTTGTGACGTTGTTAAGGCTAATCGGGTGTCACTTGTGATGCGGGGAAGTGGGATGGGAATGAGTGTGGATAGTGTGCCTGACGTTTTCACATTCTATAAACACCAAACACAGAGTTTAGACACTTCATGTTGGTTCTTGCTAATACGCGAGTGGGGTGGTACCGTGAGTAAGATGTTGGCGTTATATGAAAGTATCGGAGCCAAGAATTGCTAAACTCGTTTCGGAAAAAATGAATAACGATATAATGGTATGTGTGAGAGAATATGTCTTTTTTTTTCATTACCTTTTTCCGAGCGATATCCAACACGTTCTGACATTTCACAGATTTCGACGTCCCGTTTTCATACTGCGCCAAAAACTCTTTCAAAAGTTCCTTCAAAAAAAACGAAAAACCCAATCAAATTCACATCTTTTACTCTTTCTCAAACACAACCACATATGTTTCAGTTTTTTATGTTTTACCTCTCTTGCAACCGACTCTTCAATCCAGTTCCCCGTTCGATGCGGGACAAACTCCGAAAGCTTCTTCAATAACTCGTCGGTGGTGAGTGTGATTGAGATCGTCTCGGTTTGTGAGCGTTCTTCTCCTGGCATCTTGTCTAAACCTCCTTTCCTTATATACAAAACGATGTTCTGTGAGTTTTTGGGTGTGTGCGGAGTGGGGTGTGGTGCGCGCGTTTGGATGATGTAAGCGGTGTGGATGACTGTGCGTGGAAGGGAATGTGACTGTGCCGCGGAGTGCACGCGTACCGATGTTAGGTCGTAAACTTGATCTTGAGGTCGTACTCGTACTTGGACGGAATGCAATGTCCAATGAGTACAGTTGGAGCAGCGGCTGCTTGTCTATCTGGAAATTGTCAAGAGCCGTATGCGTCAATGTGTTTGCATCGAGTGTATATGTATTGGTGTATACAGATAGATATATGTGTATGTCGCCAGGTGCTCGGATGCAACTCGTTTTGTTGGTTTGATGGGGCTCGTCCACTGCATGAACATTAGTTAGAGTACACTGTACGGTATATACAGTGTATTTCGTGATGCGGGTAGATCAAAGAATCCACGTCAAAAGGTCGGTTACTTTTGCGAAGATCTGCGCGTGTTATCGCTGAACGTTAATTATTATCAATAACCTTAATTAAACCGCGAAATGGTTTTGACTGTGACAAAAGAGTTGTGATTCAGATGACATTCCTTTCTACTCTGGACGGACGGATGATTCTTGAAAACGTACTGCAGGCTGGCTGTTTTTATGGTCTACGGAAAGTTGTTGCGTTTGTATAGAGTAACCTGAAAATCCCCGAGGAGCTGTCGTTGTTCCACACACTCTCTCTTTAATTTACTCTCACTGCGGACCCTCTCATTTTGCTCTCACTAGGGACTCGCTCCTTTACTCTCACTTAATTTGCGCTCATGACATCCACACCCAACCTCACCACCGAAGTCCTCACCCACGAGCCATGGCCCTTCACATCTCGCCGCTCCATCACATTCAGTCGTAAAGCGTTGATCGCAGGCTCCCAACCCCTCGCAGTCCAAGCCGGACTCATCACACTCCAAAAAGGCGGGAACGCAGCCGACGCAGCCGTGACCGTCGCCGCCTGTCTCAACGTAACAGAACCCGGCAGCACAGGCATCGGCGGCGACTGTTTCTGTCTCTTTTACGATGCAACCACACGACAAGTGCGTGCGTTGAATGGGAGTGGACGGGCGCCTGCGGAGTTGAGTTTGGAGTATTTGAAGAGTGTGGGGGTGACGACACGGAGTATACCGCTGGACTCGGCGTTGGCTGTGACTGTCCCCGGTGCGGCGGCGGGGTGGGTGGATGTCGTGGATGCGTTTGGAAGTGGGAAAGTGGATATGCGAGAGGTCTTGGCGCCCGCGATTGATCTGGCTGAGAATGGGTTTATGGTGTCGGATGTGTCGGCGCATATTTGGCAGACGTCGGAGGACAAGTTGAAGAGAGGCGGTGCGGAGGAGTTGCTTGTTAGGGGGGTGAGGGCGCCGGTGGAGGGTGAGTTGGTGCGCAATCCGGGGTTGGCGAACACGTTTCGAAAGTTGGCTGAGGAGGGCAAGGATGGGTTTTATAAGGGAGAGGTTGCGGAGGCTATCGTTGAGACATTGAAATCTCGAGGTAAGCGTGTGCACTGCTTTGATGGATGCGCGAGCTTGGACTCTTATACATGATTCCTCTTACGTGCAATGAACGCTAACGCGCTTCGATCATGCTCACCTCATTATCTAGGTGGAGTCATGACACTCGAAGACCTTGCCAACCACACCAGTACACCTACCGACCCCATCTCCATCGACTACGGCAACATCCGTCTTCACGAACACTCTCCCAACGGCCAAGGTCTTGTCGCCCTCCAAGCCCTCGGTATCATCAAAGAACTCGAAGCCGCCGGTACCATCCAACCCCTCCACACATACGACCCCTCTTCCCCCGAATACCTCCATATTCTAATCGAAGCCCTTCGTCTCGCCTTTGCCGACGGTCGTCACTGGATAGCCGATCCCGAAGTCGTCAACGTCCCCGTATCCCAACTCCTCGATCCCACTTATCTTTCCCACCGCGCCCAGCTGTTCAACCCCACCCACGCAGCTACAGATATCACCAACGGCACACCCCAACACGCATGCGATACCGTCTACTTTGCCGTCGTTGACGAACACGGAAACGCGTGCAGCTTTATTAATTCCTTGTATCACTCTTTTGGAACGGGGATTGTTGCAAGGGGAACCGGCGTCGCGTTGCAGTCGAGGGGAAATGGGTTTTCGCTTGTGGAGGGCGCGATGAATTGTGTGGAACCGGGGAAGAGACCGTATCATACGATTATTCCGGCCATGGTGACGGATAGGGAGAGTGATGAGTTGGTGTATTGTTATGGGTGTATGGGTATGTACCTTCCCCCCTTCCCCTTCCCTCGCCCCACCGTCCTGGGTGTGTGGTTGGTTCACATCACTTGCTTGGGCTGTATTGTTTTTTTTTTTTTTTTTTTGTTTTTTTTTTTTGGGTTTCGTGCTGGGGACATTTGGCATCCCCCCTCCCAACGCTATTTCGCAAACTCACTAACCCTTTTCACATTCTTCTCTTTCCTCATTCCTCCACCACTTCCGATTCTCATCACCCACACATAAAAACATAAAAAAATTACAGGCGGATTCATGCAACCCCAAGGACACCTTCAACTCCTCCTCTCCCTCCTCCACCACACACCCACCAACCCCCAACTCGCCATCGACACCCCCCGGTTCTGTATCGCCCCCGACACCGGGATCGTCTACCTCGAAGAAGGTCACACCGACCAAACCGTGCACGGATTGAGAGAGATGGGACATGTGGTGGAAGTGAAGTGTGGGAGGGATAGGGCGTTGTTTGGACGGGCGCAGGTGGTTGAACGTGTGCAGGGGGGGTGGAGGGGGGAAGTGATCCGAGAGGGGATGGGATGTGTGTGCCGTTGGTGTAGAGGGTGGGTGTTGTGTGGTTAGGTATCGATGACCGGACAGTGTGCTCGGGCGCGTTTTTTGTACCGTTACGATATGGGAGCCTGTTTGGGAGTGGTAGATAGTGGAGATAGAGCGATTGGTAGAGTAGAGGCCAAGAGTCGAGTTCTCCTTTTTTGTTTTGCTTAAGTGTGGCGTAAACTGTCAAGGTACAGATGCATGCGTGTCGTGCGCCCGGTTTAATTCAGGGGGGAAAGTTTAATCTCCCTCTCTCCATTCTCATATTATCCATTTCCAAATGTATATATGTATATATATAACCTCTCTCTTCCCTCTCTCATCTCACCAACACCAAAAGAGTCTCTCTCTACCCAATCTCTTCCCCCCTCAAAATGGGCGCTTATGTCGAACTCGGTTATTGGAATCCTAACCACCCCATGATGGGCCACGCAACAGCCATCAACACAAACCACGCAATAACACTACTCGGCAACCCGACTTTCATGAAATCCGTCACCGTCACCCAGGGTAAGCCCGTAGGGTCTTCCAACGAGATGGCGTTCATGTTGGGGAAGGATGAGACGGGCAGTCCCATGGCGCCAGAACACATCAATGCTATCAACATCGTAAAAAAAAGAAAAAAAAAGTCATATCATCAGTGTTTGTCGTTATGTAACCGTAGATCAGAGAGTTTGGATCTGTGCAGGGCGTAGGTTTCTTAGATACGTTACCTGCAGCCATAACCAACGTGTTGGGTCTCGGATCATCCAGTCCCTTTCCGACTTCGAGAATGATCGGCAAAATAATCAATGCGCCAACGGTATGTGAAATAAACGTCGTCATCACCAAAACCAGACCCGAGAAGATGATCATACATTCAAAGGGGGATAGACCTTGGAGATGTGGGGTGATAGAAGTAGTAATCGCGTGCAACAGACCCGAGGAATCGACTGCGCGACCAAGTGCGATGCCGCCCATTGCTAACATCACAACTACAAAAACAAAAGACTTATGATCAGCCCAAACAAAAAAGGAAGGAAGGAAGAAAAGGTGTTTGATGGCTTACCACTCCAGAGCATACTGTTCCAGTCATCTTTGGTTAATATCCCCGTGGCATAGAATGCAACAATAGGAACAATCGCTACGACACCCATATCCCCCACCACCTGTTCCATGCCACTCTCAAGACACCACAACACGATCGTCACCACAGACACACCAATGACCCACCACTGCTTCCCCGTCAACGGATGTTCCTTAAAATAATTATGACTGAACAGTTCTGGTGGTGCCGCGCCAGACGCGTTCGAGGGGCGGTAGACGAACAGTAGGAACAGCCAGATCAAAAGATCGACAATGACTACAACGGGAATGGTGATGAGAAACCATTGGGGCCATGAGGGTGGGGGATCCATTGTTCCGATTGCGATGATGTTTTGCGGGGAGGAGATAGGTGATGCCATACCCCCCACGTTGGCGGCAAGGGCTATGCCCATGACAAGACATCGGGCGTAGGCCGACTTTGAGGGAAGGTTACGTAAAATCGGCTGTACAAATCTGGGGGTCAGTCGTCCACCATCAATCTAGTCGAGCTTCACCAATTGACAAGTAGTCCCCCACACATACCGTAACCAAGGAAAAGCACAAGACCGGTGCCGCTACGTTACTGATCCACATACTCGCAAACGTGCTCACAAACATGTTGGCCAACAGTACTGATTGAGGTTTGCTACCCGCTTTTCCAAGAATGAAACTCGCAAGTCCTTTCGCGATGTGATGTTTGCTCAACGCCGCAGCCAAAGAGAATCCACCAAGGAGTAACATGATAACGGGACCGAACATATCAGAAAAGATCTTGCGAGACGCTTCTTTAGCATCGAGACGACGGTAGCAGGCTTTGGTCATGCTGGTGTCAGTGCAAGTTTCCGGGGCGCGGAGGACGCGGAGAAGAACGACAAGGAAAGGGACGAGGATAGCGGTAATGAAAAGCGGCAGTGCCTAACGCAACGCATAATGAGTGCATATCACCACGCACGACTCAACAGAGATTCACAAACCTCAAACGCCCACAACAGGGAAGCAAACACCAGTATAGCGAAACAATTACTCTGCTCCGGGGTATCCAACACCGGGAACATCAGCAACCCCACCAACACCAACACGGACGTCAGCAACTTCACGCCAGCGGCATTCAGTCTGGGTATCCTCATGGTCCTCCCTCCAACGTTCACCACAATCCACTTCGTCTTTGCCGCATCATCCTTTGGCTTTAATGCCACTGTCTGTCTCCTTCGTTCCTGCTCAATCATATCCTTCCAGATGGTGTTCCGCTCCCAAATGATCCGATCTCTCAATCGCGATTTCAACTCTGATAGCGCAAGAGACAATTTACCATCAGTATGTATCCGCGCATACACGCCAACGACCTTATCAATCATGTCATTCAGTCGCTCTTTTGTCACTGTTCGGAACGGATACGCTTGATCCACTTTGGTAGCCATATACTGTCGTCTGATTTTGATCGCGGTTACTTTATCAAATTTCTTCAAGATTTTGGAAAAACCTGTGTAATTGAGTTCAACATAATCCTTGAGTTCGCAGAGGACGATGAAGAGGTCCATGGCACGCTTGGTGAATTTAATGCGGTGCTGCTTGAAGGCTTTGGAGAGCCATATGGGGGAGGAAGGCTCTTCAATGGGTGGTTCTTCGACATGTGTCTGCGGATTGGAGTTGAATCGGCGGGGCCAGGTGCCGTGGACGGACGTGTTGATATGGGGCGGTCTATCGACGGCACTATCATCCGCGGCACGAGGGGATGGCGCCTCAGGATCACCATGCACTAAGAAATACGTAACACCATGTTGTTAGCGTCCCCATTTCCCTTCAATGCAAAGCTCCGCATGGAACAATACCAACCATCAAACGCCTCCAAGTTCATTACATCTGCCAATAAACTTTCGACTTCCTCAAATCCTTCTCGCTCTTTTCTCGTATAGAAATCGACGATTTTGTCCAATTGTTCATCTAGCGCTCGTCGGAAAAACTGTGCGCCTTCTTCTGGAGTCGTACTTCCTAGCAAAGGTCGGTTCTCGTCCACTACTACCTCCACTTGGTCGCCATCAAGATCATGGGGTGAGGATGGCAGGGCTGCCACCCCAATCATCGCCTTCTCGACCGCATAGACGATCTTTTTGAGCTGTGAATACGCACTGTAATGAAAATATTAAGATCAATGTTGTTCTCACCGACGCCGAGGCGTCTTGAGCGACTGCGTTCCGCTCTACATCCTTACATGTAGTAGTCCTGCCAATCAGGACTTGCGTTTAAACTTATAGAATGAGCAAACTTCATCTTGTACCACTCGTCTTTGCTTCTTCGCTGCTCAAGATCAGGTTCCGATGATGGCCCAGGTTTAGCAGCACCGTCCGAAGTTGCAGTGCGCGGAGTGACAGGGGTGAGTACGATAAGTTCTTGAGATTGCGATGGAGTCTCAGACTCTTTGGAAAGCGCAGAGTAAGGGAACTGAGATTTGGTGACGAGTGCACTCCACCGCTTAACCAAGCGGGTAATGCGAAAGAAGGGCCACAGCTTTGGAGACCGTTCAAGGGGGGTGTCTATGATAGTATTCTACTAATGATTACGCACACGCAGAGGTCAGTGACAGTACCCTATTACTATGGATGATGGAGAGTAATGAGCTCTTGTATATGCCGATGTCTATTGTCGTGTTGAGGTAAATGGATGCAACTACGCGCAGGTGACATCTGCGTACGTTAAAAGCCGAATGAAGCACTTGGACAGAATTGAACGCCGACCGACAGAAGGACAACCTCCTCATAGGTTATGAATCCAGAGTGTGTGCGGTATGGCAACCCTGCATCAAAAGCAACATAAAGGTAACGGTAATAGTAATTACACTTTGTTCATGCTAGGATGTGTTCTTAAATAGTGAACCAATGCCATCGGACTGCGATACTATAATATAATGTGCTCAGATAAGAGCCAGCAATCGAAGTAGCAGTAAATAGGTGTGAAATCCATCTTCCGCCTTGTTGACAAGGAGAAATGATCCCATGCGCCAGGTTAGCTTGCAAGATCGTTCATGCTCTCTTCTTCTTTTTACGATTGATCCTCTCTCCGTTTTCACCATTCTGGGCCCTCCACGTTTCGTCAGAGATCATTCCTGCTCTAGTCAACCCAGGTGGGGGTTTCCGCTGCCCAAGGCCTCCCATGGGTTTCGCATCCGCAACTTTATCCGTGCCACGCTTCTCACCCACTTTCATCCTCATCACCCATACACGCATCCAGCCGACCGCCAGCGTAACGACGCCGAACACAATGATAAGGCGGGTTAGGCGGTGATGTAGAGTAGAAACTCCCGCAGTCACTCTCAGAAACGATGATGTCGAACTGTTAGATCCCCATATTTCATTGGTTGCTTTGTCATAACCCCAGGATGCCACCCCGTGGAGAACGCTCTCGGTGAGCTCGAGTGCGAGGAGTGCACCAGGCACGAATCGGAAATAACGCACGTCGATGGGGTGACTGCGTTCTTGAAGTTCTTTCTCTATTTTTGTCTTTTCAGTCGTATCAGCGGTAGAACTTTGAGCTTGAAGTTCTTGTCGTGCTAAGTGCATCAACTCTTCTTCGGCACCGTATAAACTGGTTGAAAGTGCGTTGATGAGGAAGTAGAGGAGATACGTAGTTACGACGACCGCGGGGAGTTTGGCGAGGAGGAAGGCCATGTAGGGTGTTGGTGAGGGAAGGGATGCGAGGTATTCGGATAGCGATGACGGGGTTGGTGAGGGGGCGTTTGTCGGGAGCGGAAGGGAGGTGAGACTGAGAAGTGGGGCTTCATAGGAAGAGGAAAGACGGTGGGAGACGTAGTATAGTGGGAGAACAAGGAGCTGAAGGAGGAATGGTTTGTAAGGGCGAAGACGGCCCACCAGAGAGGGCTTATTGGTGGTCATCGTTGAGGTGATGTTGTGAAGTGGTGTCGAGGTGCGAAGTTGAGTTAATGTTGGATTCCACGCGTTAAAAGTCTCGCAGCCCAACACTTGATCTTGAGCTCATCATAAGATCCTCTCATAGAACGTTAATAGAGGCATTCATTTTGTGGTAGTTTAACTGCGTATCCTGATTTAACATAATGACTGTCACTCATATTGGTGAGCTTTGTGCAGCAATATTTCTTTGGCCAACGTTTATTCTTAGATTCACGATCTTGCAGTACTCTTCAAGGTCAAATCTGACACCAATGTTAAGCATTTTGAAGAGCAAGTTCAAAGCCTAACCAAAGTTCCCGGCGTTCAGAAGGTATGCATTCCTCTAATGATTTATCATGTAAAAACCGGGATGTACGTCTGATTTCCATTTGGTTGTAAGCTTTCATTTGGACAAACGTTTAAGACGCAACGGTCGAAGGGATACACTCATGGTAACCACACCTGAGAGTGCATCGTGGCAATTATGGACTGATCACTTTCCTGTTCTCACCGAACAGCCCTGGTTGTAGAGCTTGCCGATAAGGCGGCTTTAGAGACGTACGCGACGGATGAGCATCACGGTAGGTTCCGTTGTGCTTACTACGTTGCTACCGCAGGCGCCGCGATTCTGTTTATGGTATGCGAGAGAGCTAACGGATTGCATAATTGGTAGTGAGCGTAATACAGAACACGATCATTCCCGGAGTCGAACCTGGTGAGTTGTAGATTGGGTCGCCAAAGAAGAGATGAAAATGATGCGTCGTTTGCTGATGTTGGTTTCACCGTGTAGATGGGATTTTGGCCATGGACATTGAGAACTAGGTATCCTTCTGTAGCAGAAACCGGTTGCCAACGGGCTGTACGCCCACAAGTTTCACATCTCGGGTCTAAACACATGCGTACAACGTCAGCATAAACACAGCCGGCAGACCTGGGCGTTGTTGGCAGATAACACGAACAGGGTTTCTTCTAGCTCGCGCATGTAATTGCCAGGCACAACTATTATTCAGCTTTACTTCGCTTTGCCCTCTCAGCTTTTCCTGACCGCGATTTCCGCTTCTTTACCACCTTGCCGCCGCCTTGTTTTTCCTTATGTATCCGCTTTCTCTCACCAAAATTAGTGTCTAGCATGAACTGCAGAAAAATGCAAATGGTCAGGGTTACGAATCCAATCAAGTACCCGCGGAGGATCGTAACAGCATACATACCATTTTGGCTATTCTACCTGCCGCACTGACTTCTTCCAGAGCCTCCAATACATCCTTCTCGTCCACTTCATACTCCACGAGTTCCTTTCCAATTTTGTCCTCCACATGTTTGAGCAGATCGATATCGTACTGAGTGATGAACGACACGGACATACCGCCGCGTCCCGCACGAGCAGTACGACCCACTCGGTGGACGTAGTCAGCGGCTGATGCCGGGAATTCATAATTCAAGACAACCTGTACAGTGGGGATATCCAAACCACTAGCAACAATGATAACTCATGTCAGCAGAAGGGACTATGCAGTTCCTACCTTATTGAACTGTCACTTACCGACTTCCTACATCTGTCGCAATGAGCACGTTTGAAATTCCACTTCTGAATTTCGCCAGGGATGCCAATCGTTCAGCCTGCGTCATCTGCCCATGCAAGGCCACGCACTGCACTCCTAGTTCTCGCAGTGTCTGACGAACGTACTCGCATGTCCAACATTTTCCCGTAAACACAATCATGGATTTTCCTTCTAACATATCTCGACAGAGATGTGCAAGATATGTATCGCGAACTGCGGCCGACAAGAACATATAGCGCTGATCCAGTTTCTCCACCTGTTCATAACCCCCCGATCCACAATGCCAGACAAAAGCATCTTTGCTCCAGCCACCAATTTCCATTGTCGCACTGAAAAGCAATGTCTGTCGTTCCTTTGGTAAAGCATCCAGAACCACCTCCATGTCGTTTGCGAAAGTATCTGTCAGCAACCTGTCTGCTTCGTCTATCACTAGAAACTTCACTTTCCCCAGTCGCAGTGCATTTGTAGTACTCTGTACATGATCCGCTAGCCGGCCCGGAGTCGCGATAATGACATGTGGCCGTGAACATAGCTCCAACGCTTGCTTGGTCATATCCATGCCACCAACAACAATGGAAACCCGCAAGTTGATCCCTACTCCCAATACTCGAAACTGTTCTGCAATCTGAAAAGCGAGCTCCCGCGTTGGCGTCAGCACCACAGCAAAAACGCCATAGATGTCCTGTGCCAGTTTTTCCAGAATTGGAACAGCAAATGCTGCAGTTTTTCCACTACCCGTCGCAGCACTTCCAACACAGTCCCGCCCTTTGAGAATTTCTGGGATGCATTTACGTTGAATCTCTGTGGGTTTCTGGATGCCGACACTGTGCAGTGTTTGAGTTAACCACGGAGAGACTCCCAAATCCGGAAACGTCAGCGGTTCTTTCGCTTCCGTAGCCATGTCCATTAACCAGGTATATTGACTCTCTTTCTCTACTAATTCTCTACTAGTTATACGCTGTGGTAAACTTCGCCAGTAACAGTATTGTGTTCTATTCGGCCAGTGTTTTTGCGCAAAAAAGAATTCACACGCGGCGCGTGAGCGCAGCTTCGGTTCAAATTCACGTCAAGGGCACTTTCATCGTGCATTGCTTGCAAGAAACACTACTGGAGGGGCCTAGTAGGGGCATATGTCCGCCGTCGAGGAGGAGGGGACCAAGATGGACAAGTATCAGTACGAGCGGCTGATCCAAGGTAAGACCTAACAACTTGTATGTACTGGGGGTCCACAAAGCCACTCGCATTGACAAGCGTTTGCTCCAAATATTAGACTTTCAAACAAAGTTGTCCATATCCATCGATCCACAGGCAGACCCAAATGAATTTCAGCCATCCTCGTCGAATTCAGAAGAACCACCTCGTCATATCACTCGGTTACTCATTTTTGATTTTGACTCGACGTTATTCCATTCTCCGCTACCCAGTACTGAATTATGGTCCGATACCCTGGCTGGCGCATTGATTGGCGATTGTGGATGGTTTTCTGAACCAAAGACTTTGCAGCCGCCGTATATTCCGGTGAGGGTTACTCACTGAACTGTTCCCGATCCAACGTACCTCTAACCTTGACGTATTTTGGTAGGACGCTCCAAGTGAAGAATGGTGGGACCCAGAAGTGGTCCAAGCCGCCCGAGAGGGCATCAAAGACAAGCAGAGAACGCTGACGGTGCTGCTCACCGGCAGACGGCACGATTTGTTCGGAGACCGTATTATAAAGATGTGTCAAGCCTTGAATCCTCCCCTAAAATTTGATCTGCTATTTTTCCGAGAAGGCCACAATGTGGATCCGCAATGGCGACATCCAACTACCCTTGACTTCAAGTTGGGCGTTCTCAGAAGTCTGCTGAAACACTTTCCCACGATTGATCATATTGAGTTGTATGATGATCGCAAACGGCATTTGGATCTGTTTGCCAAAGAACTACAGGTGCTCTGCAAGAAAGAAAAGATCAAGTCGTTTCAGGTTAAACATGTTGTTCATGCGGAAGTAAAGCATATGCCACCCGAACTTGAGAAAGGGCTTGTGGAAGAGCTTGTCGCACGCTGTAATGGACGTATTGCGGCAGCTAAACGAAGAGAAGAGGAAGAAAAGCACTCTGGTGCAGTGGATTTGCCCTGCAAACCGCAACGAAGGACGAGTGCCTCTGTATTTCGGAGCCTTCTGGAACTTACCGAACAAGTACGGTACACTGGTATCTTCTTCAAGGAAGACGATGTCCAGATGTTGCGGGACAAGTTTGGAAAGCCGAGTGATACTTGGCGCTTTCGTGCGGATCATATTACCATTTGCATGGGACCAGCGAAGGATGATTTGGTGGAACCTCTGGGTGGCATCGGCGCCCAGGTGGATGTTTGCGTTACGGCAGTAGGATCCATCCCAGACCGAGTGTTGGCGGTCAAAGTAGAACAGCCATCCGAAGATGCTCCACCATTATCAGAGAATGCTACACCGCATATCACGATTGCTGTGTCGTTTGGCGCCAAAGCCCAGGAAAGCAACCATATAACTGAATGGACACCTCTTGACGCACCATTTGTTTTGACGGGTACCATTGAGGAAAAGAAAGTGATTGGCTTACAAGTAGAGCGCGGGCCAGCGCAAATGAAGAAGAAGGAAGTCTCTATAGGCAATCTGATACAAAAGCACCATCCGCACCTGAAAGGTCGGGGGATTGGTATGGCTGTTCGTGAAGTGGACGAGTGGATGGCGAAGACTTTTATAGAGAACAATGGGCAGAACGCCGCTGTGATAGAATGGTTTGTACAGGGTCTTCGGATAGACGAGTTACTAGAGAAGAGCGCTAGTGGTAGCCTTGATAGACTCGGGACATCGCGGTCGTCGCTTCCGCGGATAACGGAGCAAGCTTTTGTGATGGAGCCAGAGTGAATGGCTCTGCTTTCAAAAATTGAAATCAAAGAAGAAGCCGTGCATAGTCCAACTGAAATACTTCTGCTGCTAACGAGGTACCTTCTGCGTCCGTGGGAAACAGTCGTTCTCCTCCAAACGGGTAATTGATAAAGATGGTCCTTCCGAGGCTTTTGGATGCAAACAGCACACGACCGACAAACCCGACATTGAACCGGGGAATATTCTCCTCTCCCGTTGTGTGTAGCTTCTGTACCTACTACTGATACCCCCATTTTTTACGAGGAGAACAGCAAGTCCTTCTCTCGGCTGTATTTCTGGCTGCAGATTTTGGTTGTGTTTACATAAAGTTCTTTCATCACGGGCTCCATTTTGGGACAACGCCGTGGAGTTTTGGCGGTCATGAAGTTACATTGGGCTTGAAATTGCAAGGTGGGTCTTAACGGCTTCAGTATCAACAGCTTTCTTGAAGGACTCGATGGAGTTCTGGCCGATATGATGTTAACCGGGTTGCGATGAATACTATAGTGCCGGCGCGTGAAATATTCTTCCAGTCCCAGCTGCACATTTACCGGAATATATCCTATACCACTTCTGCCATTCCGTGCGGACTTAAGTTACACTCAGGAACGTTGTCAGCGGAAGCTGGGCTATTTGGAAGTTTGGACTTTGCTGACGCGGGGTATGGTGGATGCACCTGACGACCGGTAAGCTCGAGGTTGCAAGCAGTCAACCCCGTTTGTAGAAAATATGGAACGTCCTGGAGACGGTCCATCTGGTGAAGACCAGAGCGCATTCTTCAGTTCCTCGGCGGCAGGACGGTTCTTGGATGATCTATTGGACGAATATAACTACCCGTCGCATCTAAACTCCCCGAAAAATGGATCAAGAACTCCGAGCACAATCAGATCGGGAGAGCTCACCCCGAATACCATTCGCCCCCTGAGATGCGGGTCGTTCAGTGAAGGCGGGGCACCACTTGCAACTTCTCGTCGACCCAGCATGCCTGGGGTACAAAGCGGAGGCTATTCTGGCGCTGTGGATGCACCGACTGAACCGGTTGTGGAGCGACGAACGTCAGCTAGTACAGGTGCTCTTCCTCCCCACATTCAACAACAAATGGATAGACTGCATTCGGCCGTGTCGGCCTCTGAAGAGCAGTTGCCGTCGGAGAGACGTGAATCTCCTCGACGAGGATCCGAAGATCATGCAGGACAGCACGGCCGTAACTGGTTACGGGGGTCTAACCTGAAACGGCGGTTACGCGGGAAGTCGATTGAGGATATGCGGGCATCAGCATCATATCCCAAGCAATTCAGTCCACAGGGTGACCCTAAACCTCCGGTCACAACACCACAAGAGTGGCTCGACAATCTCTCGACGATCTCATCACCTTCGTCCGTATCAGCCACTGGATCATCGCACTCACGTCGGAGTGTGCAGAGATCCTCGGCGTCGATTCGGACAGGAAATTCCTCTGGTGATTTGTCGGATCAGCCGAAAGAGAAAAAGCGCCCGTTTCTTTGGAATCCATTTGGAAAGAAACGAGATCGAACCCGGGAGTTGGATATGGCGGAACGATCAGCGTCTGAGGGTGGAGTAGGCCGAATGGCTGCTACGGGCATGGGTGATCGGACTCCTACCAGCAGCACCACCTCTGACCCGGCCAAATATTCTCCTTCCAAAGCTGTTGTACCGCTACCGTTATCGGGATCTGCGAAAAAGTCTAAGAGATCGAAAAGTCGGGATGCCGCAACTGATCTGCAGCTTGATCTATCCGGATTTTCCATGGACCCCCTGTACATACCCCACGATATTGTCTCCATTCCACCGCAAGGAATTACTACTCCATCGCCGTACATTTTCCCGTCACCCTTCGCTTATTCACGTGCCGGAAACAACATATCCCCCGACAGACCAGTGAATTTGCCCACGCCGAAACCGCCGTTACAGACACAAATAATGTCTAACTGGGCTCCACCAGAGAGTTGGGGGATACAGATAGACGATGAGGAGTCACCAGGAAGAAATTACTTCGGTCCACCGGAGTTATGGCAACCCCGGGAAAGTACAGATCGGGGTAGTATGAAGAGCTTTAGTGGGGCACTACCAACGGCTTACAGTACTGGTGATTTAAGAAATAATTATGAGGAGAGCGTCGGAGGCGAGAGTGGTGACGCTGAGAGCGCCAAAGGTAGCTTTGACCGGGTCTTTGATGAACGAGTTAGTGCACTGCGTCTTTTCAGGAAAGATGGAACATTTGCGACCATATCGACGAAGGAGTCTACGACGACCGCAGAGTTAATCGCTATCATGGCTAAGAAGTCATTGATAAGCGACTACTCAAGGTACAACATTTGCGTGATTCGTAACGGCATCGAACGCATATTACATCGTAATGAGCGGCCGCTATTCATACAACGACGACTTTTTGAGCAAATTGGCTATCTTCAGGGTGACAAAATTGAGCAACTTGGCCGAGAGGATAATTCATATCTTTGCCGGTTTATGTTCAAGGAGATATCCACAGGTACCGAGATCCCATCGGACTTCTGGCGGTCCTCCAATTTCAGCCCATCGAATATATCCCTGGCTGGGTTGAACCTGGCGACCTTACCTGTCCAATTGTTCCATTATGCCAACGAAATTGTGCAGCTGGATGTTTCGCGAAACCCCAATATACAAGAAATTCCACAGGATCTTGTGCAGTCCATGGAGGTGATCATGTCGATCATGATGTCGAGCAACGAGTTGATACGATTTCCCCGGTCGTTGCAATTTATGCGGACACTGACCGAGATTGATTTGTCGTATAATCGCATAACGTCGCTGGAGGGGACTGGCTTGCATCAGGTGACCGGAATAAAAAAACTCAAGCTGGGAGGTAACTTGATTGAGCGACTACCGGAAGATATATGCCATGGGTGCCAGGATCTTGAGATATTGGAGCTACACAATAACCGGTTAAGAAGTTTTCCTGTTGAGGTGTGTCGATATCTGGGGCGGAGCTTAACGACACTGGATCTCTCATTCAACAGGATAAAGGCAAAGATTCCTGAGGCGATCGGGGAGCTGAAAAAGTTATCTGTGTTGAAGCTAGCAGCGAACCGTATGTATGGAGGACTTCCTTGGAGATTTGGGGAGTTAACCATGCTACGAGAGCTTGACTTAAGAGGCAACTCGTTTGGCGCCTTAGCCGGCGAAGAGGCTATGGTTATGGAGGTTTTGGAACGTTGTAAAAGCCTCGAAGTTGCGCGATTGGATGCTAATCGTGTGCGGTGGGTCGGGAAATGGGCAGACCATGATGCGGATAGTGAAGACGATGAAAGAAGATGTCTCGAGTATACTAAACTGAGAACGTTGAGTCTATCACACCAGTACGATCCTATGAACTCGCAGAACATGGTTTTCTGGGTCACCAACATGACACATTCTCTCCTGGAACTCGATTTGCGGAATAGTGGCATTGACTACCTGCCGAAACGTCTTTGGGATCGCCTTCCCGGACTAGAACGATGTAATGTCAGCGGCAACAGGTTGAGAACGTTACCGGACTTTAGCTTTGGGGACAGTGCGCAACCGAATACCAAGTTACGCGAATTAAACGTGAGCAACAATTTTCTCGAATATCTTCCGGATGATATCGGTCTTCTGGAAGCATTGCGTATTTTGGAGTGTCAAAGAAATAACCTGCGTGAGCTCCCGGGTGAAGTGTGGAAGCTGGGGTCATTACGAACTTTGAACGCCAGTTCGAATTTACTAGATACTTTCCCTGCCCCGTTTGCTGACGATGGAACTTTGCTGGCCACAAATGGTCAGGTGGTTACATTCGGTCGTAACCGAAGCATCAAAACTGATGGTACCGGAGCAATGGCAATGCAGCCGTTGTCTGCTGGGCTCCAGCAAACAAATAGTGGCCAACAACAACAGGTGACACTGCCACCTTTGAGTCAGTCCTTGCAATACTTGTATCTGTCAGACAACCATCTTTCGGACGACCTATACCTGGCGTTATATCACCTCCCCAATCTGCTTTCCCTCCACGTGTCGTTCAATGAGATCACGGATATAACTCCGTGGGTTGTCGCTATACCACTGCCTGTCCCCATGACGCCCTGGTTTACGAATTTGCGAGAACTACATTTGAGCGGGAATTTGATCGCTACCCTCCCCGGCGAGATTGAGCGAATTAGAGCATTGCGACTCCTGTTTTTGAACGGAAACAAGCTGAGCACCGTACCCGGTGAAGTTGGCAAGCTAAAAGCTCTAGAATGGCTAGATCTGGGAAGCCAAGTTGGCGGCAGAGGAGAGGGAAGTGGTTTGCGGTATAATGTCTCCAACTGGCCATATGATTGGAATTGGAACTGGAACCTGGATTTGAAGTATCTCAATCTCTCTGGCAACCGACGGTTGGAAATCAAGCCATCTGCGTCGGCAGGGAATTTTCTCACTGGTCGGGAAGAGATGATCCCGCGAGATGGAAGTCTACCGAATTCCGCAGCTGCAACGAAAGTCAGTGGTAAAGGGGGTACCATTCAAGCGCCAGTCACAAGTGGAGCATTAGTGGCTAATCCCTCACAGCGACGTCGTGAGCTTACTGATTTCAACGCACTTACGAACCTTCGCCTCCTGGGCTTGATGGATGTAACGTGCTTGATTGTACCACCAGATGAAACCACCAAGCGCCGTATCAGGACAACGGGAAGCGAAGTCCCAATGCCTGGCATCCCAGGCGGAGTCATAAGATATGGTATCGCTGACCTGCTATGGAGGCCATATCCTGACGATGCTCTGAAAAGCGGTGTCAATCAAGGGACACCATTGCTGGAAAATGGTTCGGCGACACCAATGGACGAAGCCTTCTCAGTGTGGGATTTGGTTGTTCCTAAATTTCGCGGTCGGGAAAATGAAGCTCTATTCGGTTTCTTCGACGGCCGCGGCACAACCAGTGGATGCCAAATGGCTAAGTACTCCTTTGAGTGGTTTGGTTGGTGTTTGGCGAATGAATTGGAAAAGCTGGAGAATACCAGTAATGAGTATAGCGCGCAGCCGCCTCGGCAAGAAGGACGAAATAGTGATGCGAGCGTCTCGAAAATGCCAACGGACATGTCTGGCCCCACACCTCGTCCTGCAGGAGTTCGTTCCCGCAAACAAACCGGTTCGAGCAGCCAGGGCGCATCTGGCATGCCTGATGGTGCTGGGAAAGTTCCTGTGTTGGATCCTCAATCCATCACGACTGCTATTCGGAGAACGTTCCTGGCCATCAACAGGGAGCTTGGTTCTATGGGTGACGAAATTGATGATGGTCCACCCACACGCACATCATCTGACTCCAAGCGGTGGGATCCACCCCGCAAAGCATCCAACCGGTCGACGAATGAGAAGCCGAGCCGTTTTGGTAACATGGCTGGGGCCTCTGCCGTCATTGTCTTCATGTACGGGGCGCCATCTCCTACCAAGGGAGGCGCCAAATGCTCCATGTACATAGCAAATGTTGGTGACGGCATGGCAGTTTTGTCAAAAGCTGGAGGCTTGGCACAAGCGTTATCGAAGCATCATGTGCTTGATTTAGTTGGACTTAGCCGGACAGAAGCTGGGTTACTGCAAGCGAACATGATGGACCACGACAGGCGTGGGCGAAGGCAAAGCACCGATGAAGATATGGGTATTCCCACTACAGCTTGGCATCTTGCAGAGATGGAACGGGTACATAACGCCAGTGGTTGGTTTGCGAGCAACACCTCTGTAGCTGGTGATACTGATCTGACTCGGGCGTTTGGATACTTTCCGTTATTGGGCCCCATCAATGCGGATGCGTTCATCCAAGTCCTCGAATTGGAATTTTCAGACGAAGATGAGGCTGGCACAGGCATGAAGCGCGATATGAGTTTGGACACGAGGACAGGACAGCAACTTGCGCAAGTTGTCGAAGATGATGTGAGCGCCTATACTGCTGCTACCGGAACCGGAGGTATGCCTGGCCTGCAAAGTGGAGATGAATTTGTCGTTTTGGCAACTGGGGCAGTATGGAAAGCCGTGCGATGCGGTGGAGCCTATGAGGATAGCGCGCAAGTACTTGTTGATATTGCTCGCAGCGCTGTCGCATCGTCCGGATCAACGGCGAATTCATCTGCAGTTGCGAATTCTACAGTAGCTCAAGCCATGATGAGCGCCCTTCCTGGAATGACTGGTGGCGTTGGTATGACAAAAAGCATGAGCAACCTTGCTGCACATCAGCAGCAAGGGGGTAAACCTTCGGGAGGTTGGGGAACGGCCGCGATGAAAGTCCGAGACGTTGCGCTCGGTTTGAACGGCGGAAAAGAGCCTGGTGGCTTTCTGGTGATGGTTCTCGGCTTGAAGGATCTCGCTCGGAAGAGCGCATGGTGGAATGCCGCAGGTACACGTAGAGGTAGTGCTGAGAGTTCTTCGGAGAGCATTTCTGTCGATGATCGTCGCCGAGGAACTGAGATCAGCCTTAAGGAACGGCGAAAGAAAGGTGTCGTCGATGAAAACACTGGTGAAACACTTCTGAAGGAGATCGCACCACCTGTTGGTCAGCTTGCGCTAGTGTTCACTGACATCAAAAACTCGACTTCTATATGGGAGAGTAACCCAGTCGCTATGCGTGCTGCTCTGCGCTTGCATCATCACGTCATGCGACGGTTACTGCGACAGACGGGAGGTTACGAGGTCAAAACTGAAGGTGACGCTTTCATGGTCAGCTTCCAGAATATCCTCAATGCCGTCGACTGGTGCCTCACAGTGCAAGGAGAGCTCCTATCCATTGACTGGCCGGTGGAAATTTTGAACACCGTTGACGGCGGTGATATCTGGTGGCAGCGGCACGGTGCCACGGAGTTTGTGAGTGGAGCAGGCTTGCGAAGACAGTCGAAGGACGCGGACACAGAGGACACTTCGGATATGGAAGTTGAACTGACAGACGACGATGGACGACCGATCAAAGGCACTCACGTACCTCGCAAACGCAAGGAACTTATTTTCAAAGGTCTTTCTGTTCGGATGGGTGTACATTTCGGGAGCCCACTGTGCGAAGTTGACCCTATTACCTCGCGGATGGATTACTATGGACCGATGGTTAACCGTGCTGCCCGAGTATCGGGGGCATCGCAAGGAGGACAAGTTCTCATTTCCTCGGACGCTATGAAAGAGCTCAGATCACGGCTGGGCTTGTGGAATGATCCTGGACAGTCTATTGAGAAGTCAATTAAGAGTGGAGAGGATCTGACCGACAAAGTGGTCATCAAAGACGATGCATTACCCGGGGATGAAGCCCGGAAGCTTAAACAGCTAGGCATCATTACATGGTGCATTGGCGAAGTGAAGCTAAAGGGACTGGAAACACCCGAGGTTATCTATGCGGTACGTATGCGCGGGTCCGCGTTTATCCGTTTTCATTCGCCATGTGGGCATTTCTGACTCTTGACTGAACTAGATTTACCGACGCGATTTGATTATGCGACACAAGTTCTTCGCTCTCGAGCAAAGTGGTGGATTGCACCTTGTGTTACAGGTTCGTGTTTTGTACCTGAACACCTTGATTCATTGGAAAGCTAACGACGTTCGTATAGCCACCTCCTGCTTTAGAAGAGGGCAACGAAAAGCGCGTACATATCACTCGGACATCCGTACAGGCGTTGGCAGGTTTGTGTATGCGTTTAGAACTTCTTGCAGCCAAGTGCGGAGACGAGTGGAAAGAAGAGGACGAAACTCGATACTTGCAGGCACCGGATGGCGAATGGGCTGTTGAGGGAGTAGAGGAGGATGATCGGCACGGGTTGGTCAAGGCCTTGGAAGGCATTGTGGCCAGGATTGAGGTGAGTTTTAGAGGCCCTCAAGGAGCTACTATTTGTCACCGAAGTATTGATATATGTTCCTTTGTAGAATGCCATCTCCATCCTCTACCTCACGAAATCTCCGTTCTCTCGAGTGCTTCGGTCCCTTGGTGCTGCCATTGAAACTGATCCCAACCATATTTTGCGCGCTTTACAACTTTACGCCGAACAACTCGAACAGCGCAAAGCTAGGAAAGCACAGGAACGCGAGCGAAGAGATGGCGAGCGTGGGGAACGAGACAGAGACGGCAGGAGTAGTCGACCAGGTAGTGGCAGCAAACGAGACTCACGTCGGGAACGCGATAAGGAACGAGATCGCGAACGGGACAGAGATAGGGACAAGAGTCGATCGCGGAAGGAGGGGAAAAACAGAGAAGGATGATTACATCGTCTATGCTTGATATGGGCGGTAATGGCACGTCTGACGGGCGAATGGAGCGGCGGTCTTTTTTAGGATAGCTTTTGGGCTGTATCAAATTTGTTGATTTTATTATATATATACGATAGAATATTCATGCTCCAATGCGCTCGCTTCCGCGTTCTCCTCCGCGCTCTCGGCGCGCCCACCCGTTGCTCATTTGCAAAAGAAACGCCATTTCTTCAATCACGTTTAGCTGCGACGCTTTTCTCCAAAGAGCAGGTCATCGATCTTTAATTGGACTTTGGAATCAGTCGTGTTATTACCGTCGGTCTTCGGCTTCTTTCGCCGAACTTCATTGGGCTTGGCCAGAGCGCCGTCTTTCCCATCAATGCCTACACCATCGGTGGCAGCACGCCTTTTCCCTTTATCTTTTCTGCCAGAGGTTCCGTCGCCCTCCATGTCCGGTCCGGCGATTTTGATATAGGATCCACCACAGGTCCGCTCATGCTCACTCCACCACCTGTCCGCCTTCTGCGGTGGTCGATTCATTGCCCGTTTAACCAACCCGAAATACGGCGGGCGGTGCTGACATGGTCCTGTGCACTTCCAGATGTGTTTACGGTAATGATCTACCTCGTCGTGAAATGTGTGAAAGACAGTAATATTGACTCCAGCAGCTTGGCTGACCCTTTTAGCTTCTCTTAAAAACTCTTCCCCGTGGGCATCCCTGTCCTGCTCCTTTTTGCTTCCGACTAAGAACAGGTAGGCGTGAATCATCTCATGCAACAGGGTTTCAATGTAATCTTTCTTGGTTCGGAACTTCAGCAAAGGCTCGCTCATGCGTATACTAATGTATCCCCCTGCTTCCCAGCGACACAATCCTGCACATAGGGTCATCTTACTGGACCACCGTACTTCAACGGAGGAAAGGGCAGAGTTGAAGTACTGATCGTTGAATTGGAGGAATAAAGAGTGCAAGTCTGGGAACGGGTCTGTTGGATCGTCAAAGGAAATTTGTTCATAAAGCGTTGATGAGGATATCATGTTTCCGGTATCTCTCGGTACTGACGGCCCGGCAATTGACTCGATGTCATCAACGACAAATGAGCTTGTACCAGCAACGTGTAGATTTTCTTCATCTTGAAGTTTTCGAGCGAGCTCCTCATCAGGATCGATCACTTGTAGTACGGCGTTTGTTGTATTCGAGTGGCCTAGCGAGAGTGCAAGTTTATTTTCCTCTTCTTGAAGTTTCCGTGCAAGTTCCTCGTCAGCACTAATGCTTAAGATGCCGTGGTTGTTCCCCACGGCACGTTTAGAGGTTGTCAGCAGTACTTGCTCATGCTCTTCTTTCTGAAGCCTAATAGCGAGTTCTTCGTCGGAGGTTATGGAACCATTGTTGAACTCATTGTCATTCCTCGGTTGACGGGCGCCCTCCATGAGAGTGACAGGTGACTATGGCTCCCTCCATGCGCGGGGAAAGAAGCTGCCCCGCCTCAATGCTGCCCCGACGGGCCGTGGGTTGATACCTTACTTACGACGGGACGGAATCTGCGGTTGCCGGTGTGTACGATGCCTTGGCGGAAAAGTCATGCAAGAACACCCAGCCCATCGCCCGCGCTCGCGTATGCAACCGAACCTGCGAACTGCGAAGTTTAAAAGCAGCAGCGTTTCCCCAAAGGGGCCAGTCAGAGACCATTGAAAGCAAATTAGAATCGATGTCAGGATATCCAGGCTACCCGCCGCAGCCTAGTTACCCACCCTACGGTGGTCAGCAACCTCCTGCGGGATACCCCGCGCAACCTCCATACCCCCAGCAACAAGCATATCCACCTCAGCAATATCCACCTGTTGCTGGCCAAGGGTTTCCGTCTGGGGGACAGCCAGGCGCATATTACCCTGCACCAAACTACCCTCCGCAGGGGTACCCTCCCAGTAACGTCGGTGCCCAACCTTACGCTCCATACCCACCGCAACAACAAGCGTATCCCCCGCCTGCACAACCGCCATATGCTGGGTACGGACAATTGCCCTACCCACCGGGAGGGCAATCCTATGGCCCGCCTATGGGACAAGCATACCTGCCGCCACAACCGTATGCTCCACCTGGCCACAACCCATCATACCTCCTTTCTCCGCACGATGCTGAACGCTGTGCAACTCAACTCCGCATCGCCATGAAAGGTTTCGGGACAGACGAAAAGACGTTAATCTCCGTTCTGTGCAACAAGACACCTGATCAATGCCTTCAAATCGTCGAGGCATACCGGACTCACGTCAAACGCGAATTGATTCGAGATCTGGAATCGGAAACGTCCAGCCACTTCAGATCGGTGTTAACACTTCTATGTCGACCCCTAGCCGAGGTGGACGCAGTATGCCTAAAGGAAGCGATGGCTGGGGTGGGCACTGATGAAGATGCGTTGATAGAGATTATTGTGGGCAGGACGCCCGAAGAGCTCATGCATATCAAGAACACGTACAAATCCAAGTATGGAAAGGACCTGCTGACTGCTGTTCAATCCGAGACTAGCGGGTACTTCAAAAAACTTTTAACGGAGTTGTTAAGTCCGAAAAGCGGTGCGCCGATACAGCACGCAATGGCATCCGATGTCGACGCTCTGTATCGTGCGGGAGTGGGAAAACTTGGCACCGACGAAGCGACATTCATTCACATCCTAACCAATCGGACACCTCAACACCTCCTTGCGGTCTTCAACGGCTACAATCAGAAGTATGGGATGACCATGTCTCGTGTGATTGAAAAGGAGTTCAGCGGTGATATTAAGAAGGGGTTGCTCACGTTCGTCAAATGCATCGAAAATAGGATACAATTTATTGCGGAACAGTTCGAGAAAAGCATGAAGGGCTTCGGGACTAAGGACGACAAACTGGTCAGGCTGACCGTGAGACACAGAGAGCCTGCTATGATGCACAGTGTGAAGCAGGCTTATTTGACGATGTATGGGAAAACGCTGTACAAGAGGGTGGAGGGAGAGACGAGTGGTGACTACCGCAAGGCTTTGCTAGCCATTATTGGACAATGAAGGACAGAATACTCCCGTTAATTATAGTTGCAACGAAATGGAGGAACCGAATCGTAATTTGCAAAATGTGCCAAAAATGTGATATGTACATGAAATAACAATGTCTCGTTCCAAAAGAAACGTGTGCTTGAGGTTGTTTTTCGCATCCAAAATTCTCATAGCCATATATCTTCATCCCTCAATAGGTCGTCCCACTTGCTCCTTGTGCCACGAGAATGACTCCTTTCGAATTCCAAGATGCTACCATATTTGGGATCCGCGATTCCAACATAGAGCCCCTCGGCGTCAGGGGTAAATGCCACACCTGATATCTCACCGAAGAAGTCAATCAACTGCGACGAATATAAGGTATCGTCTTTGCGGTGGCCATCGTTGGAAAACCGGGATACCCAAGAACTATCCTGAACTTCCCCGCCGCTGAGAAGCTGAGCATCTGCCACTCCAGTCAAGTTCGTCACATGAACAAAATCTGCGGGCTCAGCCCAAACCAAGAATCGTCCGGTCTCATCAAACCTCAGGCTTCTCACCGCACCCATTCGACTTCCCAAAACCGCGAGCGTCCTGTCACTTGCCAGAAATCGGGTATCATACAATCGCACCGTCATGTCTTGGTTGCCTGTTGCCAATAACCTCCCGTCAGGACTGAACCCACACGCGAATGAGAAATCCATGTGTCCGGAAAGCGACACTAGCTGTTCGCCGGTATCTGATGAGATTATATTGGTAGTGGGACTATCGCCCACAACACATAACAGGCGCTTGTCTGGTGATAAGGAGGTACAATTGATGGCGTAAGGAAAACTGAATGATTGGGTGACTGACATGGTTCTGAGACTAAGAAAGCGAGTTTTGTTGTCGTTGGAGGAGATGATGGCGGTAGGTGATGTTGACGAGCGAAGAGTGGATATGGTGATGTGATTGGTGATACCGTTCTCTTCTGAGGTTATTGAGCCTTGGTGCACTTCCCTACCATGTTTCGAGGAACCTGACATTGGTGATGAAGATAACCTTCGACAGATGTATTCCCCGCTAAATCCGCCTACACAGATCCACCCGTGCTCAGCGGCCATGGTCGATATTTTCATGGTGGCCATTTGATGTTGCCTTAGGTCGAGAGCAAGTAATGATGTTTTTGTTATTGGGTTGTACTGAATGACTCCATTTTGTGAAGTAAAGAATATATCGTGCTTGGATGTTGCCCACAGCAGGTTACGGAGTTGAAAGTGGACAATGTGGGGTTTTGTGGTCAAAAGTGTGTGCCGGAAGGTGTAGAATTGGGATTGATACGGAGGACGGACCAACTCCTTTCACATTCACATGAGAGTTAGTATCACATTGAATAGAGGTTGTTGCTCCAAGCATGCGACAGGACACACCTACCTCGAGTATCCGGTCCTGGGGTACACTGACATTCTTGTAACTGCTGTAACTCCTTATGCGCGCATCCCGAAAATGTGTACGAGGAACATGGAGCTTTGCCCAGTCGATGCCTTGGATATCAACTCTTCCTGATTCGACATCTCCAATGGTCACCTCTCGAGTCATCGTTGTATATGACTGGAATGGGGGATGTCAGTCTGATGACGATGACCAATTGAACGACGCTTGGCGAAGAACACTCACATCGGTTCCACCATCAGCAGCGGTGGGTTCCATCACTATGATGCATAGATATATAAATATATGGAAATTGGTTCATCAGCAGCACTTCAAAACTGCCATCTGCGGTGCGCCGAAGTCCGCGGAGGAAAGTTGTTGCAGGACGCGGAGCAGCCCGCCAAAACAAAGGAACTTCCACGTACTTATTTCTTTATGGAAGGGCTTTTTGATCCAGATCTAACTTATAACCGGCAATGCAGGACAAGCTTGTAGTTCGCCTATACAATAGGCAGTGGCAGTCCATCGGTCTTGTGTTCATGCCAACCCTCAGGCTTACCGATGCGCCGCCACGAGTATGCCAAGCGCGAATCTCACGTTGTTATCAAAGATGAACAGCTCATACCGTCATGATTGAAGGATGAAGATGTGGGCGTTTAGAATATGAGCGTTGATCAAGTTTGATGATGCTATCTTGCCGCTTGATGCCCTTTGAATCTTCACGACAGTCAAGCTTTGAATTATTCATGTGGAGGTACTGAGGCCATGGCGTCCGGAAAGGGAGCAGAGCTTATCCTT
This sequence comes from Gaertneriomyces semiglobifer, assembly GCA_025558075.1. NCBI lineage: Eukaryota > Fungi > Chytridiomycota > Chytridiomycetes > Spizellomycetales > Spizellomycetaceae > Gaertneriomyces > Gaertneriomyces semiglobifer. The sequence continues at coordinate 470,757 of JAHLKF010000006.1, forward strand.
CAACTACTCACCTCGCTGATGTTCATTCAGAATTCATTCCCAGTATGGACGGATGTCGGTGGGTGCGGCTGCAGATATGGGTGGACTATCTGATGTTGATGAATACCTGGGTAGGTGTCCGTAATGTTGCGTTGCCTCCAGGCTATGAGACGGTTTAATAGGGTTATTGCCCGAAACATATGCTGCCAGTTGATGAACGTAAACCGTGGAATCAATAGCTCTGTGTCCGCGACGTATCAGAGCGAACGACGAAACGCAACGGTCAACTACCTAACACAGGTCTCTAGCTGTCGGAAATACCACCAGGTCAACAGGTAGGCAAGTATTACATCAACTGAAGTGGTAGAAGGTGTGGCACCCGTGAAGATTGTCAGAGGTGGGGTGAGTGCTTTGAACAGAATGAGGAACTAGTAGAAAGGAAGACAGGATTATGGATGTTGCGTTCCTGAGGGGGTAGATTGAAGTAGAGACGGCGCATGAGAGAAGCAAAACAGACTTAGGGTGAGTCGGGGACTACAGACGCACGAATGGGGGAACGAAGGGCTTTCGCATACAAAAAATAGAGTGGGCGTTCGCGAGAGAAAGAATGATGGTGTACGACTCAAAGTGCAACCGGCCCTGGCTAACATGGGATGATTGTTATAGTTAGCGGGGCCGAACCATTGGCTGTAAGGAAACTGCTTAGTGATAGCCTGTTCTTGTCCGTCCCCATATATACATAGCTTGCCGCCCTTCCAACACAGCACCACCCGTCGGATGTAGAACATTACTCTCTCTCCATTCAGAGTATGTGCACATCTGCCAACAACTTAAACATAAATCGCGCTGCGCTGCGCTCGAGCGGAGTGATTACGTGAGCGTTTTCACCGAATGACCACAACGCGCGTTGACCGTTCGCAGTTTCAAGCAACTTTTGCATCTGCGGAACTGAGTATTGTTGGAAGGAGCATCGTTGCAAGCAGAGCGGGTAGTTCTTGGAAGCGACATTGATAGGCAGCAGACGAGCAAAGAGCAAAATCATCGGAGAAGATGCCACCAAAGTTTGGAGGTGCACCGCAATGTCCGCGTTGTAACAAGGCTGTCTACATGGCCGAGCAGATTACCGGCCCTGGCGGACTTTGGCATAAATCGTGCCTCACTTGCAAGGTAAGCATAATGAGGCACCCCGCTCTCATCGCCTCGTATCCTTGTCCGCTACTCGGAACTAAGTGGACCTCCGCCACTTTCATTGGTTACCAGGAATGCAACCGTCGTCTCGACTCCACGAATCTCACTGAACGCGAGGCGGAAGCCTACTGCAAAAGCTGCTACGGCAAGCTCTTTGGTCCAAAAGGCTACGGTTTTGGCGGTGGAAGCGGAGTGCTTAGTACAGACTCCACTATTACGGATGCGCAGCGGTTTTCGCCCAGTCCCAGTCCTTCATCGTCACGACAGGGATCAAACCAGAATCTCTTCAATGCCAGTCCGCGAGGAAGCAATACCAACTTATCCAGCGGCGGTGGCGCTAAAGTGAAGTACGGCGGAAGCGATAACTGTCCGAGATGTGGAAAGGCAGTGTACTTTGCGGAACAGGTGCGTATCTCAACAGTCAGCGAACAATCATTTCTTCTACCTTGGACACTGAACACCTATTGTGACGCACAGATGCTGGGTCCCATGGGCGTGAAATACCATAAAATGTGCTTTCGATGTACAGAGTGCAACAAGATGCTTGATTCCACTACCATGGCTGAGAAGGAAGGTGTCATTTACTGTCGGCCATGTCACGGCAAGAACTTTGGACCTAAGGTTTGTGCAGCGGGCGATTCTTTGCTCTCTAATAGCTTCCACCTTTATTGACCCTCAATCTCGTCGTAGGGATATGGTTACGGAGGCGGAGCCGGGGTTTTGCAGACCTCCTAAGTACTCATGTTCACTAATGTGGGATATCACAGGCCTTTATGCAGCATAGAAATCATTACATTAGAGTGCATAGACGAGGTGTTACTCAGTCATATTTTGGAAATCACATTTTTTTCATCTCAATTACTATAACTCGAAGTATCTACAAGTACAAACTAGCAGCGAAGACAATATCACGTTTGATTTTGTTGATGCCTGCCAGGACGGACATGCAAACGTTAATGATGACACTCAGAACCAAACAAAAACTGACACGACATACCTTCTGCGAATTTCGCCTCCAACTCGGTGTTTCCAATACTCTTAGCAGCTGCAACCATTTGTCTCAATAATTCCTCTAACCGCCTCATGCATCGGATGATGCTTCCCTCGAAAACATCCGTCATCTTGCAAATCTGACTGAACTTTGCACCCTGACACCATGCATACACAACGTCCATTAGTTCGGGACGGAAGCTCTGCACGTATTCCTCTTCATCCAGCCCAAGTTTACACTCATTCGAGACTTTGGCAATACGACGTGCGGCTTCTTGCATTATACGTAACGGCCCAGCAAGCTCATCCCGTAGCTTCGACTTGCCTTCTTCCTTGCCCCCGCCTTCTCCGTAGGCGAAACAACTGAGAAGCGAAACCGTTTGTTCGACAGTCAGGTCGTTGAAGGCACCCGCAAACATCATCTCAGTAAGCAGCAGCTCGTCACCTGCTGAGATCTCACATGCGACACGTCCCTTCATTTCAATGATATCCGCTTGAGTGAGGTAGCCCAGACGGCGTAGTACACGGTGACGGCACTTGAGTTCGTCAAGTTGAACAACGTTCTCAGCTGATGTCACTTGCTTCTTGGTATCTTTGATTTTCTGCTCTAAATCCTTCTTGGTCGCATAAAGTTCATACAGTTGGGGTAACTCCTCAGTGTCATGCAACTCGTTCGAGAACAGCTTCTTCTCCAAAACAGCCACCTTCTTCAATAATTTCTGGAACGATTCGTCCTTGATACCCATATCCGCGACCGGATCCAGCATCGGTAGTCCCTCGGGGAACCGTCTCAATGCCTCTCTCATCATCTTCAAACACCGGTATCTATTATCTGCTTGCTTCAAGTCATACCTCTCGGGAACGTTCAGCCGCACACTGCTCATGCCGTCGATCACGTTCAACGAACACGGCACGACAATCAAATCCCCCTTCTCCACATCTGGCGGACATGGTTCAGGCTTAACACCACTTCGTTCCGTCCCAGGCGCGCAATGCAATAGGATGTCCACAATGTATGTTGGTTCTTCGGCAACAGCAGCAAGGTCTCGGGATTTGAACTTCGGCAACGCCTTCTGAAAGTTAACGATCATTCCCCAGCCGAAATTTTTCTCCTTTTCCCCTGTTTCAGGATTGGCATCCATTCTAACCCGACATAGTCTGCCGGGTTGCAAAAATACCATGCAGTACTTTGGATGATTCAGGATTTCACGGACATCTCGGTTAAACTCGTCCAATTGTGTTCTCACGGTATAATAATCCTTGATCTCTTTTTCCCGCGGTATCGTAAGCTCCTCCAGCCGCTTACGATATATTTCTTGTTGCCTCTCCAATTCCGGGATCTTCGAGCACGCTTGAAATTGGTAAAAACTTCTCTCGAGGATGTATTCCGGGCTGATACCTTCAATCCTCAGCAAGTTCAAAATCATCGCGTACGTCAAATGGAACGCAGAGTTCAACGGGTCCGCAACACCTTTCAACATCGACTTGGCAACATCAGGCTCCATTTTCTCATCGATCATCAGAATGACAATACCTCGATCATCGAGACCACGACGACCGGCACGACCACTCATTTGGATATATTCACCACCTCCCAGCCATCGGCTTTCTTTTCCATCCCATTTCCGCACGGCAGTGAAGACGACCGTTTTGGCAGGCATGTTCAGACCAATGGAGAATGTTTCCGTGGCGAATAAGACCTTGAGAAGCCCTTCCTGGAAAAGAATTTCGATAACTTCCTTCAAGATCGGTAAGAGCCCAGAATGGTGAATTCCTATTCCGCGCTTCAACAGTGGCAATAAGTGCAGAATCTGTGGTAAGCTCCGATCATCTTCACTCAACGAAGCTATTGCGTTTTTATACACGGCATCCACCATCGACTTCTCCTCATCGGAGGTAAAATCCAGCTTTGACAGGACAAGCGCATTCCCTTCACACTCTCTCTTCGAAAACGAGAACACAATGACGGGATGGTACTGCTTTTGCATAATCATCTTGATGATCTTGTACAAATCCGTACCACCCGCTTGCAGTTTCCTGTCAGCTTTGCGACGGCCTTCTTTCTTACCATCTTCTTTATTTCCGAGCGCCCCAATAGCTCGTTGAAAGTTATCCTCCCGAAATTGTCCCTTCTCATCAACAGCCAGGTGAATGCCATCACCACCAGCGGGGAAGAGGTAATGTTGTAGCGGTGTCGGACGGAAGTCGGTGTAGACGACGTGACAGGGTTGTCCGTGGATCTTGCAAATCCACTCCGCAAACTGCATTGCATTGGGAATTGTGGCAGACAAGAATACGTGGTGTACCTTATCGGGTAACAGAATGATCGTCTCTTCCCATACCACTCCTCGGGCTATAGAAGAAATCATATGTCACGTTAAAGTCTCAAAACCTCAGCGAACCAGAGAAAAGAACACAAACATTTATCTCTCATGTAGTGGACTTCATCAAAGATGATCCATGCCACTTCACGAATGATTTCACTTCCCCTGTACAGCATGGATCGCAAAATTTCGGTGGTCATCACCAGACATCCAGCTTGCGGGTTGATGGTGACATCTCCAGTCATCAGTCCAACATCCCCAAATTCCTGTAAAAGTTCTCTGTACTTTTGGTTGGACAATGCCTGTACAAACGCAAAACCGTCAGCATAGGTGTAGCGTTGTCACAGCAAAACATCGGCAAGCCTACCTTGATGGGACTAGTATAGATAACCCTCTGTTTATCGCGCAGACTTTGGGCAATTGCGTACTCTGCAACAACTGTTTTTCCAGCACTGGTATGCGCCGCTACCAAAACACTCTCGTTCCTCTGAATACTGTGTATCGCGGTTCTCTGGAACGGATCCAATGTGAAAGGATATGTCCGTGCTGGTATGGCCGGAGGTACATGCTGCGATATCGGCACATAAGGATAGTCCGGCGGTAATGCGACCTGATGTCTGACTTGATGGCTAATGGTGACTTTGCCTGTAGGTGCCGTTGCCTGCCCGGGTTCTTGAGCGGCAGCAGCAACACCATTTGGTGCCGCATCAACAAGACTATTTTTTTCTGCTGGAAACTCCGCTTCTACTTCAAACTCAGTAGCGTCTGATACGACAGGCATGGCATCCTGCATTGGTGCCAACCTTCGTATTTCCGGTACTTTTGGCTTTTTCCTTTCGATGGTATGATTTCTCGTGGAGCCATTGGCCGCGCCATCTGGTGTGATTTCTCGCGGGCGTTTTAGCGCTTTCGGTTTGGCCGAGGTTGTCGGGATCTCGACGGCAATATCGTCCTCATCCTGCTCAAAAACATCAAACACATCTTCGTCATCTCCGTCACCAAACATCTTCGCTCCAACAGGTCTACGTTGTTGCCCCTCTTGCCCCCGGTATTCCGCCAAACAAAGCCGTATCTCGTGGTAGACGGTTTATGAGCGAAAGTCTGTTCCAAACCAAAGCTGGGAAAAAAGTTTGAGGTGCATTCACAAAGCAGGTTCAAATGGCACAGTCATGCAAAGCACTGGCACAGTCATAGTAAGTTCTGTACAAAGATTGTACGCGAATGAGAATTCGAAGGTAATATTCACAAGGTGAAATAAATAAAAAGTCCTGAAGTATCGCGCATCTAAGAATCTACAAAAAGGTCCGGCGTAAGCGGCCCATTCCTAATCTCCTTTTCACATCGCCTTCACGCCGGAACTGCAAAATGTGCTGCTTGAACGTCAGAGTTGTCTGAGTAGTAGTCCGTTCTCCGATGCCTTTAGCAACAACCCCTCCAGCAAAGATTTGCGTCCTTAGTGCTCGCCCAGTTGTTTTGTCTTCAGAGGTGGGCGGGTTAATCGACTCTCGGGATCCTGTTGACCCAGAGCCAGGTGTGTCTGATTGTGTTGGGCCCTCCATATCAGCCCTCTTCCTTTTGGAAGGACATTGATCGCCAGCATCCTTACAAGTTGTGGTCTTCGTTGACTGGAAGAAAAACTTGGCAAATGCTGGCGTGCGCGGAGAGCTCTTCGCCCCAGTCATCAACGATCTTTCAGCTGAAAGGGAATGGGTGGGCTTTAATGAAATCTTTGTGCTGCTATCTTGTGAAGGCCTTTTCGGTACGTTTGGTGCGTCGGTGACCTTCTCAGGATATATGCGACCCGTTTGGTTGGTGCCAAGGCTGAGGCTGCTCAAGTTTTTGAAAAATGGAGAAACGGAGGGAGAAGCTAGGTTTGATATTTCGTTCAGGGCCTTGCTCTCAGCTTTCACGTTCAGGACGGTGCTCTCGGTTTTCATATCTAACTTAGCCACCGGGGCACGCCGGGCATGAAGGATGCCGCTATGCGTAACAGGAGTCACTTGATGATCTTGCGAAAGGAAGATTCCACTATCGTTACGATGGTGTGCTGGTGACATAAGGCCACATGTGTCAGTTGGCTCTGTCTCACAGAACCGGTTTTCTTTTCCGTCAATTGCTGCACCCCCGTCAGATGCCGCGTGTACGCGCAATTGTATTGGGTGATCGTCATCTGCTGACCCATTAAGCGCCGTGTGATCATTCTCAAATGGTTGCTTGGAATCCGGATGCAGTACCCCGGTGGCGATTCCTTCCGCTATCTCAGGGGCAAGATCCGATCCGAACGCTCTCGCAAGATCGGCACACTGGCACATCTCAATCCGTAGCGTTTCCGGTAGTGGTGTCAAATGTACAAGCTTCTTTTCTCGAGGATCGTATACGAGTTGATGCAGAAATGTGAGTTCAGCGAGGCGAAAGCGCCGGATATAACCATCTGGAAGTTTTGGCGCTTTGCTTGCCCTTCCCCATCTCCAGCTTGGGAAAACCTGGAAATCGTCGTACCCCGCGTTAATCATTCAACATGTATATCACCGGTAACACGGCAGTACTGACATCTTCAGCGTACTTGTGTTTCAAGAAGGTAAACGCTTTCTTTAGACCGATACCGTGTGGAGATTCCAGATAATCGCATCCGGACAAGATACACATCTGCCGAAATCTCCGCAAAGTCCACGATTCTAAACCGGGCACTCTTCCAAAATCGTCAATTCGAATCTCCACCAAGTTTCCTTCTTTGTCCAGCTTTGTGAGAACCTGACGACCTGCAGGTCAACTCGGAGTGCCTTCAGCGTGCTTCCAATGGTTATTGTGTTACCTTTGGACACCCAAACACAAGCAGATCTGAGTCTTCAGTGATAGCAGCATCAGCCAGTCCCTCCTTCACAAGGTATGCCAGTTGCGCATCCGCCTCATAAGGCGCAACAATATACTCTATACCCTCAGCCTTCAGTACCTACCAATGCACATCCAGCAATGCATCAGTATTGAAGTTTACAAATGGAAACTAACCATAATGCCGAAATACCTTGATAAGTTCGTATGCCATATGTGGAGTCACATTCACACATTGCTGAAAGTACTCGTTCGCTTTTGTCTTTTGTCCGTTTTGCAAGCAGCTATGCGCCTTTCGTAAACTGTCCTCTCTTCTCTTGCGTCGTTGGGTTTCAGTTCCGCTCTTCATAGAAAGCGATCCACCGTCGAACACCAGGATCGGCCGGACATCATGAGCAGTCAACAGACGCACTTGGCGCATACAATAGTCCACATATCTGATGAGCACAGAGATGGTAAGCTATTGATCGCCCGCCTATAACGCAGTGCGAGAATACGCACTTTGTGGTGGCCTGTCCGGTAGCGAGCTCTAGGGCACAAGTGAAGACGCCACGATGGAGCCAGACATAAGTATCCACTACAAGCGTTTTTCCGGCAAACTTACTGATGTGAGAATGGCGATGGATTTCTTTCAGGAACGGCAGTAGCCCTTGAATCCCCATTTCCTCACGACCCCCAGTTCCATTGATGAGTTTTGTGGGTGGAAGTCTCGCACGCGCTTCTGGACGTCAAAAAGTGCCAGCGTGAACGGACAAGCAAACAAGGAAATATTTATGCAGTGGCATTGTGCACCGTCAGATGATTGCTATAAGGAGGACGCCTAGATCTTAGATTCAAATCTCCCAATTTCATTGACGCATTCAAATCATAGTCAAGATCAACCCATTCCGTAGAGAATGGCAACACATCATGGAGAAGGAATCAGAGCAAGACCAGAAAATTCGGTTATAGTCACGCTAGTGTATTCTTGAGGCACACAGAACCTCTGTTTGTGATGAATATACATCGATTCTGTCGCCGGGAAACCGACAGCAACCACTCCCCCAGAACCTCCCCAAACGTCATCGATGATCGCGCGTTAACCAATCTATTCCTGGCCAGCGAGAGGGAACTCGAAGATAACTTCCTTGCCAGTCAACTTCTTGTAGGCAGATGCGAAGGTGTCGAGCTTGTATTCGAGGGAGGTGTGGTCCTTGCGGTCCAAGAAGCTAAGTAAATGCAAAATCCGTCAGATATTTGCACACTCTCAAGATGGCGGTCATGGTGACAGCTCAGAGAATGCAAAAAGGGTACTTACACCTTGACCAACTTGGAACCATCCACGCGCACCTTCGTCCGCTTGCCTACAATCTCGGTGGGGTACACGAGGTCCTCCAAAAGTCTCTCGTGGACAGAGGTGAGAGTCCTGGAACGAGGACGGGGTTGGGTGACACGTGCACGGCGGGTAGGCTTGCGAAGGATACGACGCTGGGCGACCAACAGGACGTGACGGTCGGAGAATTTCTTCTCAAGCTCACGTACGAGACGGACGTGGGCCTTGTGGTACTGCTTCAACAGCGGGACGGGGACGAAGATGATGATGGCCTTCTTTCCGTGACCAACATCCACCTGAGAATCGGGAGCACATCATGAGGATGATCGGTCAGCAAACTCCAGCTCATATAGATGTTGCACAGTTCAGATGACACACACCTCCTTGGCGCTGACAAACTGCAGACCCCTCAGCTCCTCCTTGAGCTCAGGAACGTTCTGCTCGAGCTCGAGGATGTTCTGAGCAACCTGGACCTCAAGGTCGTCAGGTTCTTGACCAGCAGGCTTAATGATCTTGGACCTGACGGACATGGTGCTGGTTCTTCCGGGTGTATCTACTGACCACAAACTCATCAGCATTCGGCCGACCAGCAAGGGCTCTCTTAAACTCTACGACACGTGGCTCGCATTGATTGCGCTTCCGGACAGTTGATTTCGGCCTAACGTTCGAAATGCAAATATCCTGAACTCCTCTTGAAGTCGAAAATTTCGGAAAATCTCCACTGACAGCGGACCTTGCTAACATCTCAACTTATGTTTCCTGTCCCAGAATGATACTCATTGGCCATTCTTCTCAATAGATTGCACAATTGGTCGTTTACCACCTAGCTCGTCGCTGCTAATGGGTCGTCGAAGTTCATCAACAATCTCGCTTCCAACTATGAGGCACCCTCATTCGCTCCATCGTCTTCGTCCGTTTCTCTGTGCTGCAGGCTAACTAACCGTGTCTGCCTCAAACTCACCTCCAGAAATGGCAACCTGCAGGTAAACTACTCGCAAAAGGAGAGAGCTTCGGTGCCGGCCTCAAGTTTGCCCCCAACACAAACCCAGAATCAGAAAAACTACAATAGGGTTTTACACCTAGCGCGTCACGCGTATCTCGCTCCAAAATATTATGTTCGCGGAATACAGGGCGTTCGATTATTATGTATTAAGTATCGTACATGTACAGGAGATATGGGATGTGCTGTCTAGGTACAAGCACCGAAGCTACCCAACGGCTTTCAGCCCGATCTTCCCATTTCGTCCAATTCCACATTCAGGGGGGTATCATTAACGTTCACTTTACTTTGTCAACTTTACAAAAATCACTCCCATCACCATCACAATCGCCGACGAGATAGCCACATTGACCGGCAACGGCGCATCCCTCAGGAACTGCATCACCGCGCTCTCCTCACGGCGTATCGGCTGCGCAACAGCGCCAACCAATTCACCACCTGCAGTACCAGCAGTCGGGTGGACCACCATGGCACGGTGATGGTGGTTTTGCCCACCAGGCGTCCCAACCCCACTATAAACACTTCCCGTATCATCTTGGAGGCGCTTACGTGATATTCCTGAGCTTGCCACGGAACTTCCATCGTCGTCCTGTACAGGTCTGGCGCCATCATGACCAAGTGGTGATGCACCGGTTCCAATCACCAGCACAACCCTGTTCAGTCCACCAGTGCGTGCCATCATAACAGCTTCCTCAAGATCCTTATCGGAACTCAAAGTGATCGCGTCACCTTCGTCGTCAATGTAGTTGAGTTTCATTGCCTCCCCATCAACCTCAGCATGCACAGTAGTTATTCCGCACTTTTTGTGGACAGCCGCTTCAAGCTCAGCAAGGGAGTTAATCGAAGAAGTAAAGCGGTACACTTTGCCTGTTCTGCGGTCACGCAGCTTGAAAGCGAATTGCGACATGTCAACGTTGGGACGCTGATACAGAGACGATCCAACCATGGACGCGCTATCGATCGGCAGCACTTTGTTGGGCGATACGCCTGATGAACCAGTGTCGTACATAGATTGAGGGCGCTGACCATAAGACACAACAGATCCTCGATCGCTAGGGACGTTGTGCACATTGTGCGACACAACAGATCCAGTAATTGAGTCGGACGCCTGAGAGTGACGGTCGCTTTCCCCATCCACGTTAGAGGATGCAAACGTAGAGTTCCAGAAACGATTCCACATGGGGCCTGACTCCGCACCACTAGTTTCCGGACCGCCATCTTTGCTCATCTGCGACGCGGCAGGACTCAGTCGGATATATTACCTGCGTGTGCGCACCGAAATGGGACTTACCAAATAGGTCAGCATGGAAATTGTCAGGGTCATCACATCCACGAGACCGGCGGGCGCACCGGCCTCAACAACTGGCAAGTGCAGATAATGGCCGGCTGAATGCAATGTATGGAGATTAGTACTTCAACCCGATGTTGGTGAGGCAGGGTCGCCTTACCATGAAGCTTCTTGAGAGCATCTAAAATGGACGTGTCCGTGGATACGGAATCGGGATGAGGTGTCATAACGCGAACAACTGAGGTCGTAGCGGGGTCCAGACTGGCAGCAATAACCCGCAAAACAATGTCCTTAGTGGTAAAGATCCCGCCGATTCTGTCGTCAGTCTCCCCGGCGCTTACAAGGACAGCGGTTTGGTGGTTTGCCTTCATTGTGCGAGCTGCATCACGGACCGTCGCCTTGATACCAATTTCAGGAACAACACCATCCACATGATCCACGTTCATTTGAGCAAGAACAGTCCCCACATCAGGACATCCGTGCTGCTCCCTCATTCTGCCTACATGATCGGCTCCAACCTCACCACGACGTTCAAGAGTTTCCATGGCGCTGATTATGGTATGATCCTCAGTGACTTTACGTTCAAGGTCATCGATCCGTTCAAAAACACATTTGGTGATGTCCAGGAGACCAACAACACTGGTTCCAGTTCCCACGTCAGAGGCAACATCCTCTTCCATATCATCCTCTCCACCCGGACCGTCGCTTATGACGGGAAGATGGCGAAACCTTCTGGAAACCATAATATTCAACGCTTCGTTCCGGTTTCCACGATCATATACAGAAATCGGATTCGTCGTCATCACCTGAGAGACAACTGTATTGCGCACGTCTAGTCCTTCAGCAACCACACGATATGCAATGTCCTTGTCGGTGAGAATTCCCACCAAAGCACCTTCCTCGTTGACAGCTAGTACAGCATCTGCTCTTTTGGCGGCCATTAATTGTGCAGCTTGCACGATTCGGGCTGTTTCGAGAATTATGATGGCCGGAGCCGGACGCAAGGACGACACTGTGCCCGACTTGATGCGGCGAGATGTAGTATGGCGGCTGCTGCGGTGTGTTTTGCGAGACAGTTCGTGTTCCACCTGGGAAAATGTGTCAACTTTATTTATCACAGACTTGAAACAGCCTTGGCTGATCGCATGTGAACTGATATTCAATCCCTTACCTTCTTACGAATAGCATCGTCACGCTTCCTATTGCGTGAGCGCAAAACATCCGGTGCAGTGGAAGACCTAGTGCCAGCTGCACGAGGAGGTTCTCCGGAGGTCATCATCTTGGCAAATTCCTATTAGCAATAATTTGCGAGAAATTCGACTATGAGGGTATGTCTAGAGGGAATTGCGATTTAATATGGCTATGGCTGTCATTTGCCAGTTTGCCCATTAAAGTGGTGGGCACATACCTCGATCAACGAGGAGCTGCTGCCACAACGAGGTCCTTTTTACTGTATAACGTTCTAGCTGCCCGCCTCTCCAGTTTCTCGCACTCTTTCGTCGCTGCTCACAGCCCAAAATGACACACTCACGACCCTCCGCAATGCATGCACAGGTACTATCAATTGCATTGTCCTTACTGGCAGGCCCGTTCTTTCAACTTTCGCGAACCACGGCACAAGTCACGTGAGCTGCGAGGGATTTGCGCAAATTGCGGTTGGAAAGCTCTGCACGCGATAGGTCGCTAGACGTGAACGTTTCTTCCTACTGAATAACTTCAAGCTCAGCGAGCAGCATTACCCGTCCGTGCTCGTGAGCTGCGATACGTAACCTTTATGCGTAACCGAATAGTCTTTGGTTTTACTCACACCACTTTAGTGGTGAACATGAACGCTGCTGCGCACACTTGCATGACTGTGCCGCTGTGGTTCGGACAAACCGAGCGACGACGCGTTCTGCGTTTTCCAGTCGACAGAAGAGACGAACGGCAGAAGGAGCCGATGCTTTCCTCTGCCATTCTAGATCTGGGCCATCTCCCGGTGCGAGCTTCACTTTTTGCTGCCTTGAGGATATCCAACCAGATAATTAGCGCGTTGAGCTCGGCCTTCAATTCATTCGGTATGCGCTGCTCAGCAACACCCAAACAATCATGCTTGACACCAAAATTCTATTCCGCCCATATGCAGCTTATAACATATTCTAGTTTCGTTTAAGTGGCAGTCTAAAGAAATTTGCGTATGGGTGGGCTTACGCGCGCTTTTTCCTAAGCGTGCGGAGCTCAGCGGCACAGGCTGTCGTATTCATCCTGTAACGTTTCTTCAACATCATCGTCAGCGCGAGGAAGAGATGCCCAGCGCAGCAGTTTTGTTCCTATTTCACAGCAAAGAATGAGTTTTTAAGCAAACGCTGCTTGTAAACGTATCCCGCAAAGGAAACACACCTGAAGCATCGTATCGCTCCAAAGGCTGGACGCCTTCGCTCAAGAACATGAAAAAGTGGCCGTTGTTGCAAGCCTCCAAGCATCGCTCGCAGGGTTGCGTAACATGGTATCCAACAACGTTGCCACATCCCAGGCAGGCTGCATCTCGTATTCGGCAACTGCAAAAGCGTGCAACAGAGGTTAGTTACACCCTAGGCATTTGCGTTGATTTCGAAATTGAAGATGCTTACAGGCAGTTTTGGGTCAGATAATCACTGTAGACCAATTGCACACCGACCGGCGGCGTGTCGGTCGAGTACAGCTCAACCTTGGTGTTCCCAAGTAGAATGGCTTTCATGGCTCTTCGACACATCAAGCGACTGCAGTGGCGGCAATGAAGTATATTAACGGCTTTCGATCTGAATTGAGGATGAACCGATGGATTCACTGTTCCCGAGCCCGTTATTGGGGGTGCAGTCCGAGGCGTTTGCGGTGTTGTCGCCGAGGGAGCTGGTTGGCGACGACTGGGTGTACGAGGAATTTGACTAGATCGCTGCTGTTGAGTATTCACGGCCTGCGTGCCTTGGGAGGTGCGAGTTGCTACCGATTGCGCCGCTTGTTGCATCATGGCGTGAATGAGCGCCGCCCGTTGTTGATTGAAGGCGCCATTGCCAGATGCGGTCATAGAGGACCGCAGTCCTGATACACGACCGGCACGGCGTTGAAGGGTTCGAGTGCTATGATTTGGCCGCTGTTGCGAGTTGTGTTCCGGTACCGTTGCCGATGTACGAGGTATTTCTGGTGACGAAAACTCGAAGGATTGAGTTGAAGATGTCGAGTTCGTTCGCGGCGGAGTAGGAGGTGCAACCATTGGGACCATTACCGGGACAGGGTGCGGCATCTGTACGTGCATCTCAGGAGTGACTGAGCTGGCTTGCGGGAAATTCCAGTGATTAAGCGTTGGCCGTGCGGTGTGAAGCGCAAGAGCAAAAGCGTCAGACATGGAAGTTGAAACAGTCCTGCAAGCGGTTGAATCCACAGGGAGGAACAGACCGTACACAGCACTAAGAAAGCAAATCCAGTTTAGCTGAACGTCTAGATCTTTAGCATCTGCTTCAACGATGTGTTTGCTAACCTTCAACCGCCTGCTTCTGCAGGAAATGGCTGTACGTCTTCGACAGTCAACTTTTCCTTGCTCGAAGCGACGCAGATGTGCGCGTAAAGGAAGAGATCCGCTGAACTCCGACTTCTTCTTCCTTGTTTTTGTTCTATCAATTAGACGGCCCGATGTGTTCCAATGTGGAATGAGGCAGTAGTACCGCCGTTGGCGGTTAGCTTGGTCGGTGTGCGAAAGTGGGAGGGTCTGGTCGTGTGCACTGACTCCGCGAAAGTCTATCTCGGCCCAGCCCGATCAAAAATATATAATCGAATGTTTAAGTCTTGCTTTCAGCGACTGTAGGCGCGACAAGGACCGCTCTTTCTTCCCGAGACCCCGGGCAGTAAAAGTGCACACGATAGGCGGTACAATGGCTCCAGAGGTTAAATATAAAATCCAACAATGCAGCAACAGTAAAATTGCATATCTTCACCCTTTGCAAACGCAACTTGTCTTTAAGCCCGGCCCTTTTTATATGGCGCCGAGGTTTGAACATAGGTTCTGGATGGGCGCTATACGCCCATAACGCGAAATCCGCGAAACGTGTCGGGGCTCACGTAAGCCGATGACAATCGCGTTTGCGCTTATTCCAGAACCGAGCGCGACAAAATAGGTTCTCCTTACACCGACGTGTTTCCACGCTGAACGAACACTACAAAGCCTTGCTTGGTAGGGTCACGTCATTTATCCCGCGGGTTAGAGTTCTGGAACGATCATCAGTTCATAATTGACGTGATGGTTGCATCAGAACAGTTGAGTTGGGATAATTATTATAGGGGATACAACAAGAAATAGGTATGTTAAAATTCAATTCACACGGGCAGCGAAACGCCAGAACCGATTTGCGAGGAATTACTCTTCATGCTGGATCCCGATTTGGCTCGCTCCAGGGTATCAGCCGCGGTTGGCGGGCTGGCGTTACTCGTAAAATCTGGGCCACTCAAGACGTCGTCCATCCATCTTCCAGACACCTTATCCACTGCAAAATCACGCATATGCGTGAAGACGATCGCGCCGTTATCGGTATCGCCGGTTTGCTCATACATGACTGCCATCGTATTGCCATCCGCTTGTCCCGTTCGGAAGACCTCAAGTTCAGCTATGATGGAGTACAGGTCATAGAACTTCTGAAAGTAGATTGTCCGTGTAAGTGTAGATCTGTCAGCGCGAGAACTGTCGAACGGTTGCTCGTCAATTTCTGAAGTGTTGAAGTTTTCTTTTTCGCCGCCAGTACCGCGACCTCGGCCTTTTCTTCGCGTTTTCGGAGCGGCTGCAACATTGCCGTTGTCTCCTGCAGTTTCGCCCATGTAGGTTGGTGCTTCTCTGTGTATCTCAAGAATGTCATGCATATATGTAGCTGTATAGATTTTAAGTTTAGAATAGCTGCAATCGGCCCTATCGGCGGATGGACCCCTGCAGGGTGGCAACTTACCTAAGAATGGGATTGCGGGGGGTTGGGCATCTTTAAATTCAGCCCAATAGTTTGCGTAACCATCAGTAGGATCCATCAGCAATGTCAGTTTTTTGAGAGCGCTAATGGACTTTGAGGACAGTGCCTAGTTTCCAAACTTCAGCGAAATGTCTGCTGAGTAGTAAAGACCAGCGCTATGAACATACCTCCCATGCGTGCGTCGCCTTAACAACGGCAGGTCGTCGTAACGCCCAGATGATAGCAAACATTGTATTGAAATTCCGAATGCCGCGACAGGCCTAAAGGGAATGTACCAGTTAGTTCAATTTGGTTTCCAAACAAAATCACCGAAACACCTGCCTTCGCAATTTTGATGGCCCGCTTAATCACTTTCGCCTTACGCTTTGAGCTGTCCTCCCGTAGGATAATGGTTGCAAAGTACGCTCCAACCAGTCTAAACCAAACTACGTACTCCAGTAGCTCCCTCAAAGCCACATTACGTCCAGCGCCTTCCTTGGGCACTGGATGGGAGAGAACTTGCAAATATGAATCAGGGCGTATGTGTCGGAAAAGGAAATGGTCAACTAAAGTAATCTCGCGAGCAAACTCTTCGGGTGTCCACGCAAGCGCCCAGGGTTTCGCCATGTCATACATGGCACTCCTTTTGGTAGTAAACGCTGGAATGTATCGGGTAGTGAACCATAGGAGACGCTGAAAATGATAAGGGTTAGTCTGTTTGCGACACTCTGGGAAACAAGGTTGTGACGCACCTGTTCACGCACTGCTTGAGTCAGCTTCTGACCATCGCCGAAGCTTATCTGAGAAACATGTTCCATAAATGCCATTAACAGGCCGAACATCTTTCGATCACATTGGAAGTCGTTCCAATGATTCTTCACCCAAAGAATCAAAACCCCTATAGCACGAGATTGGATTTGTCTGTGGTGCTTTTTGAAGAACTGGTCCTGTTTTGCGCACTCCGAAGATCCTGATGGTGTTTCCGCATCCTGACTCTCATCGCCCCCCGTCAACGTGCCCGGCGGTGAGAAGGCTTCGACATCCAAATCCACGTTGTACCATTCTATCAAAGTGTTTAACACAACGACAGCAGGCATGAAAAATCGGTATGATGCCAGGAAGACTTTAGCAAACGTCATGTCTTGATTCAAAGGGAAAATCAAAGCGTCCATTAAGTGCTCGGGTTTCCCAGCGGTGACAATCTCAACTCCCGCTTCATTGGTGTCGTTACTGTAACGCAGCCCTTCCAGCTTTTCATCGACGAAGATATTTAATGGACGATACATGCAAGCTACGTCCTCAGCAAGCTCTGGATCCACGTTGGATTCACCAGACACTTCCTTGTCGGTGGGCTTGTCCCAGAGCGGATCAGAGCTGGCAGCTTCATAACAGCGATACGCATTGATCATGGCGTCCGCGGCATCGTTCCCTCGTGTTTCCTCTCCTTTATATCCAAATAGCAATTCCAAAGTAATTGCATCAGGAAATTCGTTTTCCTCAAGAGTGCTTTGCAAATTAAGTTGCGCACTATCCGAGGCGAAATTGGTATACCACTCTCGAAAGCTTCGGTTTGACTTTTTTGTTGGCGAAGCAGACGAGCTGGAACTTGGAGTGGCCGGCGTGCTCTTCTCCGATACGCTATCTGCAGACGATGGTCGTGCCGGCAAAGTGGAGACGGCTTTCTTTGCTTTGCGTGCGCCAACACCGCCACTCAGGTTCACTGATTGATTCGCAGAAGGCGTCCGCGACCGCGTTGGGGACTCTACCGCGCTTGTCTTGGGAGATACATCTGCATCGGAGGTTGCAGTCGTCCTCTTCGGTCGCGAGTAAGCAAATACGTCTGATTTTTGCCTGACCTGCGGCGGAGTGGTAGGACCCTGCGGCGGTAGCTTGACAGTAGTTTTCCTACTGAGCTCTTCTGCACTACGCGTTATCGACGTTTGTTTTACCAGCGGGGTAAGCTCCTCCTCGCGTTCTTCAAACGTAACCTTATTGGTTGTAGTCACTGCTTTCTCCGTTAACAGTTCAAGTGACTGGTGATGTGATGGCTTAGTGGGCGACGAGGGTGCGCTATGTAATTCTTTGACTATGGAGACAAGACTCTGTGATAGGCGCCGTGTATGTCCAGTCGCACGGCGAGAGATCGCTCCCTCTGGAAGTTCCATTTCATCAATTGTATCATCCTCCTCGTGTTCCTCACCCAGCTTCAGCGTATCTTGGTTTATGATCAATGGTGCCGGGACGACTCGTCTGGATTCTGAGACGCTCCCACTCGAAATTGATTTCACCAGTGATGCGATTTTGCTTCCCATCCCTGCGATTGTTGCTGTCGCCACGGAGGCAACGGTAGATTTTCCTTCATTGAGCTCGTCTGCAGCTTGCCCACCATCATCATGGAAGCGCTGCCCATAGGCTACTGGTGCTTCCTCTACTGGCAATTCTGGTTGTGACTCGGGACGGACTTCGGCCGACGCTGGACGCGACTTGGGAGGGGGCAATGTCGGTGCAGGAGGGAGGTCAAATCCACTGATCGACGCCTCTTTCGCCGCAACAGTGAAGGCGCCGTCGCCGGATTCTTGCGCCGAAGGTTTCTTCGAGGACTGCGACGTGGTAGATGCCCGAATGGAAATGGTTGAGGGACCACGCGTATGGGTTCCGCCTAACCCCGGCAGGTTCACGACTTTCCCATCAATACAATCTCGACAACGCACGCATCCCGGACATCCCGCATTCTGCTGACACTCCGTATCTCCGTTTTTATGAATGCGCGCTGTGCCGTTACAAATCTGGCACTTTCCCGTGAGATATGACATTCTTACAAGGCCTTCTACGTACGCGCGTGCTGGAGGTCACCTAGAGGCTGAGAGAGCGGTTAGTGTTTTCAGTAAGCGTGTTCAAGCCAGCGTCCGCCTTCGTCGCATGGGTATTGGCCAAGCACCACAGCATGGCTCGGTACTCCTGGCCTGCCACTGTCTCTGACATGTTGCCCGCGACTGTCAATCCGTTGCGACCTATAGATTTTCAGCTCACTCACCTAGGTACTTTGATCCTCGACGTGACGGCGCAGCTCTTAGCAAGTGGTTGAGTAGAAGTAATTAATCCCCGCCCTAAGCCTTTGGGTGTAGGCACGGGTCGTCTCTAAATTTAGTAACCAATTGATGTACCTTTTGTTACAATGATTCGGTGAGGGTTACTGCAATGGGACGAAAGTTGCCAGAAGATATCTTCCATTTGACAGTTAATCATGTTATGTGAACCAAAAGACTATGTTACATTTTTACAAATTATACATGAGCAAGGATGCTGTGCGCCGTTGGATGCATCGCATCAATGGTATGAGTTGTTGTCTTAGGCGATGGTGATACTCTTCTTGGCCTCCTCGTTAGCTTTCTTGCCGAGGGTGATTTGCAAAACGCCATGTTCCATGCTGGCGGCGGCATCATCCACTTGTACATCGATAGGAAGACGAATGCTCCGAGAGAACTTGCCGTAAGATCTCTCGACCAAGTGACGCTTGTCGTCCTTTTCCTCCCGCTCGTTCTTCCGTTCACCGCTGATAGTCAAGACGTCATCCTGGACAGAAATGTTGACGTCCTTCTTATCGAGGCCAGGGAGGTCAGCTTTAATCACGTAGTTCTTGTCGGTTTCGGTGAAGTCCACGCGTGGACCACGCCAGAGCGCTTCGAAACGATCACGGCGCGCGTTGGACAGCTGGCCGCTGTTGTTTTGGTTCTGACCCTGATTCTGTTGAGTCGGTCCTTCGATGGCAAGCGGCACCTCGTTCCAAAGACGGGTAGTGTACCCGAAAGGGTCGCGGAAGAATGGATCGTCAAAGAAAAGGTCGCGGAAAAGACTCATCGTGATGAAGTATGCGCTGTTGTTCCTAGCTTATCACGCTCGCTCTTGTTGTCGTTGTCGTTTGCTTGTTGGTTGCTTGACTGGTGGAGGAAGGCGACCCAGAAGGGTCAGTGCCTTTATATATTTTTGCGGAACCTTCATCTTCCCATTACTCGGAGGGCTTTGTTCACTGTCGAGTTGACGGGGCATCTGGAAAACGCGCGCGTGTTCGCGGGTGTTCTCCCAAGTTCAAGCCATCTTCAAACTCATCCAACCGACATGTATGCACATGAACGCAAACGCATATGGACAGACTTCGAACGTTACGGAAAGTCAGCGAATGTCAACGATGGCACGGTGGTCATAGTGTGTCGTTGTGGCTGCGCTGCTGAGGCAACCTCGGGCTACGGAAAAGTCTAGAAGAATCAGTTGGCACCGACTGCTCTAAACCTTCAGTCCATCCGTCATATACGATAGAAACATGGTACCATGAGGAGCAATCACCATGACTCTCATAACGCCCATTCAGGCTCTTTGTTGACTCGTACATGAATGAACGAGGGTGGGGCTGTTGTGTCGTATCAGCCGTATATTGGGTTTTCAACTGGAACTTTCCTGCAGTGCAGAGTACTCATACCAACTCATCTGAAAAGCCCCCGTCTTCAGAGGTCCAAACGTACTACCAAGAAGGTGCCTAGACGAACCACCGAATAGTCCGAGTTCGTGGAGTCGCACGCTCCAGGGGACGATTAGATGGACAGTAACGAATAATGAACATATATCCTTTGAAGATCCACATGCTGCTCGAGTTAAAACCTCAACGGCAATCATAAGGCAGAAGAAGTGGACACGATCCGCCATCGAGCAAAATCCCAGACTGGTCATGTTTTACAACATCGTAATGGGGAAGACTTACTTCAACTACTCTTCCCGTGTTCTCATATAGTGAATTCGGATTGCACTAAGCAGCCTCACAATGATTCATTAACGATCCAAATCCGAAGCTGCATCCTGCAAAAGGTGCGTCGTGACGCTCACCCGGCCGCCAAGAGAGGATGTGGGTGCCGGCTGCGTGGAGCCAGGGTCGATCTACCACGAAGGCTACTCTCGCTACTTAATGCGCTACTGCGACTCTGTGGATTCTGCTACTATTTATACTTCTCATCAGTCTTGCCACTTTTTATTATGTCTTTCCCAGGTGTCTTGCCTCCTTTGTTCGCCCCCCGCGGGGATGAGTTGGTTTCCGGCTAAACCGTGCCGTTCACTCAACGCGTGTCGGAGTTGGTTAAAATTTCAGATCCTCAGCAGTTGCTTATGGGTGAGGAACAGGTTCTTTGCCGTATGGGCAAATCAAGGAGAACTTAGAGAAGGGAGATGGCGCATTCTCCTGCGGGAACCTTTTGTCAATATGCACTAGGAGCTTACAGCCTCCCTTCCTTGGGATCATGTGCGGGATACTTGGAAGACGAGCGTATATGGGTGGACTTTGTTTCGCAGGTACAGCCGGGCACCGTATCGCCGAAGAGCTTGCCTATTGTGACACTCATTCATTCTACAGCTCGGATATGGTGCTTCAAATGCATTACTTGCAGCTGGTGTGCTCCTTTTGGTCATCAAAAGTCTATGCACTGCCCTCTGGAAGCAGTGGAGACTGACAGCGTCTTTGGAAGATGCCATGACATTGATAAACTTTGGACGGCATTGCGGGAGCGCTCTCTACGCTTGTCGTAAGTTGATATTGACGCCGCTATCCCTGTCGAACGGTCATTAACCGCTACCTACCAGTCTTCCTTGCCGGATTTTCTTTGTACATTACCAATCATAATGTGGCATGGCAGGCGGTATCCGCTGCTTGTGATATGACCGCGTATTTCATTCTTGTTTGCTTTCTGGTCATTATTATAAGGTAAGTTTTACTTAGTCATCCGCAAGTTCTGACCACTTACCCACAACGAAGCTTAGGTCATATTCCTGTGACACCGTACAGCTTGCTCCAGGTAGACCACTGGTAGCAGTGTACATTGTTACGGCTAGCGTGTACCTGTGCGCTTTCATTGTACTTGTTGCATCCGACAATTACTCTTCTACTGCAATAGCCCGCGGGGCATACGTCGCAGTATCGCTGGTGAGGATGCTTGCAGCTCTGCTGCTGTTGGCAACATCAGTGATTGCGACAATGAGGCGCAGGCGTCTTGAGGTATTTTTAAAGTTGCATGCGAATGAATGGCACACACCGTAACGAACCAAACTTGGCAGGGTCTTTGGGCCGGCATCTTTTTGGCATTGGCAACGTTGATTCATTCTATTATTCATTTGCTGCACGCGTTACAACTATCGTGCGATGCTTGGCATGTGAACCATTGGTTTCATTTTACGGTTCTGACGATATTGGCGGTACACCACACTGAGTGGGCAAGGGACGTAGCGTGTGCATCATCACAGACCATGGAGGTCCATCGTGCTATAATGCCGACACGCATCGCACCTGAGGTGCATAGAAAATCAGCTCATCAGCTGCAGGCAAGCGGAACCCATTCAGGCAACCTTGGACGAAGAGAAGGAGAGCAACCTAGAGTATTACCGATTCCTGTCCACATGCTGTCATCCGGACGATTGCGATGGTTGATGGCGTTGAGTTTAGGGTGCGCTAGCTCAGTAGTACTCGTACTTACCACAACCACTTTTGATGACGTTCGAGGTGGCCTGCCGATCGCCTTACTGGTGGTGTTCGTGATCACCCTTCTTGTGGAGCTTGTGGACACGGTTATCCAAGAAAGGTCGTTTGGCCAACTTCAGGAACGGCAGATATGGATATCCGTTACTATAGTAGGCATCATAATTATTGCGACAATCAGCTTATTTGCGGCTTTACCGGATTACCAGTTTTTGTTCTCACTGGGCTTTTGGCCTCTAGGCGGCTTGTTTGTACTTGCGCCTCGCGCCCGGATGACCGCTGGCGTTGATCCTGGATTGTTGAGGGACATCAAACGTAGATCAACGTCTCCCGCCCGCGAGAGGTTTGCAACAACTGAGGCTAGAGAAGGCAGAGGCGATGCAAGTCCGCACTCTGGATGGTTTGCTTACTATCCTGCGCTCCGATTCTTTTTGAAGATCATTATTCTGTGCATTTGGACTATATCAGTGATCTATGGCATCTATCTCCCCCTAGCCGTGACGTGCTTATTGGTAGCGACCTTAGGGGGCGCCACTATTTCCCGACCAAGAGCAGATGGTCTCCGGCGACATCTGAAATTTTGGGCAACCGGCATTCTCCTGATAACCTGTTGTGTCGCTCTAACGGTTGTGCTGCCTGCATACGTCCAGAAAAACGGAGCTGATAAGATCATGTTATTGGCAACAAGCCCGGCACCCACGGGATGGAGCGGTTTAGTTGCAGGTAGCTATGTGAATGCAAATGTAAGAGAAGAACCAGAAAACTTATTCTCTGTCCTAACCATTGACGCCGATTGTCACGATGTAGGATCATTTAGCGGATAATATAGTGCCAACGTTCCCTGCTGGGATGGAGCTTCCTGTATTTGTCGACGTTGGAATGCATCTAGATTCTGTTAAACCGCTTGCAAAGGTAAATAATCTCCGTCGACTATTCAGCCTTCATATTCCCATCTCACTATCTATTGTAGAATATTTGTTTCCTCGAAAACCCGCCTCAGGTCATTGTTGTCACGTCTAAGCCTTCAGAGCTCTACAATTTGCGTAGCCTTGCGCCTGGCACGTTGAGAGTGTGTCAAGGGTTTCGACACGTTCTGGGCAGCATCGAAGGAGTAATGACCTCATTTGGCCAGCAGTGGACAGTCATATCATTTGAGGAACTACTCCTGAATCCAACCATAGTCATTGCGGAAGCATCACGCGGACGGAAGATTATCATGACGTTCAGTGGGAAAGTGGGATGTTCACGGAATTGGCAATTCGCCATACGTGCCGGTGTCCAAGCGATAGTGGTTCCTGACGTGGTGGCCGCAACCGCAGCTGTAGGGGCTGCCGCAAATAGTGTGGACGATGACGTTGTAGAATACATCCCAAGTTCAGGGAATGCCGACAAGGGCGGGGCGTCACCGCATACCAGATGGATCCTTGCGGTTACCTGCATACCGGTTTGTGCAAGTGGCCTGGCAACGCTATATATCCTAAGCGTATCGCGCCGCAAGACAAGTAAACTGACGAACAAAAGCCGCGAGATTGTTAGACTTATTATTTCCCACGTACAAGGTACAGAAGAACCAACAAGCCAATGGTGTGTGACAATTGCTCAACTGCTTTGCTTATTTGGATGGGTGTTGCTGGCCATTGGAGGCTCTCGGGCAGCTCTGGATGGTACACTTCCGGCTCCTCATGCACTGACATACTTGGGAGCCGTATGTGGCGCAACATCGGCCATCAGCGAGATTATTTATACCTGGTGCTCATTCGATCTACTGCTGGTTATACGTAGCTCAACGCAGGCGCTGACGCTTGTTGGTGCAGGACACATCGTCCACGCATTGTCTGGTCAGATAAGTGGTGGCGCGAAATTGGCGCTTACCGGGAGCAGTCTATTTATCTTAGCGGACACTATCAGTACCTTCGTCGCATTCTTCCGATATTCTAAGCGCAGGTTGGAAGTTGATTTCGCTATGCTGTGCTTCTTGTCTGCAGCCGGAGCTGGTTGGATTTGCCTCGCCGTGAGCGTGAGGAGGATACGGACGGACTTAGCTGTTCCCGTGGGAATGGCATACTACGTTTCTGTCAGCGTAATTCCGCTGTGTACGGTATTTGGTATCCTGTCGGTGAAGCAAAACACTCGATGGATAAGCGGCACCAGTGCAGCGCTTACCGTCATTGCCATTGCTGCTGCCGGTGGAGTATGCGGCGATGCTTGGACGCGTGCACAGGAGATGCCATCTTACCACTGGCAATTAGCCTTTGCGGGAGCAGTCGTGGCGCTAACTTGCTTGTTCTTGGCGCTATTCTTGAAGGGCTACGAGCATAAAAGTCAGGAAAGTGTATTGCTCCGGAGACAGCTGCGCCAGAAAATAGAGGATGCCTGGAGACGCAATCGTCCGCACGATACAGTTATTGGAGTGCCGGGTACATTGCAAGGACCAAGGGTGTTTGTTGGGATCACGCAGAACCCGAAGGCTTGGCTTGTTTGGCGAGCAATTGCAATTGTAGCAAGTATGGGATGGGTGATATGTATTGCTGGGTTTGGGGCGACGGAAGAATCCTTTGCAACGACGACCACGTTAGCAAGTGGCATTCTGTACAGCATATCTGCGCCCACAACAATTGCCATGCTAGTACTAGCTTTGCTTCAAGATGCAGGGTTTATTGCCGCGCTTTCCGTGATCCCCCTGCTGGCGACGTTTGCCTCCGCAGGCTGCTTCCTGATGGCCACGAAAGATGCGTTCTCTGATACTGTCCACAGCGGGTCTCCACTCCGCTGTATTATCATTGGATGTATCGTGTACCTCGTGTGCACTACCTTATTGGTTTGTGTGGCCACCCGTCGGCTGATGCATCCTCTTGAGCAGACCTTGGCGTTACCGTTCCCACCACGGCGTAAAGTCAGGCTGGCTGCTAGTGGTGTCATGGCCGTCTTCGGCTGGATTGCGTACGTGATTGGACTCGCGTATGCGAAAGGTGCTACACTCCCCATTTCCGGTGCTGTCTTGATAGGGCTGGTCGTATTTGTTACAGCCCTGAGCGCGTTCAAGAACATCAACTCGGGCGATACCATCCAGAATGAGATACTGCATTTTTCGGCTCTCGCCTCTACCCTACCCCATATCCTGAGTTTCCCAGCTTTGACCATCACGGGCGCCACGCTGTTTGTTTGTACTCAAAATCTTCAAGGCCGCGAAAGTAATGGCCGCGTTACCGGTAACAGGCTGATTGTGGCAGGCATTGCCCTTTTCTACACCTCCTGGTGCATTTGGGCGTGGTATTTCGTTTCTGGTGCTCATTACCGCCCACATGCATTGGATGAACAACGGCGGTTGCAATGGGCTGGCCGAGACATTCAACGTACTCATGATCTCCGTGAAAGAGATAAGACACAAGCCCCACAACAAAGCCGTGTCGGTCCGGCTTCTGCTCCCCGAATACTAAAAACTGGTATCGCAAGGGACCGTCAGCACACTTCAACTTTTACGTTGACCATTCAACCCCGGTTAAAGCCGAGAAGGTTCGATGTAAGAGAATTGATATTTGCCGCCCCAAAGTTACAAATGGCTGTCAAACTTTCATTGTACTCGTTGTTCCTCGCCTGGTGTACCTTCATAAGTGGCTTCAGCCGACATGGGAACGTGGCCTGGTCGACTTTCGGACACATGTGCTTTGCAGTTACGGGGATTTTGAGCATCATATCAGTCTTTTGGTGGATTCTTTATAACGGCAGGAAACGGTATTACTTTGCAAACTCGCTACTTCTCACTTCGTTTGCGTGCGGTGGCTACACATTTTTTTGGACATTGGGCTTGGATCACCCCACCGCAGCAACAACGATACTTGTAGGATCTTTACTCTACAGCGCCCTGGCAGGTTCGATACTTACCGCAGCAAGCGCAATTCGCAAACCCGAGATTTACTGGGCAAGAATACGATACCCCCAAAGTCTCTTTCTGTTTTCCGTCCTCGCTTGGATTATTTTTTTCGGAGGGTTTTGGGAGGTGTGCAGTAGTTTCTCGTCACTACCACCGAATACAGGTGAAGCTGGTGCGTACCTGGTGTTTGCTGTGGCAGGGATTTTGCATGCGACCGCTTTCATCATGAACGCGCGACAGGAAAGTCGCTTAGTTCGTGCGTTCTACAACGGGTCAGCATGTATCGGGGTATGGGCGGCTTTCGCAAGTGTGCACATTTGCTGCGTTGAGATTGGCCGAACAGTTTTTACTGGGAGAACCAAGAGTGGAATGATGGCGATCCTGTGTGGCGCATTGTCGTTTATCGTTTCCCAAGGGATCCGGATTTTCCGGCGACTGCGGTTCCGCAACGAGATTGATGTATCGCCCCCAGAGATGCAAGGATTGCAATGGGTTAAGGATCCTCATCATGAGGAGGAGCCATCGCATTGGCTGTTCGACTCAACCAAGCAGGAAACGCGGCATATTTTCTACCTGAGTGTACTGACATGCGTATGCGGATGGATATGCTACGTGACGGGATTATTCCTGTGGGCCGAAAGTGTACCTTCCGATGCCCGGGGAGCTTACGACGTTTTTGCTGTCGCATCAATCTCGGCAGTGGTTTTTTTGCTGGTCCACGTGTGTTGCAGATGGACAAGTGCGGGGCTTGTAGGCTGCCTTGCAATGCTGGCTTGCCTTGCAACTGGCGGCTTTGTGTGTGCCTCGGCTTGGACCACCCACCGTACAGTTGGGAACGCATTGACGCTGGCCGGGTGCATGGTACAAATGCCGTCGCTTGTAGCAATTGTTATGCTGCTCATTGGGACCGGCAATATCCCATCACAAGCAAAGTATATCTACCCCGCACGAGGCGTGATTTTAGGTTGCGCGTTGGGTGCGGTTACATACACTGTCGGTTTTGTGTTGGCCAAAAACCAAGTGGCCCCGAGTCGTGGTCAACGGGGACTGGGGTATATCATCATCATGCTTGTGGGAGTTGTCGCCACAATATCTATTGGATTGGAAGTGTTGAATCTTAGATTACCGCCGCGAAGCACAGGACTTTGGCCTATTCTTCAGGAGAGAATCCGAACCCGCGTGAACCGGTGGGTATTTGGAGATGAAGAGTCCGACGAGGCGTCGACTTCTCGTAGGGAGGGCCTAGTATTTTGGAATACTCGAAAACCAAGACGTGTGTTCCGAGCTGCCAGCCATGACGATTTATCCTCTGGGAATCGTGCGGCGTTGATTGAGATTGCCGCAGAACCGCCACCTCCGTCGGAAGTCACTCCAGCGAACCAAGAAGCGTACACCTTCATACCCTATCCTTTCTCGCGCAATTTCAATCAATTCATTTGTTTGTCAAGTATAGTCTTCGTCGGTATCCAGCTGGGCTACACCGCAAACGATGTAGCAACCCTCGCGGAAACGGCCTCAAAGGTCCAACTAAGTGGGAGCGTGATATCCTTACTTTCGCTGTTCGGTTACTTTTGGATTATTCAACTTGCACAGCTGCGTAAGGTGGAATATACGACTGACACGTCTCAGCAACCGACGCGCGCGACCGCAGCACCAGTATCAAGATCACAGGTGCAAGCGGGCACACTCTCTCAATCACCTGCTAGCGTATCCTCCGACAGCGGTGCGTCGTCGGCAGCCTCCTCATCAAGCAACCTCCGAGATTCCCAGCAGGAGAATAAGCAACTTCAGCGCGCACCCTCCTGGGCAGATGCATTAAGCTCTACTATGCGACAGCCCGTGTCAACCAGTAGACCAGTCGCAGTCAGAAGCATGACCGACATTACATTGGCCAACTTGCGTCGCAGCCGTCGTACTCTCTCTTCTTCCTCCCTCTTTGCCACGCCACGGGCGACGATTGGAAGCCGTCCCTCCGGACTTAACCTCATCCAAACCCGCATTACGGAATCGCATGAAAGTGGGATTGGATCTTTGGGGTCTCAACAGTCCACAAATACTTCCCACAGGCAGATTTATGCTAACCGCGGCCGATTGGGAAGCACAAGCGAGAAAGTTTCTCCTTCCGTGGATAATTTGTTCCTGGGAAACCGAACGGCGGTAAAACGTCCAAAGTGGTCACGACACCAGCGCTCTGCCTCTGATTCGATACCAAAAGGTATTGGGATGAACACGGCGTTCTCGCCGTCCCCTCTGCGAAGAGTGAAAAGCTCCGAAGACTCATTATCATCAACAAGCGATATGGAGGGAACTCCACAGGCATTCGAAGTTACCCAAAGCCAATATTTCGCGAATAGAGCAGGTCAACGACATAATTCGGTGGGTGGGACGGGGCTCCGCAAGGCGCCCGCGATAGTTGCCAGCGGAGAGACCGCTCAAGCAAACCAAGAATCTACTGTCATTAAATCAACGACGTCGCCTGAAACATCTGGGAGCAGTAGTGGCACACAAAGTGAAAGGGAATTTGAAGTTGAACCAAGAGCCGTGCGATCAACTGAACATGATGTTGCCGCCATGCGAGCAGCGCGCCCAGTCCCAATACGGACAGTACCAAGTGCTCCCAAACAAGCTGCGGGCCAAGATTTGGACAGCACAAGCGCATTCTTGACACCGCGAACGGAAGCGGCTGCTGTAGAAAGTATTGCTAGGCTTCATCGCGCCACAAGCAGTGGGGTTGTTGAAAAAGCTACCCGTACGAGGCATGGCCATGCTGGCACCACTGATTCCAAAGCTTCCTATCAATCACAACCGCAGCTTGCGTTCAAGCGCCCAGCGGCGATCTGGACAGGCGCGCAGCGCACCACTGATGACAAACGGATAAATTCAGATGCGTTCCTCACGCCACGCACGGAAGCGGCTGCCGTTGACACCATCATGAGGCTACATCGTGCATCCAGTCATGAGGCTCTCCAAAACGAAGCAGAGAGCAGTGAACTCGACGAGGAATATGACAACTCTTCAGATCCATCCAGGTCACATCAATTGCGAGAGCAGAGTCCGCCAGGCACTTCCACAGGCCGAAGTCATCGCAGCAACGTTGCGAGAGTTGACCCTGTATTAGCCCGTGATAGCGACAGGAGCGACGTCAGTAACTCGGATGGTAGCATCAGTGATGGCTCTCCAGCTGATGCCCCCCGACCACCTCGATCAGGGTGGGAAAAAAGCGCACGAACACCGGTTTCGCCGCGGAAGCGATGGATAAAGAGCCGCGACCCATAGTTGACGTTTTTTTAATACAACGGCCCTTTCTTCAGAGGCATCAACATTGGAAACATCCCTTGGTTTTACCGTTTATAGAGTGCTAGTGTCTAGTTAAATGTTGAGGTAACCGAATTCTACCTGAGATACCTCGGAAACTTTGGCTTGATCAGGCTGGAGTGATGCAAAAATGGAGTCCAACAATGCAACTGGAAACCTCCCGAGCTGGTTGGATGCCTTAGTGGCAACTGGCTGAACGTTGGCGTGATTTCCGAGTAGCATTCCCTGAGCTCCAATCGAACTCGGTTGATCCATTACAGCTTTGTAGTTATCCCTCCGTTCTACATATAAAAGTAAACTTATCATTGCAGAAGCCGGTCATTCATGCTGCTGTGCCGAGTCAAACGTAGATGGTTTTGGTCCTAGCCGCACCCATCAATAAAATGTTAAAGCTCTGAACATTCATTGCCGCGTTTTCGAGTTGCGCAGACCGGCAACAGACCTCGACAGGCAGACAAGAGTATCAAGCAAGATGTCAGTCAAGAAGCACAAGAAATCGTCGTCAACGTCCTCGGCACCTTTGCAGCCGCTGTCAAGCACATCTGGCTGCGGGCCATATGTCAGCACCCTCAACATGACATATCCACAAAAACTCATTTTCTTGTACGAGTTGACATTCGGATTATACATGCTAGAGCCTTGGGAGAAGACTGTTTTCAGTGAGTGTTGAGTCTAATGTCTTCTTTAAACTCAGTGTGCCTGTTGGTGGCGACCAGTCCTTGATCTCAGCTCACACTGTCCTTTCTTTCCGTAGACTCTTTTGCAGTCGTCTTCATGTCTTTCCTCCTCTACTATTCATACTATACAATTGCCTATCTCCCCATGGGTTTGGAACGGCTGATCAGCTTGGGCAGCGAATAGATGCCAGAGGCGGTTAGTCGAAGCGGATACTCAAAGGAAATCGCACTGCTGTCGTGCGTCCGTTTTTGGATAAGTGTAGATCAGCATGTCCGGCAGTCTCGCTCATGTAGAATACCCACGCACGTTGTGGTGATTCACTAGTGGAGGGATTGAAGACGAACCACTCTAATACATATGTACCCTCTCTAATATTAATTCAATGGCAGGCGACGCAGTTCGCAATATCTTCACAAATATGAAAGTCTCTTAAGAAGCACAGGTTCCCAACGGCTGAGCTGAAGAACAAGGTAATCATATATTTATAGGCTACTTGCCCGAAAAGTTTTGATGTGTAGGCAAAGTCTTGGTATCACCCAATGGGGTCACATACGCTGCAGTCAATCCACCATCAACCAAAAAGTCTGTTCCTGTAATATACGACGATTCGTCGGATGCAAGAAATAGGGCAGAGTACGCTTGTTCAATTGCCTCGCCTATCGTTTCGCTTGATATGAGTAACCTGGTAGTCTAGAAAGGCGACGAAACATACTCTACTCACCAAAGCGACCCATAGGGACATGGACTAATCTGCGCTCCTTCTTCTCTTCTGTATCTAGAAACTCCATCAGGAGAGGGGTGCGTAGTGGGCCGGGGCAGAGTGCGTTCACACGGATGTTCTCACGCGCATGAATGACAGCCAGTTCTCGGGTCATGGCAAGCACAGCACCCTTGGACGTCGTGTCTGCATAACGTTACGTGAGTAATCTGGACGCTCAACAGAGAGCTGCCGACCACCTACAAGCCAGTTGAGGAGTAGCGGCTCCTCGAACCGCAACAAAACTTGCAGTATTGATAATACTGCCTCCACCGGCGCGGCGTAGTGCTGCGATTCCGTACTTGCATCCATACCACACACCCTTGACATTTATCTCCATCGTTAGGTCCCACACCTTTTCATCAGTGGTCTCGGCGTTATCATCGGCAGGATGCATGATCCCAGCATTATTGAAGACTATGTTGAGCTTTCCAAAAACTTGTTCAGCTTTGCTCACAGCAGCTTCGACCTGTGAAGACTTGGTCACGTCGCAGGGCACAAAGATGGCATTCTTGTCGCTGCCAGTGACCTCTGCTATTTTCTGCAATGTGGCAGCTCCAGCTTGAGCATTGACATCAGCACAGACGACTTTTGCGCCCTCCTTTGCAAAGAGAATTGATGACTCTAATCCAATGCCACTGGCAGCTCCAGTGATGAGCGCAACTTTGCCTTCCAAGCGACCAGGCATGATGAATGCAAACACACGAAATCTTGTTGAGGTGTAGTGAAGGGCGGTGACCGTCGCAGCGTGACTTATAAAGCGTCGCCAGATTCTTCTGAACAATAACGTCCCCAAGCCTCCAGCTCAGACTCCACCAGACGAACTAAACAACGGAGGGATATCAGCGGCTGTACGGCACCATCATGGAAGCGGAAAACCAAGCTGGAGGGTCTGTGATATGAGAGCGCAGCATGGCTCTACGCGTTGAGGACCTTGTGAGGCGTTACTCCGACGAGTGCCGCAAACGGGACGCTTAAGAAAAAGACCAAAAAGCCACTGACAGCACCAGTTGAAGTGAGTTTAGCTTTTGGTGCGTACTTGTCCTTTATGCTCTGTTTGTTAAATGCCCTGTCCACTCGGACAGAATGTCGCTGGCAGAATTATGAAACGCAGCGAACAGCTTTTTTTGACAACTAACCATTGGCTGTTGAATGCTCGTAGGAAGAAGTTGAGATCAGAGAACACTCTTCGCTAAGATAAAGCTCTCTCGTTGAGCCAGCAATTAACACATATTGCCTGACCGAATGAGACTTCCAGTTTAGCAATGGCACCCCACCAAGTCCCTGACTATGGACCGCCTGTCAGAGCGCTCTCCCGGCCTTCCAGTTCAGAAATGGCACCCCACCAAGTCCCTGATCAGGTACCTCCTGCCAAAGAGCTCTGCCGGTACTTTGCCAAAGGTCACTGCAAACGAAAGAATAAATGTCACTTTCTGCACGATAAATCAGCAATCGATCCCCACTTGGACGATGAAGAAGAGACCATTTGTGCCATTTGTTACGAGAAGCCGGAAGAGTTCGGTTTGTTGATTGGATGCGACCATATGTTCTGCCTAAATTGTATTCAAACATGGCGGCGAACCACTACCAGGCCGGAGGCGCACGAGGAAGAATCTTATCGAGCAGCCAGGAGAGAATGTCCTATGTGCCGGTCTCCATCCGATCGCATTGTGCCATCTGTAATTCACGCTACTGGAGCGCAAAAAGAACAACTGATTCAGAACCATACAGAGAGGAGGGCCAAGATTCAGTGCAAATATTACAAAGGTTCTCATCGATCAGGCCGCCGCTGTCCGTTCGGCGATGACTGTATGTTCGCACATGATGGTAGTCGATGTGGTAGATCCAACGTGGGTGTGATCGGCGTAAATGATCCCGTTCCGAACTCTATCTTCCACCCTCACCTGGATGATGATGACTCTGACGATTCCGACGAGATTTTATGGTATCCTCGACACGCATCCGAGTATAGTTTGTTGCAATTCGCGGGCACACCCCTTGATGACTTTTCAGCATTCCAGGGAGACCTTTCCAGCTTTGAGCTCTTTCGCGACCATGACGACCCACATTGGGATGACGCAGCAAGGGATACAGAGGAAGGCTCATCTCGTGGAAACCACGATGGGCTGATTACACCCGAAATGGTCCCTCCGCGGTGGGCAGAGGCCGAGAGTGAGGAATGGGAAACGACTGATGCATCCGATTCGGTGACTGACTCGTGCAGTACAACGTCATCCAATACGAGTGATTCGGTAGCCGGATCATGCAGCACAGAATCATCCAATGATACGAGTAATTCGGTAGTCCGATCATGCAGCACAGAATCATCCAATAATACAAGCGATTCGGTGACCGACTCGTGCAGCACAGGATCATCCAATCATACGAGCGATGATACGAGCGATTCGGCGACCGACTCTTGGGACACGACGTCATGTGATGATACAAGCGATGAGGAGTGAGCATGCGTCGAGCAGATACGAAGACTTTGATGCCTGCTAGTTGAAACTATTTATTCAGAATTCTCTCTGTGAAGAGAAAAGAGGATTAAGGGCTTACGCCTGGAACATTTACGACGACTCTATAATGACCGAACTGTTCTAGCGGCCCTTGGTGACAGCTGGCAAGAACGTGCCCACTGTGGTGCCATGCTCATGGCAATTCCAACTGTCCACATGCAAGGCTGGCTCAAGCAGACTTGCCACGCCTGCGTAAAAGTTAGGCAGATCCTGCATCGGGAGGGATGGCAGAGGACGCCTTGTTCGGAGATGCTGTAGATGGTCCTTGTATCCTCGATCTGGATGTCAATGCTACCAGCACTGCTTGTGGACATATGCAAACTTTGGCGGCGAGAGACTCGCTTGGAACCTCCCACATACGACGCTTATGTACCACCACCTGCTGCTCGTTAGGTTGGATTTCCCGTTAGTTAGACAGTTAGATAGGTAGGATGGCATAGGTACCGGTGTGCATCCCGAAGGCTTTACTGAAACCGTAATTTTTGTCCATGTTCCAATACTCGACTTTTTGTTTACTCGCACACTAAATTACAGATTTAGCGCACTTCATCCGCCTAAATGCCGTATGTACTCTATGTGCTCTATGAAAGGCACATGGGGCGGACAAGCTCGCCGCATCAGGAACCTATGACTTGTTTTTTGCATCCTGCTCATCCATAATCTTGATCAGATCCACGTAACACTCCTTGCAATACAATTCTCCCTGGTGATGCAGGGCCTTCAGATCTTCAAACGCTTTTCCGCACTGTTTGCAATTAAAGCAAGCTTGGTGGAATTTACGATCCTTCCATTCCACCATGGTGATTTTACCATCTTCTTCGGGTGTAATGAGCGCGTTGCACCTTGAGCAGCTCGGGGAGTATGCGGATTCGTAACATGAGCGGCAGAAGAGGGACGAGTCTTTTTGAAAGTAGCGCGTGAGCGGGCTGTGACATTGAGAGCAAGTGAAGCACTACATATCAAACCCAAAAAGGTCTCGTTAGACATGGCTGGTCACGGGCATACAAAAGAAGATAATGTAAAAAGCATAAAGTGCATACTCACGTTAGCATGATATTTCTTTCCTTCTCCAACTTTCACCACTTCCCCGCCACTCTTCACTAACGACTGCCCGCATCCCTCGCAAATGCCCATAATGCGCTCTTCCCAACACGTGCGACACACGGCAGCCTCTACCCCATCATCGTTTTGATGAAAGAAAAAACTCCCATCACTGATCATATTCTTGCATTCATTGCAATTAAAGCATTTGCGATGAAATGCGTGCTGTATGCCGTCGCGGGTATAGGAAACGCCCGGGCCGGTGTCGTTGAGCACCGGTTCATGGCAGACCTCGCAGTGTCCCTTGAAATCAGAATGTTCCATGGACATACTGAGATCTAGTTTGTTCACTGGGAAGTCAGCGATTTCGCAATATGCAGACGACTCCTGAGACATGTAAACCTGCCTTGGTTGAGAGAATTCATGATACGGTCCAAGTCTTCGAGAGCCATTTTTTCGTTTACGATTATCTGCTGCTTCCTAGACTCTGCTTTCCTCGTTACTGGCTCCTTGTTACGTTGGGTAGTTAGTTACTTTGATTGTTGTAGTTGTTGCCTGATACAGTTCTGCTCCTATACACGTGACTACTAATGCTTTTGGAATAGCAACCCACAATCCTCGAGTGCTAACGAAGGGGACGAACCAGCAGCACCAACCGTTAGCAGGAGGACGAAGGACTGGATGATTAGAGGAAAGCAAGAACGAAGGTAGAACCACAGACCCCGGCCCCCAAGTCGAATGGAGCGCGCTGGCGGAACGCTTGGCGACGAACCCCGCTACTCTCCCTACAAACAAGGCGCTTTCCAACAGCAATCGGCATCCTCGTCGTCGTCATTAGCGGGTGGGTCAGCTTCTATTGACATTGAGCTGGATGATCTAGCTGTCCCACGAGCGAGCTCGTCGTCTGTATCCCGTCGAGTATCATACGCCGGGACACCCAATCGCGGGAACTCACCGCGGCTAATAACAAGTACCACGGAGACTACGGGCACTACAGGGAGGGCGCAGAGGATGCAGGCGAGGAATGGATGGAAAGATAAACTTGGGAGGGGATGCAAGATGACGCTAGCAATGTGTGGGGGTACGTCCGCTTTGAGTTTTGAAGGGAGGATTCCAGGGGCGTACTCCTTCGGAAAGAGTTGCTAACTTATATCGGTTCTGTTTTTCAATTGCTCTCACTTCATCTGCTGTTCACGACTTTCCCAACCGAACGCATTGCCAGGTCGTAAAATCACTCGTCTAGCCTGGATCCTTGCATCTCTCACGGCCATCATCCTCTTCAGCACCTTTATTCGGCGATATCTTACCGCAACCCGTCTTGCACGTGAAAATACCTCTCCATCTTCACCAGACAACGCCATTCTTACTCTTCAAACCTCCTTTCCCCTCCCACCACTGGACCTACCTGCCCCTCCGTCGTGGGACTACAATCGGCAGTACGGTATTGTCGTAGACGCCGGTTCGTCGGGATCTCGCGTACAAATCTACTCATGGGTGAATCCAATGTATTCGCAACATTTGGCAGAAGGGAACAGGGAATGGGATTCATTGAGTGGAAGGTTACCTCGTATTCAGACCGCGGACGAAAAGTCTGAGAACTGGCAGATGAAGCAAGAGCCCGGAATTTCAACGTTTGGTGAATACCCGTCCAAAGTCGGAGAGCATTTGAAGCCATTGCTGGACTATGCGATGACAGTCATCCCTAGTAAGAAACACAAGTACACGCCGATTTATTTGTTGGCGACTGCTGGCATGAGGCTGTTACCTGCCCCAACTGCATCCCAGATATTATCTACTGCATGTCAGTTTGTGAGAGACAACTACCTTTTTGCCACCACCAATGGCTGTAACCTACATTTCCAAGTAATCTCGGGCGAGCTGGAAGGAATCTATGGCTGGCTGACTGTCAATTATCTGAAGAACGGGTTCAAAGCAAATCCAAGCTTGAACCAAACGTTTGGCTTTCTGGACATGGGCGGTGCATCCACTCAAATTGCATTTGAGCCCACGAAGGAAATGAAGGAACAGCATGCGGATGATCTGACACCATTGAAGCTTCGTTATTTAGATGGATTTGAACAAGATTACCACGTGTTCGTGACGACATTCTTGGGCTTTGGTATGAATGAAGCCCGGAGACGATTTGTTGAAGGGCTTTTGAAAGAGTCCGGTACCGGTTCCGTTCCGATAACGGGCCCAAGCGCGGGCGAAGGTAACAACAACGCCTCAGACAAAATTCTCGTTCCTGACCCATGCTTGCCTGCCGGTTTGGAACTGAACGTTACCGCAAGCGATACTTCTGCCTGGGTGACCCTAAACGGCACAGGTACCTTCGATAGCTGCGTCACATCCTTACAGCCACTCTTGAACAAGTCACTTCCATGCCCAGAAGCGCCTTGCCTTTTCAATGGCGTCCATGCTCCCACTTCGCCTTCGCTATCCTATCTAGGCGTTTCCGAGTACTGGTACACATCCTCCGAAGTATACGGATTGGGAGGTACTTACAATTCCTCGCTCTTTCTTTCCACGTCCCGACAATTCTGCGGTCAATCATGGCCAGAAATATCATCCCTATACGAGAATGGCAAGTTTCCGCAAGTATCCGGACTGGAGCGGTTAAGGCTTCAATGTTTCAAAAGCGCGTGGTTGATGAGCGTATTACATGACGGGCTTGGGATTCCGCGTGAAGATGTGCGCGTGCCGGGGGATGACGATGATGCCGGTTCTGGGGTTGACGTCGGCGGGAGTGGGAGCACAATGGAAAGTGTGGACAAAATCGCTGGGATGGGCGTCAGTTGGACATTGGGGAGTATGCTGTTGCATGTTGCGGCGACGATACCCAGCGGTGCGAGTGTGACTCCCGGCAGCTTATCGGTAGTGCCGTTGGTCGTTGTGATGGTTGTGGTAGTGGGATTCGCGGGATGGAGGTGGAGGAGAATGAGAAATGCTTCCCAGGGCGGTGGGAGTCGAGGGTACGTGGGCTTGAATCAAGGGCAGGAGATGACAGAAGGTGACAGAATTGACATCATTTTGAGTGATTTGGACGAGGCGGATGCTGCAAGAACGAGCAGCGACCGCCTAGCTAGTCGTGCGTCAGAAATGGATGGGCCGTGGGGAGATCACTTGCAGGTTCGATGATCCGGTGAATCGCTGAAAAGGGAACGGTTTCCCTGATCCGCTACGATCGCCAAAGTTGTATATACCCATGAACGAAATAGAAGCGTGAAATGAACTTTCCCTTTTCAGGTCGGGGTTGTTCCGCCGATTCCGATTTGTTCATTTGATCACAGGAAACCTAGCCCGATGCTTCCAGACATTGTCGCTCCTACTCGGAGGTTTCAATGCTGCTAACGTGGAAAAGCTGAAGCACCGCTTATGCCCACTTTCTCCTTTCGGAAGTTCGCAATAACCATTGCGGGTACTACATCGCCGTTCGGCCAACAAGTCATTTTCGTCATCCGTCCAAGTACGTTACAGGGTGGACAAGAAATCTGACAAATTATACCCGCCAGCAGAACTACGATCCTGGTCGGCTTTTGCGGCAATGAGAGACTTTAAATCGTTCTTTTTCTTGTCCTTTTGCTTTTTCTTTGCGACTTCAACAGATTTCAGTGGTGGTTTCGACGGTTTGTCTTCAACCTCAGATCGTCTTGAAAGGTCAGCCGTCGAATCCGGCTTTGACTGCCCTTTTGCCTGGAGAGGTACGATATCATGCTCTGAACTCGATTGGGACTGCTGAACTGTTACTCCTGGCCATCGAGTCTCCGTCCCGCAAATGCCACACTTGTAAGAAATGTAGTTCAATAAGCCAGATGACGGAGTAGTCGTTGATCCGGTAGGCTCACCACCGGTGGTAGAGTCCAAATGCGTTGTGGAAACGCATGTGCGATCAATTATATTGTTCGTATCTCGTCTCTTTGCTCTGGATTGTGATTTGCAAGTGCCTTTCCGCTTGATTCCGCTCTTTGTCGAGCTGGCTTGCTTCGTCGCATCGTTCTCATTGCGGATCTTATTTACACGCACTTGCGCATTGCAGCTGGGTATGAACAAGCTGCTACATTTCATGCAGAAACGCTTTGCTACCCTGTCCGGCACCTGGATATCGTTACTGAAACACACTTCTTGAAACTGGCTGAAATACCAACGGCTAAGCGACGGCGACACTGCGGTCAGTGCGTGTGCTGCATCATGAAGGAAACCCAGTTGCGTCGATACTAATGCTGATTCCATTTTTGGGAGTTGTCTATCTGCAAACTGTTGGCATTCGGTTTTCGAGACAAATCCTTGGACTCGCGTCTTATCACTAACTGGAACGTTTCTACCCAGAAACTTTTCTCGCCAGGTTAAATAATAAAAGCCTCAGGGACTTGGGATGTTGCATAACATACAAAGCTGCCATCAGAATGAGCGCCAACTATCCGACCTTAATGAATCAAAGAAAAGCATCCAGTTTCACGCTGAGCATGGTGCTTAAGGCGAATG
Organism: Gaertneriomyces semiglobifer; assembly: GCA_025558075.1. NCBI lineage: Eukaryota > Fungi > Chytridiomycota > Chytridiomycetes > Spizellomycetales > Spizellomycetaceae > Gaertneriomyces > Gaertneriomyces semiglobifer. Next base: position 509,784 of record JAHLKF010000006.1, read on the forward strand.
AAAGTACACATCTACAATACAGTATGTACACATACTCCTCACTCTGGTTATTCAGCCTTCCACCTCACCCTTGTATAAACAAGTCGACAACATCTGCCACCCCCGCTGTTGCAATGGCACCCACACCAACACCGACCATTTCCCCGTAAGCCCTTGCGAACTCCCCCAAAATATTCACAATATCTTCGAATCCTCCAAACACCTTTTCGGCGTTTGACATATACGCCGTCCTTTCCGCTTGCTCCAAGTGTAAGATAGTCTCGCCAAGTAGTAAACCAAGCTGCGCGGTGTGTATCAGTGTGTGAAGTGAAGGTTCTTGCAGGTGATGTGTAAGATGGCTATGTGTGAGGTTTGGGAGAATGGTGAGCATGGTACCCTGATGATCACTGCACGAACATGCCAAAAGGCACGACGAATGACCGGGACACGTAGTTGATACATGAGCGGAGAGCACCATGGCGGTGGTATCCGGTGAGTGAGAAAGCAGGTTCAAGAGGAGCCCAATGCTGAGAAGGTGCATATCGAAATTGGTCTTTTTGGGTTCATTTGCAGACGACTCATCGTCTCTCACGTCCTCCAATGTTGTCTCTTTATTGTCCTCCAATTCCGCACATTTGGCCGGTTCGCTCATCTTCTCATCGTCATCTTCAGGCTTCAACGGCAAAAACGCATTTTCCACAAGGGCGCACCTCACCACCACCCCGACCACACCCAGTGTTTCTTCTCCCACAATCCGTTCCACTACATTCCCATCCCGCTCTTCCGTTAGGCTCACCAGCAATCCAAGTGCCTCACATAAAACATTTGCTACCATTCCCGCCATCTCCTTGCTTGCACGTGAGACAGCCGAACCCCACACTATCGTCTTAATCAACGCATCCAGGAAACAAGGGTGTGATGTAATAGAGGAGAGATTCATAGGATTGCATGTGGCGAATTCGAGGAGACGCAAGGTGAATAGCGTGGTGGAATGTGCGAGGGAGTGCGGCGTATACTGTTCTTGGAGTGCACCGGTAATTGATACCGGTGTGTTTGATGAGTTCAGGGCGGGGAGAAGACTACTCATGGGCTTTGTTGCGTCAACAAACATGGCCATGACTCGAGGAATGATCGTGTATTCGGTGAACTGCTGCTGAAGGGAGGGGTGCGATTCTGTCGATTTGAAGGCGACCAACGCATAGAGACATCGTAGCGCGAGATATTGAGTTGTCACTTTCTGAGTGTCGCTGAATGATGTCAGGAAGGGCGCCGATGTTATAAGGCTGCTGATGTCGGCACACAACCGCTTTTCGAATTTGCTTCGGACGTTTTCCAATAGAGGGTCCTGGTGTGGCTTGATATTTAGCGCTCGTGACAGTACCGCCACTAGGTCTGGCTCGCGCAACAAACACTCCACGTTCCGCTGATCAAGCAGCAAGGTCGCCAGAATAAAACTAATCAGCGATACCATGATGGGATCCTCCACCCCCCTCACCAAATCGTAGAATCTCGTTAGGTAGCCGTGTGCCCGGAATTTGATCATGTACTTTCCAATCATAACTTTTGCCGCCAGATCCATTAACGAACTCCGACCCACGCTTTTCCCGCCATTCGCAGTGTTCATTTCGTCCAACCCGCTGAGACAATACTCGACTCCATCTACGAAGCGCTTGGATTCCCCGGCCTCACGGAGTTCATGGACAGATCGAACCTTTGCATTGATGGGCCCGAATCCATCGTCTTCATCGGAGGAGGAGTCCAGCCCTTCCTCGCGACGACGCTGATATTCGGAAACGTAAGCAGGTTGGAAGGGATCGGCCTCAGTAATGTAGGAGCGGGTGCGAGCGTAAGTAACGGGAGCGGAATGGCGATATGTGGTGTTAGCTGTGGTCGGTCCTGTCGTCGAGGGAGTTGCGGCTGAAGCTGCGGTGGTCGTGTTCACTCTCGTAGCAGAAGCAAAGAAACGGTCAACTTCGTCCCTATGTCGATCGGCCAGCCGAGCTGAAGCATCTCCGTTAGTGTCCTGCATGGAATCCTTGATTGTATGGTCGCTATCATCTAAGTCCTTGGAGCTCAGCCGTTCCATCCTTGGTTGTAACTCCTGCACATCAAATGAAGCAGTTCTCGAGACTGCTATCGGACTGCTTACTCCATTCGTTTTCATTCGCGCCACTCTTCTCGTTACCTTGATCGCTGTCTCAGTTGAGAACAAGTCATCCAGTACCGTTTTTGGCTGGTGTAATTGACCCTGTATCTCTGGACCCGGCGTGGTGAAATCCAGTTTGCGACGCACAGGGGACAAATCATCAATGTCCATGCGAGAGTTACTTCTGCAAACAGATACGGGGGTACCATCAGCGCTTCGCATTCTCGAGATGCGCGAAGGAGTGCCAGGACTGGGTGCAACAACGTCGCTAGAGTCTGCCGGCTGCTTGGCACGCCGCTTAGGCGGTGAAGAGTCCTCCCCGTAATGCTCATCTGGTACTACGGCGGGTTGAGTATTCGTTCGTGTTGATTTAGGGCGTTCACATTGTTTCCTTGCTTTGTAGGTTTGGCGCGGTGAAGAGGTCGGATCGGATGCTGAGCGCACGGGCCGCGATGGTGGGTGTGGTAGAGATTCTGTAGGTTGCTTCGTACGGTACTTGTTAGTGGTTGTAGTAGTCTTTTCAGTCGCCAGTGGTTTACTCGGCTGTTCCAGTTGCTGCTCATCAGTGAGCTGTACCACCTCCTCCCTTCGCTCGAGTCTACGTCGGTGCGATTGAGCGTCGTCCTTAGCGTCACCAACGTGCTCCTCGGAGAACTGATAGTCCTCATTGTTGTCGTCCAGAGCCCACTGCGGGAGGGAATGAAGAGGACCATCCCTACGAGGTTTCTTGCCGTACGTGACTACCTTTCGGCGCACTGATATGAAAGACATTCCTGCATCTGTTGGTGGATCTCGATATAAAGGTACCCCAGGCTTAACTAGATTCACTTCAACCCAATAGCCGTCCTTCCGTTCATTGTAAGCTTGCCCCTATTAATTTGTTCCAAATGTCTGGACACGCTTTCCAGATCTCGTAAACAAGCTACATACACAAAGGCATATTGGCCCTTGACCGCCTTGATTCAATATGAACAGCGGATTATTAAGGCCGGACTATGTGATACTTCTACGACTTCACGGTGGCTGCCTCAGGCGATGAGTCTTACTACACAATGAGGGTTCTTAGTTCACCGTGTCGCATCGCACATGCGAGGCTGCAGAGTCGGAAATCTGGGCCTGTGAAGGGCGTGCGCCGGAAACAGAAGCTCGAATGCGTTGATGGCAAGGCGCTTGAGCTGGTGTATTAGGTAATTCCATTAGGCGAAAACCACAATTCAAAACATTCTGGCTAGGTGGTATAACCTAGACTAACCAACGAAACATCGATGGTCTCTCGCATATGACAGCCTCTGTGCAGCCTCTGGGCAGATGGAGGCCCGAAAGTGGCTTCGACTGTCAAAGCATCATAGAAGCATTTGCTTTCCAGTACTGCAATTGAACTTCATTGCGCAAGCGCCGCACCGAATCGCCGCGGCTGATACACCACACAGCATTTGGTAGCCGGACGCGATTCTTTCGACATTCCACTACGGATGTTGCCGTACGTCTCTTCATATGCGTCTCGTGGAGAAAGGTCTCTATAGTCTGGCGTTTATGTCATCATTAGGCAAGAGCGGGTCGGCACCAGACCAAGGCGTCCCCGTCCATTGCGCCCTCGGTTACCCAACCGCTCAAATAGACTCCTAATTGCCCACGGAGAGTGTTATTCAGGCCGACTTCATAGCAATTCGGCAATGAGATGAATGATTCAGTTGTTGCAGTAGCGAGAGGTTGCTTTGGTGACGTGGCAGACTCCCATCCTTCACTTTTTCTTCGTTCCAATCTTGGGACAAAGATTCTTTACGGGGCAGTCGTTACATCCAGGGGTTTTTGCGGTGCATAACGTTTGACCAAACCCCACCAACAGCGGATTTATCGGTCCCCAATACTCGCGGGGCAACCATGCCTCCAATGACTTGCGAGTTCCCTCAGGATTGGCCGTCTTTACCCATCCTAGCCTATTGGCGATTCTGTGAACATGTGTATCCACACCAATGGCAACGTGCTGGTTCCAAGCATTGCTCATCGTCAACGCAGCAATCTTTGGACCCACGCCAGGGAGGCCGAGTAACCCTTGGAAGTCCGGTGGGATGTCACTATCGTAGCGCTCAATGCAAACTTTACTCGTCTCAATGAGGGCTTTCGCTTTTTGATTCTGCATGCCGATAGATTTCAAGCAAGCTATGATTGCTTCGTTTCCTAGCGCAAGGAGAGCCTCGGGCGTGATACCGTTGGGCGTCAGTGATTGGAGGTTGCGTATGGTCGGCGCAAGTTTGAGATCAGGTGTTTGGGCAGAGAGAATCAGTGCTACCAGCGTCTCAAAGCGAAAGACCTGTTGAGTTGCCGTTACAATTCAGTGTTATCCATCTCGCACAAGGAAACAGCCTAGTCGTACCTTGTCACCGAGATGCCTTCGCCCCAAACAAGCACATCCACAAGTATCTACTGGTGCCTCCACATCTTTCCTGTAGACTTCAATCATCTTATATACCTCTTTCCAATTCTTCACATCCGGTAATGTGTGTACCTTGAGGTCCGTTAGCTCCCCTTGAACAGTGAGCTCCTCCTTAACCAAGTGATCGGCACTCTTCCCTAGGGTTGGACTACTGTCCTTAGAGATCTTGATCCCAAACTCATCTTTACGCTCCTCTTTGATAATTGGAACACCATCTTGCTCTTCATATTTGATGTCGATGTGCCGTCGTGCAGTGGCGCTCGCTGTTTTGTGTAGCTTTGATGTTACCTTATTTACACTCGGCTTTGCCTTTAATGCAGGAGGAGTGGATAGACGACTGACATTGACCGGAACCGGCCGTGGCCGCAAACCTGGTCTCGCCATTGGAAAGTATGTGTATAAGCAGCCTGGCCCTAATAAATTGCAACTGAATGCGATGAAGAGATGCGTGCAGGCCACAACCAAACTTTAAGACTTGTTCAACTCTCCTACACTATGCGGGCCTCCTGATGTGTCAGTGCGGCGTCCTTTGGGAGAACACATCGCAGTGGTGTGCCGTTGGAATTGTACAGATGGTCCACCGGAAGTTTGTTTCGAGCGAATGAAAGAAAGGTACTTCACCCAAACACATGTCGACAACCTGTGATAGCATGGTCGGATAGCAGTTCAGAAGCTTGAAGCGCTTGCCTCCCTGTTGGATGTACAGTACACAGTGATCTCAGAGCAACAGCTGCTGCACACACATCTGAGCAAGTTCCATGAAGCGGCTGCATCATGCATGCTTTGGTCCACGCCAAAGAGACTGGTGCCCTGTACTCTGCAATACGCACTTCAAATCCGTGGCCTCATATCAAGTCTCGCTTCAACCAGATCTGTAACTAGCACAGTTTGTTGGACGGAGGGCACTCTAGAACCTGCTCGGCTTCGTCAAAGCAGTGAAAGCGCTCATCCATAATAAGCTGATTGCCAAGTAACGCTCTGTAGCGTTGTGCAAACACCCTCGTTGCGGTTATAGTGACATTCTTCCTGGTTACTCCAAAGTCAGCACCGTCCCAGGTCCTTCATTCGACAAGAACTAACTTGGTCGTTTGTGTCAAGACATCAAAGATATCATTGAGTGACCGATCCGGCAAGATATTCAGGTGATTCAGCACATATTCTGAAGCGGCAGGAAGGTCTGGACTGCAGCGTTCCCCGCCTGGATCTGGATATGAGATGAGCTGAAGCCAAACAGTAAGAAAGCTGCCACGATGCAACTGGACTCGGCGTTGGAATAACTGTGATTACGTGAGCACTCCGACAATTCGCAGCCGCGTCATAGCCATTTCCGTGGACTTTAAAAAAGTCAAGAATGTCACCAAAAGGGCCTCCCGCTCAATCTTTTCAGGTCTCTCCTTTCAATGTCATCGAAGCACGGCTCTATCACACGAGCATTGTCCAGGTTCTCCTCTGTCAAGCACCGTCTACTCCCCAAGTTTGCGCCGAGTTCCCTTCCTAAAGGATCGGATCCATCGGTCACCAATTCCATTCGCATCCCTCAAAACAGCCAAGAGGAGAACCCAATGGCAGATGTTCAGTTCACACCTCGTCAGGCTCCCAAACGTTCTTGGAACTTTTTCAGCTGGACGCCTACCAGCCCATCCTTGGCGCAGGAAGCAGAGGCCCGGTTACTTAGTCGGATGATTTACTTTCGACGAGACGATGCGGAAAAGGAAAACCACAGTCATGAAATGATTGCTCGTGTAGGACTCGTGGATTTAGGAGAAGGGAGAATGATCAATACCCTCGTTATTGATCGTATTTCAGAAAGCGAACGTACCGTGCTGCACAGCGGAGAAGATCAAGCAGGCGTTCACAAAAAGTTCACGATGAGCGAAAGCAGCTCAAAGAGCGACAACAATGGCAGTATTGACATGAATTTTACTGGAAACGCTGATAACGTTAGCACGAGAAGTCTGAAAAGCAGCACTTCTTCCCTGCGGCTGGAACAAGACGTTGCCCCCGTTGAAGATCTGGAAACAAAGCTGCCTCATAAGAATGTTTTAGTCATGTGCCACGGATACGGCGCTGGTCTTGGTTTTTTCTATCGCAATTATGCAGGCCTCTCCCAGTCTCTATCGCACGACTACCGCATTTACGCCCTGGATTGGCTGGGCATGGCCAATTCCTCCAGACCCGCATTTCCTCGCATTCCACGGAATGCATCGGATAAGGATATTGTCGATACGGCCGAAGACTTCTTTGTTTCTTCACTGGAGAAGTGGAGAGAAAAGATGCGCATCGAAAAAATGACTTTGATGGGACATTCATTGGGGGGATATCTGGCAACAGCGTACACGGAAAAGCATCCCGACCGGGTGTCTAAACTTATCCTCGTTTCACCAGCGGGAGTGAGTGAACCCCCACCAGAGGCACTTTCTCTTCAACAAAGTAAACAATTACCACTTCTCTACCGCTTCTTTCGGCATCTCTGGTCACAAAACATTACACCCATGTCATTAGTCCGTGTTACGGGACCCTACGGTCCAACGCTGGTCTCAAAGTACACTACTCGACGATTCGCACATCTACCTACACTCGATTCAACCGACCTTCATTCGTATATCTACCATATCTCTGCACAACGGGGAAGTGGGGAATATGCATTGTCTCATCTTTTGCTACCGGGAGCGTGGGCTCGCATACCTCTACCATCTCGATTGCGTAAGCTGACCGTACCGACAAGTTTTGTATATGGGGATAGTGATTGGATGGATTATCGTGCGGCCGTGAAAGTAGTGCAGGAAGAGGGTGGAATGCGACCTGAAGCGGCGCCGAGGATCGTGAGAGTCAAGAGCGCGGGGCACCATTTGTATTTGGATAACCCAGAAGGGTTCAATGATGCGCTAGTGGCCGAAGTTAAAGGTGTGGCCGATAGAGAGAGCGAGTTGATTGAATATGTGCATACATGAACTTATATAGATATCTTTTCGGGTTTGTTCATTCATCGTCTGGGCTTCCGTTGTGTTGTGTGGTTAAATGATCGATCGTGCCATGAGAAAAAGTGGTTCATCGGATTACCGCCTTGTCGCGGCCGGGGAGTACGAGGCTGATCGATTCTTCCTGAAGTTCATTGTACGAACATATCGGGCTCCTCTGCACCTTACTACAAACCCGCAAGCACAGCGTCCACCTAGTTGGTCATACATTGTCTCCTTTCCAAAAGTGGTTGATGCATGCGAATTGCAAACAGAGGTTACGGTGATTGCGGCGCCGACATAAACCACATATATTTTTTCGCGACTTATTACTATTCTATAATGATTCTTCGGCGCTTCCTGGGTAGGGTCAACCCGTCCATGTCGTCGTCGGTTTGCTCATGTCTTGCTATCACCTCTTTGAATGAGGCAACGGACTCTTGATCTCCACTCTGTTGATGGGATCGCTCTGTGTCAACGGATTTCTGCGAAGATTCATGCGATTCATTCATTGGGTCCACCGGATTCTCCACTGATGTGGGCATATTGACGCGTGAAAGCTGTTCGTTCCGACCAGAGCCGGAGCATTCCACATTTGAAGGTTCTTCCCTACTTAATACATCGGGCATCTGAACTTTCTCAAAACTTTTGCGCGGCTCGCAGTTGGTAGTCGCACTGTGATGTACATGTTCTGTGTCAACTGGATCAGTAACAGGAGGCGCCGCACTTGGTTCAGGCCGGGCAGTCATCGCAACCGGATCCTCGTGTGACGTCCTCCTCTCCGCACCAAATGAAGGTGTGAGTGACGTGGTAGAATCCTCCGTGGCGACGTTCAAACGTTCCTGGTTTGGCGAGCCATCCTGGTTCACCGCTTCCGTGGGAACTCCAGCCGGTTCCATCAACCGCTTTATTCCCGTCATATACTCTTTATGATTAATCCATGCATGTCGCACATAACTTCGATTATTTTCACCGCTACTTTGATTGCACATTACTCCGCAAATGCGACACAATAGCCCCCGCGACGAGCTCCCTTGACAACGCCCACATTGAGTGCAGACATATCGCGCTGTGGCGAGTTCAGAGAGATGGCGCGTAAAAGACCATGATTTGCAGGTGAGATAGTTGGAACAGACGAATGAGAAGAGGGATCGAGCAGAGATTGTCGGTGGAGTTCCGGCTGCAACGGATGGCGCGGCGGCCGAGGCGGAGCAGGCTCTTGGGGTCCGTGGCCATGGCTGTAATGTACGACGAGAATGTCGCATTGTATACTCTGTATCCAATGGATCGTCCTCTTCTGAACTGATCGTATCAAGCAAAGGGTCTTGAACAGACGTTGCCGATGGGGCAGGGGAGTATTCCACAGCGAATCGTTCTGGTCCCGGATCCACTCCAGCATCATGGGTCATTACTTCCGTTTCATCATCGGATATCAAGGAAACAACTCTTTCATTGGTATTTGCCGAGGGTTCAGCGCCAGATGTTTGTGACGGTACGAATTTGGATGAAGAAGACCGTTGGGAGCAAAATGATACAAGCTCGTCATTCCCTTCCTCCTCAAAGGGATCCTGCTTTACTTTTATCGTTCTTCGCCTGCCCCTAAAGCCTTCACTTCCCCAACCCGAATCCGAAGTTCGCTCAGCCTTTACAGCGAACACATCTGATCCGACAGCTTCGCCCCATTCTACAATTAAATAGTCATCATCACTCCTCCCATTCTCAACCTCAGATATACTCTTCCCAGGAGTAAGTTTTTCACCGTTCCTCGTCCATATACGGATAAAGCAAGGATTAGGTTGAGGTTCGACGTCTTTTCTTAAAGCGAGCGCGAGGCGCTTGAGGTCGTGGATGCGAAGGGAAGGAGAGGACAAGATTAGAGGTATCGCATCTAGTGCGTCCGAATAGCGAATCCAGATCTCATTCTGTACAGGTGGACGCTGCAGCGGTGATGTGTCTGCCATATGTGTGATGAGTCTCCTTTCTCTCGTCACAGCTCTGGTCAAATCGCGTTCAAGCGTCGCACCTTGTGAAGCGATATGTATTGCGCACAGTAACGATAGTTGATAGGGAGGATCTAGTAGTCTATAGGGAGGATCTCATTCCCATCTCACTCACGGGTACCGAGTACTCCTTCCAGGTCGTATAAGATGATCACGTATTTCAAGAATGTATAGTCATTTGCAACGTTTACATCAGGCACCAGAAGGAGCTAACAGCCGATTTATATGATAGAGATTGAAGCGGCATGTAACGACTCCTATCCAAGGCTTCCGTGCATCATGTTACGACACCATCACTTCCACTAAGACGCAGCATTTTGCACTGAACACGGTCATCTTCTCTGTGGTGTTCGGGACGTTTCTTGCTGTTGCTCTTGCGCTATATGGCATCTTCTATTGGGCATATGTACCTCAGGTACGATGGGTCGTGCCTGTTTACATGCAGTTTGGGTGAGTATGATATGTTCCATTGTCATATTGGACCGAGTGCTAACAAAAGGACCGGCGTTGCAGGCTTCCAGACCAAAAGCAGCTACCGAGTGCAATCGTACATTTCCATGACTCTGGATATCAGGTAAGAGAAGACGCCTGCCGCGGTTGAATGGCATCTGCAATTCAGTGTTTGACTAACCGAACTCTTTAAGTCAACGATTCTGACGCACGAACAACATTACGACCTCAGTCTAGCCCTGACCGTTCCGGATTCCTCACGTAACCTTCATCTTGGCAACTTCATGGTCCATCTCGACCTACGAACGAAAGCAAATCAGACAATTGCGAGCGCTAGTCGACCTGCCTTGTTGGAATACCGGTCGCCCTTGCTGCTAATAATGAGGACTATCTGGCGAGCGATGCCGCTCGTTCTTGGGTTCGCGTCCGAATCGCAGACGATAGAAATACCTTTACTGGAGAGATTTGAAGAAAATGAAAGGCTGCCAACAGATCACGCGATCTTGCGCTTATCATCCCCTGACCTACAGTTATATTCCTCATCCTTGCAAATTGAGGCCAACTTCCAGGGTTTGCGGTTCTTTATGTACCACTGGCCGGTAACGACCGCTGCTGTATTTATCTCTTTTTTGATGTTGTGGGAGACTATGTTGATGTTCGTCGTTTGGCGATTGGGGCAGAGCATATTGGATAAGAAGGAAGAGGAGGATGCAAAGGGCGCTAGCGAGACGACGCATTCCGACTCAGGGGAGTCGATGGCAAAGGATTACGATGACATGAAGGTGGAAAACGATGAAGAAGAACGGGAAGCACTCATGCAGGTTGATGAGGGCATGTCGGATTATGATATTGATGACGAAGTATTCTACGCGCCCACCAGGCGGGTTCCTGATATCGCAGTATCACATCTCCCGCTATCGCCTCATTCTTATTCGTCGGCACCATCATACCGAAGTGATCCACTTCACTCTCCACCGCATTATCCCGTTTCATCTCCATCCCCGACGCTTTTATTGGAGCCGTTACCTCGATCAAGTTTACCTATACGGGGATCGGCCAGTAGCGTGCCTAACTACTCGTATACGCCGGGAATGTATGGGTCTCCTTCTGGTGCTGCAGTTGGAGCAGGCACGACACCGTCACCTTTTAGCTTGGGTGTGGGCGGTACGATTACGAGAGATATGGATGAAAGACTTCAGCAAAACTTGCAGTCCATAGTAGGGTTACGAGATGTACCTGATTATGTGGACGCTTATGAGCCACTATTGAGACGACGGTACCGGACGGGCGATTCGGAGTCGGATCTGGTGTCAGAGACGCCAGACGAAGTTGGGGATGCGGTTGTGCCGAACGTTGTCAAAAATATCGATCAAGGATTACACAGGGAAGAGCTGGATGCCAGTTTTATGGAACGAGAAGATACGTTCGTGCACCACAGCCACGAAGAGGGAGGACGCGGCGTTGAAGCTGGAGATTCGAATGGTAGTTTTGACCCTGGTAATGCCCGAGGTGAGGCGAGTGGGACTCCGTGGAATGACAGAGGAGCCGACTTCAAACCGACATGAAGGGATGGAACCGTTTTTGGATAGTGTGAATATCTGTTGGCAAGTGTACACAATTTTGATGACCGACTGCGCTACTGCTGCGCATGGCGTACCCACCCGCGATATCACTCTCTGCCACTGTCTGCTGTGCGTGCCCTTACATTCTCTCTAGCCATGCCTGCTTTCCATCCTATTTGCATCCATATTCGCAGTGTAAATGGTTATTATGATTCCAGTGAGAAAATCGGCTGCGAAGCTGTCAATTAACACGTCGCATGGCCCAAAAAGGCAAGTCGTGTCACCGCGTCTCATTGGCGATTTTCCTGCGCTGCCAACGGTGGAAACGGAAGCGAGTTCGGTTCAAGGCCAGCAGCGGTGCAGCGACGACGACTTGGCATCGGAAAGCGGGAGAACGGACTAGACGGCAGACGGCAGAACGCAGTGTTAACGTCCGTGTGTGTATGTGTGCGTGTGTATGTGTGTGTGTGTGCTTTTCAAACTGTAATAACGCCACAGCACCACGGTGATTGAATATCTCTGGCAGGTAGGTCGGCATTTTTGGTATTGGGCATGTGGTGTGGTGGGGAATGAGATCTGTGTCGACAGAGAGGAGCATGATGAGTATTGACGGATATGTAGCTTCAAAAGGTTGTCATATTGTTGCGAATTCTTATCTGACATCAGTCGTATACAGCCCGTGTAGAATTTAACCTGTTTTGTTCGGAAGACCGTGGAGGGAGGAGCATTGCGAGTTGGATCTCCTGCCTATTGCCTATCCAATTACCCGAAGACATCAAAGGGCGTACCATATGAGGGCAACAAGACTAGATGTCAGGACCACCACCTCGACAGAATCAGGGTGTATACATACCGCCTCGGAGAAATGTTCCGACTCGGATAGCTCGTGGATCATCTGCAGCGAGCTTGAATGTTATCTGTAATGGACCAACAACAACAGGACCCCCAGCACCTGGAGATGTCAATCGTGCGCAGACTTTACCGACATCGGCTGGCGTGCAAATCGCCCCACGAGTCGCATCATCCATGCAGTCTTCCGTGAGCATTCCCTCGCGAGGGGCTTCGGCTCATCCTCTCCCAGAGAGGGCACCATCGAATCCCTTAGTTCCGCCGCGCGCTACGTACCATGTACAGCAACATCAACCACAACAGCAACAACCACCGCCAGGTCAGTCACGAAGACTGACCATGACAATGCACCAGCAGTACCCTCCACATCCAACTCTTCAAATGCCCCTTCCTATGCCACCGCTTCATATGCCAAGCCCCGAGTTGTACAACACTCAGGCCGCTTTCCCTTCACCACCCCACCTAACACAACAGCCATCGCCTCAACCATCTACTCATGAATATCCGTACATACCGCCAACTCATGCATTCCCAACACCCGAAATTCCACCGCCTCCGCCTGATGATCTTCGTCGACCTCTTTCGTTCCATGCATCCGAACCTCCAGAAGTTTATATTCCACCTCGACGGGAGACCCGACGTTATTCGTTCAGCGAGACGTCATCATTGTCTTCTGTTGATGAAGACTCGCCGTCTACTGGCTCTGGTAGATTCAGCCGAACAGGTTCAGAGATATTTCCACCTGTAATCCCACCGCGCTCTAGTGGCTTCATGATACCCATGCGGAATACATCCGTGCAGAAGCCCAATATCGATACGTTGCTTGATGAGGGCGGAATGGCATTCGGTGCACCCAGACATAATGTGGAGGAAGCGTTATCAAAGTGGAGACAGGCGCGAGAGCTAGCAGTGAAAGAAAAGGACCTGTTACGAGAAGCGAAGGCGCTGTCGAATATTGGGTGTGCCCTTCGAGCTCAAGGAAGGCTTGAAGAGAGTTTGGACGAGTTGCGTGAAGCTTGGAATGTTACTACCCAATATGTTGCCGAGTCTGCGTGGAAATCAAACTCCATGTGGCTTCAATTGGTGATGAGGCATACGGACATCGATGCAGATATGGACGTGGAAGAACCGAGCAGCTCGGCCAACAATGCGGCAAATCGAGAGCAGGGCCACATGGATCCTTCACAAGGCCCACCTATAGTCGTATGGTTTCTGCAGCTGACCACCAACCTGGGAAATGCATTTTTCTGCTTGAAGCAATTCCAGGAAGCTATTCATTATCACGACGTTTGTAAAAGACTTGCAGAAGCTGTCCTTGAAGACTACCCCTTACCACCGTCCTTCAACGCTGCGAATGTTTCACGCACTTTGTCGAGCCATTCATTGGAATCTGCAGAGACCGACGAGGAAGCACGCAGGATATCATTAGATAACGGTCCTTCCACAAAGACGAAGATTAAGCTATCCTATTTGCACCGTCAAACCCTCCTAGCGCAATCTCGTTCCCTAACACACCTAGGGTTGTGCTATCAGCAGTTGGGATTGGACGATGAAGCTTTGAGTACCCACCGGCAAGCGGAAAGCATCGTCACGTTTTATTCCGCTAGACTACAGGCTTCGACTTCTACGCGAAGAGCATCGCTCTCGAATCCGCAAGCTATTCCAATGGAGGTGAATGCGGCGCAGGCGGCGATTGTTGCTAACGTCGGGACCTCATACCACGCCAAGGGGCAGCTTCCAAATGCTATTCACTGCCACCAAAAAGCCAATAAGCTTTTTCGAGATGTGCACGACAGAGTTGGGCGGTCTAAACAGGATGCGAATTTGGCAGCACTAAACTTGGAGGTAGGCAAGGCACTGAATACGCTGCAGTGGTTGCGCAACACTGGTACTTCCACGAAAGATGCTGGCGGGGTCAACATTGCTGAATGCCGTCGCTATTGGGGCCCTCCACGCCTTGAGATGCTCAATATGGGAACAGGCGCATTAGATGAAACCTCTCCCGAAATCATTGGTCAGCCGCTTTTCGATCAGGGCATTTTGAACTTGTACGAATCAGAGCGGATTTTCCGCGCCGAGAAGGATATGACCTCACTCTCAATTGTTTGGGTAAACCTTGGTATGTTCATTGTGATTGTTTCTTTGCATGGACTCTAAACTAAACTGCCTGAACCTTAGCTGCTGGTTATATATTACTGCACCAGCCTTATTTGGCCCTTCATTACTTGTCACGACTAGTCCCCGAAGGAATGTCTCCCGCGTATGAAGCCAATGCTATACCGCCATTCATTGCGCCGCATGTGCACATTACAATTTGTCAAGCGCTCTTTCTTCTGATACGCCTGATGCAGGAGAATCCATCGCGACCCTTGTTCCCGCCGGCGACATCTGATGGCCCCTTGGATCATGGCACTGGTCTGCCAGTTATTGACCCGGTACCCATCAATAGGCTACTGAAGACGGCGGGCATGGGCGATGTGGATGTCTCAAGACTAACAATTCGGACGCTTCTGGACCTGTTCCGGCAATCCAAATCAGCCTTGAATGAATATATTAAGGAACGTTCACAGAATGCCGCAGCCATGTATACGTATCTGGAGGGAAACTTGGGCAACACCAGCGGAGATAGTGTTTTGGTCAAGAGTGAGGTCTTGAGTTTGAGCATTGGAAAGCTTGGCTGGGTGGGCAGTGGCGATGCCTCTGTCATTTCAGAGTGTTTGGACGAAGGTCGATCGGCACTGGTCAAATGTGTACATGAGCTTGGAGTGGGTGCTGTCAAAGGTTTCCTTGGAATTTTGAGTATAAGCAGTGGTGCATTCATGCCATTGGATAGCCGGTATTATGATGTGGTGGAGGAGCTGTTGGAGACGCTTCGCAAATGTCAAGAAAACGGCGAAGATGGCCTGGTCAGTATGGCCACACTGGGACCTGCCGTGTTGCCGCTGATGATTGATTTAATGTGTTACGCGGAACATCAACGCGCGCAATCCACCGCGCCGCCAGCCATTAATGTTCCATCCACACCATCAGCGCCGGAGATCATTGAGCGCCTCTCGGTCGCTGCACGAAAGATTTTAGGCGGAACCATTGGTGTCTGCCCCGAATGCTTAGATGAGTTTGTAGATAGTTTGGTCCAAGGCATAGAAATGGCGGATGAAGAGGGCAGTAGCTTGGAAGTAGTATTCTGTGGAGTTGGAGCCAACAGACGCGAGCCTACGTTGAGAGAACGTGTGTACCCGTGCGAACATTTTACGTGGAGATTCTAATCTGCATTCGCGAGAAGTTTGGAACATGTCGTTAGATCTGACGTAGTCGGGCTTGCTTGTCGTAGCGGCGATTAGGTGAATAGTAGTACTGATGCCCAAGGTTGTGTGTGAGCTTTGTTGTCACCAATATGTAATTTGCAGCCGTGAAGTTGTTCGCAACGAACCCTTTTATATGAAATTTCCACCAATATCGGATATTACATGACAAGCCGCCAAAATAAAAATACATAAACAGGAAACCCCAAGTCTAGTATCCTCCTCTACCACGGCCACCTCGGCTGCCTCCTCCTCGCCCACCACGGCCCCCGAAGCTGCCACCCCGAGATCCTCCGCGCGAGCTCGAACCATAAGCCCCGCGACCTGAAGACCCATTGTAACCTCCACGTCCACCGTAGCCGCCATTTTGATTGTTTCCACCAGAGTAACCACCTGAACCGTAGCCGCCTGCACCGTAACCGCCAGAAGACGGTCCATTCTGAGGCCGTTCCTGCAAGTCAGGAAGTTCTGTCGCAATCTCCAAAGCAACGCCTCGACCATTTCTCCACTCAACGCCCGCGATTTTCAAAGACCCAGTATCTTCCGATATTTCCACCTTGTCCGCTACGACATCCACAACAGCACCCTGTTCGTCTTTGCACATTCGCCAATTCATAGTGTCCTCAAAAGTCAAGCTGGGGAAAGTCCGCTGGCAAATGGCGCGCACGTACCCAACATTTCGAATCGGTTGCTCAAGACGAAAGAGAAGGGTGTAGTACCCTTCATTGGCGGAGAGTAGTGATCGGGGCGGAAGCGGTTTCGTTGTGTTACAGAGTAGAGCGAGGGTTGCGCTTAGCGCCTGAACCGGGTCATCGAACTGTGTAAGAAGAGACTCGGCAGTAGAGTTGAAATAGGGGAGCACACGTGGGTCTACTGTCTTGATTGAGGTCAAAGTATCAGTTGCCCGAGCGGAAACGATGTCTTTGGGTTGCGGCGCCGCAATCCGCGTGAACTCTACACCCGCGCGGCGAGTAATTGCTTGCAAGAGGTACTCCTGCTGTGTTTTATAGAACGTAACACAGACACCCGACTTGCCCGCACGACCGGTACGGCCTGAACGATGAATGTAGGTATCAACATCGCTTGGTGGCTCACAGTTAATAACAAGATCCACTTCCGGAATGTCGACTCCGCGTGCACAGACGTTGGTAGCAATCAGACATTTGAATTTCCCATCTCTGAAACCCTGCATTGCAACCTCGCGTTGCTTCTGTTGAACGTCTCCATGGATGACCTGGGTACCGAAACCCTGCATTTTCTCGTTCAGTCCAAGTTCATTACATTCGCCCTTTGTTTCAACGAAGACAATTGTACGCCCTTGACCTCCACGGCCGTACACCGCAACAATATCGCCAAGAACTGAAGCGCGGTTTTGCCATCTTGAAGGAACGGCGTAGTGCTTGACAAGGTCGGAGGTTTTGTGCTTGTCTTTTCCAATCATGTCAACTGTAGCCTTATCTGGTCTCATATACTTCGACACTGCCTTTGCAATCCAATCCGGAAGTGTTGCACTGAAGAGCAATGTTTGTAGAGACGGTGCATCGGGAGTGCTGGCCTTCTGTTCAACAATGGCTTGCAACACTTTTTCCATTGCATCAGCAAAGCCGATATCCAGCTATCAGGAGCAATCGTTAGTTAGTTCTTGCGATACCTTCAGCATAAGGGCAAATTTAACGCACCATTTGATCGGCTTCATCCAAACAAACAAACTTCAAGCCGCCAAGCTTAAGGTTACCGCGGTCGATATGATCAATGATACGTCCGGGTGTGCCCACAACGACATCCACGCCATCGCGCATCGCGAAGTATTGCTCATTGTAGGGTGTACCACCGTACACGCATACAGTGGCCAATTCACCACCCGCCGTGCTGTCGAACTCTTTGTGAACTTGCATAGCAAGCTCACGTGTCGGCGCCATAATTAAAACCTTGGGCATGCGTCCACGGGCAGTGTATGCACGCGGGTCGGTGCTACGGTCACGCTTCAACACCTCAATCATTGGAAGAGAGAATGCCAGGGTTTTCCCAGTTCCTGTCCTTGCCCGTCCAAGCAGGTCCTTTCCATCCATAATCGGCTTTAGAGAAGCGGCTTGGATTGGGAATAACTGCGTAACGCCACGAGCCTCGAGGGCCTTCAAAGTAGAAGGCGAAAGGCCATGAGACGAAAGCCGCAAGTTCTCTGGGATCTCTGGAATTGGGACTGCCTCGCCATCTTCTGCCCGTTGCTTTTTCACAGGCGCATTGTCGTCCTCCACCGCGGGCGACGACACCGGCTCTTCATTCTCTTCATTGCGCTTCCGCTTCTTGTCTTTCTTATGCTCCTTTTGTTCCTGACCCTCGGTGGTGGTATCAATGGGCACATTCACATCGTCCACCTTCTTGGACTTTTTCTCAGCCTTCTTGTCACGCTTTTTCACACTCGTGTCGACATTCTCATCTGTAATCT
The DNA here is from genome assembly GCA_025558075.1 of Gaertneriomyces semiglobifer. NCBI lineage: Eukaryota > Fungi > Chytridiomycota > Chytridiomycetes > Spizellomycetales > Spizellomycetaceae > Gaertneriomyces > Gaertneriomyces semiglobifer. The sequence goes on from JAHLKF010000006.1 coordinate 527,909, forward strand.
TCTCCTTCTTGTCCTTCTTTTCTTTCTTGTCCTTCCTCTCCTTCTTGTCCTTCTTCTCCTTGGAGGGCGAGCTGTTGCTGCTGGTGCTGCTGCTGCTGCTTTTACACATGGTCGTAGATGGCCTGTCGTTCCTCGTTCACTGAAGTGGCAAATGCTTTTTGCCTCGTTGCGCTTCGCCAAAACAAACTCCAATGCTTACGTAATCCCGCTCTCACGTGACTGACGCGCGGCGACAGCGTCGGCCCGGCGTTGCGATTGAAAGGCATTCGCTGCGAAGGACAGCCTCGATGGATGAAGGAAGCCTTCCAGGCGTTATCGTCCTTGGGAGGTGGAAGAAGGAGGGAAAGCCTCGTTGCCGGAGTGTATTCGTTTTTTAATACATTTCATTTCTTTACAACGGGATGGAACTGCTTTCAAGATAACAAATGCCGATCCTCCTCCGCCGACGTGCGCCGCCTTCCGATATAGGGTGACTGACAAAGACCTTTGACGGTCTGGTTGTTATAAACCTTGAAGGAGGCCCTGCTTTCTACGTAGGAAGGTGTTGGTTCCTTTAACGTCACACTTGTTCATCAGCCTGCACTTCCGCGGAGGTGATGATGCGCAGAACGGACCAGTGTGTAGTAAACTAACCGGTTAGTTTGTTGCTATAGAGAGCCTTTCCGTGGGTAACTTCTATATCTGGGTTAGTTTACTATGTCATAGTATCCGTCATTCTATTTGAGAGGGGCATTGCCTCATTCAGTAGCCATTTCTCATTCCCTGGCTCGTTCGGTCATGTTTGTCTAACCTTTGGGCCTTTGACGTTGCTGTGCAGCTTCTGGATACAGTGAAAACACCTCCGCTACATTCCCGCATCGAAATATGCCGGACAACGGTCGATCCTTCAGATTCACTGTCATTCTCGAAAGAAGGCGTGCTCCATTGCCGGTCTGTTCGTGCCGAATGGCGAACAATGGCCTCGTTTGGAACAAGGTAAATGTCCCACGGTTGTGAATGTCCCTTAGGGTGCGGAAGGGGACATGCGGCCCTATTATGTTGGAAAATTTGAAAGAGTCCAAGAGCAGTTGCTGTTTTTATCCCCATCCGATTAGCTATTCTTCAATCAGCCCATTCACCCTCAGCGGTGCACGGCCGGCGGATACAAGCCATTTGCGAGCACAATGGATTTGACCTCACGACTGGAAATTATGGCTAGGTTTGTCATGAGCCTGAAAGGAAGCTGGCGTCTTCAAACAAAGACCATGCTCTCTGATTAAGAGCAGATACGTGTCATTGAGGCCTGCGCCCTTGACTGTTCCCTGCGCCGATATCCTGCCCCTTCAACAGCGGAAGATGAAAGCGTCTTCTCGATGGCCTTCTCCGCTGGCTGATGGGATACACTGGCTTGACTGAGGTATCGCACTTCCGGGCACGTTTGGGCGATCGTGATGCATGCTCATCGGAATCTATATAAGAAATTTCTATATAAGGCGCAAGGCTTCACCACTCTCGGTCCTGTCAGCCTACTCACGCCTTTCCCTGTTCAAAACTGCCTCCCTACCAGCTATTTGCTATAATGCCGAGCGTAACTACACAGATGCAGGATGTGCAACAACAACGCCCTCATTCAAGAGTGCGCCGACCGTCGAGGGCGGCACGACGTGCACCAGCTCCCGTGGACGATGGTTTGATTGATGTTGAGAGTCTGCCAGAGATGTCTCTTGCAGAATGGGAGCAAATTCCTACCCTCTATCGCATGCACAAGCTACGACACTTTGCCAGCTACTTTACCCACCCAACCACTGCCGACTGCTTTCTATGGGTGTACCCACCAACCAGCCCTTCAACAGATACATTACCGACGCAACATGGTGACCCGTATTCCGCAAGTCACGCCAAGCGTTCTCAGTCTCAACAAGGCTCGTACTTCCCTGAACCAATCGCCGTTATCCCAGGTCATATCATAGTCCTCGCATCACTATCGCCTATGATTAGGAACCTTGTGGCAAAGCGACCGCCAGCTGATCCCTCCAACCCGACTGGTCCTCTCTCTATCATTGTCCAACCGCCAAACCCGGAAGGGTTCATCGCGCTTCTGCGATGGATGTACACGGCTTGTATACCAGACATGGTAGACTTTCTCGACACATATGATGACGCCGTGCCTGCAATTATTGTGAATGCTCAGTGGCTTGGTTTAGAAGATCGCGAGCTAGAGCTTCTTTGCATGGGCTTCCTTGACGAAGAACGGCGACAACGCGAAGGAGGTCCCGCAAAACTGGATTTCTTCAATCAGGACGACGACGAAGACAATGATGATACCTGCCCTGCAAGCGAGTCTAGCAATACAGCCGGTCCAAGTACGCACAAGTGACAGATGAAAAGGACTAGCACGATAGATATGACGGGGAAGAGGCACGGGTGCAAGCGCCGTAATGCCGTGGTGTGGTTCCGTGCCTTGTATATATGTAAGCTAGTAAATCACAACACGATATCATTCATATTCACAAGCTTTTCCACCACTGTTGTCTCGTATCTTATCCAAGGGTCATGACGTCTTAATCCCGCCTGCCGTCCGACTACTCCTAAGTAACATTTCGCGAAGAATCCACCCAAGTGCACCCAGCGACAGACAAGTCACAATAATAGTATGCGAATCTAGAATACTTTCATCGCTCGTACCTGGCGCCTGGCCACACGCTGGCGAAAGAAACGCTTGTGGTGGAAGGACAATGGCTTGCTGTGGCACCACTGGTGACGGCGTTCCACTCGGCCAACGGTATCCAAGGAGCAATCTGCAAGCAAGATACAACCAATAAGCCAGATGCACAAGGATATGCCACAACCCTCGTACTACGCCGAACAGCCCTATGGTTCTGATGGCTACACCAGACGCAAGAAGCGGCATGACCATCACGACAATCGGAATTGGAACCGACTGCGGGGTTGCCGATGATGGGTGGTCTGGCATGCGAGTTTCTTCAGAGATTTCAGGAACAGTGGACATTGACGCTTGAAGCGCAGTGCTGGCGGTGCTGGAAGGAGGAGCGAGGAAAACGGTAAGGGATTGTTGTTGTACAGGAAGGATATGCCCAGAGCCGCTTTCGCCCGCAGCACCCTCCGCGATGACGTGAGCTTTTAGCTTACTTTCATTGGGAGGCGTTTCCATTACGGGAGGCGTATCTTCCGGCGTACCTTCAACGGTAGGCGGCTGGACGTGAATAACTGGCGGGGCGTGGACAGTTTTCTCACCGAATATAGCACTTGAGCTTCCTTCCGAATACGCGTACTCATAAAGCTCAGTTTCAGACTGATTGTCAGAGGCCCCTGTCGACTCATCGCCTGAATTCTCAACTACAATTGGGTTTTCCGCAAAGCGGACGCGTTCGTTTGCTTTGGTTTCTTGTTTCTTCGCTAACTCACGCTGAAGGCGCAGCTGTGCGGCTTGCCGCCAGCGTGCAGCATCCTCCGGTGTGGTGGCTCGGAAATTCAGTCCATCGGCAGACTCATCGGTCTGTTCACTCTCTTCCGCAAGCGCGTTTCCCGAATCCCGCTGAGTGGACTGAGAGCCTGTTTCATCCGGTGCCAACCAATGCTTCGGAATAACAGGAGCGCGAATTTTGATGGCATCACTACCTTCCGATACGACATATTGACCGTTCATCCACACTGCAACTGCTCCACCTTGTCTGCGTAAGATCTTTTCAGGAGCACATCCTGATGCTTTGCATTGTGCAGCAAGGCTTCTAGCAAGCGCTGGTGGAGCGTCAATCCATTCGACACCATTCCATACGACAGCGACAGGGCCAGGTTCGGCGGATGCCCGTTCTCTGTTACGGACTGCGGCGCCACTCCTATCAACCGCATTTTGAAACGCTTCCCATCCACTCCAAGCCCTCGGTCCAAGAGGTTTTTTCATCTCGTGACACTTGGGGTGCTGCGGTAGCGAGCCGAAGTAACCACTGGAACTGGAAGTCAGTGGCGGGGGCGTCGGGTAGGGACCCTGCGGAGCAATATTCGGTCTCGGGCCGTGCAATCGCTTGCGAACGCATGCAAATGCGGGAGGAGGTGCAGATTGTCTTGCCGGTGATGAATCGTGGATGCTTCTTTTGCGGTCAGCGATCTCGCTCGTTACGTCTTTCTTAGGCGGTATCGAATGGTATGCAACGGTCGGAGTCTTCATCGCAGTAGCCGAGGTACTTCTGCGCAATTCATTTGAATCTGCGGAACTTCTCCGAGCGGACGCACCAGAGGAGCCCGAACTGCTGGAAGGGCGACTACCGTCACTGGACAGCAAATCATCCGGAAGAATATCTGTAGGATAGTGTTGGGCATCGTATGTCAAGCTATCCGAATGCAATGAAAGTTCTCGCAAGCATTCGTCCAAATAGCCTATGTACGATACCAAATAGTCCATTGCAGCCTTCTCAACGGATGCTGAGCGCAGAAATGGGCTTCAGTACCTGGCTCTACCGCCCAACCAGGCACTGTACCAACCTTGCAGGGTTAGATTCCTCGCAAACTCGACGCTGGCGTGAATTCTAACTCGGGTGCCACTGATTCCAGCACCTGCTGGTGAAATGCAAACCCGGTGTATAGTCGAGTAAACGCTGCCGTATGGCACGCTTGGCATCTCAGTCCGCACGTCGACGACCAAAACCCTGAGAAACCACGCACATTTCAGACGGTGCATTTCTGATGAAACGAGATCTGCACTTACGTGGGCTCATGCTGGATTACATGCTGCCTTTCTATGCAGTCCGTGAGCATCGGTCCATCTGGTGAACGAGTTAGTGGCCGTACGTGCACGGCGAAAGTGGCTAAACCCACATAGTGATCCCTTCACATACAACTTGTAGCTAACCACCCGTGTATCCCATCGACCTCCTTCATCCCTCGTCCATAGGTCAATCTCCATATCTGGTGCAGTTTGGTGTCATTGAAAAGCTTTGTAATGATGGATTGGTAACGGGCTGACCTACCAGTGCAACCTCGCTTCACAGCCACGTCTTCAAAGACGTCCGACCCACCCTCACCAAATATGGCAGCCGCAACTTCGTTTCCGTCTGCTGAATATACTGTGTCCAACAATAGTCGACCAGGATGACCATCGCAGGAGCATGTGAGGGGCGTCTCCATGGATGAACTATCGGTAGCACTGCTGGCAGGAGATAATGTTGACTGCGATGACGGACTGGCAGGACCGCTGCTTCCAATTTGGACGGCGCTTTCATTCAGCTCAGGTAAAGCGAATTTCAGGTTTTCCAGACGCGCTGTAGAGAATGTGAAGAAGGGCGATGGCATATCCAACTCGGGGATGCCCAAGAACGACGCAGGCGCAGTTTCAATATCATCCGTAGGAGCTGTTGATTCATGCTGAGCTGTTATGTAGGAGGTAAGTATTCTCGTCAGTGCTGGTGAGTTCGATCAGCATTACCTTCGGCGGCTTCCGCAACTCGATCTTGGCCTTGAGCGAGCTTCTGCTGATTCCAAAGAATGTGAACGACTTCACTAATTGGCGTGCGATTACGTTTGCCGCCTCTACCAGCTCTAACACGACTCGGCATTGTGAACTTTGACTGCGTTCAGAAAGATGGTTGCACGACCCCGTCCAGTGGTGAGGTGCTGGCGACTACGTTCGCCGTGAAAGCCGTGAAACCACAATCTGCTGGAGACAGCACTGACGAAAGCCAAGAATTTGGCTTGACTTTCCCGCTTACTCTATCTGGCTCTGCTCATCAGCATAAGAAGGGTGCTTGTGAGGGTATTGGAAGGGACGTACTGGAAGGGAACTGCCAACGCGCGAGGGCGGTGCTTATGTCACCAACCCCGACGCGTTCGCCAGACGCGTAGTCATTTTTAAAGGATCAAGCTTAAAAATGAAGTACGATTCGGGTAGATACAGATCGTATCCAAGTGCGAGCTAACTACTCAAAGATTGCGCAAGCGATCTCAAAAGGCTCATAGACGATGACCGGTATCCCGTTCCGAAAAGGAACATGTGATTCTGCGATCCATTCAAGTTACCGCGAGCCCCGATTGAGTAGAAAACGTTAGGCACCTACAAGGTAGTGGTAGGCTTGGTAAAGTTCTTGTCTACGCTCAAATCCTGGTTGTTTTGGGAAGTGTTTGTGGTACTCGTCAAAGAAGTCTGAGGATTGCACAGTTTGCTTGTAAGTCAAAGTTTACGATTTGGAGTGCGGTGCGCAGCCGTACCACTTGAGAAACCTCCAAACATCCTCATAATGCTCAGTTCAAGCTCATTGTGCGCCTAGAGTAGCAATCAGGTTTGGGCGAATGCAATTTATGTTGAAAGAACGTCGACTCCTACGTAGCAACATGCTGGGTCGAATATGACGGGCAAGTCGGTCTCGGAATTCACACCCCAGTTACCACTCCCTAGCACAGAGCATGAGCTAGTGCTTCTATGAGGAAAGCGCTTACTCACATAAGTCGCCATGGATGAGGCTAGGTTTTATCTCGTCACATCCCGCAAAGAACTCGGGCATTTTGGCGCAGACCGCGTCCCCAAGACGCTGCAACTCAAAATCTTGCCGGTAATTGCAGAGGACTTTGTCAATCATGGCTTTGAATCGCCTGCGATAGAATGAGACCCAATCTAATTCCCACGTATTATCCTGATGTGTGGTGCCCAACATTGTAGGCACCGGAAATCCAAAGCCAAGGCCGACACACTCAGGTGGAGGATCCGATGCGTGCATTGTGGCAAGACGTCGTGCGAGCTCAACTTGATGGCGCTTAGTTGGCGCTGTAAGGGGAATGTATGATGTAGCCAGAAAAGCGCCCTTTGAAAGGGGACCATGGAAGAGTGGCTTTGGAGCAAATGATGCCCCGTAAGATGTTGTCGCTGCCAGAATGTGTTGCAAGGACGCCGCTTCGCCAACGAACATCGTCAGCGGGTCAACGGCGGGATTCTGATTGATCTATGTGATGGTTGCATTCGTTGAGCACCTGACAGCGTTGGTAAAGGTTTTATGGTAACATGGTCGACATGAACCTTCACAAACACCGGTCCGTCGCTCGTTTCGTACTTGTAAGCGCCATTCACACAACCGCCTACACTTGGAGATTAGATACATTTTGAACCCGTCGTAAACTGATCGACCGGCGCACCACCAATCTCAGTAGACTTTGTGCTGTTGGGCTTAATTACATGTAACTCCAATGCTCGGAGCACTTCCGAGTTCGCCGTCATCATCATCCACAGGTTTGATCTAAGCTTTACAATATTCCAATTCCTGCCACCATTGCGAGATAGAGCTGGATTCGTTGGCGCGTCATTCTCGCATTCTCAACATGCAACAAAACGACCAATGACAACGATAAGCACTTGGGATATGCATGAAACGTATAGGCAGCAATGCATTGACAAGAGACCGAACCACCATCAGTTTGGAGGTGTGGAATTTTCGATTCGTCAGAACAACCGTAAAATCTCCGGCTGGATATCCTTAACTACGGCATGTGTCTGGGTGTGATACGCCAGGAGTAGTACTCGGATTACATAGCACAGTTACCGCACTGCATCTCCATTATTACACGAATTATATCCAACGCTACAAACTGAGTTGCTAGTAGTTCGTCAACACGAATCAGGACCCGTGCCTTTCTTCATGTTTAGCATGCTCATCCGGCGACGCATCACGGTAGCCTGCGCTTCCAGCCATTGCGCCTGCTCCAGTAGGGATTTGTCGGCGTGTGGAATGGGTGGACGATCTGTACTCATTTCGGTTACTCTGTGGGCAGATGCAGCATCAAACGTGCGGCTTTCGCGTGGACGGCGGGTCACATAACCCGCGTCGGCACCGTAACTGCCGATCTCCGCGGTGTGCATACCAGCGGCACCATGACTCCAACCTGTGGATAGAGAGATTGTTAATACGGTCATTCTAACCTGATTACTTGTGGGACTGGAATATACCGGTGAACGGCAAGCCATTGATTCCACTGGCTGAAAGGCCACTGGCAAATCCGGGATGTACCGGCACCACCATAAAAGCGGATCCTGGGTAACCAAGCGCTGCTTGCATAAAGGCATTTTGCTGCGGCAGAGGAACATGGCTCGTCATTTGCAACGTTTCTGGTGCCGGCGCTTCCCGAAAGGCTGACAGCGTGGTATGCCACTCCAACCACTTGTTAACTGGAATAAACATCACTTCTCCGTCAGCGTCTTCTTCCTTGACGAAGCATTTAAGCGCATAGTTGATTAAGTCATTCCGTAATCCTGGGAATGATAGGTACTTTCTGCTCTTTGGCCCCTCTCCCTCTACCTCCACAGCGTAGTAAATTTTATCCATCGACGGAAGAGCGTTAACCTTTTCTTCCTCCAGGATTTGGCATGCGGGTGCAGGTATGGGAACAGGCTGAGAGGTCAATTCGTCATTGACATCTTTTAGTACCGACGAATCTGGGGTCGGAGGTTCCACTAAGTCCGGAGCGGGCGTCGCGGTGGCCTCGGACGTCTGGTCCTTTCTCTTGAAGAAGTCTTTCCAATCAAGTTGTGCGTATTGCCGTTTAACCTCCCAGCCTTCTTCATTAGATGTGCGATTAGGGGGTGCCTTCTTGTCGAGATACACAGCCAGAAGATGCTTATAGAGACGCGATTTTCGTATGTTTCTCATGAGAGCAGTAAGGCTTGGAGGTAGTTGTCCAAGGGCAAAGAGCGGCACTAAATAGATTGTTCGGTCCTCGTCGACGCATATCTTGCCGACCTGAACAGAAGTCATTTAGTCGCTACCAATTTTTCGTTTGAAACAATAAACACATCGCACGCAGATGTGCTTACCTTTAGAAGTGAGTTTTCCGTTATGAAGCTAGTACATATAGCTCCATTTTTTTCCTTGAGTAAGAGAAACTCGGCGCGAGGATCTTTAACTATATCCTGCAACCGTTGAATGGGTGCCGAAGGATCGTCCATAATGCAAGACAATCTGCAGATGGCAATTTAATAAGACGCAATCAATTTCACCGTGTCCTCGAACTCACGAGCTTGGAATCGTCGTCCACGGCCGAGATGAACCTTTCCCGACGAATGCACATTGGAAAAGGCGCGGCTCTTGCTTCTCCCCAGTAAGTCGCAGTTCCCCTTGCCAAACAGGTCCCCACGCGTAAACCCCAGCGGCCACCGAGTTCCCCCGGTGACTCGTTTTGTCAACGTCCATTGCGTCTCCGTTGCTCGCACTGGTCGCATGCTCTGCAGGTCGTCGCGGTTTCTCTTGGCGAGCCTTAGCTAAAACCACGCTATCTTCAGCTATCTCACCGTCTTCTGGGCTACCGTCCTGCCGAGTTGGCCAGCGTGTTGCTGCCTTTGTACCTTGAGTTTGACGACCATTTCCATTAATCTGATTCATGATTATTCTATTGGCTGCCTGCTTGTCCAGAGTGATGCGCGATATCCGGTCTGGATGTATGTGGTTTGATGAAGGAAGGTCGACTTGGCCACCAGTAATTGTCTCGAAAGCGGCTGTGGAGAGAACCGACGAAGATTGCGCAGGTTCTGACCAAGTCAAGTCCGCACCTTCAGGGGGTGGGGGAGGTTGAATGGCAGGTATATTTCTCAACTTCGCCGGAATCACAAACTCATTTGCGAAGCTCTCGTTAGCCGCTTGCGGGTCTGCGGGACTGTACCAGGTACCCTGACTACGTGAGTTCCAATCACTGTCGTAGCTATCAATGCGCTTTCGCTGTCGGCTATTCACGACAGCCTCGCCCCTCTTTCGTTTTTGCTGTTGTCGAAACTCTCCAAAGTCCCCATCATGATCTAGGAACTGGGTAGTTTCACCGTCTCCGATTTCCTGCTGGTGGACGGCAGGAGTATTCTCAGTATCATTGTGAATCGATGAGGAAGGTGTGGTCTTTGAAGCAGCCATGACTTCGGGCAACGCTGCCTTGTTCGATAAGCCAAGGAAATCAATGTTTGCGGAAATATGAGCAGAATCGCTAGCTTGTGATGAATCTTGCTTCCCCGCCATTGTTTGTTCCGCTACAGACGTCGATGAATCCGCGTTCAACCCATTTTCAAGTGGGCGACGGTGATCAGGCATATTGCCCCGCTCAGGGACAAAGCTTACGGTAAGAAATTTATCGCCAAGAAGTTGTCCACTTAGGCGTATGAAGCATGTCTTAGCAGTGTCAATATCACATACGGATACCCAGACATGGCTGGTTTGATTCCACGTTATCATAAGTTGAAGTATGCGGAGACTTCGAATCTTGTAAGAAGCTTACCAGCTAGTACTATTGTCCTCCAAGATGTGGATGTCCTGGATATTTGCTCCAGGAGGTAGGATACGTTTAACGTCTTCAAGTTTGGGGGTTCGCGGGAAGTTGGAGACGTGTAGGACGGACAACACTTGGTCCGGCCGAAGGAATTCCGCATTAAGGGTAGACACATCTGCATAGTTCGGGGAATACCTCGAGTCGGCCACCGCATGAAATGCCCGTTGAGCGTCATCAGGCGTTCCGAATTTGACATAAATTCGGCTGCACATATGCCATGAGAAAGCGCGCTTATAGCAACAGTTACAATGCAACGTACCTACCTAGAATCCGACTTCATCTCGCGGGCAACCATGGCTTTTACAACGGAGACGGGAACTTGAAAGAAACCTTGAACTTCTGTAACGCTAATAGCGGGGGACCTCGCAGGTCCACTTAGCATTACTATTGTAGGTTTATCCATGAGCGGCGCTCCGCTCTCACAACGTTGCCTACTTGACAGCGGGCTCTTCGAATGACCGCCATCCTTCTGCCTCGTCGATGCACCGAGAATGGACGCCTCGTCTTCTTCTTGAAGATTCATTTGTTGCTGCTCGCTGACAGGCGGTTCCCGCAAACTCGCTTCAATGGCGCTGAGAGGATCTTGGCGCGATCGTTCTTCAGAGGAGGTGAACCTTGCGACGCTGCGTTAGCGGTTTGATGAGTTCGAATGACGTTGTCTGTGAACGAAGGACCGTTTTCTAACGTGTAAGCTTGGTCTGGCGCCTGCCCTGCCAAGTAAGTGCTGTCGGCATCACAGCGAGGAATATTGCCCTTCATAGCGCTTTAGCTTCCCTGGATGATACGTCCCAACAAATGACTGCGAAATCTCAGCTGTGCGCATGGGCTGTCAAACAGGTTTCCCACGCCACATTTGACAGCCTCAAAGCCTCGAAAGCCACAGCAGGCACTCGCAGCTTCCTGCTGTGACGACGACTGACGCATTCTCACGCGGAAACAACATCGCGTGGGAACATGAACTCGCTCAAACCTACAATGGACAATAAACAAAACGGAAATCGCAAGTCCAGGTCGCTGGAACGCCTGATCCAAGTTGCCGCGGGGTTGCGCTCTGGCTAATTGACACGCTTTCGCTCGTCCAAGGATTACCAATGCGCCCGAACTGTATTCGGAACAGTCGCTGCTGAGAGAACATCGCAGGTTTGCGACACTTTGCATTATGCATACGTGAACTGCAGTCATGCTTACTGGTGGAATCGATATCGTGCTGTCATTTGAGGGCTACGAACGGGCCCTTATCTTCAGTGGTATCGCTCGCAGCTGCGTTGCTTACATCCCAAGGAAATCCCTCTTACTGCCCATTGTGCATCTTAGGGTCGTCCCAAGAGATTTGAAGCGCTTACGCACAAGTGGCCCGGATACAGTATTTGGGGAGTTGGCTGAGGATAAATGTGTTTGGAAACATCATAACCAGTCCTCCCATTCACTATCACGATCGGGACATTAAAGCTGCGAGCATCCTCCGCTTCAACCTATGGACATAGGCTTGGTCCCACACAGATATCCTGCTGCACGACCAGTGTGATACTCTAGTAGCTAGCTCCTCTGCCTCTCCCGCCTCATCATCAGTACCTGCCACATCCACATGAAGTCATCATTCCTGCCCAGCGTCAGTTCAAACGTATTCGCTGCCCGGAGGTGATGAGGGCTGATGAAGAGCGAGGCCCAACTGTCAATTTCTGCGCCAAATTTCTTAAGCGCGTTGTCCGAACACTTTTCCTCACACTTCGAAAGCGGCCTCGGCTTTTGGAACAGTGCCGGGACTGCCTTGAAGAGTAGAACGTAGCACCAACATTTCGGAATTTGTACATAGCCGTCTGGTCGGACTATTATATGTGTTGGTGTTGGGTGAATGTGTGGATGTGTGTATGCGCTGCGTGTGTGTGAGTCGCTGGATTTTTTTGCAGGAATCTGCGCATGTTTGATGGCTGAGATTCTGCCAAGTAAGGTTCAGCGGCCAAGGACTTCCGCATTTTCATATCTCCGCGCGTATCACATATCTTAGGTCGAGGCACTTTTCACCTCGTCGTTATTGTCGTATTCTGTGGTAGACATGCTGGTGGTGATGGTGTGCAGTCCGTTGACTTCCTACAACTTTTAGCTGAAAAGATACAGTGTACACGTCTGATAAGCCCGAAATTTTCTACTTGACGGAAAAGGTCTTCGCCGCCTAGCAGAAACATCAATGCCTAAATATCCATCGAAACCGAGACGTCCTTTGGTTTCCAATCTAAGTACTGCCCTCTTGGCCTGGCTTCTGGGGGCCGCGCCTGCCGCGGTTGCGGCCCAAGATAGCAACATCGTCCCATGGCGAGATCACCACGCAGCATTTGCAAATGGACGGGATGTGTTCTTCTTAGGAGGTCGCAAAAGGGCAGAAGGGCCGGCGTACACCATTCCCGGGAATGGTAACTGCACTTCAAAGCTTTTGTGGTGCGCCACCATTGTAGCTGACAAGTTTTGCTTCCAGCTGCAGATCCGAACCGATCAGAGTGGGAAGCTGATCCCAGCATCTTTCTTCTACATGCAAACACCACAACCTCCACTCTTCCAGCGGCGCTTCCCCCGTTGTTTGGCCACAGCTGTGCGACGAGTGATGATGGTCGTTTCGCTTACTGCACAGGTTTGATTCAAGCGAGGAACAGTGTTGCCAACACTACCCTAACAATAATCTTTGACAGGCGGGTTTCGGCCAAACCTACCTCCGTACTTTGGGGAAAGGAACCTGTACATTTTCGACTTGGCAAGGCGGACGGTGGATCAACGTGAGATGAACGTACCATTATCTGGTGCTACATGGTTACCAGCAACGCGAGGCCTTCATGCGACTATCTTTGTGGATGACGAGCTTTATCTTATAGGTAGGCACATCTCGATTTGCGTATATGCACGCGCTCGCTCACCTCCTCCACTCAGGCGGCATGCAGTGTTTGTTTTGCTCACAAACGTACATTTATGGAGCTCAAGAGACGCTTCGATACAATGTAGCCAGTGGAGGGTCATCATTCATTCAGGTCGTTGGAGCCAGTCAACCATCCGGGTTAGGCGGCGTCTGTGCTACAAAGCTCCTGGATGGGCGAGTGTTACTCATTGGCGGGTCCGATACGTTGACATCCAGAACTCTTTCCGATCAAGTATGGATTTTTGATCCTAAAAGCGTCCAAAACACGTTTACCCCGATTGTAAATATCACTGGCACACAACCGCAAGCACGATGGGGTGCGGTATGTGGACGAGCGCGAAGCCAAAATGTTGTGTTTGTACAGGGTGGATGCAATCCCAATACAGGTGAACTGGCAGACGGCGCGATTTATGCGCTGGATGTTGACAAACGAGAATGGAAAGTGGCAGACAATATGAATGGACCAGGACCAAGGTGCTTTGCAGCCGGAACGACGATCCATGATTACCTTGTTGTTCATGGCGGTAGGCGACCCAAGCTTACTGTCATGCAAAGCACACCCACTAGTAGCCCACCGCCCCCCATTCCGTCTACTACTACCACTGCTACGACTACTACTAGTGGGCCGCCCAAGCCAACTCCAACCGGGAGCACTGGCAATGGTGGTGACGGCACAGGTGCTGAGGACGGTGGATCCCAGCATCCAAATCCAAGTGACCCTGGAAGCAGTTCCGAGAGGCCGCCGTGGTGGCCAGATGAAATACCATTTCCTCCAGCAGATAATGCGCGGCGAATCCGTGGTCGGGATATTGTACTGTCGCCTTCCACTGAAGCCGCAGATGACGCAGGAGTATATGCGTTCGATACTACAAGTGGCGCCTGGGTCGCTCCGAAAGACTTATCGAAGCCTTTCCGAGAGTCAACAGGTCCAACGCCAGAGCCACCGGTGCACGAGAACGCTCCAAACCGAACTGGCACGATCATTGGTGCAATATTGGGATCAATTGCGCTAGTTGCTGCGGTGGCATTAAGCGGCTGGTATGTGAAACGCCATCGGGCTAGGAAGCGATACGAGAACCTCGCGCATGAAGCACGTGCAAGTGGATCAGCGCGTGCGTTTAAGTTACGACCTAATGTTGACGATGCTACTGATTACAATCCATCCGTGATCAATTCTCATAGAAATGTTGTGGTTCCGCTGTTGGCACCGATTCCGCCTGACGAAGGTAGCCGCGCCGCCTGGAGGGCATCACAGAAAGCTGAACGTGCCCCGAGTCTGTCCAGTTTGCACCTAGGATTGAACTTTGCGCACATAACCCTGGACCGCGGGTCAACATCTTCCGATGTAGGGGCGTTACCGTTACGAGGCGAGTCGATCTTCAGAAGACGTACACATTCAGATCACGGCCAAGCCGAAGTAGCACCTAGAGCAGAACCTGAACCGGAACTGGCGGACATAACCTCACTGCTGCATTCACAGCAACCACCAGCGATGGCAGAAGTCGGTTATGATTTGTACAAACCTACAGCTGCACCACCACCGCCTACACCCGCTAACCTTCATTCTGAAGCGGGCATGACCGACCCGAATGGGAATCTGCTGTTGACGTCGCAAGGTTACACCTTGCCGGAAGAACTCATGTATATGGTGGTATATCCACACTTACCTCGCCTATCCGATGAAGTGGAGCTGCACCCGGGTGATGAAGTAGCTGTGCGCAAGATTTATCAGGATGGTTGGTGTCGTGGAACAAACCTAACAACTGGATACAGTGGGGTATTCCCTTTGCTTGCTGTGGAGGACGTTGATCCTGCCGCTCCAGCTGTTGAAAGTGGCCTCGATTATTTCGACAGCTATTATGGTCTCCATGGTAATATGGACTCGGTTGACAAAAGCAGTAGCTCACTTGGGTTGAACAGTCTACTCTTGGGAGCGAATGATCCCGGATATGGGGCTGACGTTCAACCTCGCGGTCCGGAAAGAGTCAACACTGACGACACCATAATGGCGGAGCGTATATATGAGAATGCAGCTAACCCAGCCGATCAAAAGGTACCTCGAGATGCGTCTGGTTCGTATGCCCTTTCGCTAACCTCCTCATCCTTCATTAGACTGATGTAAAGTTCCCTCAAGCTACGGATAAACAAATGCTTGAGCTGTAGTTTTTTCAAGAGTAAATTAATACAATATGTACATATTCCAGCAAACCCTACGCCAGTAGGGTAAGCTACAGCTTTGCCAATAACGTTTCAGTGTCCGCCGTCTAAGTAACATGCAACACTCCAGTTCCTGCGAGTATTTTTTGTGTGAGCGATCGTCCGCACGCGTTTTACTGACAGCGCGTTTTTCGGACGTCCTGTCAGTGAGGAGCACGCAAACAGAGCCATCCGCCATTGTGAGCCCCCCAGTTTTGGGCGTCAGTGTTCGCCCTGCCGACTCTTCGGCGTTCATCTCATCCACAGTGTGATTGCCGGCTGATCTGTTGCCGACCATGATTCGCCAACTTCCGTCGGTCCGTGCCCTTCAACACGCGCGAGACAAGGAAAACCTTTCCTCTGATCCGGCCGGTTTCAAAACGCCAGGCAGAACAGTTACCTTCAAAACGCCTGGAAGGGCAGTATTGAGCCATAAGAATGTGACGGTGGACAAAGAGAATGCAAAGACTGAGCTGCTGACACCCGGAAAGGCGTTGAAGCATGCCAAGACGCCTGGGAAGGGTAGGCCGTCTATAGCTGTAATTTTTACCTTGAGGACCTTACGTTGACTGCTTAAGTTCTTAAACTTTAGGAGTCGCACCGCCAAACTCGGTGTTGCGAACCAAGGTGAATGCGATCCCTCAAACTCCGGGGATCACAACCGTATCCCGCCCAGCGTTAAGCCAACGGCCGGCAAACAATGTGAAAACACCAGCTAACAAACTTCAGAAACCTGTACAAACTCCAAAGTCCGCTCTCGGACTGAAACCATTCGACACGACCGGTAAAGCACCAGTAGACAAAACGGTCAGCACTCCATACAAAGTACTGGATACACAAAAAGCACTTGAGAAGAGCGTGAAGCAGTCGTTGAGCCAAGTCAAGACACTTTCTTCTCGTCGTTCGAGTGCGCGCAAGTCTTCGGTTCGGAAGCAGTCCGCAACCCCTCAAGCACAACAACTGACAACAACAACAACCGACACGAATTGTGTGTCGGACGATGATTACGAGATAGAGTATATGCCACCTTCGACGATCGAACATACGTTCCGCCCGGATTGGGAGCCTGATGCGCTGCAGGATCTCCTCAAGTACAAACCTCGGCTATACGCGAAGCCTGAGGCAGTGGCTCACTTGTTCAGCAAGGAATTCGACGAACCCAATTTTGAATTTGACCCTATTCAGGAATATCACGAACGGCATGACCAAGGGTTGTGGGGGAGATTCCCGGACCCTGATACCCTGCCGGATATTGAATTTTCTGAAGAGGAAGTTGCGTTGGCATTCCCGGAAGTGGAGTCAGATATTGAATTGAACTCTTTGAGGCTGTAGGCTGGCAGTCAGCGCCGCAAGGGTTGCAATGTTGGACACTTGGAGTAGATATTGATACCAATCATTTTGTGCTTTCGTTCTTATTGAAATTGCCGTCTTGTAAATACACATACGTCTTGGCGAGCTCGTGCAGTACATCTATATTTTGAACAGTTGCCAGTACACGGCGAGGTTCCTCGTCCTTCAGAGCAGCAAGTTTGCTTAGGAACAGAACCATGGCCGCCACCGCTTCGTCTAACTCAAGCACAATGCCCGCTTCGTTTGATGGTCTCCAATCGGGTTTCAGGCCTTAAATTCTTGTTATGCTTTGAACGCGTGGGTGTCTTTCACCTCGCGCTTGCTTTACTTATAGTGTCATTGCGTCCACTCATAACTCTGCCCTTTGTTTAAGGGTTCTTACTGCTCGTAAATCTCCGAACTTTGGCCAGCCGCCTCAGCATCTCGGTGCAGTTGTTTATATACGACCTCTTCTTATTACTTTATCTTTCAGCCGCCGCGGTCCCCTACCCACTCCTCGCGCCTAGAACTGGCCGGCTGCATACTGCATGTCTTGGATCCGCAAACATATCGGTCGGCGAACGTCATCGCAAGATAAGTTACCGGACGACGGGAATGGCTCGCGCAAAAATCATCGGGGCTCTCAAGGGAGTCTATTCGCCGACCGTGAACAGAATCTACCCCAGAATCACCGCGGGTCTCTCGGTTCAATAATGGCGACCGACAAGAAAGTGCAGAGATTAAAGGCTGACTACGAGGCCATGCAGAAGAAAACATTTACGAAATGGTAGGAGGAAGGCTCATGTGGTACCTGTTGAACGGGCGTTGATATCTCCATCGGGGTAGGTGTAATGTCTACCTATCCAGAACTAGCGGCACAACCAACCAACCCGCTAGCGGCCTCTTGATAAATGATTTGGGAACCGACTTACGAGATGGCGTCAGATTGGCGCATCTGTTGGAAGTCTTGAGCGGTGAACAGCTACCGCGACCCGAACGAACCATGAACCGAGTTACCGTAGATGCTGGTGCGCTTATGCGCATATACAGCATAGTGAACGTTGACAAGTGCCTCAAATTCTTACAGACAAAGCTCCGAGAACCTCTTTCTAATATTGGCAGCGAAGACATAGTCGACGGCAACCTCAAGCTTACCATGGGATTAATATGGATATTGATTCTGCGCTTCCGAATAGAAGCGATTGCATTAAAGGATAAGCGGATATCTACACAGCCCTTAACATTCCCGGCTTCTACGGTAAGTTTCGCGGTATATATGTAAGTGGTGTTCTGCGACAAACAACTTAAACAAAGCGCAGCGCGACCGTGAAACCGTAGCAGAAACTATGCCGCATAATGGGCCAACAGACTCGGAGAATATCCGCGAGTTTGCCGGCATTGCCGCTGCTGGGGGAAAGGCCGCTTTACTTTCTTGGTGTCAACAAATTCTTGCGCCGTATGTTGATATCGGCATCATTCCGGTAGTCAAAAACTTTTCTCGCGACTGGCAAAATGGCCTCGCTTTCCTATGTTTGGTTCATTCGTTCAACTCTGATCTGGTTCCGGATCTTACCGATATGTCGACGCGATATGCGAATTCAAAGGCCTACGCCCGCCAGGAATCAATTCATTTGAGCAAAGCACTCAGCGAGTATATGGCATACCAAGGGAGAAGGAAACTGAGTTCTCCGGATGTGAACCCTATCACTGCTGCTATCGACAAAGTCTCCATTTCATCGCCACCCTCATCACCACGACATTCCATACGCAGCTCTTTTTCATCAATATCATCAGGCCACACGTCTCCACCGGCCAGTCCTTTGTCAGGTCCGTCAGGGCTAACGCACATGCATGCAAAAGATCCAGAGATATGGAGAACAACGCTGTCTCGAGCGTTTGATTTGGCTGAGGAGCACATGGGGGTGTCACAACTTCTGGATGTGGACGATGTTGCTGGCGTAGAAGTACCGGATGAGATGATCATCATGACTTATGTGAGTGTTGAGCAGCTCATCACGCCGATTTGTTCATTACTGAACGTTTGCTAGGTGTCGGAAATATACTGGGTCCTCCGTAGTCGGCCATTTCCTAGTCCGACGTCTTTCAGAGATGAGGCAGACTCCTCCGACTTATCACTACTTCCTGCACCTGTGCATTATGAACGCTTGATTGCACAGTTTCAAAAGTTGGTGGGGAGACTTGCGACCTGGCTTGCATTAGAGAGAGAATGCATGCTGCAAGTTATGGAGGGATTGAAATCGTGGCCAGTCAGTCGCTTGGCGGAAAAACCGCTGCCTCGGATATCTTGGACTTCGAGTTTCGTTCAGGCGTTAACGGATGCATGGACAAACACTGGTGCCTTGAAGAATATAGTAAATGCCCAGATAGCGCATATCGAGAAACAGCTCTCTCCTACCTCAGACGAAATTGTAACTGGTGAGATTAAAGAAGGCCCGCAAATAATGCATCGTATCGTAAATATGTACGAAGAGTTAAAGCGACTTAGGAAAGAGATTGCCGCGACGGGGGCGAACCCTCCGGATATGACAGATTTACGAGAGAAGTTCCGACATACCAAAGCGCGCTATCACTCACTAGTGAAAGAAACCTGTCCCCTCTATGTCGGAGCTTTGAAAATCTACATAACCTGGATTGAGGATCGTGCTATGCATTTGGAACGAGTTCAGGAGGAGCTTGTGGGCTTCGACGGTCAAGGCGGCCTTCGGACAGAATCGCAGCGCCTCATTCGAGAGGTCAAATTGGTTGCCAAGGATTTACATTCTGTACAGGCGGAAGACGAGCGCCTTGCGAGCCGAGATTTTGAAGACGAACGGCGATTTCATCGGCGAATAGCGGCCATGAAGAAAGTAGTGTATGAAAAACTCGGTGGTGCGGCAGTTCAGGAGTGGTCGAGCGACCCAGCAAATACCGGTGCTGACGATGATACCGTCTATGGCGGGCTTGTGGATCTTGGTACTCGAGTAGAGCATGAATTATCGCTGAGGGTTCAGGTATTGCGAGCCAGGGTAGCTGAACTTGTACTGGATCTGGAAAAAGACTACGCGTCAGGCGCTTCTACCAGCGGGGACTTTTCCTTGATACCTGTTTTCATGATTCAGAAAGGCCGCAATTTGATGGACATTGCAAACGATGAAGTGTTGACCTTTATTGCTACCCAGTTGATTCCATCCTTCTCTGCCAATGCGCAGCACGTGTCGGCAACACTTGATTCTGTCCGTAAGCGACGCGCTGATGAGGAGAGCAGGGAAGCGTCGCTACGTGAAGCTGCCACTGGTGTAACCAAAGCTTATTGCGTGCAGGTGACGCGAACAAACGATGCCATTAAACGATGGAGAGCTGAGCTGGACCGGTGGACTGCCGAGGACGAAAGCAAACAACGTGACGAATATTGGATCAGCCGAGCCGAAACTTGGTGGAAAGCGCGGCAGCAAGAAATTCGTCAATGCGTGGAAGCTTCGACTGACCGCGACCTAAGTATATCCAAACTGGATCAAATGTGGGATGGTGTAGTGCAAGCTGCGAAAACAGGATTGACGTCGCGCGTTATGGCCGAGTCCCTTTTCGTAAGCATTCCACATCAAACCATCAAGAACGACGCTGTGGCATTACTTGAGAGAATGTCCCTTTTTCGCTCGGATATACTTGACCGAGCACGCGGAGCGGTTTTTGAACGTCGGGAAGGGCTCGTGTCCCAATGGGAATCGGTAGCCACGGAGATTGAACGGGTTCTCATTTTGCTTGGTGGAGAGGACAACACTATTGAGCAAGTGGATAAAGCCCTAGACGCACACTTAGACCTGTGGGTCGGTCTGTGGGAAAGGCTGTCTAGGATGTTTAACGAAGACGGGCCTTTGCAATTGACCGAGATTGGAAAAGCAATGACCAATCTGATCACTACAGCTAAGAAGTCTGATAAAGATTTAAGCGGCTACCTTGCTGATGTCAATCGAAACCTTCGCTCGGCCGACTCCGATGGAATTGCATTTGAAGAAACTCGATGGACCCCGTTTCAAGTTCGAACAGAGGCTTTACTCAATGGTTTGGTTGGCTTACAAGATAGTGATTTGAAAGTGCGCGTAAACGCGCGCTATCTCACTTTGAAGGGAACACTTGAGCACACGGTCGCGAATCGGAAAAAGACCCTCTCCCAGTCGCAAGCCCGAGAACGTCTCATTTCTGAAACATTTACTTGGTTGCAAGAGTTTATCCTACGTTTACACCAGTGGCTTTCGGATATTGATCACGCCTGCACTGAGTTGGACAAGATGGATTTTGATATGAGTAGGCTTCTCGCTGCAATGCGCACTGTGATTTTCAACACCGCGCATGGTCAGACCACAGGTCAGGAAGAAGCACTAGAACTACATAAATCCACCTGGGCTTCATTGGAAGAAGACATGAACATCGCGATCACACCGCTGTTCAAAAAAGTTTGCTCTGAAGAGTTTCCGGTAGATGAGGAGGTGCCCCAAAGGCTGATCGAAAGAAAGTTCGCACTCTTTCAAGTGCGGACGCGCTGTGTTGCGAAGGCCACCGATGATATTAATATCAAATACTCAAAGCTTCGGGACACTGCGGCTTTTCTGAAGCGTCTGCTGCCTATTGAAGAACAAACTGGAGTATATATCCGCGAAGCCAACAATGTGGCCTCCCTACTGCGAAAACGTCTCGAAAATGAACGACTGTTAGTACAGTCTCTGCCACACGGGCTAGGTAATGATGTGTCTGTTGACACTTTCACTGAAACATTACAACAACTGGACGGGCGTGGAATTGAAACATCCAACGCCGTTGCTACTTTGGCCCGCATCAGGAACAGCTGTGTCGCTTTGCTAAAACCGGATCAAGATTTCGTTCCTGTGCGCGAATGTATTGACAAGAGATGGGATGAAATACAGCATCTGCTCGAGCAGTTACAGGATACTGTGGACAAAATTACGTATCATGTCAACACTGGCATTGATGTGTTCAAAACGGTGCAACAGCCGGGGGTTAAACTCTTAGATGCCTGTCAGGAAATACGGAACGCTGTATCCGAAGTGGCGGTCGCCGCTGCTAGAGAAGCCGGTGGCGCTATTGAGATCATGATGAGCGTGAGAGTGCTCGCGGAACGGGCGGACACCTTAGTACGTTCTGCGGAGAGAATTCTGGCTGATGCCATCGATGTTCAGGTTGCGGATGACGAGAAAGTAGCTGAATTTATCTCAAGTCTCCGCACTGCAGCTAAGCATGCGCAGCAGCAGACAGGCGAAGCTGGGGCAGAGGTTGCCAAAGCAGTCGTGGAGGATTGGGAGCAAGGGATAGTAAGTAAAGTCGAGAGCTGGTGTGAATCACTGCAATCGCGATTACTTGCCGGCTCTCCTGATGCGGAGATTGATGAACTATACACAAAGCTAGCAAATAAATATGCTAACTTGACAGAAACAGCAGATACTGCCGACGTAATCCTTCAACAACTAGAGGTTAGCACGGAAGCTGTTTTGAAAACCCTGAACGAGTGGACATCTGGAAAGACGCATGACGCCGACTCCTCCGCGATACCGATGCCTGAAATCTTACAACGTCGTTACATAGAGCTTCGAACTCGAGTGGAGGATCTTTCTGGCAACGTATATGGCGCATCCACGTTCTTGCGTTTACTTGAGAAGTTTGTTGGTCGAGCTGCCATTGTTGAGAAGACGTTACAAGAGATGGCTAAAGGTATCTCAACCGCGACTTCTGAAGAGGCGGCTGATGTTGTGGACCAAGAGCTAAGTACCATAGAGCGCAGCACTGAGCTGTCGCACCTTCTTGGCGATCTTCGGGCGCACTCGGCCAGTAGCACCCTTCGCGCGGATTACCAAGTGGTCATTCCTTACTGCACGGATCGGTTCGCAAAATTATTGGAAGATGTCCAGCTCTTGAAGCGTGATCTTTTGCAGTCTCGCCAGACTCGCAACGCCGCAACTTCGTACCTCAATAAATTGGACGAGTTCAAAAGCTGGGCCGTTAATCACGACGCATCATTGGCACAAATAGAAGAAACGGCTACCGCCAACTTAGGTGTACTTAAGCCGTCGAACAGTCTGGAACATGACATCCTGCAGGAGAACCTAATGACCACTCTCAACGCCATTGACGGTTTATCGGACAGGTTGACCGTAGCTTCAAGCGAGCTGGAGCGATATGCAAGATCCTACGACAGTATTACCTCTCAAGCGCAGTTCGTGATCGAAGGATGCGCGTCTGACGAGCTCCTAGCACGGCAGATTCAGGAAGCTGTGATATCAGTCAGGGAATTTTGGACTACAATCAATGAGCGACAGACACGTTGTCAGCAAAGAATCACGCAGCAACGACACTTCATTGCCACCGCTATTAAATGTTGCAAGAAGATCATAAAAGGTATCGCTGAAGCTCGAACGAAGATTGCTGACATAGATGCGGTAAAACCAACGCTGGCAGAGCAAGCAGAAGTCGGGTTGGCAGCCCTGTGCGACTATGTATCGGACGAGATCAAACGAATGCAGGCCGACTGTGTCCAATGGCAGCAAGCAGGGTCAGATTGGATGGACAACGTAACTCAACTAGCCACTGGTCAGTTCGGTGGAGATCTTGAGGTTACAGAAGCATTAGCGTTGACGCTTTGCGAACGCATTAAACGCGAGCAAGTGCACTTGGAACAAGCTACTCAACATCGGTCCGACACCCTTTCGCAGTGGTCTACTGCTGTCACCGACTTCCTAACGGTCGCCGCTGAACATGATATTTTTCTCGAAGACACCATTCGCGGCTTGCGTAACCGTCTCTATGGCGGCAAAACCAACATGTCTATGAGCCGCCAGGCCAGCCGTCAAACTAGTCGACAGTCGTTACGTGGGTCAATGCTATTGGGCGAAACACTTCCAACCACGCGATATTTGGTGGTTTTCGGCCATGATAGTGCAGACGGTCAGAATTTGGAAGAGTGGTCTAAAGAATTTAACGTTTTGCACGAACGGCTCCATAAAACTGCTCCGACTCAACTTTCCGAATTCCGAGAAATTACTGATAAACTATATGACATGTGTCATAACATCGGTGGCTTAATCGCAGAAGATGTCGAATCTGGAATTCGCGAGCGGTGGGAGGGTATCAGTGAGCGTTACAAGGAGGCACAACGTCTCGCCGAGGAGGAGAGCCTCGGTATCGAGAGAGCAAAAAAGTATCAGCAATGGCATGGAATGATGCAAAGAGTGGAAGAGGAGGTTAACGATCTTGACGCTCAGCTGGCCAGTGTATCTGAATCAAACTTCGAACAACAATTAGAGGAAATAGGGTTCCGCGTTGCCGCGGTGGAAGGAACCATCACAATGTTTGTCAAACTGACCGAGCAGGAAAAGCCGCTGAGTAGCGCAATGCCCGAAGATTTGATGACGTCTGACAAAAGATCCTCGACTTTGCGAAAGCATCGATCATTAGCGAGCCTACAGGTTGTAAGTCTTGCAGAACAGTCGAACGCTGCTACATTGAAGTCTCGCGTGGACGCGGTATCCACCAGGCTAGGCCAATTCGCCGCTTTGGTCAGAGAGCGACGAGATGAGTTGACGCAATCAGTGAAAACAAAGAGCATCCAAGAAGAGGTCGCTCTCTTATCCTCATGGTGTCGTAATGCAATCAAGGCACTGGAAGAGTCACGCAACCGGCTTCCACCTCGACCTCTTTTGGAACAAATCGGCAGTTTTGGGCTTGCTGATACTGTACAAGCTGATTTGGTAGATGGCGTCAGGCGTGCCACAGCGTTGGATTTAGACTACTCCCAGGAGTGTACACGTGCGGAACGCTTGCATGGGTCCCTTTCCCCGGATCAACGTGAGGCCTTAGATTCCCAACTGCGAATTGTCGAGCGTCTGCTTACTGCAGAGAAGTCACGGATAGAGGCCACGAAAAAGTTGTTTGGACTCGATCGGGCCATGCTTACTATCATGAACTGGATATCAGCAGCGAAGGAAGCGGTGGTTGAGATTGAAGAATCCCAGCGCCAGTTGTTGGAGAAAGACCAGGCCAGCCATTCCGAAGCTGAATCTACTGCTGACCCGCTGGCTGCTACGTTTGCAGACGTTACCGAGCTGGAGGATCGCATCAACAGTTTTGAAGGCACCGTTGCTGCCTTCCTGACATCGGCAGCAGCTTTGAAGGAACAATTCGGGAATACTTCTGATGTGTATGATGATGAACAGATACTCAACGCTGCTCAAAACTCTGTAGACATCAGATTCAAGCAGGTGAATTCCGAATGGGAGATGTTGCTCTATAACGTCGGGAAACTCCGCGGATCATCCGTTGATAGGCGGAGAGAGATAGATTTCAACGAGACGGTTGATGAAATATGGGAAATACTCGAAGAAGTTAAGAACCTTCTAAACGGAGATGCTGAGGACATTGCGGACGCCGAGGACATGCTTGACGGGCGAGTGCTCCCTGCGCTGACCGAGGTGCGCGAAAAGGTCGAGAGTTCTTCCCGTGATGCGCGAGAGAGGAAGCGGTTCTCTGCCAAGTCCTATGCTTTAGACGAGCGAGTCCGGACTTTATTTGAAGAAATCGAGGGCAGAGGGGTGCCGTCAGACCGAAGTTTAGCCGAGCGACGCGTGGCCCGTCTAGTCTTGGAATATGAGCGCTTGCATAAGGAATATTCTTCCTGTGTCCAACATTCTGCTGGGGTTGCCGCTGCAGCGTCTGCGTTCCTCCAAGGTATACCGCTTCCGGCTGGTGGGGAGAAAATCATACCACCGACCGACTCGGAATGCGAAACCTTAGCTTTGAATCTTGCCCGGCAATTTGATTTCCACGATGCGAAAGTGCGGAGTATTTTAGCGCGACTTGCGCCGGCTACCAATGCGGTCGGTGACGCCTCCACCCATGTCAACCTGACGGACAGGTGGGAGGGCATTCATGCATGGCAGTCAAATGTGCGCTATCAGCTCCTCGCTCAGGTGCGTGCGAAGCGCACTCCGAAGAGAAGTGCCATTCCAGTGCCCTCACGCTCGAGATCCGCGTCAGCGTCTAAGCCCGGCACTAGGAAGGGTTCCCAAATACCACCATCACCCACAACCACGGCCTCGAGTGGCCGCTCAATATCACCAGCAAGATTACCAGCTACTGTCAGGATTTATGTACCTTCACCAAATCATTACATGCCCTTGCCTAACGATCCCTTGGATGAAGCCGTTGCGATGGTTGTGAACAACCACCCGAGCGCGATTCGCGTAGAGCGTGCAGCCGAACATGGCCGCTATTGGTTTGGAGAATCACTGCGGAGGCTTTGCTTTTGTCGCCTAGTTAGAAATAGTGTGATGGTACGGATTGGAGGCGGCTGGCAAGAATTGAATAACTTTTTGACGGAGCATACGGCCTTGGAACATCGGATTCCGACTATTCGCTCATTCTTGACGGACACGGACGCGGGCCCTATAGAGGGTTTCGAAACTAGCGAGGTGTACGAAGTGGATACGAGTCACATGGGAGGTAATCCGTATGCACTCGCCGCATCTCAACGGCCTCGTAAGCTTGTGAACGCCTTGGCAAATGTAGCTGCCAGGAGCTACCGCTGATTATGGTGGCGTTTGTAGATATGTAGGTATTTAGATGACTCTCATAATTAATAGCTGACGCTACTCTTGTCACAGTTCTGGTAGCCGCGCATATGTATTTTTTGTATGGGTGCCCCAATTCAGTCCCCAGGCGTATTATCATGAAACAATTTGGCGGGTCAGGCCTGCTGGACTACATTGGGTCGTCTCGTCCCTTCCGCGAGACTCCCTAGCTCAATCGTTTCCAACTGCTCACCATCCTCATTTTTGTCAGGGTTTTCCTCATTGTCATAGACGGGTGGCAAAGTCTCCGTCATGGGCGTCGACACGTAGCTCTCTCGACGAAGCAGTGCAACCGTTCGCGATAGCATGTTTGCGACGCGCCCGCCTTCAGGGGTGTATGCTGGTGGCGGTGTTGGTAGCGAAGATGGAAGCGGGTCAAACGGCGGTATGGTAATATGCATATCTGGGCGCCGGTCAGCTAACGAAGACCGCGGTTGCTCATCAATAGGTGGTTCCTCGGCCATTTTCCGGCACTTGCCGCAACAGCACATTCTACGACAAAACCTGTCCACAGCTCGGAATCTACAGATCACTCCGACAACAATGACGACGACGATAACGGCTACAATGGCCACATACTAACGATAACGATGAGCCACACAGAAGTACCTTGAAACAAAGCTGCAAAGACGTACCACGATCCATCCTGTGGTATTCAGGTCCTTTTTCGGATTGGTCGTTTGCCGTATTTTACCAACATCGAACGTAGACTCAAATCCGGAGTCGGTGCTGACGACTTTCGATGAATATGGGTGCATTCGTTGTGTTTCATGGAAGTCATCCGGTTTGGTAGGCTGTTGGGTTTTCCCTCTAGAGACGAGTTTGGGTTTGTACGAGACCGCAGAGAATCTTGTTCGTGCATCGACTAGTCCGGTTGGGCGATGCATAGGCTGCAGTGCTTTTCCATCACCTGCAATCGGCTGTGTAGACTCTACCGTCTTGCCGGGCAAGAGCGGTGCCATTCTCGTCAATGGCAATGCTCGGTATCCAGTGGGAAAAAGTGGTTGTCGAGCTTCTCACAATCCGTACAACCAGCTTGCTGAACAAGCAGCGGAGTGGCCGCACCATGAGGAACTTGATGACTGCCAGTTGCTGCTTACCATGGCAGCAGTCGAAGCCCCGTTTACTCTGACACATAATTTCAAAACCGGGCATGACTTTGTCAGATCAATGTCCGCAGGTTGAAGCGCGGCGATTTCGCACCAACAACAGCAGCCAGATCACAACGCAGGGCAGTCTTCTAACATGCGACACTATTTGCATACAATGGCAAGCTAAGAAAGATAGTGTCCAGCACGAGATGTATTACCAGCAGCATAGAGAATTGTAGGGCTATCATGTAACATCATAAGTTCCAGCTGAAGGTATTCTGGAAAGCGGGTCTGTGTCCACTCCTGAGACTTCTCCAGTAGTGGACGTCGCAGCGGCATCCTCGGCATGAATAGCTGATGCGGCCTCGTTCATGCCGCCTACACGCTGGCTACCAGCGTCCTCCACAACGCCCTCGTCTTCCGTATCACTGTTCGTTTTCGCAACAGCTGGCTCGTCAAGTTCCGTGCTACCAGTAGCATCCTCTGAATGATCTGATTCTGTAGGGTCAGAACCAGACCCGGTTGCAGAGGGATGTCTAAAAGATGAGGTCCGTCGCTTAATCTCCTCATCACTCAACATTTGTGCGTCTTCTTCGTGTTTCAAAAATGCCTCCACATTCGTTGCAGAAGTTCCCAAATTTCCACCATGCGACGAACTTGAGCGCCACGACCCCGTATGTGAATGCTTCGAACTAGCGCTCGACGATCGACGCTGTGGAAGCGTCGGTACAGCTTGATACCCTGTGATGTTCTGATTCTGGCCAGTACTCGTTTGACCCAGCCCGCCAAAGGTTCTAGTCCAAAAGTTCCCCACATTCGCGTATCTAGCAGGATGCTCATACTGTCCTTCCTGGCCGGCCAGGAACGGATCATTGTGTCGTGCGGCGAGATTGCGCTGGCTGCTCACGCTCCCCCGGCGATCCGTCCCCACAAACAAACCTGCTATTGCATCCCACCAGTTGCTATGTCTAGAGAAGCCTCTTCCATTCCCGTTCCCGTAGCCCGTTGCCGGAGTACTGCCATATCCATATCGACGTCCGTAATCCTGTCGTACGTCGGCATTTAAGAGATTTTCAAACTCCAAATCATCGATTTCATCGTATGAGAATTGCGGATGGCTGTTATATGATGCGGCATCCGATCTGAAAATGGACGGCAGAGGGCAGAACGGCGGACATAAACCCATCCTTTGCAGTACAACCACTCTGATATGGACGGTCCATTTACACCCGTGTACTCTTTCGTGTAATTGAGCTTAAACATTTAACATTCATCCTCGAAAGCACGTGATCTCGGCGCCAGAAACACACACAGCATTTGCAAGTATAAAACCAGATATTGTTTCCCTTTCCAAGCACCCATCTAAGCTATGGTCGCCGCCCTATCTGCTGCCCTTGCCTGACACTGCTTCCCTGCTTGATGTTAACTAACTGGCCGATGCGCGACGCTTCATGCCACTATGCCACGCGTTAGGGCCAGCCAGCAGCTCTACACTCTCGTCCGCACCAATTATATACCGGCTATAACTGTCGCTTTTGGAGCGACGCAGCTTTGCATGGCCTTCAGAAGTACTGGACGAGTCACCCGTGGGCGTCGACTGAGGCGCGATATTTTCAGACAACTGGGATACTTCGGTAAGACCATCTCGTGGCTCCACAGCCACGAATAAGCCCGAAGCCTCTTCTGTAAAAGGCTTGTCCACCACGCCTTCATGATACTCCTCATGGTGCACATCACGCACTAGTGGCTCTTCCAAAGGCCCATCCCCAAACTCTTCATCATCGAACTCGGACATGGATGCCACCAATCCTCCAGCACTTTCCTGTGAATGACTAACGCTTTGTGCACGTGCAGATTGGCCTTTTGCAGACTTCTGGCTCGGTGTTGGCAACGTGGAGGTCATCCACGCCCCGCCAAATTGTTGGGACCAGATCTCCGTCGCGTGCAGTGAATTGTGATTCTTATTGCCACTGATCAGACTTCCCTCATTTACATTCTGCTTCCGTTGCTGCGTCAGAGGCATAAAACCACCGTTTCCTGATGATCTTGCGAGTCTTGGTGGCAGCATATCCGGGGACGCCTTTGCAGAATTGTCCGAAGTCTTGTTCGAATCTCCGGCACCCAGTCCGGATGAGGCAGCTGTCGTGCTAGGTGTGCACGCACTAGAGCTTATCACATTCTCCTCACTCATCATCATCTGAGAATGATCAGATGATCTCGCCGGAGAAGCGTCGGTTTGATCGCCGGGGTTGGGTGTGGCGGGCACGAAGAAACTGGCACTAACATGTCCAGGGCGAGTATCACACGGCGAAGCCGACCTCTTGCGTTTGCGTTGCTGCGTTTTGAAGGTTTCAGGACACGCTTCCTCTGCATCCGTGAATTGTTGTGCCAGCTTTGCGTCGTGCATGGTATCCCATTTTCGTTGCACGTTCTTGATGACCTCCGCCCACGGCTCCCAGAGCTCGACATCGTACATGGGATCATCATCAGAGACAAATCGCTCATTGCACCCCCCGCGATGAACGTCGCCTTGCAAGAGGTCCGCTGACCGCAGTTCATCGCTCACACCAAGGAAAAACGTAATCCGCTTCCTCAAAACCCTCTGTATCTCCGCAATCGTCCACTTCATCCGCGCCATTTGTAGTAGCTCAGTAGTCTCCTGTTGTTCACTATGAGAATCAGACGTCCGTCGTCGTTTGGTTCCAGCACGTTCAAGCTCCCTCGCTAGACCCAAGTTGACGGTAGAGAACTGTTGCAGCGCGTTACGATGGGACAGTAACTCCGCCAGCGTTTGTTCCATGTTGGATATAAGGTACTGCTTTTGCCTTTGAAGTTTCGACAACGTGGTCTGCAGTACAACTCGCACAGTGTGTCCCTGCCCGCCTGCAAGCTTGTTGCTCGCTTGCACCCCCTCCTCTACAGTTCGCAAACCCCATACGCATTCAGTCAACCTCTGGTGTAACGTCTCCATCTTAAATGCCGAATGGCCTATGTCTAGCAGTAATGCCCGCTCTGTGTTCAGTCGGGTGAGAACGACAACGTCTGTTGGAAGCGTTAACCGGATTTGTAGGGTTTTCTCCGCCGGCATATTATTGAACAATGGCGATGCCGGCGGTGGCGGTTGCGAACGTCGTAATCGACCGGCTGACTCGAACAGCGGTTCATCGGGGGCATTGCAAAGATATGTGGTGGTGAGATCCAAATTGAACATTCCTGGAAGTTGTTGGGTGAGAAACATTAACACCCTTCCAAAAAGAACGCGTCTGGGACTTGCTTTTCGCTCAGCGTTAAAATATATACATTACGGGCTTCACATAAGTCTAAGTGCTATGTACAATTCCTCCTTGATCATGAGAAGCCTTCAGAGGGCTTTCTCCCCACGCTCAAATTATAGTTCTTATTCACTGCACGCCGCGCCATATCCCAAATCGGCACTCCAATGTCATTCTCGTCCTCACGATCAACGGCTGCTCGCGCGGCATGAATGGCAGTGTTCTTAGTTACAGAAGAAGGTGCATCACTGTCATGCTGTGGCTTAGAAAACGCATAATCAGCTGCAGGTCGCTCGGCTGCAGCCTTAGGTGGCGATCTGGATATAGGTACGCTTTTCGTCGTGGACGCATGTTTAAGAGGCTCCCATGGCTTAACGGTAGCACTGGGTCGTTTCTGATCCGTAAAATGGGAAGACAGGGCCGGCAACACTTCGCGCTCGGTAGGTTTCCTTTGTAGCGTCGGTGGCCTTGCCGCTTTACTTGGCTCGGTGGGCCTCAGTGCAGGCATTCGCGCCGGTGTTGTGTCCACGTTAGTTCTGCGAGCACCTATGGTTCGGTCCTCTTGTCGTCCATTTAAATGTCGCATTGACCCATCCCTACGCAAATTGGCCTCCGTTGCAGTTCCGGTACCGATCGATCTAGTTCTAGTCATTCGCTGTTCAGCTACCCTCGGGGTTCGTGGTATCGCTGGCCGTAACGGCTCTGACCCACGATCTGGCACCACCTGACCTGCTGCCGACCGAGGCACCCCGAAACGCTCATCAGTCTGTGTTTCTTGCCGGCTCACTACATTAGGAATCTCATCCCGGTCAAGTTCTTCCATCGGCGGTTCGTCCTTTATCTCTTTCGGTACATAAACCTCTTTCCGGCTAAATATCTCACACGCATCATCTATCTCCTTCAACTCAGCTTCAATGGCAGCCTTCCGTCGCTTCATCCCAATAGTCTCAACAATCATCGGGAACCTCGACAACGCATCCACAAGTTCATCCCGTTTCTGGTGTAACGCACGCAACGTCTCCAATCGATCCTGTTCCGGTAACACCATCATACCCGGGGGTATCTTGTCCGCTAATATCCGCTCAAGCCGTTCCTGTTCCCGTCTTTCCCACTCTGATCTTCGGTGTTGGAGGTATTTTGGGACCTCGCCCGTTCGCGTCTTTCGCTGCGGTTCCGTGGGCTCAGCCGGTGGTGGTGTCCGCGGGGTGCCTGTCTTGGCTTTAATCGAATTAATCTGAATGAAATTCTTTTTGGGTGTAGTAGATGCAGCCGTGGACGGTCGCGATGGTTCAGCGGCGGTGGTGGTGAAGCGCTCAACAGATGGTCGGGTGTGGAGCTTCGAGGGTATAGATTCAAAACGTTTCAATTTAAATAATGGTGGTTCCGGTTTCGCGTCCTCTGCTTTCTTCGCTTTCTTTGCTTTTTCTAACTCTCGCAGTTTCTTTCGGTTCTCCTTGGCGTGATCTTTTGGTTTTCCCCCTGCCCTGATGATATCGTCTCTAGCCAGCCCAACGTTAGTGGAAAACGTGTGGATAAAAACGCGAGCCATTGGCATGTAGATTGGATGCTCACCGTAGACCCCTGGAAGGCTTTATAAGCATTCCGACCGCAGTGCCGGCCATATGTCTCAGGTGGGTCTTTCGTGCTTCCATCTTGGGCGTTCTTCCAACTTTGTCCCGTCTTTCAAATAATGCACAGACCACGGCCACGTCCGCTTAACTGGCAATTTTCCCAAAGCCAAACGTCTAGCCGTATGTACTGCCACCAGGCGCGACCACCGAGAATGGGGATGCAGCTTCAACGTTTCCACTCGATCTACGCAGTCAGCAAGTGCGAGGAAACGCTTAACGTGTAACGCGTGTTGTCCGAACGCCCAACTGGCGGGTGGGGTTAGGGTCCACATTTATTCCAAAGTTAAATGTTTTTTGTTCGGATTACGTAACATAAGGTCGCCTCGGCGCGTTCTCCTTTTGTCCTTTGTTCAAATCGCAGGTTTTTTTTTTTCTTTTTTCGAATTGTGTATTTTTAGCTGGGTGGTTCTTTGCAGGTTTTGTGAGCCGACGAAGCCTCTTTCCCCCACCACCTCTCACACACCAGTGGGAGAGAAACATCAAGGCTTTAACACAGGAAAAGCTTACAAGCCAAGGTCAATCATGACGACGACAGCGCTGTACCTCCCGTCGCCGCCAAAGACATGGGACGCGAACAAGGACTACGTGGTTCACGCCGGGGTTTCCAGTTTCTTCACACAAAGAATCGAGCCTGCAGGAAAGGAATTCTTGGGTGTTGTCAGGAGACACAGGCATAAGAGGACGCTGGATGAGGACGAAGAGGTTGAGAAAGCGTTGGAGGACGCGGAGGCCGAGGAGGGTGACCTTGAGGAAGATGAGGCCGAGTCTCCGAAATTGTTGAAGTCGGATCCTCTCAAATGGAAGGTAAGCGTCGTTTGTGAGCGTGTATCTATGCAAACTGGGTAGAATAGAATGTTAGCCTTGTGCGCGCGCGATGGGCGGGTTGCTGCGAAAAATGAGAATGATTTCCAGTTCCATGAACTCAACTTATGTCCTATTTTTCTAGGAACAAGATCACTATGCCGTGCTTGGTTTGTCCGCCATGCGGTACAAAGCGTCCGAAGAGGACATCAAACGCGCATACCGTCGCAAAGTCCTCAAACACCACCCAGACAAGAACCCAACCGGTTCCGATTCTTTTTTCAAATGCATCCAAAAGGCATGGGAAGTCATGTCAGACCCCGTCAAGCGTCGACAATGGGATTCCGTCGACCCCAAATTCGACGAAGACATTCCCAGTGCCAAAGCCAAAGGCGACTTTTTCGACCTCTACACCTCTGTCTTTGAAAAAGAATCAAGGTTCTCAAAGACGCAGCCGATACCCGCCCTTGGGGATGACAGTGCTTCCCGTGATGATGTGGAAGCGTTTTATAACTTTTGGTTTAATTTCGATTCGTGGAGGACATTTGAGATGTTGGATGAGGACGATACGGATCAGGCGGAGAGCAGAGAGGAGAAGAGATGGTTAGAGCGCAGAAATAAGGCGGAGCGGACGAAACGCAAGAAGGCGGATAATTCGCGTATCAACAAGTTTGTTGAGCAGGCGTTTGCTGCGGATCCTCGTATCAAAAAGTTTAGAGAACAGGACCGTGCTGCAAAGGACGCGAAGAAGCGGGGCAGGGAGGCTGCGGCTAGAAAGGCGGAAGAAGAGGCCAAGCGTAAAGCGGAAGAGGAGGCAGCGGCCAAAGCCAAGGCGGACGAAGAGGACAAGCAGCGTCAGGCAGCAGAGAAGAAGGAGCGTGAAGCCGCCAAAAACGCCGTTCGTAAAGAGAAGAAATCCATCAAACGTATCATGCGCGATCACAACAACTTTTTGCCGCATGACACTACTGTCAGCCCAGACGCTGTTGCTATCCAACTCTCCAAGCTCGACGAGATTCTCGAGGTTTTAGATGTATCAGGATTGGAAAGTTTCCGTGTCCGTTTAGAAGAAGCCATTCCATTTGGAACCGACTCGCTTTCCCTTGTGCTTGACGAAGAACACATGTC
Source organism: Gaertneriomyces semiglobifer (assembly GCA_025558075.1). Classification (NCBI taxonomy): domain Eukaryota; kingdom Fungi; phylum Chytridiomycota; class Chytridiomycetes; order Spizellomycetales; family Spizellomycetaceae; genus Gaertneriomyces; species Gaertneriomyces semiglobifer. Next base: position 562,172 of record JAHLKF010000006.1, read on the forward strand.
TCTAGTCGAACAAAAGAAACAACAAGCCGCCGCTGCCGCCTCCAACGCAGCTAGCACCGCCGCCACGTCCACCGCTACCAAAACCGTCAAACCCGAATGGACACCCAAAGAAATCGCCACCCTCATCAAAGCCGTCAAACTCTTCCCAGGGGGCGCTGTTGATCGATGGGTGAAAATCGCCGACTACGTCAACGAACACGGATGGGAAGACGACGTCCCAACCGACGCCCGTGTCATGCGTACACCCAAAGAGTCCATCCACCAATCTAAACTCTTACAAACCCTCCAAGCCTCCCAACGCGAGAAACTCCAAGCCATCCAGAAACCAAAAGAGAAACCCGTGTTGGAAACCCCACCGACCACACCGACACCCTCTGCTGCTGCTACTCCTGTTGCAGCTGAGAAGGTGAAACCCCCTACGGGCCCGCAACCTACCATGGCCCCGCCAAACGCCAACTGGACCGCTGCCCAACAGATCGCGTTGGAACAAGCCATGCGTCAGTTCCCTGCCATGCAGTTCCGCGAAGCTCCCAATGAACGGTGGGAGAAAATCGCTGGGGTGGTCGAGGGTAAGAGCGTTAAGGAAATCAAGAAGCGTGTGAAGGAGTTGGCCGAGATGGTCAAGAACAAGAAGAAGCAGAACGCATAGATTAGGTATATTTTCTTTTTTCTTTCCCCCACATGATGTATTTCGGGTTTTTAGAGTGGCACGTTTGGGAGCGCGCTCGGAATACGGAGCAGCCATTCGTTATTGTTTTGTTTTTTTAAGTTATCTGTGATGTAATGAATTATATATGGCTCAACTGCGTTGCCCTGATGAAACCCTTGACGTGCATTGAATCTCAAAGAGAGTAAATGGAGACATCATTTCCGTGATCAGAATCTCAAAAGTAGATTGAGACATCACTCCGTTTGGTATGATTCCAAATCAGCATGCATCCATTTCAACCTACACTACCCAGTCCGACGCCAGCCCATCCTATACAAATAGCATCTAAAACCAATTAACGGCCCCAACCACACAACACACATCTATTTAAAAAAAAAAGTTCTACTGCTTATACCAAAGCACACCGCCCTCGTCCTCCACGAACCGGCAGTTAGTGTAACTCTTCCACAAACTCTTCCATACAGGCGTATCGTCCTTCATATAGAACGGACCCAAAAACTTTTTCAACGCCTCGGTCGCCTCTTGGGCGTGGTAATGGGGCATGGTCGAGAACAAGTGGTGAGCCACGTGGGTATCTTGGATATGGCTAGAATAGAAAAGTGTCAGCAAATGGTTTATAACGGACGCACGGGGTACAACACACAAGGACTTACTGGAAAAAGTGGTTCAAGAGGAATCCGTAGTCGCGGTCAATGGTGGAGAGGGCACCGAGGAGGAAGGTCCACTCTGACTCGTTAAAGTGGGGAATGCGCGGGTCGGTGTGTTGCAGGTAGGTAATGGTGACGAGCCACGCGTTGACGTTCAAGTACGGGACAACATAGTAGAAGAAGACGGTACTGAAAGAGGTGAGGTAGACGGCAGCTCCGAGGACACCCAACATGATGAGCAGGCCAATGTTAGAGATAAGCACGGCTTTCCATTGACGAGGTTCAAAGATGCGAGAGCCGGGTTTGAAGTGGGAAGTCCATTCGGGGAACCGCTGTCCAGACGCGTTGCGGAGAAGGTACAAGGGCCAACCGACAGTGAGCATGGCGACGATGCTGATCAAGTCTGCAATCGGCGCGTCGTCCCAAATGGACTCTTCATCCGCAGCCGGCACGGGAGACGGTGGTGACGGAAGTTCATGGGAGGCAGGGACAGCTCCAGTTTCTGCAAGTAACGTGTGTGAGACGCTTTGTAATTCTGATTCTGCGGCCAACGCAGGCAACGCAGGCAACGCAGCCAACGCGTAAATTTAAAAGAAACAAACTTACCGGCAGCAAGACGGTTACGGGTGTTTGGCACAAAGACCTGATCCTTTGTCATGTGGGCGTTCTTGGCATGGTGTTTTGCATGGCTGAACTTCCAAGAGTAGTATGGAACGAGCAAGAAGGTGTGCAAGACGTAACCGACAGCGTTGTTGATCCAGCTCTTGTCGCTGAAGGCTTGGTGACCGCATTCGTGGGCGATGACCCAGATACCGGTCATGATGACACCCTGGCACACCCAGTAGAGAGGCCACAAGATGGCGCGAAGCAAAGTGGACTCGACGGAGGAGATGTGGGTGGCGGCGTAACAGAGAATGGACATGAGCGTGACATCGTAGGCGACGTATGCGAAAGAGTGAAGGGTTGAGCGCTTGAAGCAGTGAGCGGGAATAGCATCACGGACATCCTTGATGGTGAACTGGGGCTTTTCCCACTTTTGTGCAAACTCGGCCGATGAAACGACCTTGCGCTTTGCGTCTTGCTGCTGCAGCTTGTCAGCCGCAGCCGCGGCATTCCTCTGACGCAAACCTTCAGCAATGGCCATGATCAGAGATCGTCCTCTATTCCGTGTCCTGCTAGTAGTAAATGTCTACAGAATTGTAGCAGGAGTGACGGGGTATGCTCCAAGTTTTTATGCCACCGGACGCCGAGGGGTAAAATCAACCTGCGTGCGGAGTGGGGGGGGGGGGGGGGGGGGGCGAGTGGGGTGTGGGGGAGCGAGGAAGCGACGGGTGGGAATGAAGAAAACCAAATTTTATTTATACTTTTGCTGTGTCTATTATGCGTTTATAGTAACTGGGCAGGATATTATGGTAGACACACACAGACACACAGACACTGCCAAGTCTTCAATTCAATTCAACTGTTCAATGCCAAAATGGGGAACATGGGCACCGGTGGGAACTTCAACAAAGAATAGATCCTTACTATCAAGGCATTAACTCCCAAGGCCACAGGGCATCGCCCTCACAGCACATAATAATGCATGCATTGGCCTCCCATCATCATATCACTACTCTAGATATCATAGTAACAGCTGCATGTGCATAGCAACCGGCTGTTAACGTTAGTTCATGTTCTGTGTTGCGCTGGCGTTTGAATTGGTTGCCTGTTCTTTGCCAATTCATCCACCTCCCGCTGCTGTCTTCAGAACATAATAGCATAGCCATACTCTGCTTATGGCACATTGGCACAGCACACTAACTCCATAACAAGCGGCTCTTCAAAAAGCAAAATTGCCATGTGCAGAAATGGAATTAATCCGTTCATCCCCTTTGTTTATTACGTGTAACTCTCGTTCCCGGAGCTGCCCGACCCTTCAAACGCTCTTGAAATGAATTAACTTGACTTGAGTGAGCGGAGCTTGATTATGTAACAAGGTTTCCCAGCGTGAGATCGCGCGCGTCAAGTACTGGCAACCCATTGGGCGCTGTCACTGACACCTTCTGTTTCCCCAACAGGGTTCTCCAACCAGTGACCATGACGACTCAAGAAACATTGGATCACCATCTAGATCTAGACCTCTCCTGGGGTCGTTGGCAGTTTTCTCATTGTCGGCCTCCTTGCCAGAAGCGGTCTTCATCGACAATAAGAAGACTGTCAACGACCCATTCGGCGGAGGAGTATCCCGGCATACAAAGTATTCGCACGACGGATAGATCTCGGGGCCGCACTAGAGCATGTCGGCCAAGGACGCCTACGGTCCGCTAGCCATAACAAGCACCGCCTATCACCACAATGAGATTAGGCGCCCGAATGCGATGGTCCTGGATGGATGCCTGGGACATTTTCTGTCACCCTTGCCTCTGCTGCGAAGGCATTGGTATAGGGAAATTTTATGAAGATAGAACGTCTCTCCCAGGATCCTCGATATACCAGTTTGTGGACAGGCACCTAAGAGAACCATTTTCTGTGACCCCTGCCTCTGGTGCGGGGCCATAGAGAAACCCGGGGAAGCTCACCTCGGCATTGGTATAGGAAAATTCCAGGAAGACCGGATGTCCCTCCGAGGACGCTCGGAATATCAGTTTGTGGACAGGTACCGTGTGTGAATCCCAAAGGTACCCAGCTTGGCCAGACCACTGCCACGCCCAGTGGTCCTTGTGCTGGGTTTAATACTTCTGGCCGCCACCACGGAAGCCCAAAGGTCCCTCCGGCTAGGCTTGCCACCTCTGGCCAGAAGTATTAAACCTACTGGTCCTTTAGCAGGTTCCTGTTCTTCGGGTCAGACAATTTACTTTACAAGCATCCTTTGCTTGTGCGCAACGTATAACAGACAGACGTCCGCTAAGTGTCGCTCTCCTGTTTAGGCGAGTTCCGGCGGGGTTGTCGATGAAGATGAAGTGGTTCTTGTCGATTAGTGTCCCGAGTCTGTGAACGGGCAGGGTCGATTGGTAACCGAGTATCGCTGGGGTGACGTACGGTTCTGGTGGGGACAAACGGACCTCTCTCCTCATATTAAACCAGTACCAAAAGCCATTGCAGCTTGCCCACCCCGACCAGCGGGCAACTTTCTCAATCTCTTCTATGAGGCTCGAACGGGCGATTTCGTTCCACTTTGGATCTCTTGGCCATTTTCTCATTGTCGGCCTCGTCGGACGGAGACTACCTTCCGATGAGGCCGACAATCAGAACATCGCGCTACTACCTATTTAGTGAGGACGAGAACGAATGATGCTCTTTCAGGTGAGAAACCAGAATGGAAGAAACGGCGAACGGCCCTTCCCACCTGCCATTCAGGTCTCAAAGGGAGGTGAGGCACAAAAGAGTCGTGCTTCGTCTGGATCTACTCGATGCATGTGGCCAGGACAAACACAAGTGTGCGGTACGCTACGGCGAAAGTGCATCTCCCACACTTACACGGCCGGGCTCTTGAGAGTCGCCTGCCTAGCAAGCCGAAGTAGCACTTCAGGGAACATAGGGCGGACATGCCGTGAGCATCAGTAGATTCTTGAGCGTGGGCCTCTAAACGTTGTCGTCCGGCCAATGAAGTCAGTTCTTGTTCCGCGTGGATCTGCCGCGACATAAGTGTGTCGCATCATTTTTCTCACGGGAAAGGCACAGCAACCAAAAGGATATAATATTCAATGTACATAGAACTTCTTCGATTTTCTGTATCCAATACATTCCAGTGCACCAAACATCACCATTAGGATCGACGGCAGGCAGTGAACTCCATTGGCACGCTGATCGCGTAGCCTCTCACATACGCGAAATAAAGAGAGAGCAATTTGCAGCTGTAATGCCAAGTCGACAGTTACAAGTTGTATTAAACTCCTATGTATCCTATATCCTATATAAGCAGCGTGTGCATGGAAACCAGGAGCGAAATCCGAGGGCGAAAACCGAGGGCGCAATCATTTTGAAGAAATCCACAGCGGAGATGCCGCCACGGGACCAGTGATACAGTGCGCCCGATTAGTTGTACAACTAATGGGGCGCACGGTATCGACCGAGGTATCCTCTTCCTGTCCCACAGATTCGAAGGTTTCGAATTCATCCGTTCCACCGGTGCGCCCATCCGGCGCCTACCAGGGTCTACCGACTGCTACCTGACCAATTCAATTCTTCGTGATTGAATGCCACCATCGCAGAAAAATCGTGCCACGCTCCGCTTCCGCCCGTAAGACCTGCTTCGTTGCACACAACTATCTCCAGCGCTGTTGCCCGCGCGAGAACAACGTTGGTGCGCCTTTCATCATTAATGAATCTAAGGCCTTCGATGGTCGTTCGCACAGTGGTGATGATGATGACATCCCGCTCTCCCCCCTGGAATCCGTCGACCGAAGCAACAATCACATCAGTGATGTTCATATCACGATATCACGAAGCTTCCCCATAATGATTTTTGTCTCCCAATCCCTCCAGTAGGGCATTCGCGAGCTAGCTGCTTTATCCAATAGCAAACCCGTTCTGCTTCAGCGTCATTGCTCCAAGAAGTGCTACCAGGCATTTGGGATTCCTCACCACCCACGTTGTCGACCATTATCGGGAAGCCTGGTTTCTGCAAGGACGACAACCCACGACCTCGGCTAATGTCGCGCCAGGCACAGGCACGGAGGGAAGACTCGTACCACTCGTCGGATGGGAACTTGATAATCGCAGGATGAGACCTGTAGTTGTTCACCAGCCTCAAGTTGTAGAGGTCATCCTTTGCTTGGTACTGGGCGCTTCTCATTGCCGGCTCCAAAAGAGACACTCTGAGTCCAAAACGAGCAGCGGATGGGGCCTTCACTGTTGGGCCAAGTTGCATGTGGTCTCCCACAAGCATCACCTGGGTTGAGCCGGATTGATACTGGAAGAGTGGGATGAGGATCTGCGGCACTGTTGCCTGGCCTGCCTCATCGACTATGATCAGCCGAAATCCCCTGGTTTTGCCGGAAGGTCAAAGGAGCCGACGAGCGTGGCAAGGATGACCTGGTATGGTCCCACACATTCCAACGGCTCAAATTCATCCGCATCCTTGTCGTAACCACCATACTCCTTGACAATCCTGTTGTCACTCTCGACGGCGTCCTGGCCATGCCGCTGTCCAACAACCCGGAACATCTTCTTGCCAAATGTGGCCGCCAACTTTCCCAGCACAGCATTGACTGCCTTGTTCGACGGTGCACAGATGAGGTGACAAACTTTCTGCGATGCACGAGTGATACAGTGCGCCCGATTAGCTCCGCTACTAATAGGGCGCACGGTATCAACGAGTACGGTTCTCTTCCTCCATGAAGCACTTGCTTTTTGAAGGATGCCCTTGAAGGACGCGACCAATCATCACAACATTCAAGCTTCCAGGCGTCCTTCACGAGATTACCCAACTTTTCCATTGCAGGTCTGTTGGAACAGGAGATCAGCGAAAAAGCTCATATGACGCAGTCTCACTCGCCCGCCAACCGTCAGGATGAAATAACGATAGCACCTGGGAAACCTTATCTGGTAATGGGATGGTGGGCATCATGACTCTGTCCCGGAGATAGTGCATCGTCCGAGGCCAGTCGCTGATGGCGTTTGACAGCTCAGTAGCCGGATTGACAGGTGTAAGCTTAAGGATGAATCGAGGAAAACAGCGTCCGCCTTTTATGCACCCGTCGGGTCATATGGGGTTAGGGTTGATCTTGATATTACACGCCAGTTGTCCTCCCGGTATCCAGTTATTTTTATTAACGAACAAATCGTCCATCTGCTGAAAGACGGAGGCAAGTGCGTCCCAGAGAATATGCTTCCCTCATTATCATCAACTATGGTTGAGCACGGTACGGTACGGATGAAGATTATGGCAGAAGGAAGCTGCCCGCCCTTTCTTTCAATTATCAAATATCAACACTAAAACTGATATGGGCTCGCGCAAACAAAAAAAATAAAGTACTAACACACCGGAAATCCGGCCCGGGGTATAGATCTAACAGATTTTGCGTACATACTAATCTAATCACGTCCTGGATCCGAGAGTCAAGTTCTCCATGCCGATGCTGAGGCTCATCCGCTTGCTATTAGAGTTCGCGTTGGGCTGGCCATACCCGCGTCCATCCATACCAGCCATGGCGTGGTCAAGGCCACCAAACGATGCCCTTGATATCCTCCTTGCCTGCTTTGCTGTAGAGGACGAAGGAGGAGGTGGGTGATGGACAGCCATAATATGATGCGGTCGCCTGCTCTTCTTGCCGACTGCCAAATCCCGCAGCGTTTTCGACGCCACATAGTCCTCAACACTAAACTGCAACAGTGGCGACATGCCAACCTCACCGCGCACACATGGGTTCGGGTAGCCATTCGGGTACCCACCAAACGAAGATGGGTTCGGCCCATGTGAACCCATATCCGCCATGGAATGTCTGTACTGAAGGGCTCTCGAGCGGACGTGTTCGTCGGACACGGGCGATGGCGGACACGCGGGGGTTGGTCGTAAATGCTGTGATGACAATCTGGTTCGCGCAGAACTGTTTGTCGACCCTATGGAATTGGGAGGCGTTGCCAGTGACCGAACTGCGGCATGAGCAGACCCGCTGCCAAATGCTGGGTGCGCTGGGTTTTGGCTCTGATCAACGGGTGGCGAGGGTAACGGTTGCGGTACCGCCATAAAGGACGATCGCTTGTTTCGATCATATCGTAATTGCAATAGTGCCAACGGCACATCGTCGTCATCTGATTCCTCGCCTTTCGTCAAGGATGTCGCAGTCGGTTGATGACGAGTCCGTGAGTGGGTGTCGGGCTTGGTAGTCGGGATAGTGTGGAGGGCAATCAATGATTGCCGCTTGCTTGCTGTTCTGCTGTGATTCGGCGGTCCTGATGACAGGTGTTTCTCGTAAGACGTGGGCGAGTGACGGTTTCCCAAGGCGTGATTGGGTTGTATATACGAGTGCCGCTTGTTGGGCATTGGGGGCGCTGGCCATGGGTGTGATTGCCCTGGTCGTGTGTCAAATGCTACAGAATGTCGGTGGGATCTAACCGAATCGTAAACCTCGTTAGCAACCGTCGAATTCCCATGATCCCCATCCGATCGTGCCAGATCCTTACCTCTCACGGATCTCCGGCCTCGAATTTCGTGTTGAGGTCTCATCTCGCTGTTTGCCTGTATTCATCACTCCGAGAACGCTGCTCAACAGATCATCTCCATTCTCTCTTCCCTTGCCCTTGTTTTTGCCGTTCCGCGGTAAGGTGGGAGCTGTGACAGTGACGCCGGGCAACGGCCCTCCAGGAGCAGTAGAAGAGGAGCCCAGCATTACTCCTCCACGGTATATTCTGAATTGGTCAAGATGGATGACAGCATTAGATACAAGAGAGTATGCGAATCACAGCGAAGCGAACAGAAAAACTGGGATTCACAAAACTGAATCCAACATCCCGGACATCGTCCGCCACCAACTACCACAGCAAATATATCTCGACAAGAACATCTTCGATTTTTTTTTTCTTGGACATACCGTGTTAGGCTAACAGGTGCTCAGCCAGACCCCAATGTGAAAAAACCAGAACGGGCCTTAATTCAGCGGTTTCCCGCTCCGGTCTAGAAAGCGTTTAGCACCTGCAACGCTTCCCAGCCTGCTCTCTATTTCCCGATGCTTCGATAGTTCTTCTTTTTAGCTGTCGGCGATCGGAGAGAAAGCCTGCACGTCATCGTATCATTATATCACTTTTTATTATGGATCTGTGAGCATTTGTAGTCCACAGCACGCGCTGCGATCCCCAAAGACGACATAGTATCGACCCACGCTGGCTGGATGTCCGGAAACGGCGTCCATTACTCACACCTAATCCTGGACAAGGACTGGCCCGAGAACTTTATTTCATGCATTTTTAATTTGCGGCGCCGTGCTGTGCGCTGCTCTGCCAACAAGAAATGAATGCCATTGGTATCTTTGCAGAGCCACATGGGGCCGGAGGTAGCTCAGAGGGCTTGGCTCCTCTAGATGAAAGGGGAATGAAGGAAGCTGTCCAGCAGCGAGATAAATCACACTTTGGAAGCCAGGGATGGTCAAACTACACAGAGTGTACATGTATATCATTGCTGCGCTGTACTTTAACGCCGTTCCAAGCTACGCCGCCTCTCTCTAGGCCGATCTCTCGGACCTGATCCGCGTTGGCCAGGAACGTACGAGTCACCTTTATAAGAATCGCCCGCCCAGGAGGATGTCCTTTCCCTGCCTGGGGTAGGACCGCGATCTCGCGAACGAGGTCGTGGAGACCATGCACGCTCGCGTGGAGAGCGCGGTCTGGGTGAGCGCGGCCGTTCACGATCAGGCATGTAAGAGTCTCGTCGCATGGGTGGCGGAGGCGATCGTCTTGGCGGTGGTGGGGACCTCGGTCGTGGAGGAGAAGCCCTGCGAGGTGGTCCAGTTCTTAGGTAATCGTACGGCGGCGCAGGGGAGTGTGATAACGATGGCGATGCTCGTTCACCATCCCGATATCTCTCGCGCTCTCTATCTCTGTCACGCTGATCAACATCTGGACGCGATGATACCATCGGGCGATACACGTCTCGCTCGCGGCTAGATGGGCGACTAGTCCTCCTGTCGCGTTCTCTTTCACGTTCGCGGGACAGCGCTCGTGGAGCAGGGCTCCATCGTCTAGATGCACCGAGAAGGGAAGGGCTGCCTCTTCTGGATCTGGGGCGCTCATACCGGCTCGGCGACCGTGTGTGCAGGCCGGCACTACCACTCCGTCCAATTGAGGACATGGATGACGATATCGATGTACCAGGCGTATCAGTAACCTCCCCTTCTTCCATCGAGTCCAAAGACGCCGGTGGAGACGGCTGTCGTGAATCCCGCCGACTAGGCGAAGAACCACGCGAGGACGGCGAGTCTACCACAGGGGATGCTCGCAAGTCTGCTATTAGGCCAAGTGGCTTGTCAAGAGGCGTATGTTCTTTCATCGCAGACGCAGTTTTGCCGGTATCATTTATAGAGAAGGTTTCAGAAAGCCGCGGCGATACTTGTTCCTCTTCTGTCACATTCGCTTCCATTCGATCATTGGCTGACTCTACTGCATGAGTTCCCATTTCCATCGGTTGGTCCGTCTTTTCATTGCTTGAAGTTAGCTCCAAATCATCTTGGACGCTTCCAACAACTGTGGGATGGGACGCACCGGCGCCTGTTTCTAGTTCAGTCACGGCTTCCTGGGCGTCGGTGACTTTATAATGTTCGTCAATGGATGCACCATCGGAAGTCTCTTTCTCTCCCTTCAAATGGTGTAGATCTTCAAGACCCAATGAAGTAGAAGTTGGCTCAGGCGGAATGTCCGACGCGCCCGCTGTCGTAGATGGCACCTCGGGTTGAACCACATCCATTGCTTCCGTAGCGTCTGTCGTCACTGGCTCTAAGCCTGCCTGCGGTACATTTTCAAATTTCACGTGAGGTTGAGTGGGTTGCTGTGTGGCGTCTGCGGTAAGTTCACGAGGCATGCGTCGCTCTGCATCCAATTCAGCTACAACGGGTTGGGTAGGCTGGGGTACAGCGTCCGCTATCGGCCGAGGTGGGCTAGGAAACGGTTCGTGCCTTGCCTTTATGGGTGACACAATTGTCAGTTGCTGATTTGATGTCACTTGATACGGGGCATGTTGCGGTGCGTTTGCTAATTTCAAGTCAGGCGGAGTGGGTTGTGGTATCTCTGGCTCCACTATAGGTCGCCCTTGAGGCAACGGATGTGTATCATCTGCTGGCTTTACATCAGGTGGACCAGTTGCATTCGTGTTCGCGCTTGATCTTTCAACTGTTGCAAGCGCCTCTTCCTGCAATCCGGAGGTCGCTTCAATTGTTGAAGGCGGTGTGGATTCACGGTTCAGTTTCGGCACATTTACCGTACTCTGTGATGCTTGTGCGGAATCCGTTTCTGGAAGCACATGTTGTACGGCTAAGTTAATCGGCTTGACATCTTCGCTGACGCTGCCCTTTGGTTGCTGAGGCTGCACTCCTTTGGCGGGAGACAATGACTCGCGCTTCCGCCGCATATACTCTTCCAGACCTATACGCCGCGGGACGGGTGGTGTGGCAGGTTCGGGCGGTGGTGGTGAAATCGCAGGTCTCACGGGGGAGCGGGGTGCCTCAGCCTGCAACATGGGTTTGAATTCTACTGTCTCACCATCTTGTTGAGGCAAGGGCACCGGTGCTGCGGGTGCGTCCGGTGTATATGAAGCAGAAGCGGCAGGGAGTACGGTGCCAAGAAAATCGGACACCCGCGTATCGTGACCACTGCTATCGAGGGGTTCCGGAATTACTTCAGTGTTTGATGGCTCGTCCGTCTCCATTGGATCTTCTTCCATTGGCAATATCGCCGGCTGTTCATCACGTGCAACAATATCGCCCTTCTGGTCCTCGTCGTGAATAACAGGAGAAAGATTGCGGTTGATGTCGTCAGGACTATCCTCATCCATCTCAATCGGCTCATTACGCTCATCCACATTATTCCGATAATCCATGCCCGATAGTTCCCCCGCTTGAGGAATGGAATCTACATCCATCGGGGCGCCATCTGTCGGTATGCTAACGGGCATTGGTGTTTTGAACACTTCATCTGGCTGACGCTGCACTACCCGCTGCAGGAACGTGAGCGGTCTGGATTCGTCCATCACAGGCGCAGGCATCACATATCCACCGGTGCGACCGTCCGCTCCGTCGGTGCTGGTCGCGTCACCGGTTGCTTTCATCTTTTCTGCTAACTTTTGATTGCGGACTTGCTGTTGCGCCTCCATCTCCTCGCGCAGAATCCTTTCTACAGCCTCTTTGCTGGTCACAGGATCTTCTTTCTGTATTCCACTGCTAACCCAGACGGCGTGCTCCACCTCTGATTGCCCAATGCTATCCAAAATTCTCAACACAGCTTCGTATTGTGCATAATCTTTGCAGACATCATCGTACTGTTGCATTTTCCTCTGCAATAGGGCATCCACATGAGTTCCAATGGCGTTGAGCTTTGACTGAAGATTGGCTGGCATCGACTGCTTTGGTATGGCCCCACCGGGGTTGCCCATCGGCGACGCGGTAGGCAACGAAAACGCTTGTTCGTCAAATGCCGATGTGAATGCCAGAGATTTGACGCCATGTACAATACGGAAAAAATCCGATCTTTGACCAGGGAGAACCTGAATATTCTCATCTGGAAGCACGATCACACTATCGTCCGATTTCCGCTTTGAGTCTTTATCTGTGCGCACTCGCTTTGGGTGATCCGCTTCATTGTCCGTCAAGTGCTTACGCTTCTTTTGTGTTGTGGGTTTAGGTACGCTGACATCGTCCAGTGCGAGTGTTGAATCATCCATAGGCGATTTTGCCCATTCCGCCTGCAGACGCTCAATCTTCGCCCATTCACTACTCGCATCGATCCCTTGCTCCAAATCATTTTGCAACAACTCTGGACTTATATTTCCAGGTTGATATCCGTACATCATTAGTTGCGAAGCAGAAAGAGTCGCGACCGTCGCGGCCGTTCGGGAAGCGGACCCACGAACAGACACTATCCCGACCATATCACGCAAAACAGTTGCCGCTTCCGCCGCAACCTGTTTCGAGAGGTTAGATCCCAGAGCATCCATCTGCGGCGTGCGTTTGTTCGTCCTGCTCCAGCGATCATAGACCGCCCTGTACACAATCCGCCGCAGGGCATCAAAGTACGTTTGGGCGGCCTGCGTCCGCAATTGGCTCATCCTGTCCATACGTCCACCATCCACCACTGCATCTCCGTAAGGCATCACAGCAAACCATCCAACGATAGTCGTTCCATCTCGATTCAGATATTGTTCAACTTCCCCAACGGTAATCGGCGCTAATGGGAAATATGCCTTTATATTGATCACCGTACCCTCCCCATCGCAATCTTCGCGGCATCCCAGTAAGAGAGCTGTGAAAAAGGGGCTCGCTTCATGATGGTTATCGAACAGCGCCGAGGAATGTAAAGACAAGTAAAGGTCTACACAATAGCCATGTGACATGAGCCAACACTCCACTAACAAAAACAATTCAGGATGAAGGGGGCTTACCTTTTGAGAGGCATATTATCGGTTGCCTCGCGCTCGCCATCGCGTATGAAAACTATTCACCTCCGTATGCCCCTGCTGCATCTTCGGAGAACGTGGTTGCATTCTCAACACGCCAAAAATCGCTCAAAACGTCTCGGCAAATGTCGAGTGGCACAGCTCGGCGCAGTCATTGAAGCGGAACACGCGCTGTTGCTCTTGCAGATCCCGAAAATGCACCATCGAGCTTAACAGTAGAACATCAGTTAACTCGAATTATACCGATTACACTAGCGCTAAGTATGAAACCTGCACGCGCAGCCTACGTTCTAATGAACATTGCCTACTAAGCGGCGATGCTCAGAGAAACTTATATGAGACGACTCTTTAAGACTGTTTCTTGCCGGTGAGAGCAAACAAACGACTGAAACCCGACATTGTCTGTTGGATGAAAGGAGGAACAGAGCTATCGGACAATCAATCATAAGTGGCAAGAACAGGAGAATGGAAAAGGTTGAAAGACGATGCCAACCTTGCCATCCAAGTGGGATAGTACTGCCAGTTCGGGAAAGCGATGAACCCGACATCGTTCTCTAATCCCTTAGCAATGTAACGGGCAGCTTTTGGCGCACTCATGAAAGCAAAGCTTGGAAGGGCTGAGCCAGCTTCCTTGAGCTCATCTGTCAGCCGAGATTCCACAAAACCTGGGCAGATGCACGACAGGCGAATATTCTTCCTGGCAGCGACAGAGCGGTAGTCCCGTGCAAATGAGTTCAGAGCGGCCTTACTTGCAGCGTAACACGCTTTAGAAGAGAGGGGATTAGTCTTTGGTACTGACCTGACCGAGTCGGCAGATGATGAGACTCACATAAGCCAGGATGAGCGAAAACACCGGAGAGAGAACTAGTGATGGCGACCTGGCCACCGCCCCGTTCGGCCATCCCCTTCATAATGGGAGCCACGGTTTGGAAGACGGAAACAACATTGAGGGTGAAGAGACGCTGCCAAAGTGAAACATGGCTTTTGTCAATGCTCAGTAGCGCCGCTACGGAAGGTCAACCGAGCTCACCTCAGCGGAGTCCGACCAGAATTCTCCTTCTTTTGGCTTTTGCATAGACCCACCAGCATTAGCAATCACCAAATCAATTGAAACGCGTTGGTCGACCTCAGTCATGAACTTTTTGGTTTCCTCGGAATTGGTCACATCGAGACTCTTGGTCTCAACAGTAGCACCTTTTCTCTCGCAATCTTCCTTGACCTTTTGGAGGCGATCCTTATTGCGTGCGACCAGAACAAGGTGCGTGTCGGGGCGCGCATACTCCAGGGCAACGGCCTCACCAATGCCACTGCTTGCTCCGGTGATGAGTACGCTGCGAGGGCGGGGGACGGCCGGATTATGGCCTAGGAGCGTCATGACTGGTACAATGACAAGCATCGCCATAGATGCGAAGAGAGCGCCGATGTTGGCGATGACACCCAGGATCGACAAGATGACGGCCTCGACGGGCTCACTGAATGCGACCATTTTCTCACGGATTCTACTATACCCACAAGTGTTAGATCTGTATTTAACTAGACTATCTATAAACTACTACAGGTACTTTTTGCAGCTTGCCTGCGACTTGCTGGATGGTATTACGCTTTTAAGAGCCGTGCTGTCGGTGGATTGTTCCACCGGTTCGCACATCATCATTCCATATTTCCGTGTTATCATTACGTTTCGTTATCGTTCACACAAACTATCGCACATTTATCCGAAGCTCTAAGCGACTGCACGCTTGCAGCAGGACCTTGCAGAGGTCCTTGCTCCGATTGCATTCACTCTGTTGATATTGATGTACGCCTTTCAGTTGATGGAATGACTTCCGATTGATGACTGTCCTGCAGTTAGTGGAAATGGCCTGCGTAGGATGACTCTCAGAAGGTCTATGAGCTGCATAGGGTGCATCCCCTCGATCCATCTTTCATGAACCCGTTTGCATGTATCCCCTCGCTCCATCCAATTCAAATTCAAATCCACCCAACAAAATCCATTGTAATCCAGCTCACCCTCTCTAACAACATGATATCCTCCGCCATGTATTAATGATCCCCCCTCCGCAGTTCCGCAGGATCCCAAGCAGTTTGCCTCGCTCAGACACACAGACACCGACACACAGGACACACTGATACACCACCTGCGTTATCGATGACCATGACTAATCAACTCACGTGACCCTACACAAATTTTTCTTCACTTTCTTTCTCTCTGCGCGACTCGAAGAGCCTTCCCCACCCAAACACCAGCGCCCACCCGCTCGCATATTTAAGACGGGGTGCCGTGATTTTGCCTCTCTGCTCTCCTTCTCCTTTCCCCTGCACTTTGCTTACCTTTGACGTATCTCCCTCTTTCACTCGTCAATCTAAACAACAATGGCCGCCGAGAAGCCTCACTTGTCGTAAGTAGCTCCCTTTCATCTTGCCGCCGTTTGTTCCATCGCTTTGTTCGGCGTCGTCGTCGTCGTCGACTGGCACCGGCCAACCCTAAGCTTTCGCCCCACATTGGGTCGGACAGGGGTGGGCAGCTGTCGAAGCATGATGAGCACGGCATAGCGCTAGATTGGAAAAAAAATACGGAACAGGACACTGATCTCGATCTGTTTGTTAGTATCGTCATTTGCGGACACGTCGACTCCGGAAAGTCGACCACCACTGGTCGTCTTCTCTTCGAGCTCGGTGGTATCCCTGAACGTGAAATGGAGAAGCTCCGTCAGGAGGCTGAGCACCTTGGAAAGTCTTCCTTCGCTTTCGCCTTCTACATGGACCGTCAAAAGGAGGAGCGTGCCCGTGGTGTCACCATTGCTTGCACCACCAAGGAGTTCTTCACTGACAAGTACCACTACACCATCATTGACGCTCCCGGACACAGAGATTTCATCAAGAACATGATCTCTGGTGCTGTAAGTATTTTTTATCCACCGGTTATTGATGACAAATAGGGTGCCAACTCACTCGTTCTTTGATAATAGGCCCAGGCCGATGTCGGTCTTCTCATGGTTCCCGCTGACGGTAACTTCACCACCGCCATCCAGAAGGGTGACCACAAGGCTGGTGAAATCCAGGGTCAGACCCGCCAGCACGCTCGTCTCCTCAACTTGCTCGGTGTCAAGCAGCTCGTCGTTGGTGTCAACAAGATGGACTCCGACCCTGCTGGTCCCTACAAGAAGGAGCGTTACGATGAAATCGCCAACGAGATGCGCTCCATGTTGGTCCGTACCGGCTGGAAGAAGGACTTTGTCCAGGGCTGTGTCCCCGTCATCCCCATCTCTGGATGGCAAGGAGACAACTTGTTGAAGAAGTCCACCAACATGCCTTGGTACTCTGGTCAGGAGGTCACTGCCCTCTCTGGCAAGAAGATCCAGGTCCACACCCTTCTCGACGCCCTCAACGACTTCGCCGAGATGCCCGAGCGTAAGAACGACGCCCCCATGCGTGTCCCTATCTCTGGTATCTACAAGATCAAGGGTGTCGGTGATGTCTTGGCCGGACGTGTCGAGCAGGGTACCGTTACCCCCAACAAGGATGTCGTTTTCGTCCCCACCCACACTGCTGCCAACCCTTGCGCCGGTAAGGTCTTCACCGTCGAGATGCACCACAAGAAGGTTGAGAAGGGTCAGGCCGGTGACAACATCGGTATGAACATCAAGGGTCTTGACAAGAACAACATGCCCCGCGCTGGTGACATCATGATCTACAAGGAGGACAAGACCTTGAAGCCATGCAAGACCTTCGTTGCCCAGATTCAGACTCTTGACATCCCCGGTGAGGTCAAGCCTGGATACTCTCCCATTGGTTTCGTCCGTTGCGGTCGCTCTGCCTGCAGGATGAAGGCCATTAACTGGAAGATGGGTAAGGAGACTGGTATGAAGAAGCTCGAGGGTGCCCACTCCCTCAAGGCCAACGAGGCTGCCGAGGTTGTCTTCGAGCCCATCCAACCCCTTGTTGTCGACTCCTTCAAGAACTGCGAGGGTCTCTCCCGTATTGCATTCCTTGGTAAGTGTCAACCTTTACACCCTTTGCGTCCATTCCCACTCTCTAACCATTTCTTCCACCCTTTCCTTCTCTACCCTACCACACTTCACCCCTCCACCATACTACCCTTCTTTCGTCACACTTCCACCTTGCCTACTCTACCTTGCCTACCTATCCCGCCTACCCTACTCTGCCATGTCATTGAAAATTTTCAGACGGTATGTGTCCACTGTTTCGTTTTTTTTCTTTCTTCTTCACTTTACTAACCTGTGTCCCCGTGGGAAAAATAGGCAATTCGGCGGTAATGTTAGGAAAGGTGGTTTCTGTGGAGCAGAAGGAGTAAAAGTGTTTTTTATGTGTTGTTGTTACTTATCGAATATTATCTGATCTCGTTTTGCATTGGCAAATTTTTGTGTGATCTCGTCGTGAATTTTTGTTTGATCTATTGAGAGCTGAAAACGCTCTGTTTCTCTCGCTTCGGGCTGCTGTTTTTCTCATGCTACGGGCTTTGACCATCATGCTTTGAGGCTGACGCTCTCCTGACCATCATGCCTTGAGGTTGACGCTCTCTTCATGGGGAAAAGGACCAAGGTTGCTACCACCAACTGCAAAACGCATTTTCTGCACTGAGACAGGTCCGTTCACATTCCTATCCTTCAGAGATCTCACAGATGAGCATAGCTTTTATAGAGGTATCAGTCGCCTCTGTAATCCTTCTGAAGATTTGGGATTAATTACGGCGCAACCGTCGCGATCGCCAACGCGCAACTGCACCCGGGAAGTTCTTGCGCTCACAAAGTCGCTTTATAATTCATTGTTGCTCCATTGTCATCGTCATCATCATTACCGTCGGAACTAGAAATCTCAGAGAGGTTCCGACTTTTTGCATGAGGATCTAAGGGCCGATTAGAGAGGACATTAATGAAAGTGGGTGATGTGTGGTGCCGCGATCAGTTTATTCTGGACATATAAATGCTTACGCCGTCTTGCGCCCATCAGGCCTACCATCTACCGACTGCTACCTGACCAATTGGGGATTGAATGCCACCATTGGAGGAAATCGTGCCACGCTCCGCTTCCGCCCGTAAGTGCTGCTTCGTTGCACACAACTATCTCCAGCGCTGTTGCCCGCGCGAGAACAACGTTGGTGCGCCTTTCATCATTAATGAATCTAAGGCCTTCAGTGGTCGTTCGCACAGTGGTGATGATGATGACATCCCGCTCTCCCCCCTGGAACCCGTCGACCGAAGCAACAATCACGTCAGTGATGTTCATAGCGCGGAGCTTCTCCGTGATGATCTTCGTCTGGTCAGTGTACGGGGTGATCACCCCAATCCCTCCAGTAGGACACCTTTCGCGAGCGAGCTGCCTTATCCAGTAGCAAACCCGCGTTGCCTCAGCCTCATTGCTCCAAGAAGTGCTACCAGGCATTTGGGATTCCTCACCCACGACATTGTCGACCATTATGGGGAAGCCTTGCTTCTGCAAGAAGGACAACCCAAGACCACGGCTGGTGATGTCACGCCGGGCACAGGCACGGAGGGAAGACTCGTACCACTCGTCGGATGGGAACTTGATGATCGCAGGATGAGACCTGTAGTTGTTCACCAGCCTCAAGTTGTACAGATCATCCTTGGCTTGGTATTGGGCGCTTCGCATCAGCAGCTCCAAAAGCGACACTCCTAGTCCAAAACGCGCAGCCGATGGTGCCTTCACTGTTGGGCCAAGTTGCATGTGGTCTCCCACAAGCATCACCTGGGTCGAAATTGAGCCGGTCTGATACTTGAAGAGTGGGATGAGGATCTGCGGCACTGTTGCCTGGCCAGCTTCGTCGACAATGATCAGCCCGAAATCGCCGGGTTTTGCCGGAACGTCAAAGGAGCCGACGAGCGTGGCAAGGATGACCTGGTATTGTCCCACGGATTCCAACGGCTCAAATTCATCCGCATCCTTGTCATATCCGCCATACTCCTTGACAATCCTGTTGTCACTCTCGACGGCGTCCTGGCCGTGCCGCTGTCCTACAACCCGGAACATCTTCTCCTTGTCAAATGTGGCCGCCAGCTTTTCTAGCACAGCATTGACGGCCTTGTTGGACGGTGCACAGATCAGCACTCGCTGTTGTGGATGCTCCTTCAACCATGCGCGCACCACGGCAGCAATGGTGGTGCTTTTGCCTGTTCCAGGTGGGCCTTGCACCAGGTACGGTGTGTTGACACCGGCCTTGCCCTTTACCATCCTCCATACGACTGTCAACTGCTCGTCATCCAGCTGCGGGTTGTTGAGAGACTTCTTGAACTCTTGGAGGCCCTCTTTTGATCGAGCGACCAACACGCTTTTCCCCTTCCGGTTGCCACTTCGGACTGCTCCGGGAAGCAGGAGGGCAAGCGGGCGGGATCTGTCCTTGATCCTCTCAATGGCGCGGTGCCGGATGGCGTAGCCCCGCCGTTGGTGGAGCGGCACAACAAAGTCAGCCACAAACGCCGTTTCAGGATGGTGTGTTTTGAACACCGGATCCAGATGCACCAGCATTGACTCATCAGGCTCGATTTTGTGGATTGTTGCATCCCAGCGTTGCCTGTTAACGGCCACAGCGACACGGCCACCAACTTGTACAAGTTCAGCCCTCTTTTCATCGACTTTGTACTCGAGTGTGTAAAAGTCCTCCAAGTCTGGGTCTGTCTCCGCTCGAACAGGCACCGCCATTTCCGCCTCCATGAGATGTTCCTCAATTTCGGCTTCTTCTTCGGTCCACAGCAACCAGTGCATGTACTCCTCAAACATCGCGAGGGTTTGACACTGTTGGAGCTCGCGCAGCTTCTCGTTGATCTCCTTGCCACCACATAACACGAGCTGCTCTGCTGTTGGCTTGTATGCGTGACTGATCTTTGCGCGCACAACTTTCTCTTCAAGTGGCGAGCGCATACTGACACGTTTTGGATGGGCAGACAAAACTTCTTTCCCAGCTTTGATAAAGTCTTTGACCTTCATTGGTGGGGGTAGGGCCTGGGGTTGCGGAGGCAAGGGCTGTTCCTGTTGGGACGAGGATGTCGGCTCTTGTTGAGAGAGGGACGGTAGTGGTTGTCGGGAGGAGGACGGCAGTGGTTGTTGGGAAGCGGATGGTTGTTCTTGTTGTCTGGAGGAGGACGGCAGTGGTTGTTGGGAAGCGGATGGTTGTTCTTGTTGAGAGAGGGATGGCCGTGGTTGTTGGGAGGAGGAGGATGGCTGCTCCTGCTGTCTCGGTTGCAGAGAGGTGATGGTTGATGTGAGAGGCCCTGGGAGATCCGGCACGGGTAGGTTCAGTGCGGCTCGGAGCACTCCTGTGTCCCACCAAGATATCTCCTCATTGCGGTACTGGAGGAGCTTCATTCCACACATGGTTGCGATCATCGTGCTGGGCGCGCAATTGAGTCCTTCACCCTTGTTTAACTTTTTCCATTCCTGCAAATGGCTTTTCAGGGCAGCAATAGTGGTGATGCTCAGGAACGGCTGATTGGGCGTCGCCAGGTAGAGCAACACCGTCCGCACGCAGGTGTCGTAACTGAACCAGGCAGAAGCGCCACGGCGTTCGGTGATGCGGCTCCGTTGGGATTCCAGTCTGCGACGGACTTCATCCTCAGTAACTTTAGCTTGAAGGAGACGCATTGTTCAAGTTGCCGAGCTCAGTGGAGGAGGTAAGAACGTAAGAGAGAAGATAATAGCGTGGGCTGGTCGAGATAGGTTGTTGAAAAAGAGTGGGTGTGAGAACAGAAGAGAGAAGATAATAGCGTGGGCTGGTCGAGATAGGTTGTTGAAAAAGAGTGGGTGTGAGAACAGAAGAGAGAAGATAATAGCGTAGGCTGGTCGAGATAGGTTGTTGAGAATGAGTGGGTGTGAGAACAGAAGAGAGAAGATAATAGCGTGGGCTGGTCGAGATAGGTTGTTGAGAATGAGTGGGTGTGAGAACAGAAGAGAGAAGATAATAGCGTGGGCTGGTCGAGATAGGTTGTTGAGAATGAGTGGGTGTGAGAACAGAAGAGAGAAGATAATAGCGTGGGCTGGTCGAGATAGGTTGTTGAAAAAGAGTGGGTGTGAGAACAGAAGAGAGAAGATAATAGCGTAGGCTGGTCGAGATAGGTTGTTGAAAAAGAGTGGGTGTGAGAACAGAAGAGAGAAGATAATAGCGTGGGCTGGTCGAGATAGGTTGTTGAAAAAGAATGGGTGTGAGAACAGAAGAGAGAAGATAATAGCGTGGGCTGGTCGAGATAGGTTGTTGAAAAAGAGTGGGTGTGAGAACAGAAGAGAGAAGATAATAGCGTGGGCTGGTCGAGATATCGATAGGTTGTTGAGAATGAGTGGACAGACGAGACAACGAGACAGTTGAAATTTGACAGGTGAGCTTCAACAGTGGGCGAACGGGACAGGGCGCCTTTTATATGCAAAAGTTCAGCAGGAATGAGACAACAATGTCTTGCACATGCATGCAGTGGGAATATTCAATTCAAATGATAATACCTGTCAACTTACGGCTCACCACTTGTGTGGCACAGTCACAAATGGCGGAACAGCGCGACCTGTCATTTTGTCAGTCTATACATCATACACAGTACATGTACAAGTACTCTGCTCGCCTCCGGCTCGTTGTAATGGTATATTGTTTGCACGACCATGTCTCTGCAGGTCTGTTCTGAATGGAAATTGCAGGAGAACCTGGAATTTGGAGGAGGAGGGCGAATGCGGAGACGGCAAATGCCCAGGCAATAAAACATGGAAAGTATGGCAAATGGACGACATACTAACCCGGGAGATCCGACGGCGTACCTGAGGATGTCAGACGTAGTCAGACAATGCCTTGGTACTCGGGGACAGCCTGATCATCCTCGTACGTCCGACAGAGTGGGGGAATTCACCGGGCGAAAGCGTAATACATACATGCAAACTTTCGATCAATGCCGAGAGTGTCGATTCTGTCGATTCAGTGTCGGGACCATTTTGACTTTTCGAGCTCGCACCTACCACCTGTGCTTAATATACTAGGACACTGGCGCTCTCGTTGTTATGTGTAAATTATAAACGTGTTGTCTCTAGTTCTATATCTACTTCTTCTTTCTTTTCTTACTTCCTTTCCGTCCTTCGCCATACCGTCTAGTGTACGTAGTGTCCTCCACCCATTTCTGAAACTCTTCAAGCCGGCCAATGGTCTGGCCCTTGTTCTTGAAAACTATCTCGAACCGCGTCATCAACTCGTCCCGTGCTTCCACAGCTACCAATGCACTCTCGAATGATCCGCAATTATAACTCTTTCGCTGGTGAATGATCGTCACCGTGTAGTGGAGCTTGCCGGATCTGTTGTGGCTATAGATGCAACGGGGGAGGCCATCGCGCTTCTCGCCCTTCTTCTTGGGGGTGGTAGCAGGAGTGGGAGTAGTAGTAGGGGTAGTAGTAGCAGCAGTAGTGGTAGTGGTAGTGGTAGTGGTGGTAGTAGTATTAGTACTAGAAGTGGTCGGAGTAGTAGTGGTAGTAGTGGTAGTAGTAGTGGTAGTAGTAGTAGTGGGGGTGGGGGTGGGTGAGGCCTCTGCCTTTCGTTTCTTCTGCTGCTCGCGCTTTTTCTTACGCCGCTCGAGATCCTCACAAACCCAGGCAGCAGTTTGGCGGTTCCGCTCATGTCTATCTTCCAACTAGCAGGTTCGTGGGTTAGTTAGTCTCTACCAACTTGTCGAACGACCGCTGGCTGATGTACATACCAACTGCTTCAAAACCTCAGGCTTTCCAACTCGGAGGCCGCACTGGTTGGGGAGTTCCTCCATGTCACAATCGACCATGGCTTGCGCTTTTGCCGCGACTGCCTCTTCAAGGGATTCGTAGGATGCCAGTCGGTACTTCTTGCCCTTGTAGTGAAACGCCAGCGCGAAGTAATTCCCTTCAGGAACAATGTACTTTGGCAGACCGCTGCCTTTCTGGTAACTAAAATCGCCGGGCCAGTATTCGGGCACAAGGGAAATGTCACCTTGTGGGTTCAACGGTCGGTAATCGTACACGATCTCGGCCTTTCTCCGCATGGCCTTGGCTATTTCGACATCCGCCGACGCTCCAAGGTACTTCTTCTGGCCTTCTACGGTGATCATTGCTATCCACAGGTTGCGCGGATTGGACCAGTAAACACCATTTACTCCACTGGTGTTGCAGCTGTGAAATCGTCGGCTGTAGCGGGCATTCTGGGCGGGAGTGACAATGTCCAGGTTGGAGTGAGCATTGTTGGTCGCATCGCCATCACGGTGGTGAACTACCATCCCCTCAGGGATGCGGCCGTCGCAAGTAAATGTCTCCACGATTGCTCGATGCACGCTCAACCAGGGCCAAACACCATCAACACAAGCATGACGATGCCCATACCATCCTTGGCGCAAGGGGACGAGACCTCCTCCGTGGGTGAACCGCAGGTAGCCGGACTTGGAGCACTGGACGTGTGGGAGGGTAGGGTGCGCTTGCCAGATGTCGTCAGGGATCGAGGTCGGTATGGCGGACATGTCAACATCATTGTAGAAGCGGGGGTTGTCGTGCCCACTTCCCCCTTTCCGGTAGTTCTCACGAGCGGTCAGGAACTGCAGATTGTTGAGGTGGTCGTTGGTAAAGTCGCCATCTATATGGTCGACTAGAGTACATAAACGTCAGCAAACAATGCAATGAGAAACCAACGGCCAACATGGAACGCTTACCAGTCATATCTGGGTCATCGGGCAATCCGTTAAAGCTGATGAGCACAACGCGAGCGACGGACACCCCGATTTGCCGGGAACTGAAGCAGAAGCGGTAGTAGTAACGTCCATCATGGGGCTGGAGGATTCGTTTCATCAGACGAGGGTTGACGCCGGCGGTGGAGATGACATGCCCAGCCTCTGACACTCGGTACCTGTCGGATGGGCAGCCTTCGGGAAGGAAGCACTCGGCGACCGGACTCCATCGCAATTGTTCGAGCTGGGCGATCTGATCATCCGCACCAGTTTGAAAGTCGTCCGAGACATCTTGGTCGATCACCTCTTCTTCAATGGGAGCAAGGACGAACTCGGCGGGAGGTGCATTGGTGATATCGGTGGAAGACATGGTTGTTGATGAAAGGAGCAGGAAGTTGTCGAGGTCCCAGAGAGAAAATCAAGCAATAGGAAAGGGGCGAAGCCCAGAGAGAAAATCAAGCGATAAGAAGGTGGCGAGGTCCAGAGAGAAAATGGAAGAGTAGAAAGTTGGCGAGGTCCAGAGAAAGAGAATGCGACGGTCGAGAGGAAGGTCGCAAGTAAAGAACGGGATAATAGCAAAGCCAAGAGAGAAAATGGAAGAGTAGAAAGTTGGCGAGGTCCAGAGAAAGAGAATGCGACGGTCGAGAGGAAGGTCGCAAGTAAAGAATGGGATAATAGCAAAGCCAAGAGAGAATATGGAAGAGTAGAAAGTGGGGGAGGTCCAGAGAAAGGGAATGCGACGGTCGAGAGGAAGGTCGCAAGTAAAGAACGGGATAATAGCAAAGCCAAGAAAGAATATGGAAGAGTAGAAAGTGGGGGAGGTCCAGAGAAAGGGAATGCGACGGTCGAGAGGAAGGTCGCAAGTAAAGAACGGGATAATAGCAAAGCCAAGAAAGAATATGGAAGAGTAGAAAGTGGGGGAGGTCCAGAGAAAGGGAATGCGACGGTCGAGAGGAAGGTCGCAAGTAAAGAACGGGATAATAGCAAAGCCAAGAGAGAATATGGAAGAGTAGAAAGTCGGGGAGGTCCAGAGAAAGAGAATGCGACGGTCGAGAGGAAGGTCGCAAGTAAAGAACGGGATAATAGCAAAGCCAAGAGAGAAAATGGAAGAGTAGAAAGTGGGGGAGGTCCAGAGAAAGGGAATGCGACGGTCGAGAGGAAGGTCGCAAGTAAAGAACGGGATAATAGCAAAGCCAAGAGAGAAAACGAAGGAGACGAAAGTCGGGGAGGTCCAGAGAAAGAGAATGCGACGGTCGAGAGGAAGGTCGCAAGTAAAGAATGGGATAATAGCGTGGCGAAGAGAGAAAACGAAGGAGACGAAAGTCGGGATAATAGCTTGGCGAAGAGAGAAAACGAAGGAGACGAAAGTCGGGGAGGTCCAGAGAATGCAACAGTCGAGAGAAAGGTCGCAAGTAAAGAACGGGATAATAGCTTGGCGAAGAGAGAAAATGGAAGAGTAGAAAGTTGGCGAGGTCCAGATAACATAAAGGCTGGTTGAGTTGAACGTTGTAGGGAGCCGAAGTGGGCGGGGCTCAGGTAAAATCAAAGGGCCTTTAATAACCTGTACCGTTAGAAAGCGAGGGACAAGCACAGAACAGAAAGCACAGATACTCGGCCCCCGAAATTCCCACAGGATTCGCCCCCACAACTTGCCATCGCGGGTCCATGCGCCGACGACACTCTTTCGCACATCGTTCCAACCCACATGCATGTGCATGTGCACAGCACATTTCGAAACACAACCACAACCAACCCCCCGGGCATCGATTTGCATCAAATTGAAGGCAAACGGTCAGCCGAATATAATTCATCTTGAAACTGACAAAGTTGCGCCGTGCCGCGAGCACGATACTAACTTTGGTAATAGGAACGGTTCTTCCTTTGCCGTGACGGCCTGCAAACGGATCAGGACATCCGATCTAAGTGAAACATGTATCGATTATCCAGATAATAGGATTTCCCAAGTAATTCAAACGTGGAGGACGATACCGCCAGCAACCATAATTACGTACGTGTACCCCAAGCTAATGGATGAGCGCGACTATTTGCTATCGATAATGTATATGTACATGTTACAGTATGTGGTATTCGTCGGTTCGTGCTACATATTCCGAATAACATAGAAAGCAAGGAAGTACTTTTCGGGTACATGTACATACTACGTGGAGTCACAAGACTGCCAGCAGGAATGCTGTTACCAGGATGAACCTTCATATAAATAGGGTTTCCAGTCGGCATTGGTTGTTACATATCATATGGACGTAATATTGTTCCAACGTAGTCCGAGTTCCATTCTTTGGCTGTGCGATTTTGTGGCGCTTACAAATTGCTGCTACCATGTACATGTACAGGCGGTTCGTCCATACAACTATATGGTGACCATACCAGCATATAATAAATACCAGAACTCATCGATGCAGAGTAATTGTATGTGAGAACAGCGTACATGTACATCTATTATCAGAAATTCAGAATCTTGGTGGGAAAACAGCGATGCCCGTCACTGTCAATTATTACGTAATTTACGCGTTGAAATAACCCTAACCCGTTGCACGACGAGCTGACTATCAGAATTTTCACGTATGGCGAAGGACGGAAAGGTAGTAAGAAAAGAAAGAAGAAGTAGATCTAGAACTTGAGCATTTGCAAATACACTATTATTATTATGGCATACGTCTTTTTGTTTAGTTCAGTGATATTAGCTCGTGCTATTCCGAATAACATAGAAAGCAAGGAAGTATCATTCGAGTACAATACTATGTGGAGTAACAAGACTGTTAGCAGGAATACTGTCAGGATGAGCCGATCGTCATTGGTTGTTGCATAGCTTATGGGACGCAATATTATCCCATTGTGGTCTGAATTCGATTCTTTTGCCGTGCGATCTTTTGACGACTTGTTCATTAACTTCAAGAGAGTGCGTTGTGCAAATTGCTGCTACATATATACAGGCGGTTTGTCGCAGATCATTCAAACTGCATGGATGCATATGATAACCCATCGATGCACAGTAATTGCATGTGAGAACAGACCGCAGAACGCAGATCTATCATCGGAAATTAAGGATCTTCGGCGGCAACACTGACTTGAATATTCCCACAATCAACTTCACATGGAGGTCAGTTTCAAGTAGATTCTGGCTGCACACAGCCGCTGAGACAGCTGAGGCAGCTTTTGACGCGTTTACCCGGTGAACCTGTTCAGTGATTGATTACACATTTCACTTCGCATCATGAGGATGTTTATTAGCTCGGCACATTGGGATCGAAGAAAAAAGATCATATGATAATTTACGAGAACATTCGTTCGTCCCAAGGCACGGAACAAGCTTGGTAGTTGATAAGTCAAAGGGTGCAGTACATGCGACGGAGCCTGGTCTCTGTTCTCAATTTCAATGGGGCATACGAAGCTGAAAACCCCTCAGCAGGACCCTGTCTGTGTCACGAATTAGGTTGAATTGATAGTGGTCAAATTCATGTCGACGTTTTACGTGATGTATTTTAGATGGTTTAGACCTAAAAGGCCTGAGTCTTTGGGGGACTCGTCCGACTGTTCAATGCCCTTTGCCGACTGGGCTCCAGGCCCAATATTTTTCTTTTTAAACTTCAAAATCCCGCGGTGATCGCCGCTTAATTTGCCGCGATCGGTAAACTAAAATCACGTTTTGCCCACAGTGGCGTAGTAAAGTGACCCAGCCGGTCGGTTCTCGTGCGCCGATCTACTGGACTCGCATGCCCGTTACCGTGGTCTGTCGATTTTAGAAATGGGGTTGGCCATATATGACTCTTTGGATTTTATCAGAATGTTCTGCGACAAGTGGGGTCTCTCACAATCAGTCAGCGGCGCATCCACGAACCAAACGGGTGGCTACTGGACCCCCACTCATAATACTCGCAAGAACGCGGATCGCTGGCTCGGCCTCTCCTCATCCCAACCAGTCACACATCACTTAAGAGAAACCCGATCGTGCTCGAAAGTCAGATCGAAATGTGGCCTGAGCTCATTGGATCCGAGCCCGTGGGTCCGACGCTTCGGAACTGTTTCGCAGCAGACTTGCGACTTTTGAATCTTGCTTCGGACCTCTCCCCCAATTTTCACCTATAAAACTGCGACGACCACGATCGTTTTCTTCGCAAGATATTTTTAAGATCAAAATAAAGTGCACACCGCCCCCGCATTACGCTTTATCCTCAGAACAGTAGAGCCACCTGCTTCGTAGCCTATTTGTACCGTTAGCCCCATTGTCTTCGTCCCTTGCCTACAGAGCAAGAACCCCCAATGTGCTCCATTCTGCACAGACGATTACCCCACCACCAAGCGTTTACCCTTGAGCTCTCTCCGGCAGCGGTAATGCACGACGCGACAATGAATAATATTGACTGGAACAGCTTCCGCATTGCAGTCGTCGATGACAATTCAATGTATGTATTCGCTCTTTGGCTTGGTTACGCCTCATTCCTGTATTCATCTCGAACCTTTTTTAGTAACCAAAAAATCATTGTAAAACTCCTCAAAAAACACCTAAATATTCACATTCAACCAGAAGACATATTTCACAACGGTCATCACTGTCTACACGCGCTGGCGCAAAAGGAGTATGACCTGATCCTCCTCGACATTGAAATGCCGGTGTTGGACGGTATGGAAACCGCTGTGCGCATCCGTAACGGTCTTCCGACACCACCGCTTGAAACCGAATCCCTCGGTGATTCCGTGAACGACTTTTCCGCTTCTGGCGCACCTACCCTAACAATACTCCCGCTCAACCGCAACGTGCCCATCGTGGCAGTGACCTGCTCCGCGCTGGATCATCAAAGAGAACACTACCTTTCTCTTGGCATGAACGAGGTCGTTGCCAAGCCACTACAACCACCACTGCTTGTTGACGCCGTCAAACGGCATCTGCGGACAGCGCAGGCTAGACGTGATGGTGCGAGGGTTACAAGACATTCCCAAGATGCCTCATGGGATTCAGACGATTCCACAGCGCTCGGTCCCTCATCATCCTCTGCCTCCTCTCGCGGAAGGTCAGCTTCTTGCGAACCGAGAAGAACATCATCCTCAACAAGCACATCCCCTCCTTTGCGTGATTCGCCGGCGCTGAGGATACGAAAGATCTTCGAGACTTCAATCCACGCAAAGTCAGACTCTGACACATCAAACAGTCCACCCCCAAATTGAAGGGTCGTACTCTGGTTTTTGTAAATCACGAGTCACTGTCGCAGCCTTTACTGGGTGCTTGTACATATAGATTATAATGTAGTATACCAATTTTGTGTTTGTGAATGTTTGTATATTAGTGTATTGTGAATACAGCTGCTCACTACATCACTACCCCTTCACTGTAATTCTTGGCGGCATCCCAGTAGTGCACCACCTTCATCTTTTCCAGGTATTCTCGTACCTTGCCCTCCGTCGGCAAATTCCGCATTTTGAAGAACTTGAACGCTCGTTCGGCAACTTCGCCTTCCCACACCAACACACATTGGTTGCGGGACTGAGCGTCCATGGTGTATGACGTGCCCTCGTCATCGTCATCATCTTCTTCCTGCTTCTTTTCGCCCGACCAGTCAATTCGCCGCAGCAAGAGCTTTTTATACGCCTTGATACCTTTCGGTCCACCTTCCACAATCACCAAGCTCATACCAGAATAAACCAAGGCACAACCAGTAAGTTGCCATTGCTGGGCATTGATATCCACTTTGTAACGATGTGATGGGTGTGTCAAGTCGTTGATTCTGAATACCGCCACCTGCACCATGTCCGTTTTGGCATCCTCTGTAATCTTCTTTCGTTTCTTTTCCTTTCGCTGCTCGTCCGTCAGTTTTGTAGAAGCGACCAGATCCTTGTGCTTTTGCCGACGAGCTGCCATCTGCTTTTGTACCAGTGCTTCCACCTGCGTAGGATCCTGTACGGCTTCTGTCCCGAGTACCCGCATCAGGTTTGAGATCTTTACTTTCGGTTGATCGGGAGGTAATAGCCCCAGTCGGATTTTATCCTGCTTCTCCTTTTGCAACTCTAAACGGCGCTGACGACGGAGCTTTTTTTGTTCCTGATGAAATAACCGCATTGTCAGAAAGAGGCACATCATGAGCCGAAAATACTCGTACACAACACACCTTCTTCGTAAGCATTAAAGGCATTGGTTTCGGGTCCCCAGGTTCTAATGGCGGTTGTATCGGAATTGGATGCTGAACCAAGTTTGTGACCACAGATGATTCTGGGTTGAGTGCTGAGGCTGGATCAAAGGAGTCGTACCCATTCGGTGCTAGCTGTGCGTCCCACCATTCCACTGGCGGTGGTGGGTCAGTCTGTGGAGGAACATTGGTGAGTACTGTGGCAAAAGCACGCATACCGCCATTGAACAGTAAATACCCGTATAGATTGGTCAGACACAAGCTCTAATTCTGCAGCTATTCCAGTTTTTGTCGCAGTTTCAGCAATCTCGGCTTTCAATTTCTCCAATTGGGCCTTGGCTCTCAATTGGTTCGCCTCATTGATAAACCTCCCATGTTGAATAAATCGAAACCCTTTTTTCCCACGCTCTTTTGGCGCTGCCGCACTCTTTGTTTGCAAATTCGGATCAAAGTAGGGATTCTTCGTTGGGTCAGCAAATTCCGCCTTTATATCTTCCGCCTTTATTTCCTTTTTTACAGTTTCCTTCGGCTGTGCCAGTCGTTGATTAGCCTTCACAGTCGCAAAGTCCGGTTTTGGTACTAGCGCCTTGACTCCTCCCTTGATATTCAACTGACCAGTTCCATCCACAGTTAATGCCGGATGGTACTCCATTTTGAGACCACGCTTATCTCTTCCACCAAGCGGTAACGGAGGTGGACTGTACGTAGGCGTTGCCTGAAGACTTTGTCTTACTCTGGCCTTCGCTTCTTCTATTCGTCGTTGAATTTCTTCAGCATTCGACAGGGGTTGTGCTGCAGGTTGCAGCGTTGCACTCGCCGATCCATTTTGCGATGGTGCGGCAGGAGTTATAGCTCCCTGTTTTTTTAAAGCGGCCATTTTCTCCTGAATTTCTTTGGCTTTGGCTGCTACCATTGCTTTGACCTACGAATGGCGCTTTAGATCACGATGAGATGCCAATAACGCTGTGAATTCAGGTGAACCTTATCTGCGTCAAAGCCAGGGGGCCCATTTTTCGCTTTCTTCGCATCGGGACCAGGACTATCGTCAGCTCGTCTCTTTAATGAGTCCCCCGCCATGGTTTCTCTTGCGCTGGTGAACGTTGAGATAGTAAACTTTCACGTAGAAATGTGTGTGTGTGTTGGCAAATGGCCCCGACATTCATCGAGTGCACTTCAGATCACGTGTTATTTCACATGACCTTCAGCTGTGCCCATGTCTGTCACGAGATGAAAATGGAAAATGGAAAAGATCTGCAAAGTGACAAAGTCCTTATTGAACGCGTCCACTGTCATCGCGGAGGCATCGCCATGACACAGCAGTCGACTGATGAAGCCGCTCTTACAGAACGCACCGCGTCACTTGTGTCAAGCCTTCAGACGCCAAGAGGATGTGCAGCCGGACGTCATGAAGTGGAAGTGTTCAGCATCTGGCAGTATAAATTGGCAGCGATGCAAGTCTTCCCAGGCTACGATTGGACATCCAATATCTTAAAAACACTAGCCAACAAGACACTTCAACTTTTCAAACGATCGACACAGTACCTAACATAATGGACAAGCTCAAGAACCTAGTGTCAGGCCACGGCTCCTCAGCTGGAGGATCTCACAACAGCGCTGACCAAGGCGTCGACTTTGCCCAAGCTGGTGGTTACCTCCCCAAGACTGGCACCGCACAAGGAAACATGATTGACAAAGGCCAAGCATACATGAGCGGCACTTCAAGTGGCAATACCGGCGCTACCTCTCACGCTGGGGGTGGATACCAGCAATACGCCAACCAAGGCGTAGACGCTGCTCAGGGTGGTGGATACTTGCCCAAAACCGGCACCACGCACGGCAACGCGATTGACAAACTGCAGTCCTTCGCTGGCGGAAGCAACACTGGTCATCCTGGCAAGACAAACACAATGGGGAGCGGGGCTCCCCTCTGAAGATTCTCAGCGCAACCAATTTCACACTGTACATGTATTCTTTTTGTTCAATAAATCTGAGATAGTTATACCCATCAATTCCTTCGCGTGGATGTGTGCGGGAATACGCGTAACTGACTTGTTAGCTGTGATGAGGTAATCAATTGCCCTCACATTTCTTATTGCTATTTATCCCCTTCGCAACACTGGCCCTTTTATGACAACTTCTGAATGGCCACCACCTCCCCCGCAGCTGCACTTGTCCCTTCTTCTCACTTTGCCCGCCTTTTGTTTGCGTGTGCATTCACTCTGACATTACAGGCTCTGCCCCGACTACAAACCCCTGCAGCAGAAGGCAACCTGGCAGCAGAGCGAGACATTTCTTGTTCACTCGTAAGTCCCCCATCCAAGCTGAATACGCACGACGACTCGCAGCTACCTGCACAATAAAGCTTGCGATAATGGCAAAGTCGAACAGAAAAGCCAAGTCCTCGCCTCGCAAAGCTTCCAGTTTAGGTGTTAACGTGCGACCACCTCGATCAGGAGCGAGCGCTTCACCAACACCAACAACACCCACAGTGGACCCGGAGGTGGCACGCCGTTGCAAACGCAAGTCGCTGACCCCATGCCGCTCCATACCACAGGACAACACCGACCCTGGGGTGGTATTTCAGATTGATTGGTATGGCGAGGTGAAGGTGCGGGCGGTAGGAGACTGTCCACTGCCACCGAGCTGCAGGAGGGAGAGCTCGGATTCAATCAGTACAGGCGCAAGTTCACCAAGCTCGCAAAAGCTCGGCAAGAGTACTGGGAAGGGTACCGTGAGGAGCGGAGGGAGAAGCGGGAAGGCCGGGAAGCCACCCGCTGTCAAACGTGGCAATTCGACATTGTCTGACACCGGGAGATAAGCTGATGGGCGCACTGGGCCGCGCCGTTAGAACTCTGAAAGGAGCGGGATGGTGACTTTTGGAATGGATGACTAGTTAGTTGTACACTTGTCCCTCCACCTGCTTTGAGGGCAACATCAGTGATAGTGGTGACTGAACTGGGTGACGGAATACACAGCACGGTTGCATTGAGGAAAAGGCAGGGTGCATTACTGACTTTCTGCGACTTTGTTTGCGTGCCTATGATCATCATCATCCTGTCCGTCTGTACCGACAAGTTCATGCATACTAGGTAGTGGTATAGGCTGCTATTCCTGCTGCCTGCCCGCAAGCCATCCTTCGGGAATTGCAGGGTCGCGCGCGGTTGCGTAAACGACTTTTTTGGGAAAAAATTGACGCGCGCTGCGACGCGTTTGTTTTTGTTATCAATAGGATGTGATTTTAGGCGCCGATTTTTGGCGTTTGTCGCGCTGCGATTTGCGTCGATTCGGCCGACCACCTTTTAATTTTGGCTGCATGCTGCGAGGCCGATGGCTGAGCGACCTACTGCGACATCAGAATTCTGTGCAGGCTGCTGCTATCTTCTCGCACCTTTTTTTTGCCGGGAACGACGACGATTGCTAATGCTCCCACGGGCGTGCTTTACTGTGGTATCCGTAGTTCCTCCACTCTTCACTGCTTTAATTAACACTGCGTGCCGCGGCTGTTAGCAGTCTCACTCTTTCATATCCGTCATAGTCAGTCACAATAGATCAGAACCTCTTCAAACACCAGTCAACATATTCAGAGAACAAACGGCGTCTACTGCCATCCATTCTCATCTTTCACCGACGCTATCAAGCTGTTAAGGACACCACGGCGAGCGGTATGCAACAACAGGTCCCTGATACCCACGTCTTTTCCAGACAAGAAGACGCCTTCTGGCAGGATTTTGTGGATTCTACCCGGAGCACGCGCTATCTTCGTGATTCCTTTATCGAATATCCTGGGCAGCTCGTTTCTACAATCATCAATGGCCTTACTCTCATTATTTTTGTGGCTTCCATCATTGCTGCCTACGTCGCACGCAAAAACACGACACCTATTCAATTCTATGCTGAAGGAAGACGACGACGGCCTAGTAGGGACAAAGGGAAGCGAAGGAGCCGGATCGGGATTGACCCCAGGAGAATATCGCGGTACTCTGCCTATACTACCACAAGTGACAAACGCAGGAGCGTATTCTCACTAGGCAATGATAAGCGCAAAAGTATCTTTTCTACCACAGGCATGTCCGTTTTTTCTGGGGGAAGTGCACCGTCGTTCGACGCGCTTCCTCCGATGCCTGCAAGCAGAGGGTACCAAGATAATATGGACATTCCCATGAATCAGCTTGCACAACGCGATCCCGCCCTGGGCCCTCGCGTTTCCTTCCATCCTCACCTGTATGGCGAACCGTCACAGCCTGCTCCATCTCTTGGAAGCCCGGTATTATCACCATCTGGACCATCCCAAACACGACGAGGTTCACACTATTCTGTCGCGACTTCTCCCCCGGCCCTTGACGAATCAAGTGAGCACCCGTCGCACTTCCCACGTGTCAATCCGTTCCGGCGATCTTGGGTATCCGTTGCTGATCCAAGTGACGCTGTCCTCTATTTTCGGCCTCGCCAAAGTCCCGGAACATTCCTTGTGGCATCCGCAGAATGGGACAGTGACGAGGAAGACTGGTGGGAAGACGAAGAAATGTGGGCTGGCGTTGAGACCATTGTGGATGACGGTACTGTGTTCCCGCCCACAGCGGACTCATACCCACGCCTTCCGTCTCCGTGTGCTTCATTCCCTGATACGGCCGCCGATGAGATTACGGTGATCGCCCATCATCCACAAAATGCAGAAGGTCGCCACGCCTCAAGCACCGCGCGACCAAGCGCAAGTTCGGAGGAAACCGAAGGTTCCGTAGACTATTGGGATCAGGAGGACTGGTGGGACCATTATTATAGTTAGGAGATGAATTGTGCGCCTGGTCCAGCAAATAGTATAGATTATTTATTAGTTAGGTAACATTTTTGTAATAACACGTTCACCTGTTTGACGGTTGCGGTCAAGTCGTCTCCATACAGTCAACCGTTCAGGCTCACTTTATTCTCATCGCCCGCGCAAGTTATCCAGTTATAGCTTTAGCGACCCCGCTTTTTGCCCTTGCCTTTCTTCACTGCTCCGCCCTGATGCCTGGACGGCGCTTGGGACGTAGGTATGGTATCCGGGGTGATATCCATTGGTGTCGGCTCCGTCGTAGCAGGCAATGATTCTTCTGCTAATTCGGGAACTGCATGCATCTTCAGCATCAATGACAGGTTTAATCGTTCAAACTTCTTCAGATCTTGTTGACGATCCGTCTTGAACTTTATGCACTACACAGCGTGAATGGGATGAACAAAACAGCCGCATTTGTTCCAAGGCGATTCAGAAATGGCGCACGTACTGTAGGTCCATTATCTACTTTCAGCACCAGCACACCCTCTGTATGACGGTATTTTGAGACATATCTGGTCTGCATACAGGTTTTAGCACTTTTTTTGGTCCCAGCAAATCAAAGAGGTCTCACAGCTTACCTTGACCGGATCACTCTCGTAAAGGTCCTCCACGGCCCTCTGAAAATCCTCCCATGCTTCTATATAGACCATTGTGCTTAGCGTTCACTCTCTGGTCTATTACTGCATCTGTTAACTGTCAATGTCTGACCCTAGCCCTGGGGATTTTGTTGCCGTTGATCTGCGTGTTCTGCAGCATTTCTTGCCACAACACAGCTGGACTGGTGAATAATTGCGATGGCTGATAATACCACCAACGGAGCCGCCGCTGGCACCGCCGTGCCCAAGGCGCTGTCCAAGAGGTTTAAAAAGGACAAAGATGGGAGTTTAAAAAAGTTCTTTGAGAGCGATATTGGATCTCAGGTATGTTGTCCGAGTGGGAACAATGCGGAATAGCATGATCCTCGAGCTGATTACGCTTGAATATTAGCTCTTCCTTCACCTGACAAGACAAGCAGAGGCGCAGACGTTTATATCCAACTTCATCCAAGATGTCCTACCCACTTATCTTCGCCGCCAAGACCCGACACCATTCACCGCGCGAGAGCTGAAGAAGATCAAGCGTGAGGCACGAGATCCGGATCAGCCGAAACGGCCTAACAGTGCTTATATCATCTTTTCGAAAGCTATGAGACCGCAGTTGAAGGAGGAGATGCCCGAACTGACCAACAAAGGTCTCATCAGTGAGATTGCGAAGCGTTGGACGGCTTTGAGCGAGACTGAGCGTGCTCCTTATGAAGAAGAGGCTAGCGAAGAAAAGGCCAAGTATAATGTCCAGAAGAAGGCCTGGGTTGACGGGAAAACAAAGGAAGGGGAGACTGTCCTGGAACGCTCATCCGGTGCCGATGACAAGGACGATGATGAGACGGATACCGAATCCGAGGCAGAAGAGGTAGCCAAACCGGCCCTTCCATCGCAAAAGTTAGACAAAAAGTCAAAGCCTGCCGCTCAGAAGGCCACGAAATCTGCAGCTGCCGAAGCGACTGAGAAAAAGGCCAAAAAGGATAAGGCTGCCAACGGCAAGGCAACTCCGGTATCAGCCAAGATCACAGCCACGCCAGCTAAGACGCCAGCATCGGCACCTGCGCCGGGGACACCTACTCCCTCGAAAAAGGACAAAAAGCGCAAGGCTGGTGATTTGGAGCCGTCCGAGGCCGTGACTCCTGCCCCTGGGTCTGAGAAGAAAAAGAGAAAGAAGAGAAAGAGTCTGGGTGAAAGCGCCGCCCCGGCGACCCCTGCAGTCTCAGGCGATCAATCCGCAAAAAAGCCGAAATCAACGAGGCCAAAGACGAGATCTAGCAAAGACTGAGTACACAGGTGATGAGCCCGCTTGCACAGGACCTGGTTGTCAATAAATTATGTATTTCAAGCAATTATCTACATGCTTCTGGTATCTCAGTCTTTCAATTCGATGTTGTTTTCAGTAAGCACCACTAGCACCTCTTGAAGATTGCGATCTGCTGGATAAGCTTCTGCCAGGCGAATATACGCTTTGTTTAATTTCTCAACCCAGTCTGCTTGTCCTGTTTCTTGTAGTGCCAGCACCAGGGACAATATAACGCTGCGCCGGATGGCACCCGTTGCAGTAGAGGCGACATGAGCAGCTGTCGACAACGGTGACCGCATTTGCCGTAACACATCTGCGTAATGAGAGGTTGTGCGGGTGTTGTTTGATTGAACTGGCTCGCGACTTTCGGCAGCGGAATCGTGCGGACAGATTTCCAGAGCCCGTACGAGCAAGCTTGCGGCGATATCCGCTTTGTTATTATCCATCAGTATGTGCACTACTGTTTTCCAGCTCGTTCGACTGACAGGAGTACCGGAATCGATGATGGCCTGCATTGCCGATATAAGCCGTTCGAGCCATTCTGCATCTGATGGGCGCGCACGCCTGTGCAATTGAACGAGTGCTTCAATGTATGTACTCGTCAATAACTCGTCAACGTTTGGTACTTTGCCAGGGCCGCTTGCTTGCGGACCATCAGTACACTGATTTCCCAATGGATTCATCTTCTCCCATAAGGCGACAACTTCCGCCGGCTCGTCCGCAACCATGTATGCTCGCATCAAGCACGTCAGGGTGTGCGCATCCATTTGAATCATCTGTTCATGCATGTGTTGCACCACCGCGTCTATCGTCTTCCTATCAGTGCGCGATTTGGCTATTGCAGTGAGCAATGCAGAATACACGTGGTTGTTCGGTTTCACTCCACTGTTGATCATGTGCTTGAAGCAGTGTAAAGC